>JBBDGP010001761.1:1387500-1987500 GCA_037952835.1 Lithobates septentrionalis | reverse complement strand
CAGAAGATTTGTAGCAACTGAATGTAAGCAGACCAGTACAATAGTTCTAGGGTATTAATTGTTAGGTGTAGTTTGACAACTGAACAATGATGCTTTTTTTTTAATTACAGGAGCAATGGTGGACAAATTTACGTCACCACATTTCCTGCCACAATTCCTTGAAATGTACGAAGACCAGGGGCGTTGCTAGGGGGTGGCTATTGGGGCTATAGCCCCGAATCTGGAGCCCATAGCCCCGAGTCTCTTGCCGCAGGGTCCCTGCCTAACCAGCGGGTCGCGGCTGCTGCGGTAGGCTAGCTGCATGAGAGAGACAAAGGAGAGAAGCGAGCAGGCGGACGAGCAGAGATGACATCTCTCTCCGCCCGCTTCACATCAGCGCTCTTCACAGCCGGGCCTCCTCAATTTAGGAGCGCGGTGCTGCGAGCAGCAGAGATTACATCATCTCTCACTGCCCGCCACACATCAGCACTCTTCCGCCCTCACAGCACGGTGGAGTGGAGGTCACGTGCTTCCTGTCATCGTGGGGCTCCACTTTGCAGCCAGACCCCCTTGCTTCAATGTCACTAAATGGACCAGTGCTGTCAGCCTGCCACCAATGCTGCGTCAATGCACATTTGGTGGCACTGGTTGGCATGGCAAGTGACAATCCACATCAGTTGGCAAGTGACAACCCACATCTGGTGGCTGGTGATGTGGCAAGTGACAATCTGCAAATGGTGGCAGGAGATCTGGAAAGCCAAATGGTGCGAGGAGAGGTGGCAAGTGACAATCTGCAAATGGTGGCAGGTGACGTGGCAAGTGACAATCTGCAAATGGTGGCAAGAGATGTGGTGACAATCTGCAAATGATGGTAGGAGACGTGGCAAGTGACAATCTGTAAATGGTGTCATGAGACGTGGCAATCTGAAAATGGTGGCAGGTGATGTGGCAAGTGACAATCCACATCTGCTGCCAGGTGAAAGTGGCAAGTGACAATCCACATCTGGTGGCAGGCAACATGGAAGGTCCCCCCCCCGCAGGCATGCAAAAAGGTTGGCGACCGCTGCTATGGGCTCTAGCCCCAGATCTTTTGCAGACCTAGCAACGCCCCTGACCGAGACCTTCCATGTCTATGGAAAGTGCGCTCCGAAGACTACTCAGATCGTCAAAAACGTAAAGAAGCGTATACTAAATTAGTGGAACTATGCATTGTTGTATATACCAAAGCAGATATATCCTATGTGACCAAAAAAAAGCAAATCTGCGTACTATCTTCAAAAAAGAATTGAATAAAATTAATGAATCCAAAAGATCTGGTGCAGGTGCAGATGAAGTATATGTGCCACGCCTGTGGTATTTTGAGAGTCTACATTTTCTGACTGACCAGGAGGAAGCACGACCCTCTGTGTCAAGTTTAGACAGTATCAGTGGAAATAGTGGAAATATTTCAGGAGATGAAGAAGATGGAACATTTGAGGAAATGGCAGACAGTCAGGTAAAGTCATCATATTATGTTTTATTATACACTTTTATATGTACAGATTAGAAAATCAAAATTGAAGATAATACATACAAAATTCCTACACACATCAAAATTTAAAGCACACGCTTTGTACATTTTTTTTTTAAATAAAATATAACATGACACCTGTGTTTAGTACTGAAATAAGAGATAAATGCAACCACTCAAATTTACATATATCATTTAGAGATTGTTTTGCCAGTCTACTGCTCCAGGACCCAGAAAATATTGCATATAATCCAGGCGATTCTGATGAGCGAGTTGATTTGAGAGACGTGGTGGGGCACGGCCTAGGTTTAATAACCCTTCTGTATCATTACGCCACTCACCAGGCATGACATCCCCGGACAGAGTATCTTCCCGGTCCACCAGGGATTGTGGCATGTAGGTGGAGCTAGTACGCCTTAAGAAATTATGCAACACACAGCAAAAATGAACTATAGTGTCAATTTTTGGGGGGGCTACATTTATTGTATGAAAGATACGAAAGCGGTTGGCCATAATACCAAAAGCATTTTCTACAACTCGTCTAGCACAAGATAACCTGTAATTAAATATTTTTTGATCAGGTGTAAGGTTTTTAAGGGCAAATGGTCTTAACACATGGTCAGATAATGCAAACGCGTCATCTGCAACAAATATGAAGTTTAGTCCTTCCACTGTGTCCTCTTGGGATGGTAGATTTAGAAGTCCATTTTTTAAACGATGAAAAAAAGTGGTTTTCTAAATTACTCCCCCATCAGAATTTCATCCATTTTTGCCAATGTCCACAAAGATAAACTCATAGCATTCACGATTGCCATTAGGATGATGCTAAAGTAGCCTTTGTAATTATAATAGAATGAGCCAGATTTTGCTGGGGGCATTATGCGAACATGTTTGCCGTCTATGGCACCACCACAATTGGGGAAATTCCAATAGTCGTTAAATTGTTTAGCTGTTGCTTTCCATTCCTCCACAGATGCCGGTAGCTGTGCAAAGGTAAAAATATATGTTAAAAAAATATTTAAGGCTTAATTCTCGATAATTTTTTTTATTTTGCTTTATTATACAGGATCTATTTGGCAATGAAACACAAACTGTCACATCACCACCAGTAAGCATGACCAAAAAGAGAAACACAAGGCAAGATTCGACAGGCAACATTCTACTACAAGCATCTGCAGCGTTAAATCAGAAGAGGGATGAATGTGATGACCTGGGTGCATTTGCAGCAAAGAAAATACGCAGGTTGTCAGAAGACCAGAAACCATTACTCTAACCATTACTCATTCAACTTCTTAATAAAGGGTTAAGGGGGGAGCTGACCACAAATACGCACTTAGCTGAGCACAAAACCACACCCCCCCAATCATTGCAACTACCTCAACAAATGCATCAGTGGCACGTACCATTCACACAGCAGGATCGTCAACAAAGCAACTGGGGACATGATTATCAGTACACATCTTTGTGAATCACATACATTTGGTTTAAAATATGTTATCTTTGTCAGTTTGACATGTTATGAACTAGTTTGAGTTTACTGATATGTTTAGAGCTTCTAAAATCAAAGTTAAACAAAGCAAGCTGTACAGTGTTTGAGAGTTAAAAATAAAAGCACTGTGTCATTACCTTTAAGTATTCGTCTTGCATGATTCTTATGATGGCTTGGCAGGTCTCAGGTATGATGCGGCCAAGCGATTGGGCAGAGATTCCAGTGGTGAATTTTAGGTCTTCAAAACTTCTTCCAGTTGCCAGAAAACGAAGTGTTGCTACCAGTCTCTGCTCTGCTGTGATGCTAGGTCTTAAGACTGTGTCCTTTTTTGTTATGAGGGGTGACACTTGACTCAATAACAGATGAAAGGACTCATCAGGCACCCTCAGATAGTTACGATAATCATTGGGATTGTTTTCCTTTAGCTCTCGAACCAATCTCATATGAGAGAAATCATCACGGTTCTTCAGCCACTCTTTACTTCATAACCTTCGCCTTTTGCTGTTGGGCTCCTCTGCTTGCTGTATAGCCATCACCTCAAGCATTACTATGGCAATGGCCCTCTCATTCACATCCATATTGAAGGTGGTGCAGTAGATCTCTACTATGCACAGGGTTCGTTCCGACAAACGTACATTGCTCCTCTCGGCGTATAAGTGAAACACAGGAAGCCACAGTGCAGAGGTCAAACGCATTTTGACACTTCCTTTATATATGCAAAAAACGAATGAAAAAATTATACATTGATGTTCATAAACGATTTATCGTTCGAAAATCATTACTTACCCGATGGCGTGATCGTTTGCGTTCACCCCCGAACGTTCGTTTTTAGAAAATGGGTTCGGCCGATTTTTCGTATAGTGTATGGCTAGCATAAGATTAAAAAAAAACCTGATTTGGCTCAACCACCCCTACTGACACAAATGTATAAACTCGCTGGATGAATTAGAAACATTTGTGTTTATTAGTATCAAAAAGAAAAAAGAAAACAAAAGAAGAGAATACAACATACAGTATATATAAAATGGTACCGCATAAGACAAACTACACTAATATAAAAGAGCTACATATCCACCTCACACATCCAAGAAACCATTATGTTTGACCCCACTGGGCATGAAATATGAAAAGTGATTGCCCCTGATTTTTCAGGTGTAACGGAGGGGAAAAAGCATGTGCTTTAATTGGATTCCAAACTTGGATTTAAAGACATGCTTCTGTGGATGACTGAAATTGTAGATGATCAAATTTGTGATGAGTTGTGCAAACCTGCTATATAAACGTCATATAGGGTCAATACCCCCAAATATCCACAGCTAAGCTGTAGGATTTGTGGATGGGAATTCCAACCGTGTATTCCAAGATATAGAAAACATCTATGGTGGCCCAGATGAAGAAAAAGATGCAGTGGTCCAAAGGAGCTATATTTCCAGATTTTCTGAGTGTATGCTCTCATTAAAAAGATCCACCTGGGATTGTATAAGAGTATTACAGTTTTTCTCCATTGTTTTGGCTCATTTCTTGAAACAGAAATGACATTCTCAAAACAACATGGACAAATCTCCAAGCCACTTGGCAATTGTTCACAACTGAATTGAATTTCTCATTCATTTCATCAAAATTGCAAATGTCTCAGTACATGTCTCAATGTCTCAGTACATCTTTCAAATGATTAAGTACAAGTAGCCTACATTTAGCACAATTTCCAAGTGAATAGATCTTGTTGATCTAAACTGATTGTCAATTCTCAGTCTAATGGTTGTTCTCTCCAAAACGTGTCAGCGTCATTTCATTGTTTAAGTCATCACATGCATAATAGTCTGTTCAATTGTCAAAATTATTCAGGAACATAATACCATGAATACCATATATGAATCTCTTGGAACATTTGATAAAATGATTACAGCAATTGACAGTCAGGTGAGACTAGAACTTGACTAACAAAGGAGGAGTTGGTCTCAGATGACCAATCAAACAGTATGTTTAGTTACCTGACAGGTGCTGTCCATGATTGTAAATGCTGCCAAACATGTATATATAGATTTGACCATGCAGGACGAGTACAATTTCTGAACATGGAGGCACCTGGCCAAGTAAATGAACAAGGGAAACTGCCTGCTTGAGGAAGAGGAAGAAGAAGAGGAAGAGGAGTAAGGGTGAGTGGTGGTGGAATAGGGGGAAGAGGCCGAAGAGCACGAAGACACTATGCTGTCCCTGATGAAATTCGGGCCACAATTATAGATCATGTCATCAACCATGGCCTCACAATGGCGGAGGAAGGTCGCCGAGTGCAACCTAATGTGCCTCGCTCTACAGTCTTCTCTATCATCCAAACCTTTCGCAGGGAAAACAGGTATGTAGTCAGTCAATGATGGAATTATATAATGTATAGGAAAGGTTACTGTGCATACAGCAACAAATATGTTTATTTACTCATTTACGTATTCATTTAGTGTATGTGTGTGATAGGCCTACAGTATTACAGTAACTTACCTCAGTGGGATGTTACGTATGATGCTAACAATGACAAGAAAAATATTGTAGAAAATAAACTATGTCGGAAAACATACAGTGTAGCGCTATGTGTATAAATATTACAGAATATACAACAAGAAATTAAGCTCGAGCCATCTCTCAATGGCCAGCATATAAACAAGGAAAACTCCAAAATTAGATAAAGAGTGATTCAGTACAGTAAGTGCACTATATATTACAAAATAACATGTAAATGAATTGCAATACACCAGTGAAGTGTGAAGACAAGACCAAATGATGGATAAAAAATCAACCAAAAAAGTCCATTAATGTTTAAATAATGTGTTCCTGATGAAAATCAAAAACCACCACCAACAGTCTCTGTGGGTTAACTGGTGAAGACACAAAATTTGGAAGGCTTCTGGTAAGTGAAGGGGTAAAGCATCAATTGAAATGAGACGTCTGAGTGTATAGCAGGACCGTCACCAAAGCATCTGAGGAGGCTTACCGGAAGCAGGGGACCTGAAAAGACATACGTCTTACAAGTCTCAAAACGCTTGTTTAGCCGCCAGGGCTGGCAGGATGGAACATCGGGTATCCACAGCTTCAAAATAGAGGGGAAGGGAAGATCTGTCACAGCATCAACCATCCAGACGTTTCAGCAGGCCAACGGGATGTTTGTTTAAAAACCATGAGAGAAAAAACTCACATGGCGTGATATCGTTTAAAAAGCATGCATTTATTAGAATGATAAAAAGAGAACACTCACATGATATAAATTCGTAAACAGCTCATAAAGTATCAAACGCGGTGATCATATGGAGTCCACCCAACATGTTTCGGCTAACGAGCCTTCATCTGGGGTGTGGAACCCCCCTATCCCACCGCTATTTAAACTGGAAATGACCCCCACTGGGAGTGTCACAACCCAGGAAGTGACCAAATGACGTCACTTCCGGTTCTCGAATTGATGTTAATATATATACAATGTGTGTAAAGTATATCCCATAGATAATGTAATGGGCGGTAGTTTATACCGCTGGCCCTACATTTATAACTCAGAAATGAAGATAAATGAAATATAATTAGTGGTGACATTATGGCCGGCCGATCCGGAAGTGCTCGGGGTATAAACCAAGCCTCCTTCTCAGCCCAGCCAAATCGTATAGGACAGAGCGCCCTCGCGCTCCGCCCACTAAACTCGGCCGCACCCTGAGGCCGTGCGCAATAGCGGAACTCACAAAGAGGAAGTCCGCCTGCGCACCAAGCCTCATTCTCGGCCGAGAGATCCTATAGGCCGGGGTGCCATCACACCCCGCCCCCGGATCCCACGTACTCGGCCTGTACAAAGAATACGGCCTGCCTCTGTTGCTTGCGGTCCGCCCACATTCCCATCACAGAGCCGAGCCTCTCGTCCATGACAGCGGCATAGGTATTTCCTGTGTGGAAAGCCGCGATTGGATAGAGAGGACCGGAACTGAGTCACGGCGCTCTAACAAAGGGAGGAAGTGTCAGCAGAGGTGATACACATAACAATTATACTAAAAGGCAAAAAACAAATGCCAAAGGTCTGGGGATCCAGCCAGGATAAAAATATTGGTAAAAATGTCAGGGAAGGGTAAAAACACCTAACAGAAAATTTATCAAACTTATATTTAAAAAAAGTGTGACACTGCCAATGGGGGACACCCTCCACATCCTATATACTGCAACATATGTGGGGGGAACCAGCAGTGACAATCATACAAGGGGGGAAACATCTAGCACTTTAGAGATATAAAGATAACACAATTTAAGGCGTTAATAACCAAAAATCAACGGCTGGCGATGATGAGCCCTTGTAGATGTATATAAAGAGAAAATAAACTATGGAATAGTATGGAATAGTTTATTTTCTACAATATTGATGATACAGTTTACAGTAGTATTCCAGTCACTGTGCAGTGATGCATTGGAATTGTGGTAAAGTTACTGTAAGTAAAACAACAATACGATTACATTGGTAACTCATTCTGTACGGAATACATAAGGTATAAATTACGAATGGAGTGTTGTCCTTTGAATTCTATGTCTAGGATTGGACGACAACCTGGCACGGGTGGCCGAGGAAAACTTCTCAATGAACAACAAGAACAAGAGATCTGTAACATGGTGTTTGCAAATAATGGCATCACATTGAGACAGATCCGCACTGCAAGACAATGCCATATTCCAAAATGTCAACTCTATAAGCACATCCACAATAGCCCACATATTGAAGAAGCATCAGATGACAATGAAGCAAATTTACAGGGTACCATTTGAGAGCAACTCTGACAGAGTGAAAGAGCTGCGGTACCAGTATGTACATGTAAGTCAGTCACTGGTTGTCCATCAAGATAACCTTTTTACAATTACCATAAGCAGTGGTTCCAAAAATGTATTGGTTTCAGTACCCACTTTACCTGATTTCTGAATCTAGGTAATCCAGGTATGAAAGTATTTGATTTACGTATCTGATTTATAAACATTTTGTCTAAAAACTGCAGCTTACTGTATGATGCAATTATCATTATAATCCTTATTTTCTTATTTTGAAGAATATAACATATAATACAGTAAGAAAAAGGGTCAAAGAGCTGCAATAAGGCCCCTTTCACACTGGGGCGGTGGGGGCGTCGGCGGTACAACAGCGCTATTTTTAGCGCTGCTGTACCGTCGTTCTTGCAGCTGCATTCGGCCACTAGCGGTGCGGTTTTAACCCCCCGCTGGCGGCCGAAAAAGGGTTAAACCCGCTCGTACAGCGCGGCTATAGCCGCGGTATAGCCGCGCTGTCCCATTGATTTCAATGGGCAGGAGCGGTGAAGGAGCGGTGAATACACCGCTCCTTCCCCGTTCCAAAGAAGCGGTTTGCAGGTCTTTTTTCACCGTCCTGTCAGCGCACCGCTTCAGTGTGAAACCCCTCAGGCTTTCACACTGAACAAACAGCGGAGGCTGTTTAGGGGCGGTTTGCAGGCGGTATTTTTAGCGCAATACCGCCTGCAAACCGCCCCAGTGTGAAAGAGGTCTTACAGTAGTGCCTTCCATGTAAATCTATATAATACTGTGGGTTTTACTGTAACATTTCAGTAAGTCTACTCATTGATAATTTTTCCCCTCCCCTTTCTGTCAAATACCCCCTGTAGAACCTCTGCATAGGGTACATGTACCCCAGGTTTGGAACCACTGGAATACTGGCCAGTAATATATTGAACTTGTGTAGAACATAGAACATTCCTATGTAACTGTCTGTAACTGTAGTGTATGACTCTTCTGTATGACTGATTTGATGTTTTCTTTTTTTACTCTATTGTTGAGAATAATGGCATTGCAAGGAAACGAGACCTCTCACATACTCGTGTATGTGAATGAGGCTGGCTTCAACCTGGCCAAGGGCCGAAGACGTGGCCGTAATTTTATTGACCACCGGGCCACGGTGGATGTCCCAGGCCAGCGAGGGGGCAATATAACTATGTTTGCTGCCATTTCTGAGAATGGTGTGGCCACTCACATCCCCAGTCTTGGCCCATAGAATACACAGAAGCTCCTCATCTTCTTGGACCGCCTTCATTTGGATTTGATCCCTGAAAATAAGAGAGGTCTCATAGTGCCTCACCAACCACAATATTTAATTGTATGGGACTATGTGAATTTCCACAGTGGCATGCTTATCAGGGCCTGGTTCACTGCTCATCCAAGGATGGATATGGTGTTCCTACCACCTAACTCTCCTTTCCTCAACCCTATTGAGGAGTTTTTCTCCGCTTGGAGGTGGAGAGTGTATGAGCATCGGGCTCAAGATCAGAGGTCTCTGCTCCATGCAATGGATGCTGCCTGTGAGGATATTACAGGAGATCAGTGTAGGGGATGGTTGTGACATGCACACCGTTTCTTCCCTCGTAGCATCGCAAGGGAGGATATACGCTGCGATGTTGATGAGAATCTGTGGCCAGACAGACAGCAGCGTGTGGATGGGCAGGAGGGTGAGGACGGTGGCCAGTGAAGAGATGTTACAGTAGTTGTGAAACTCCAGCTTTATTTACAGCATTGTAGGCTAAATGTAATTTTCCTTGTTTTATGCTTGTGTGTTTATATTTCCGTATATTATGCTGTATACATTTTCTTTTTACTCTGATGTATGGAAGTTACTTTGTGTGTGAATGATAATGGTTACAATACTGTAAAGTAATTTTTCCTTGGCAGTATGAGTGCAATGTGTGATGTCAAACCTTGGAGGCTACTCTTACTCTAAAATATTTTCTTTTTTTTCAGTTTTATACACAATTGTTTTCAGTTAGCTAGACAAAAAATGTACAGTAACCATTGTCAATGAAGGACTGGGCTAAGACTGAAGGGTGGACATGAGGGATATTTCAATGGTCCTCTGCCTTAGAGACAAAACATCTAAACATTTTGACTTGCAGTGCTTACACAATGCCAAAGGGACGAAGCATTTTGGGGCACTGACTATTTGAATGAGAAAGAAATTTATTTTTGACACATGAGTGAACTGTTTTGGGAAAGATATGAGCTTTTGAAGGTGAACCATGGTGTTGTGCCGAACCATCCAGGTTATTTTGGCAAAAGCACCAAGAGAGTTGAGAACGTCTGGTCTGTTTCAAGAAATGAGCCAAAGCAATTGAGAAGAATCTTTGACATTTTGGTAGCACTGACTCTTTATATGGGAAAGGAATGTGGTTTTGAAGCATGAGTGAACAGTTTTGGGAGAGATGTGAGCTTTTGCACATGAGTTATAGTGTTGTGCTGAACTGTAAGACTGTTTTGCCAAATGAACTTAGAGTTTTGAGAATGTCATTTCTGTTTCAAGAAATGAGCCAAAACAATGGAGAAAAACTGTAATTCCAGTAGTTATAACCCGCAAAGCCTCCCTCGCACTGTATACCATACCCAGTTGATAGCAGAAGACAGTAATGGCTTATCCATATGTTCCGTGTTAATCAAAACATTGATGTAATATATACACAGATCTTTGTAAAGTGTTCTAGGCAAAAAATCACAAATCCATCAAAAAGGTATACTTGTCAAAAGCCATTGTCTGTGAGATTAGTCTCAGTCCATAATCGGTCATTCAAAATGAAGTACTTCCATCTATGCATAAGCCCCACCTAAGCCCTGGTGGGTCAAGGATTGGAGGTGGGCTAGTACGATCCATGCCTGACCGGCGAAACCTCTGTGACAGTAGGGGTGGTTGAGCCAAATTCATTTTTTTTTTATCTTAGTATTTACAGTATATTTCTTCACCGAAAGCTCCCACCCCTCTTTTCTTGAGCTCCTTTGACATTTTGCGATACTTTTGGGAGATAGATAGATAGATAGATAGATAGATAGATAGATAGATAGATAGATAGATAGATAGATAGATAGATAGATAGATAGATAGATAGATAGATAGATAGAAATATATATATCTGTGCATATCTTGCAAGAATTATTGTATAGGAAGTAGTATCTTGAGGATCTGAGTTCTCTTTAGTTTTATCATTTATAAGTCTCCATATTTATTAGTATAACAAAATAGAAGGGCAAACATGTAACATTTTAAAAATTACATTTAAAATATCTTGATGAATAAAGTCCAACCTGAGTCTTGGGATTCCCCATCTGACATTAGAGCTACTATCGGGTGCAAGCAGATGAAAGAGCTTGCCCCAGCTCTATACAATTTCTAAAAAGAAAAAAATCTAACCACGGCACACCAGCACAGCTGGTGGCCTGGATGGATCCAGGCTGAAGCTGTGTTTACTATCTGACACTTGGGCTGTGCTCGTGTGCGGCAGTTGGATTTTTTCTTTTCAGGACTTCTTCATGTCCAGTTACATAGTTAGTCAGGTTAAAACAAAAAAACAAGTTCATCTAATTCAACCAATAGAGAAAACATAAATAAATAGAATAAATAAGTAGAAAATCTCCATATACAAAATTCTATACCTACAGTCCCAGAGGAAGGAAAAAACCCCTATAAAGAATGGTATAATTCACTCAAGTGGGTGAAAAATAAATTCCTTCCTGCCCCATTTAGAAGGCAATTGGATATTCCCTGAATCAGCAATCCCTTGTGTTATTACCTATAAACGTTAAAATCCAGTTATTTTTTGTCACCAAGCTCTTTTCTAAAGCAATCTACTGAGCTAGCCAGAGCTCATTCTTCCGGGAGCCTAGTCCACATATTCACATCTCTTACTGCAAAGAAGCCTTTCCATATGTGGAGGTTTCTTTTCTTCTCAAACAAAATTTTTATCATTTTGTTCCCACAAATAGAGCTTTCTTTTGGTGGTATTTGATCACCTCTGCGGTTTTTATTTTTTGCGAAACAAAAAAAAAAGACCGAAAATTTTGAAAAAAATAAAAGTTTTGCTTTTGTTTCTGTTTAAAAATTTTGTAAATAAGTAAGTTTTCTCTTTCACTGATGGGCACTGATAAGGCGGCACTGACAGGCACTGATAAGGCGGCAGCAATGAGGTGGCACCAATGAGCGGGCACTGACGGGCACTGACGATGGGCACTGATATGCGGCACTGATGGGCACTGGTAGGCGGCACTGATGGGTGGCACTGATATGCAGCACTGATGGGCATTGATAGGCGGGACTGATGGGCACTCATGGGTGGCACTGGGTGGCACTGGTGGGCACTGATGGGCACTGATAGGTGACACTGATGGGCACTGAAAGGCTGCAAAGATGGGTTCTTATGGGTGGCACTGCTGGGCACTGACAGGTGGCACTGCTGGGCACTGATAGGCGGCCAGTGATGGGCACTGATACGTGGCACTGATGGGCACTGATACGCCGCACAGATACGCTGCACTGATAGGCATCCCTGGTGGCACTGGCAGTGGTAGGCATTGGAGTGGGCACTGATTGGCAGCTGCCTGGGCATTGATTGGCAGCTGCCTTTGCACTGATTAGTATTTCCCTGGGGGTCTAGGGGGCATACCTGGTGGTCCAGTGTGACTGGTTTCCCTGGTGGTCCTGGGCGGCTTCCCTGGTGGTCCTGGGCGGCTTCCCTGGTGGTCCTGGGTAGGATCCGAGGGGGGGCTGTGCTGATAAACAATCAGCACAGACCCCCCCTGTCAGGAGAGCAGCCGATCGGCTCTCCTCTACTCGCGTCTGTCAGACGCGAGTGAGCAAAAGCCGATCACCGGCTCTTCCTATTTACATCGTGATCAGCCGTGATTGGACACGGCTGATCACGTGGTAAAGAGTCTCTGTCAGAGACTCTTTACCTAGATCGGTGCTGCGGGGTGTCAGACTGACACGCCGCAACAACGATCGCCACGAAGCGCGCCCCGGGGGCGCGCAGCGGCTCAATATCCTGCGGATGTCATATGACGTCCAGTCAGGATTTTGAAACCACTTTGCCGCCGCCATTCTGCTATATGGCGGGCGGCAAGTGGTTAACTTTTTCGAGTTCCCCAATATCCTTTTTGTAAACAGGTGCCCAAAACTGAGCAGCATATTCTAGCCACTTACGGACCGCCCGCCGTCATTATACGGCGGCATTTTGAAGAGGAATATCGTTGTTATGGCTGCAGCTAGCTGCCATAACACCGGTATATTCTTCATCAGTGGGCAGTCCGCTTTCAGATAAAAGTGGTCACAGTGGCGGATTCGCCACAAGATCAATTTTATCTGGGGCGGGAGAGGGACCCCTCTCCCGCCACGCTCTGGTGCCCTCTGTGGTATGGAGCTGAGTGAGGGGAAGATGGCCCCCACCTGGCTCCATACCATTGTAGGGCAGAAGCAATATCAAAACGTCACTTCCGCCCATAGCTCTTAAAGGGACTTTTTTTTTGTATTTTTTCAAACTACATTTTCATTTTATTTTCAGTTTTTTATTGCATTTAGGTGTAAATATGAGATCTGAGGTCTTTTTGACCCCAGATCTCATATTTAAGAGGTCCTGTCATGCTTTTTTTTATTACAAGGGATGTTTACATTCCTTGTAATAGGAATAAAAGTGACACAATTTTTTTTAAAAGAACAGTGTAAAAATAAAAAATAAAGAGTAAAATAAATAAGAAAAAAAAAAAATTTAACGCGCCCCGTCCCACCGAGCTCGTGTGCAGAAGCAAACATATACGTGAGTAGCGCCCGCATATGAAAACGGTGTTCAAACCACACATATGAGGTATCACCGCGATCGATAAAGCGAGAGCAATAATTCTAGCCCTAGACCTCCTCTGTAACTCAAAACATGCAACCTGTAGAATTTTTTTAAATGTCGCATATCGAGATTTCTTAAGGATAAAAGTTTGTCACCATTCCACGAGCAGGTGCACTTTTGAAGAGTAACATGTTGGGTATTTACTCTGTGTAACATCACCTTTCACAATATTAAAAAAAATTGGCCTAACTTTACTGTTGTCTTATTTTTTAATTCAAAAAAGTATATTTTTCCAAAAAAAGTGCGCTTGTAAGATCGCTGTGCAAATGCGGTGTGACAGAAAGTATTGCAACGACCACCATTTTATTCTCTAGGGTGTTATATATAATGTTTAGGGGTTCTAAGTAAGTTTCTAGCAAAAAATTATTTTAACTTGGAAATAAGGATGGGCTGTCTGTTCGTGTCGAACATGAGTTCAACTTGAACATTGGCTGTTCGCCCGTTCGCCGAATAGCGAACAATTTGGGGTGTTCGCGGCAAATTGGAAAGCCGCGGAACACCCTTTAAGAATCTATGGGAGAAATCAAAAGTGCTAATTTTAAATGCTAATATGCAAGTTATTGTCATAAAAAGTGTTTGGGGACCTGGGTCCTGCCCCAGGGGACATGTATCAATGCAAAAAAACGTTTTTAAAAAGGCAGTTTTTTCGGGAGCAGTGATTTTAATAATGCTTAAAGTGAAACAATAAAAGTGAAATATTCCTTTAAATTTCATACCTGGGGGATGTCTAGAGTATGCCTGTAAAGTAGCGCATGTTTCCCGTGTTTATGACATTCTGAGAGCAAAATGACATTTCTAAAGGAAAAAAAAGTCATTTAAAAGTGCTAGCACTAGTGCCAGCTATTAATGAATGGGACCGACAATACACATAAAAGTCATTGAAAGTCATTGAAAAAAAAAAAAAAAAAAATGCGTGGGGGTCCCCCAGAATTCCATAACCAGGCCCTTCAGGTCTGGTATTGATATTAAGGGAACTCCGCGCCAAAATTTATCCGAGCACGCAACCTGGCAGGCCGCAGAAAATGAGGGGGGGCGACAGAGCGCCCCCCCTCCTGAACTGTACTGGGCCACATGCCCTCAACATTGTTAGGGTGCTTTGGGGTAGCCCCCCAAAGCACCTTGTCCCCATGTTGATGGGGAGAAGGGCCTCATCCCCACAACCCTTGCCCAGTATAACAATAATGCCCCGTACACACGGTCGGATTTTCCGATGGAAAATGTCCGATTGGAGCGTGTTGTCGGAAATTCCGACCGTGTGTGGGCTCCATCGGACATTTTCCATTGGATTTTCCGACACACGAAGTTGGAGAGCAGGAGATAAAATTTTCCAACAACAAAATCTGTTGTCGTAAATGTGTACACAAATCCGACGGACAAAGTGCCACGCATGCTCAGAATAAATAAAGAGATGAAAGCTATTGGCCACTGCCCCGTTTATAGTCCCGACGTACGTGTTTTACGTCACCGCGTTCAGAACGATCGGATTTTCCGACAACTTTGTGTGACCGTGTGTATGCAAGACAAGTTTGAGCCAACATCCTTCTGAAAAAATCCTAGGATTTTGTTGTCGGAATGTCCGAACAAAGTCCGACCGTGTGTACGGGGCATAAAAGTTAAACCAACCAGTCTGTAGTCACGTGGAAATTACTTTGATCCCTTTTTAAATACAGACACCACATTGACCTTGCACCAATCTAGTGGTACCGAGCCAGTTATTAACCACTTGCCTACAGGGCACTTACACCCCCTTCCTGCCCAGGCCATTTTTCAGCTTTCAGCGCTGTCACACTTTGAATGACAATTTTTTTAATTTTCTTCACACAAATAGAGCTTTCTTTTTGTAGTATTTAATCACTGCTGGGTTTTTTATTTTTGACAAAAAAAAGACCAAAAATTGTGAGAAAAATTTTTTTTTACTTAGTTTCTCTCAGTAAATTTTGTAAATAAGTAATTTTTCTCCTTCACTGATGCGCTGATGAGGCGGTACTGATAGGTTGAACTGGTGGGCATTGATGAGGTGGCATGTATGGGCACTGATTAGGTGGCACTGATGAGGAGGCATTAATATGCCGCACTTATGGGCACTGATAGGACACAGCTGATCACATGGTTAAAGAGCTGCCTACGTGGCTCTTTACAGAGATCGGGGAGGAGATCCTAGCAACACGCCGTGGTGCGGGCCCGCAAGAGTGGCCGTTCTGGGACACCATCATATGACGTAGTCCCAAAACGAGAGACGCACCAGCCCGCTGTTATTTGACATTGGGCGGGCGACAAGTGGGCGCGCCCCCCCCGGTGCCCGAGGCGGTCAGCATCGTTGCAAGAGCAATCCGTCCTGAGGGGGAGGACACTGATTCATGGCCTCTCCCTCACGATCGCTCCTGACGAATAAGAAGCTTCCTCTGCTTCTGAAACTGTAAACAGAAGCAGAGGAAGTGACGTCATCTCTCCTCATGGAGCCTTTTCTTTCCAGCTTCCGAGGAGAGAAGACATCAATGTGAGTTTGCACCAACAGCACACTAACACCAGTACACATACTGTATGCACACAAATCACCCCCCAATCACCCCCGATCACTCCCCCTGCATCCCCTGTGACAGTGACACCATTAGCATTTTTCATTTTTTTACCGATCACTGCTTCGGTGTCATTTTGTGACTGTTATAAGTGTTAGGGCAATTAGTGGTATGCCCCTTTAATTCTAGGGTACCCCCCTAACCCCCACCAATAAAGGTTTAACCCCTTGATCGCCCCAGTTAACCCTTTCACCCCCTGTCGTCAGTGTCACTAATCGGTAATTTTTCTGATCGCCGTATTGGTGTCACGGGTGACGCTATTTAGCCTGTTAGTTATTTAGGTTCACATCAGCTTTTTATAGTGTCAGGTACCCCCATATACTACCTAATAAAGGTTTTAACCCCATGATTGCCCCCTAGTTAACCCTTTTACCAGTGATCACCGTATAAGTGTTACTGGTGACGCTGGTTAGTTAGTTTGTTTTTTATAACCGCCGTTTATTACCCAATAAAGGTTTAAACCCCTCATCGCCCGGCGGGTGATATCAGTTAGGTTTTAGGATCAGTTAGGGTCTGCGTCGCCCCAGGCAGCGTCAGATTAGTACCAGTACCGCTAACACCCATGCACGCAGCATACACCTCCCTTAGTGGTATAGTGTCTGAACGGATCAACATCTGAACTGATCACATCTATACTAGCATCCCCAGCAGTTTAGGGTTCCCAAAAACGCAGTGTTAGTGGGATCAGCCCAGATACCTGCTAGCACCTGCGTTTTGCCCCTCCGCCCAGCCCAGCCTGGCCCACCCAAGTGCAGTATCGATCGATCACTGTCACTTACAAAACACTAAACACAGAACTGCAGCGTTTGCAGAGACAGGCCTGATCCCTGCGATCGCTAACAGTTTTTTTGGTAGCATTTGATACAGTTGCTGACAGCCTAGGAGCTTTTTTACCTGTGAGTCTCATTAGTGTACCAGTAAATTTAGAGCCCAAAATGGCAAATCAAAGGTATGACAGATAGTGAAGAGGAAGTCACTCATCTGTCAGATTCAGGCTCAGAATACGATCCTGTAGACCAGTGGTCATCAACCCTGTCCTCAGGACCCATTAACAGGCCAGGTTTGCAAGATAACTGAAATACATCACAGGTGAGATCATTTGCTGCTGATTGCAGTATTCTAGTCTGCATCTGCCCAAGGTAATGCATAAAACCTGGCCTGTTAGTGGGCCCTGAGGACAGGGTTGATGGCCACTGCTGTAGACAACAGCGACTCCATGACAGATAGCTCTGATGACGGAGTTGTGGTCCCTGCCAAGGTCAGGCGTACCAGACCCCGATCTTCTTCTGCTGTTGTTAAGGTGCAAGAACCGCAGGGCTATCGTATGGAGCAGAGAAGTACTAGTGCCGCTCAGGGCCGATCCTAGGGTTTACAGATGCCTGGGTGCAGAAATATTTCTGGCGCCCCCACGTGGGAGTGGTCATCTTACCAACTCCTCCCCTTTACAAACGTTTCTATGGCAATGACTCAAACACAGAGATGCTCCCCTAAGAACTCTTCATTACCCTAGGAGCCTCCCATGATCTCTTAACAATAAAGCAAATACAGGAAGAGCGTACACTAATGAGACCTGGAGCGGAGTCTCTCTGATGCACACAGAGAGGGCTTCTGTTAGAGAGTCTGTTAGAAAGAGCCCCCAGGCATAGTACAGGAGATGGTCAGAGACTGTAGACATGATACAAGAGATGGTCAGAGACTGCAGACGTGTTACAGGAGATGGTCAGAGACTGCAGACATAGTACAGGATATGGTCACAGAATGCGGATATATTACAGGAGATGGTCAGAGACTGTAGACATAATACAGGAGACGGTCAGAGACTGCATACGTGTTACAAGAGATGGTCAGAGACTGCAGACATACTACAGGAGACAGTCAGAGACTGCAAACATGTTACAAGAGATGGTCAGAGACTGCAGACATAATACAAGAGATGATCAGAGACTGCAGACATGATACAAGAGATGATCAGAGACTGTAGACATGTTACAAGAGATGGTCAGAGACTGCAGACATACTACAGAAGATGGTCAGAGACTGTGTTAGGTACCTGGTAGGAGAGCCTGACTGTAGGAGAAGACCTCTCATACAACGCTGGTTCAGGAGCCACTGGAATGGGGACAGTGGTCTCCTGAGCGCAGTGGGGTAGGAGTGCCTGTTGGAGTATAGTCTCTGATGTAGAAGTAGAGATCCCTCCTGGGATGGCAGGACTGCAGGTGAGAGAAGACTGGAACAGAAGCAGGCTGACACGCTGGACTGCAGGTGAGAGGAGACTGGAACAGAAGCAGGCTGACACGCTGGACTGCAGGTGAGAGGAGACTGGAACAGTAGTAGGCTGACACACTGGAGGTGAGAGAACCACTAGGCTGAAGCTGAAGGTGCAACAGCAAGTAGGTTGGCAGGCACAAGCAGAGTCAAACAGTCCGGGTCGGCAGGTAACTGGCACAGATAATCACAGCAGGCAAGGCAGAGTCGGTGAGCAGGCAGAGGTCGGCAACGGTAGCAGATTCAGATAGTAGAGAGGTCAGGCAGGCCGGGTCGGGATAGGAGCAGGTCGGATGGTCAAACAAGCCGGGTCAATCAGGTAACAAGCAATCAGGATACAGGTTCAAGCAGAGTCACAGAGCTGAGACGAAGCAGCAATGTTCCCATGGAACAGGGGAACTTTTATGTGCTGATTGGCGCCAAACCGGCGCTAACGCGGACGCGCGCGCCCGTGCGCGTGCACGCACCCACGCCATGCATCCGCGCGTGCCCGAGCGCCGCGCTGACGCACGGCAACAGTGGCAGCTTGGCGCTGTGTCTGAACAGGGACGCGCCGGCTCCTAGACGCATGCAAGCGCCCTGATCTGGTGCTGGTGGATCCCTGACAGACTGCAGACATGTTACAAGAGATGGTCAGAGACTGCAGACATAATACAAGAGATGGTCAGAGACTGCAGACATGACACAAGAGATGATCAGAGACTGTGGACGTTACAAGAGATGGTCACAGACTACAGACATACTACAGGAGATGGTCAGACACTGGAGATATAATAGATTAGATGGTCAGAGACTGCAGACATATTACAGGAGATGGTCAGAGACTGCAGACATGTTACAAGATATGGTCAGAGACTGCAGACATGTTTCAAGAGATGGTCAGAGACTGCAGACATGTTTCAAGAGATGGTCAGAGACTGCAGACATAGTACAGGAGATGGTCAGGGACTGCAGACATACTACAGGAGACGGTCAGAGACTGGAGATATAATAGAGAAGATGGTCAGAGACTGCAGACATACTACAGAAGATGGTCAGAGACTGCAGACATGTTACAAGAGATGGTCAGAGACTGCAGACATAGTACAGGAGATGGTCAGAGACTGCAGACATAATACAAGAGATGGTCAGAGACTGCAGACATGTTACAAGAGATGGTCAGAGACTGCAGTTCTTATGAACGTTAGTAGATAATGGCCCTCTCACCTGACCCAGCGATAAAGCAACAACGGTTCCTCTGATCAGGAGTCAGCTCACTCTGAATTGCCCGTGGGGACTCCGTTGGGTAGAGCCCAGATCTGTATTTTGGCAATGACTCCATTCCTTTCTCCACCAGGGTGTGGCTTTCCCTCTGGTGGCGCAGGGCAGTGGGGTTCTCTCTCTCTGATGGTGTTCCCTCAGCACTGTCCTCTCCCTCTGGAGTCCTGGGTGTACTTCCCTGAAAGCTTTCCCGGGCTCCTGTCTCTCTCTCTTTCTCCCATTCAGCTGAGCATGCTGTGTGGGCTGCAGTTTCCGTGTTACAGTGGGGCTGCCAGTCCTCGGGACTACATGTCCCACAATCCTCTTCTCTGATTTTTTTCTTCCCTGGATGATATGAAGGCGGGGGAAGAAACATAGTGTGCTGCTCACTAGTACAGCAGCGCGTGCAAGGAGGAGAGGGAGAGGGGAAATAAGAGCCCACGGCTGCAGTGGCGTCACTAGGCTTGGTGTCACCCAGTGCGGTAAAACATGGTGTCACTCCCCCTCCACCAACTATAGTCGCCCCTCAGTACAGACCCCCCTCCACTAAGTATAGACCCCCCTTCGTCAGTGCAGACCTCCCACTAAGTATAAACCCCTCTCTCAGTACAGACCTCATATCAGTACAGACCCCCTCAGGACAAACCACCCCCCTCCATTAGTACAGAACCACCCCTCCTCCATTAGTACAGACCCCCCAGAACAAACCACCCCCCTCCATTGGTACAGACCCCCAGAACAAACCACCCCCCCTCCATTAGTACAGACCCCCCAGAACAAACCACCCCTCCTCCATTAGTACAGACCCCCCCAGAACAAACCACCCCCTTCCATTAGTACAGACCCACCCAGAACAAACCCCCCCCTCCATTAATACAGACCCCCAGAACAAACCACCCCCTCCATAACTACAGACCCCCAGAACAAACCACCCCCCTCTATTAGTACAGACCCCTAGGACAAATCCCCCCTCCATTAGTACAGACCCCCCGGACAAACCACCCCCCCTCTATTAGTACAGACCCCTAGGACAAATCCCCCCTCCATTAGTACAGACCCCCGGACAAACCACCCCCCCTCTATTAGTACAGACCCCCCCAGAACAAACCACCCCCCTCTATTAGTACAGACCCCCCGACAAACCACCCCCTCCATTAGTACAGACCCCCCCGGCCACACTACCTCCCCTACATTAGTACAGACCCCCCAGGACAAACCACTCCCCCCATTAGTACAGACCCCCCAGGACAAACCACCCCCCTACATTAGTACAGACTCCCCCAGGACAAACCACCCCCCCTACATTAGTATAGACCCCCAGGACAAACCAAACCCCCTACATTAGTATAGACCAGCCCAGAACAAACCACCCCTCCCTACATTAGTATAGACCTCCCCAGGATGAAACCACCCCCCCTACATTAGTATAGACCCCCAGGACAAACCACCCCCCACATTACTATAGACCCCCAGGACAAACCACCCCCCCTACATTAGTATAGACCCCCCAGGACAAAACCACCCCCCTACATTAGTATAGACCCCCAGAACAAACCACCTCACCTACATTAGTATAGACCCCCCCACCCCCCCAGGACGAAACCACCCCCCTACATTAGTATAGACCCCCTCCAGAACAAATCACCCCCCCACATTACTATAGACCCCCCAGGACAAACCCCTTCCCTACATTAGTATAGACCCCCCAGGACAAACCCCCCCTACATTAGTATAGACCCCCCCCAGGACAAACCACCCCCCACATTAGTATAGACCCCCCCAGGACAAACCACCCCTCCTACATTAAGTTAATTTAAAACATCCGGGCGGCAGCTGGAGAGGAGAGGACAGTGTGCAGCCGCGCCGCCCGGGTGGAGCATGTCAGGGTTGGGCAGCAGGCGGGAGTGAGACACAGGAGGAGGAGAACTGGAACACATTGGGCACGGGCCGCCCCCCCAGTGATGTCACTGCACGGCTGGTCTCTCACACAGAGACAGCCGCTCCAATCTCATTTCGCTCTCCTCCTCTGACAGGAGGAGGGAGGAGGGAGGGGGATGGGCTTCGGCACTCGGCAGGTCGAGGCGGCCACCAGCAGAGAGAGCCGCCTATGGACAAGGCAGAGGAGGAGGAGGGAGGGGAGCACTCTGGCTCTTCAGCGCCCCCACCTCTGTGGCGCCCGGGTGCACTGCACCCCGTGCACCCCGTCCAGGATCGGCCCTTGTGCCGCTTATCCTTCTGGTGAACTGGCAGCGCCAGCGGCCTAGTACACCCTGGTCGTACATCCAGCCTTGCAGTATCACGTGGTGACGTGGCGAGTCCCATAAGTGCAGTTCAAGCTAGTGAGGTGGCAAGCACAAGTAGTGTCCCGCTGCCACCAAGAAGACAAAGACAGGCCCATCATGTCCTTCCTGCAGAATTTTCCAATCCTAATTGGGAGCCCACCACTTCTGCAGCACCCGTACTTCTCCCATTCACTGGCCAACCCAGAATTCAGGTGTAAACAGTTGATTTTACGTCACTTGATTTTTATTCACTGTTTTTCATGGAAGATCTCTATAAATCTATTGTGAACCAAAGTAATTTGTATGCTGGTCAATTCATCGCCGTTAATCCCCAGTTCTCCCTTGCCAGAGATTGGAAACCAATTACGGTTTCCGAATTTAAGACCTTTCTGGGCCTATCCCTCAACATGGGCATAGTTAAAATGAGTACGTTGTAGTCATATTGGTCCACTGACCCAAGTTACCATATGCCAGTGTTCTCTGCCTCCATGACCAGGGCACGATACGAGCAGATCTTGCGGTTCATGCACTTCAATAACAATGAACTCTGTCGTCCTCATGGAGACCCTGGATACGATCGGCTCTACAAAATTCGTCCCCTCGTAAACCACTTCAACCAACGTTTTGCAGCCTTGTTTACTCCCCATCAAGTTGTCTGCGTTGATAAGTCCCTGATTAAGTCTTCTGGCCGCTTGTCTTTCAAACAGTATCTTCCCAGCAAGCGTGCCAGATACGGGGTCAAGATGTATAAGCTCTGTGACAGGGCCACAGGCTATACATATAGTTTTATGGTTTACGAGGGAACAGATAGTCACGCAGAGCCGCCGAACTGCCCAGATTACATAGGGAGTGCTGGCAAGATTGTGTGGGACTTGGTGTCACCCTTATTCGGAAAAGGGTACCATTTGTATGTGGACAATTATTACACAAGCGTGCCACTTTTTAGTCACTTGTTTGATCATCAGATTGGCGCATGTGGCACCACACTATCTAATCACTGGGGCTTACCCCAGAGGCTTGTAGATTCCCGTCTTAGGCTGGGGGAGAAAGCTCGCTGTGAAGTGGAGGGATAATAAGAATGTTTTCGTTCTGTCCTCCCTTCATGCAGACACGACGGTCCAAATTCCTACGGCGACTGGTGTTGTGGAGAAACCCCTCTGTGTCCATGAATATAACCAAAATATGGGAGGGGTGGACCTCAACGACCAGTTGTTGGCGCCATACCTAGTTGCCCGTAAGGCCAGACGCTAGTACAAAAAAGTGTCTGTATACTTATTTCAATTGGCTTTGCTGAACACTCATGTGCTATACAGAGCTTCAGGACAGACTGGATCCTTCCTTAAATTCCAGGAAGAGATCGTCAGAGCCCTTCTGTTTCCAGATGGTGCTCCACCTCACCTTCCCAATCCAAATGCAGTAAGCCGGCTGCATGAGAGGCATTTTCCGTATGTCCTCCCGAGTAGCCCTATCCAACGAGCCCCCCAAAGAAGATGTCGTGTCTGTAGTAAGCGTGGATATAGGCATGACACCCGCTATTATTGTCCCTCCTGTCCTGACAATCCTGGTCTTTGCATTGGTGAATGTTTTGAATGCTACCATACACTAGTGGAGTTTTAGCGTAGGGTAAAGCACTGCACAGACTAGGACACACTCAAAATGGGATGGCATCTTGGGAGACCCTGTGAAAGAGACCCGAACCTGGAACCGAATCGTTACAGTTACAGTTACAAATAAAAGTGTAAAAAAAAAAAAAAAAGAATTAAAAAATAAAATAAAAAACAAAACAAAAATAGTTGTCCTTTTATTGTTCTCTCTCTCTCTATTCTCTCTTTTGTTCTGCTCTTTTTTACTGTATTCTGTTCTGCAATGTTATATTGTTATTATGTTTTATCATGTTTGCTTTTCAGGTATGTAATTTTTTTATACTTTACTGTTTACTGTGTTTATTGTTAACCATTTTTTTGTTTTCAGTAATGTTACTTTGTTTTATTGTTAACCATCATTTGCTTAGCAGGTACGCCATTCAGTTGCAGCGCGGATTTACTGATCTTGACAGCAACAGCGTTTGCTCCCACGATACATAAAGCCGTGACTCCAGCGCTGTAGGAGGTGATTTCACCACCACAGTTAAAAAAAAGAGCATATATGCCGAAGCATGGGGGCAGCAGGGGTGGAGGAGTGATTTGCTCCTAACTTTTGGGGCGAATGCCCCCATGCTTCGGCATATATATATTTTAGGCACAGATTGCGTTAAAAAATGGTTTTATTTTTTACTATGTTTTTTTTGTATCACCGCAAAGGTCAGATCGAGGTGTGTTTTTTTTTTTTAAATGCGTTTGAAAAATCGCTGCGCAAATACTGTGTGAAAAAAAAAATTAAACACCCACCATTTAAATCTGTAGGGCCTTTGCTTTTAAAAAATATATAATGTTTGGGGGTTCAAAGTAATTTTCTTGCAAAAAAAAAAAAATTTTTCATGTAAACAAAACGTGTCAGAAAGGGCTTTGTCTTCAAGTGGTTAGAAGAGTGGGTGATGTGTGACATAAGCTTCTAAATGTTGTGCATAAAATGCCAGGACAGTTCAAACTCCCCCCAAATGACCCCATTTTGGAAAGTAGACACCCCAAGCTATTTGCTGAGAGGCATGTTGAATCCATGGAATATTTTATATTTTGACACAAGTTGCGGGAAAAAGACAATTTTTTATTTTTTGCACAAAGTTGTCACTAACTGATATATTGTTCAAACATGCCACGGGCATATGTGAAATTACACCCCAAAATACATTCTGTTGCTTCTCCTGAGTACGGGGATACCACATGTGCGAGACTTTTTGGGAGCCTAGCTGCGTAGGGGACCCGAAAACCAAGCGCTGCCTTCAGGCTTTCTAAGGGTGTAAATTTTTGATTTTACTCTTCACTGCCTATCACAGTTTTGGAGGCCATGGAATGCCCAGATGGCACAACTAAAATGACCTAATTTTGGAAAGTAGACACCCCAAGCTATTTGCTGAGAGGTATGGTGAGTATTTTGCAGATCTCGCTTTTTATCACAAAGTTTTGAAAATTGAAAAAATAAAAAAAAAAATACATTTTTCTTTTCTTTCTTCATTTTCAAAAACAAATGAGAGCTGCAAAATACTCACCATGCCGCTCAGCAAATGGCTTGTGTTGTCTACTTTCCAAAATGGGGTCATTTGGGGGGGTTTTGTGCCATCTTGGCATTTTATGGCCTTCAAAACTGTGATAGGTAGTGAGGAGTGAAATCAAATATTAACGCCCTTAGAAATCCTGAAGGTGCAATTCCACATATAACTATGGCATGTGTGAGCAATATATCATTTAGTGACAACTTTTTGTAAAATAAATAAATAAATAAATAATTTATTTTTGTCATTATTCAATCACTTGGGACAAAAAAGTTAAATATTCAATGGACTCAACATGCCTCTCAGCAATTTCCTTGGGATGTCTACTTTCCAAAATGGGGTCATTTGGAGGGGGGGGGTTGTACTGCCCTGCCATTTTAGCACCACAAGAAATGAGATAGGCAGTCAAACTAAAAGATTTGTAAATTCCAGAAAATGTACCCTAGTTTGTAAACGCTATAACTTTTGCGCAAACCAATAAATATACGCTTGTTGACTTTTTTTTACCAAAGACATGTGCCTGAATACATTTTGGCCTAAATGTATGACTAAACTTGAGTTTATTGGATTTTCTTATAACAAAAAGTAGAAAATATAATTTTTTTTCAATATTTTCGGTCCTTTTCCGTTTATATCGCAAAAAATAAAAATCGCAGAGGCAATCAAATACCATCAAAAGAAAGCTCTATTTGTGGGAAGAAAAGGACGCAAATTTTGTTTGGGTACAACATTGCATGACCACGCAATTACCAGCAGCGCAGTGCCAAATTTTAAAAAGTCCTCTGGTCTTTAGGCAGCCAAATGGTCCGGGGCTTAAGTGGTTAAAACAAGCCTCTTGATAACTGCTCAAACACAAGAACAAACAGGGGGCTGGATTCAGTGAAATTGTCATTAGCAGCACTCCACAAGTGGCAGCACTCCACAAAACAGGAACTCCTATTAGAAACAGGTACAGAACTTTGCTTTCTCCTCTTATCATCATCCTTCTTGTCAGTACACGAATGATTAGCTTTGCTACTACTACTTCCTCTTACACTCCCTCCCCACTGAACAGAGACTGCAAATAGCTGATACCAGGCATACAGATTGATACTGAAAGACAGAAAACTGTGGGTAAAACGGATGTGCAACCCTACTGATCATATTGAAGGAGAAATATAGTGCAGATCTATCTGGTATCTGCTTATCTGAGTCAATTTAAGCAGTCAAAATGCCTAAATCCTGATGAAGGGGGAAGGTGTTTGGCCCCCAAAATGTGTGGGCCCTTTCTGCTATGAATCAATTGTATAAAAAAAAACTAGAACACTTGGGCATTCGTTTGGTACTCTCAGTAGACTGCATGCCTTGGTAATTGCTAGCCCCAAGATAGCAGCCAAACAGATCTATGACCTGGAAGCTCCTCAACATTAACAGGCAGAAGCAATCAATAGAGTAGCTAAGGGCAGGAACCCAACAAATATTTAGAGAACTATTTTTCCTGCCTATCCTATAATTATTTTCTGAACATTTTGCTGGAAGAAAAAAAAAAACCTCACCTTCTATTGCCTTCTTTACGAACCTGCTGTGAGCTAAAGCATTTTTTATCTACTATCCATTACTAAAATGATCCTCCGCAAACCAATTTGTTTATTTAGCATTTACTTTTATTCATGCAGTTTCTCTTTGTCTCTCTATGACCCATTGTGTTATTTAGCTATGTTTATATATGTATGCATGTTCCCGATATGTCTATTTAGCCCCTTGGGTATCATCACTTAACAAAATATATGGGCAATACCAGTAGGTGGTAAGCTGACCACACATGATGGAGCACCCCAGTCACAGAGAATGGTGTCAGGGGCAAGGGCCAGTCATTGCTTATTGGCCTACTTTTGGCTGTTATGCACTTCCATTACATCTGCTTTATATTTAGTATATACAGTTAAAGCATAGATATAATGAGTTTTGTTGTTTGGCAAATAATACTTGTTTTCTCATTCCCAGTTCTTCATGTATTTCTTTCAGACTTTTTCATTAGCCCATTTCATTAACTCATTTCTGATCATTATTTTATAACTGTGTTTTTTAAATAATTGTCTTGATACAAAATACAATAACCTAATAACCTAATAATCTAATAACCTAATTGTGTTAAAACTCAATTTAAGGGTTCATCTGAAAGAAATGTTATCCCCAAAATGCTAAATCTCTGGCTGTCATGGTTTCAGAAAATTAAGGTAAGTTTCAGTTGAGTCAAGGACACGGAACAAGTACTTTGATGATCAGAAGTGGTGACTTTACTTGCACAATGTCCATTCAGGGTCAGTAATTCAAAGTATAAAAAAAACAGGGATGTCAAAATAAGTAGCATTTTTAGAAGGTCAGCAATGGAAGTCTACATAACTTTCTCAACCAAAGCTTTCCATATTGTAATATTTTCATAATTTTCTTACTAAGAATGTAATATTTATCTTTATTTCATTTCTCTCACTTTACTTCTTGTTATATAAAACAATATAATTAAATTTATCATGTATCAATTAGTAGCTAGTGCTTCTAGCAAGCATATTTATATGTTTTGTATAGGTTTAGGTTCCAAAAATGGGGGAACACCCTCAAAATAGGCACCACATCCCAAACAAAAATTTGAATGAATAAAGGGAAAGGAGGGATTTTAACGGTGCAAGTTAGTTACATATAGAAAATGATTATGATATCTTATCTCTTTTTCTTAAAAAGAACAATTTTATTGTTAACATTAAAAACAAGCACATATACTCGTCAATTATGACAATACAATTAAAACAAAAGTGGTCAAAAAATAGGGAATGACAAGTAGGATATACACTACAAATTCATAAATAGTGGTCATTGCATACTAGCCCGACATGTTTCGCATTTGACGCTTTATCAAGGGGTATGCAATTAAGTAGCGCGTCATCCAATACTTTTAGTAATTCTATAAAGAAAAATGGGAAGGGGGAGAAAAAAAGGGTTTTACATACATAAATATACATTGTTACCATGGTAATGCAGCAAAAGAAAAACATAGTGAGGTGTGTGTTGTCACTCCAAAGCATCTAAAAAAGCTTACCCCCAAGAAAGGTTGACCCTAGGTAATCTCATCAAAACCAGCATGTGCAGACACAGCCAAGCGGGACAGCAAGGGGGCTTATTTGCAACCACAGGGAGCAGTAAGGAGAAGCTGGTGTATATATAGAAAATGTTTAGTATCAAAAACAAAAATATCGTTATACCAAAGGTAAATTGGATCTGTAGAGAGCATAAAAATCGAATACGTATCACTTACGCCTATGGTTAATTGAAGCTGTTGACGTGCTGACGTGCCGTATTCACCGTCTGTAGGACGGGTGTTCGTATTAGCCGGCCGGCTTTCTATGCTGTTTTATATCCAACACACTGTAAGTGTATTTTTAATCTTTTAAATAAATACCCTATCAGGATTACGCTATGTTGCTCTTCCTTCTCTTTTTGGGGCATTGTATATGAGATTAACTCCAGGTTATGGGCATATCCTTCCCGGCATCCTGGTTTCCTTTACGGAGGAGAGTGAGCCATCCACGGTCTGAGGAGGTGTCCAAACGCTATCCCCCCCTCAAGAAAGGCCCCGACCGGGTTAAGGTCACAAGCTCCTTAAGCTTGCCATCTGGTAAGCGCCCATTTATATCTTAACACTGTGGTGTGGTGAAGGTCCATCCGGTTTCACTCTTATTGCCGAATAAGGGGCTCAGTTGCCCGGTACCCATTACACTTTGAAGAATTTTTTTTTTTTTTTTTTTTTTTTTTCTTTTCTTTTTCACCTTTCATCTTTTGGACTTTATTTGGCACTTGATTGCTTTGGACTTTTTTATACACTATTTGTGATTCATTTTACATTTAAAATTATAGCGCTGCTTCCTTCTTGTTTATTTATTGTTTATGTGTGTATCTCACTTATAAGCGGCTGCTTTTCCTTTTTCAATTATTTAGCATTGGTTCACTTACTTGACTGTTTACTGATTTATCATATAGCGCAGTGATTCCTTCCTTTTTTAATTGAAGCTGTTGCCTGGGAGGTGCAGTTAAACAGCGGAGGTGGTAAAGTAGTAATTGCCAGAAAATAGATGGATGATGTGTGCGTTACAACTAGAGAGCAAAAAATGAAAAATAAAAATAAAATAAAAATAAGAGATGTTGCTTCCTCACACAAAGAGTGGAGGTGAGTAGTCAAAGTTAGGAGTATGCTTAGTAAAGAGGTATTGAAAATGATATTTTTCAATCAGCAATGGAAATGACTGTGAACCAGACGGTCCTTCAAAGAAGGGACACGTCTGTAGGTTATTTCAGGGAAAGAGTTGATGTGTTTGCTGACTGCTGAGTCGGCAGAAAGAAGAGGCCAAAATTTTGCTATAATATTTCTGATTTCTTTATGTTGGCTAGAGTAGCGAGTAATCAATCTTACCGTTTCAGATTTTTTAAAAGGCTTTTTTGAGAACAGTAGGGAATCTCTATTCTGTATTTTAACCCTATTGTATGCCCTTTTGAGGCATGCATGGCTGTATCCACGGGACAATAGCCTTTTATATAGATCTTTAGCTGCTATTTGAAAATCTCTGTCTTTGCTGCAGTTGCGTCTTAAGCGCAAGTACTGACTATATGGAATGCTCCTCAGTAAGGGGCCAGGGTGTGCACTATCTGCGTGGAGAATGGTGTTCCCTGCCGAGGGTTTTCTGAAAAGTGACGAGTTTAGTTTGCCAGTGGTGTCAATTGAAATGGTGAGATCCAGGAAATTAATTGCAGTTAAACTATGTTCCATAGTGAAACGTAGGTTAAAGTTATTAACGGAGATCAAACCAAGGAATTCAAACAGTTCTCTTTCTGACCCAGACCAAAATAATAAGACATCGTCTATGTAGCGATACCAGGAGACGACCTTCTCCAAATAATGGGTCAGGTCGTCCCTGGAAAAAAGGTCTTTTTCCCACCCCCCCAGGTACAGGTTGGCATACGATGGGGCACATTTGGTCCCCATCGCAACCCCCTGCACCTGGAGGTAGTGGGAAGAGTTAAACATAAAGACATTGTGTCTCAGTATATAGTTGAGAAGTTCTAAGACAAAATCATTATATTTTTCAAATGAGGGGCCTCTCTCTTGTAAATGATTACTTATAATTTCAATGCCCTTGTTATGGGGGATCGTGTTATAAAGACTTTCGATGTCCAATGCTACTAGGTAAGTGCCTGGTGGAAGAGAGATGTCTTCAATAGTTTTTAATAGATCTATAGTGTCCTTGATGTAGGAGAAAAGGGAAGTGACGTGAGGATGTAAATAGTTATCTACTAGGCAGCTGGCATTTTCTGTAAGACACAGGCAGCCCGATATTATGGGGCGTCCTGGAGGGTCCACAATGGATTTATGTACCTTTGGTAAGGCATAGAACGTAGGGATTCGTGGGTCCCTCACATTGAGGTAGTCCCACGTATTTTTGTCTATGATGCCTCTATGGTATGCCTTGAAAATAATATTATAATATTCGGTATTGAAATTTTGTATTAGGGTTTTGGAAATGGGACGATACCACTCTTGATTGGATAGGATTCTGTTACACATATTAATGTATTGGGATGTTTCCATAATAACTAAATTGCCGCCTTTATCGGCAGGTTTAATTATTATATTTTGATTCGATTCAAGGGATCGAATGGCAGCTTTTTGATTTGCATTCAAATTAGATGATGCAGAAGGACGAAAATTTTTCTAATCACATTGTGTGTTGTCCCTCTTTTGCACCGATCGGGATCGGTGGGTCTATGGTCCCCCCGACTCGACCGGTTACTCCCCTGACCCATCTCGGTCAGGCCGCTCCAGTCCGGTCTTGCCACAACAGCGTTGAGGGGGCTGTCGCATCCACACGGACGCCCGGGGCACATCCTTTGATGTGCCCATTCCGCGCCGTGCATCCCATCCAAACCAGCTCACTGCTGGTTACCATCGCAACCTTCCCCGCCTCCTTCGTCCCCTGACGCGGTCGCTGAATGGGAGGAGCGGCCGTGCGCAGCAGTGCGCATGTCGGCCGTCTCCACCGGCGTGGTCACTCATGGGATTTAAAGTCTTGGCGAGGCTCGGTCTCCTGGGCCTGCGCAGTGGCGCCATCACGTCCGCATCGAGCCGGCAACGTCACACGCCGTCTCGATGGGGAGCAGTATTTAAACCGGCTGATCTGACAGCCATGTCTGCCAGCGCCGGAGGATGCAAGCCAAGATTCTAGCCAGGTAATGTGACTGGTGATACTCACCATACCTTGCTCTATATTTTACACTCATGCTCATATGCTTTTTTCCGGTATATACATTGAACTCTTGTTGAGTCTCTATCTTACTTATATATCTTCTGTGTATCAACTTCAAACTCTTACACTCTGAGCATATTCATATCACTTTGCTGATTGAAAAATATCATTTTCAATACCTCTTTACTAAGCATACTCCTAACTTTGACTACTCACCTCCACTCTTTGTGTGAGGAAGCAACATCTCTTATTTTTATTTAATTTTATTTTTCATTTTTTGCTCTCTAGTTGTAACGCACACATCATCCATCTATTTTCTGGCAATTACTACTTTACCACCTCCGCTGTTTAACTGCACCTCCCAGGCAACAGCTTCAATTAACCATAGGCGTAAGTGATACGTATTCGATTTTTATGCTCTCTACAGATCCAATTTACCTTTGGTATAACGATATTTTTGTTTTTGATACTAAACATTTTCTATATATACAACAGCTTCTCCTTACTGCTCCCTGTGGTTGCAAATAAGCCCCCTTGCTGTCCCGCTTGGCTGTGTCTGCACATGCTGGTTTTGATGAGATTACCTAGGGTCAACCTTTCTTGGGGGTAAGCTTTTTTAGATGCTTTGGAGTGACAACACACACCTCACTATGTTTTTCTTTTGCTGCATTACCATGGTAACAATGTATATTTATGTATGTAAAACCCTTTTTTTCTCCCCCTTCCCATTTTTCTTTATAGAATTACTAAAAGTATTGGATGACGCGCTACTTAATTGCACACCCCTTGATAAAGCGACAAATGCGAAACATGTCGGGCTAGTATGCAATGACCACTATTTATGAATTTGTAGTGTATATCCTACTTGTCATTCCCTATTTTTTGACCACTTTTGTTTTAATTGTATTGTCATAATTGACGAGTATATGTGCTTGTTTTTAATGTTAACAATAAAATTGTTCTTTTTAAGAAAAAGAGATAAGATATCATAATCATTTTCTATATGTAACTAACTTGCACCGTTAAAATCCCTCCTTTCCCTTTATTCATTCATATTTATATGTATTTTGAACAAACAATTCAGAGAATTGATGGTACTCTAGATTGGGTGTAATATAAGCTAAAATTGCTCAGGATATAGTCACTAATATTCTGATAGCTTTCAATGCCAGTATTAAAGACACAGCTATTCCGCAGATTTTGCCTATATAGAAACTGCCAGGCACATCTCAATGGGGTGGATTTACTAAAGGCAAATTGACTGTGCACTTTGCAAGTGCAGTTGCACTCATTTTTACCAGAGCCTAGTAAATGTAGTAAAGCTCTGCTATTTACATCATTCATACATCATCCAATCATGGGCGTCCGCAGAACTTTTTTCAGGGGGGGGCATCATTGTAAGGTCACCCATGCTCTGATGCTTTTTGACAATGTCATTATCACATTATCACAGTCAGAGACTGTAGACGTAGTACAGGAGATGGTCAGAGACTGCAGACATACTACAGGAGATGGTCAGAGACTGTGGACATAGTACAGGAGATGGTCAGAGACTGCGGACATGGTACAGGAGATGGTCAGAAACTGTGGACATGGTACAGGAGATGGTCAGAGACTGCGGACATGGTACAGGAGATGGTCAGAGATCGTATACATGGCACAAGAGACTAAAGGAAACTGCATACATGGCGCAAGAGACTGTCAGATACTGCGGACATGGCACAAGAGACAATCAGAGACTGCATACATGGCCCAAGAGACTGTCAGTGACTGCATACATGGCTCAAGAGAATGTAAGAGACTGGACATGGCACAAGAGATGATCAGAGACTGCATACATGGCCCAAGAGACTGTCAGAAACTGCCTACATGGCTCAAGAGACTATCAGAAACTGCATACATGGCTCAAGAGACTGTAAGAGACTGCATACATGTGGGGGTGACAGAGAGAGCCAGAGGGGGGTGACAGAGAGAAGGGGTGACAGGCAGAGAAGGGGGTGACAGAGAGAGATAGAGGGGGTGACAGAGAGAGGGGGGTGACAGAGAGAGATAGGGGGTGACAGAGACAGAGGGGGTGACAGAGAGAGACAAAAGAGGGTGACAGAAAGAGAGAGGGAGTGACAGGGGTGGTGGGTGGTGAGAGAGGGGGTCAGAGAGAGGGACCCCTAGCCCTGTCTGCAGTCCCTCTAGTGCCCCTATGTCCCAGTGGTGTGTGTGATGCTCAGTACGGTATCTTGCATGCAAGTAGGATGTCCATGATGGTCAGCAGCTGGCAAGACCCGTTTTCATTCTGGGAGAGGACAGGAGGTGCTCTGTTCCTTCCATCGGATCTATGATGTGACATGGAGCAGTCCCTGGCTGCTTGCATTTCCTGCCCGTACTTGTTCTCTGAACCCCAGGTCAGTCTGTCCTCCAGGGAGCCGTGGTGAGGAGGTTTAAGGAGTCCAGGGGTTCCAGGTGCTGGGAGGCACCAGGGACACTGTGCCCGCTGTTCCTGGTGTCTTGCTGCTCTCCTTTCCCAAGGCCTCCATCTCCTGGACCGCTCGCACTATGTAGACCGGGTGATGTCACCCTGCCTACCCCTTGAGGCCTTCGCTGTCCCGCTCCTCCCACCAGCTGCCACCGGCCTTGCTAAACTGTGTACAGGTGCAAGCAGGCCCGGCGCTAGGATAAAGACTGAGTGGGGAATCCCCAATCTGATTCCAGTGGGGTCACTCTGTCTCTCTCTGTCACCCCCCTCTCTGCCTGTCACCCCCCTTTCTCCACCTCTCAAAAGGTTGCTTAGCCCTGATCTAAACAAATGCAAGCAAAAATGCTGTTGCCTTTAGTAAATTAACCCCAGTAATTAGGAGAAATAACTTGCTATTTCTGAACCTATACTTGCTCCATATGAATGTTATGATAGACATAATTTTGTACAAATTTAGAACATGCCAAAATATGTTTGGTTATTTATTAGTAAGTGCCATTAAGTCAATGTTGGCTTCTGGCAACTAGGTGGATAGTGTTTTTCCAGAATGATCTGTCTTCTGTTTGCGTCAAGTTCGGTAAATCACATTTAGTAGGGCAACTCCACTACAACAGTTTTTGCCTGGCACAGTGGAGTTATGCAGGACAGTGGCATAGTTGATCCTATTCTGGAATTGGGATTGTGAAGCACTGGACTCCAAGTTTGATGGAAGTTCAGACCAAAGCAAATGATTGTTATAGTGTGTCAGCTCTCTACTGTCAGCTAGCACTCCAGTGGAGTTCCTGGAAGAATCATCTTAAATGAACTGAAGGAGAGAGCACCAAACATAGGAATGGTCCAGATGATTTTTTGTCACAAAAACTCAAAAATCAATCCCTACAGCTTGGTGGTTTTGCCTTTACATCATACCTAATTGATACTACGATATTTCAGGAATGTTTTTGTGTTGAAGTGGTATCACAGTTTTTATCACAGTTTAAGGTCAAGCATTTTTATGAATTTACCCCACAAAGTCTCCCATGGCAGTTCCAGTCATAGCTGCCATATTTTTGATACATCAAATTATATCATTCATGGGTATGAATACATGGGGAATTCTTTAAAAGGTAACAGATATAAGCCATAAAAATAAAGGCGTACAGAACAAAATACAATACACAAAAACACATAAAAATCTGATTCTGCCACATGGGACATAGTAGTTTTGAAACTGCATTTATATGCAGTATTAATATACAATAGCAGAAGGAGAGAGTATATTTTACTAGTATATATACATATTTGTTTAGCTTGGAAAACTATTATGATTATTAATAGATGAACTGTTTTCACCCAATGCCAGGGTATGTAGGCAAGTCAAAAGGTCTTTTCAATAATGCATACTTACAGGTATTATATGTGTCCATAAAGAAAGGTCAAAGTTCAGGGAAGGTGACAGTTTCGTGTTTTGTAATGTTGACACTGTCTGAATAAATAATGTGTTAGAGTGCCTGGCTTTCAATAAAATGATACCCTTCTTGAATCATATTCCTGTTCCGGTTAATCCTCTCTCTTTATTAAACATTATCTCTACCATCTGCTCAGGGTGAGCACTCCACATTTTACAGAAGAAATTGGTACTGATTGACTATATGAGAAACATGACCAGGGTTGGCTTGCTCATAGTATGCATTACCCAAAGGACAAAGCGGATAACCAATCCATTAATTAAATTAGACACTGTGTACATCACACAGCAAAACTCATGAGCCCTTAAAAGCTCGGGAAAAAATATTCTGTGTTCGGCATTAAAAATACTAAGAGAACATTGACATTTTAAAGTGTACACTGTGAAACCTACAGAGGACTACAAAAGAAAATTCATAATCTCTGGGCTCATATATGTGTGCTTTAATTTTTGTCATAGCAATTAATATTTTAAAGTTCAAATCAAGGACACCCATTGTTATAGTAAATCCTTAAAGGGGAATTAATATTTATGGACACTATCATACATTCATTTTGTATTATCATTTATAATAATGATAAAATGATACGTTAAAAAGGCCTGCAATATTTGTAGTTTTTTTATAAGATGTGATGCGCAATTTTATAATCTTCAGTAATTCGTACATGCTCCCACTACACTCTTCTACAAGGTTAAACATGTTTTTTGTAGAAAAATTTTCAGGAATTTATATATTTTTTGGTCTCTGGGACTGGGCATTTAGAAAACTGACAAAAAAGTAAAATACGTCAAAAACAAAAAGGTGAATTCCTTGCGCTACTTGGGTATATGCAACACCAACAACAGCTAGAAGACATGAAAGGCAATGTCAAAGGTTGTTTATGGGGGAAAGGGGATGTTGAGCATCTAAAAAGAGCCAAAGCTAAGCTTAAAGTGGCTATTTGACATCAATGAAAAATGACCTTTCCAAGCTCTACTATCACATACCTGGTGCTGGAGGCCTTCCCTTGCGGCTAAGTTCCAGACACCCTGAGGGTGAAAACGGGAGAGGTCAGGCCCAAAGTAGCAAAGGTCGCCTGCTGGAATGTATGCAGGAGGTTCCAGAGTACAGCTGGTGTGCTGGCGTAGAATCAACAGATAGGTGGCGCTCGTGAGGTGTTGCAGGATTCGCATAATGCTGTGACTGGAGTCTGGTCAGAAGGAAGACTAGGTCGTGAGCCGGGTTGGTATCAGAGCAGACGTGGTCAGGTGGATAGCCGAGGTCGAACACAGGAAGCAAACAGGTGACAGGTCAAGGACAAGCCGGATCAGTAACAGGAGACACAGGAACAGGAATATCACGGAGTTAACACACTGGAAGAGCCAAAAGATTAACTAGAAAATGCAGACACTAGCAGACTTCCTTATATAGGCCCATGTGACCTGCTGGTAGAGATGCTGGGTCCTAAAGTCCTTCTCCTACCATAAGTGCTTGTAGAGATGCTGGGTCCTAGAGCCCTTCTCCTGCTGTTGGTTCCCTGACAGTGCCCCTCCCTGACAGGCAGCCTCCGGATGGTCTAGGAGATATTCACTTTGCATCCAGCCACTGATGTCAGCAGTGCATGCGCTGTGAAGGCCCGGATGAAGGTCCAGCAGACGCTGCCAGACCTCACCGGGCAGAGGTCTGGAATTCGCCACGCGAATGCGTGGGAGTGACGTAATCGTGGCTCCGGCCACTCACAGCGTCGGAAGCCGCGAGCCAGGAAGAAACGCTGAGGAACATGTCAGCTTCCTCGGCGCAGACTAGGATCAAATGCTGAGGCCTCATTCTAAGATGAGTATTTCATAATGAGCTAATATGCGCTGCATACTAGCTCATTATGCCTTTGCCGTACAGGATTTTTTTTTTTTTTCAGTGCGGGTATACAACCACTTTAAGAATGCTTATCCAAGTCCATTGATTACGGAGTTATTTGATTGCCTCAAGGGAGTAACGGTTATCACGAAGCTTGATTTGAGGGGCATACAATCTTGTGAGGATTAGGGAGGGTGACAAATGGAAAACTGTGTTTAATACCAGAACAGGCCATTATGAGTACCTCTTTACTCCGAGATTTGCTGCAGCTATGTGTGGGGGTTTATCTTGACGATATCCTCATATTTTCCATGTCCCTAGAGAGCCACCACACAGATGTCTGTTGTGTGCTTCAGAAGCTGAGAGAAAACAATCTCTATTGTAAATTGGAGAAGTGCGAGTTCCATCGTGAACAGGTTAAATTCCTGGGTTATGTAATTTCCACTGCTGGTTTTTCAATAGAGAAACTTTCAGCAGTCCTACAGTGGCCCCCGACCCGTGGGTATATGTCCTCTGTAACGTTTTCTTGGCTTTGCCAATTATTATCGGAAGTTTATTCATAACTTCTCGTCCCTTGTCAAACCCCTGACTGATATGACCAGAAAGGACGGTAACCCACAGAGTTGGTCTTTGGACTCCGTTTAGGCCTTTGAGAGTCTCAAGGCTGCCTTTGTTTCTGCTCCTGTTTTGGCATATCCTGATCCTATGTTACCCTTTATCCTTGAGGTTGATGCTGAGACTAGAGTTGTGTCCTTCTGTCTCAACGTCCTACCTCTGAAAGCGCTATGCATTTTTGTGGCTACTTTTCCAAGAAATTGTCACCTGCGAAATGCAATTAAGAGATTGGGGACAGAGTTTTAGCGACCATTTTAGCCCTTAACCAGTTCCGGACCAGCCGCCGCAGTTTTACTGTGGCAGGTTGGCTCCCCTGGGCGAAGCGTCGTAGCTGTACGTCAGGCGCACGCACCCACGGCGATCGGATTCGCTTCAGAACCAATCAGTCTCCAGGCCCAGGCCAATGATTTCTGGCCTGGACCTGGTGATCAGTTTTGGTGAATGGGAGACTGTCCCCTGCCTGTAAGTGTAAACACAGGCAAGGGAAGTGATGTAATCTCCCTCTCTGGAATTCTTTTCCATTCCAGAGAGAGGAGAGAGGACATCTAAACATGAATTGCACCAACACTACACTGACACACATAGGCACACTTTTCACCCCCCGATCACCCCCCCCCCCCCCAGTTAATCCCTTCACTCCCTGTAACAGTGTTATCAAGTGCAGTTTTCATATTGTTCTTTGATCACTGTACTGGTGTCATTTGTGACACTAATCAGCATTAGGGTACTTAGTAGTAGGCCCAGATAGGTCTAGGGACCCCCCTAAACCCCACTAATAAAGGTTTAACCCCTTGATCACCCCCCCAGTTAACCCTTTCACCACCTGTCACCAGTGTCACTAATATAGTGTACAGATCTCTTTTCTGATTGCTGTATTTAGTGTCACGGGTGATGCTAGTTAGCCAGTTACTGTCATCGTCAGGTTTTTTATAGCGTCAGGGTACCGGCCTATATATTGCTGAACAAAGGTTTAACCTCGCGTTCGCCTCCCTTAGTAGTATAGTGTCTGAACGGATCAATATCTATAGCGTTCCCAGTAGTTTAGGGTTCCCAAAAATGCGGCGTTAGTGGGATCAGCCCAGATACCTGCTAGCAACCGCATTTATCCCCTCTGTCCAGCCCAGCCCCCGCAAGTGCAGTATTTTATTTTTTTTTTGCCACATCAGCGAACTCTTTGAGAGACTTAATTCAACTTTTACAGTTCATCCATGTCCCTTCTCGTTTTCACATTATTGTAGCTTCTATCAATGCTTTTTCAAAATATCTTTTTGTATAAAAAATACAAACGTTACAAACCCCGTTGATACCCAAGAAATAGCTTTACTTCCCCACCCACATCCCCATCCCCATCCCCTACCCCCCACCGAACTTCTGTGTATTTAAAATACCATTCCCTGTTAGAGATTTAAATTCTAAGTTCTTCTGCATAGCTCCATGTTTTTTTTAATTCCTTCCAGCACTCCCACTTGTCATTTACCTCCTCCCTATATTTGTCCCTACAGTGGCTCATATGTTCCATATTATGTGTTTCTTCAACTGCATTAATCCATTCCCACATGAGAGGGCTATCTACCATTTGCCATTTCTTAGGGATAAGTCTTTTTGCCGCATTTAACAGGTGTGGCACCAAGGATTCTTTATATTTTTTTACATCACCCTCTATTCCATGTAATAGAACTGTCCACGGATCTTCCGCTACTTCTATTTAAGTAATTTCTTTAATAAAGAATAAAATCTTTTTCCTGTAACTTTTGATTGTGGGACAGCCCCACCAAAGGTGAGCCATTGTGCCAACCTCCTTGCATCCCCGCCAACATTCCGCTGATTTACCCCTTTGTATTTGCTGATTTTATCGGGGGTAGCATACCAGCCAGCTGTTTTGATATCAGATGCCAAACTGTGGGTTAATTTCAAAATTTTCCCTATAGTGTTTGTATCTTTCTGTGACCCCAGTTCCCTTTCCCATTTGTGATAAATGGGGGGGACCTCCACCTCATCCACCGTCAGCTACAATTTATATATCTTAGAAATGACACTTTTTATGTTGTCTGCTAAACACAGCCTTTCCAATGCGGTCAGATCCTCTCCAGATCTTATTGGCTGAGGTAAGTTCCTGACAAAGTGGTCCAACTGGAGGTACCTCCACTCACTAATCACCCACGCTTCTTTGTTCTGTTTTAAATCTTGAAGTGATACTATTTTCCCTTTTTTTATTATATCTCTTAATTGTGTCCTATCATTTTTGATCCAATTTCCCCCAATACTCTTTTTACCAGGGGCAAAATAATCATTTTCCTTTAGTGCTATTAATGGTGAGTTATAAGTCCTATTAAACTGTTTATACGTCATGTCCCAAACTCTTAAAACAACCCATGTCAAAATCTCATTATTATCCCTTACCCACTCTATCGCTCTTGATAATATTATCGCTTTATAATATTTTTGGATGTCGGGGACTGCCAATCCTCCTCTTTTTTTTTCTGCTTTAATATTAAGAGGGAGACTCTCTCCCCCAATACTCTTTTTACCAGGGGCAAAATAATCATTTTCCTTTAGTGCTATTAATGATGAGTTATAAGTCCTATTAAACTGTTTATACGTCATGTCCCAAACTCTTAAAACAACCCGTGTCAATATGAGCGTATTGTCATCTAATATTCTAAAGTGCGGGGGATTCCATATTATACTTCCCAATTGTGCCTTACAAATTTTTTTTCAATGTTTACCCATCTTTTCTCATTATTATCCCTTACCCACTCTATCGCTCTTGATAATATTATCGCTTTATAATATTTTTGGATGTCGGGGACTGCCAATCCTCCTCTTTTTTTTCTGCTTTAATATTAAGAGGGAGACTCTCGGCTTCTTATTTTTCCATATGGTGTTCATTATTGTCGATTTCAACTTTCTAATATAGAACTGTGGGAGTGCCACTGGGAACATCTGGAACTTATAAAGGATTTTTGCGAGGAGAACCATCTTTATGGAATTAATGCGACCTAACCAGGACAATGGTCTATTCAGAATTCTTTTACTTTCAGTTTTGCTTTCATCTAATTAGGGGGATGTAATTTATTTTATAAATTTTCCCCATTGAATTAGCTAATTTTATTCCCAAGTACTTTATTTCTTTCTTCCAAGCAAATTGAAATTCCTTTTTCAACTTCCCCTCTATTTTGCTTAGGTTTATGTTTAAGATTTCAGACTTCGCTAAGTTTATTTTAAAGTTTGATATCTCACCATACTGTTTTAAAGTTTTTAATAAGTTGGGCATTGTAATCCTGGGATTGGTTATATAAAATAACACATCATCCGTGAATGCTGCGAGCTTGTGTTCTTCATCTCCTACTTTAAATCCACTAATATCCGGATTATTTCGGATCGTTGCGAGTAATGGTTCTAAAGACAAAACAAATAGCAGGGGGGACAAGGGACAGCCCTGTCTCGTCCCATTTTTCATTTCGAAGGAGGCTGAAGGAGATCCGTTGACTTTTATAGATGCCATAGGAAGGCGATAAAATGTTTTAATCCACCGAATCATTCTCGGACCCAACCCCATGGTTTCTAATGTCTGTATCATGAGCCCCCAGTCTACCCTGTCAAATGCCTTTTCGGCATATATTGACAGGAGTAGACCTGGGGGCCCCTTTTCTTTTATCTTCTGAAGTAAAAGTAGGGTTCTCACCCCATTATCCCTCCCCTCCCTTCTTGGGATGAATCCTACCTGGTCCGGATATACCAGTATGTTCACCAGCCCTTTCATATGTCTCACCAATATTTTAGCATACAATTTGGTGTCTGCGTTCACCAACGATATAGGCCTGTACCTAGAGCACAAGGTACCATCCTTCCCCTCCTTCGGAATAACTGTAATTGTAGCGGACAAGGCCTCCCTACTCAGCTCAAAGTCAGCTCCCAGGCCATTCATATATTGGCATAACTTTGGTGTTAATATATCTTTATATTTTATATAGTAATATGTTGTAAACCCATCTGGGCCAGGGCTTTTCCCTTGAGGTGAATCTGCTAGAGCTCTGTTTATCTCTTCCTCGGTTATAGGGTTCTCTAGCAACTTTTTAGTACTATCTGTGATCTTCGGTAACCTGGCGTTTTTTTAAGAATTCCGTTATCTTTCTTCTTTTTTCCCCAGTCTGACCCCCTGTCTGGTCAACAGAATATAGTTCCTTACAGTAGATTTTAAATGTTTCCCCTATTTCTTTCCTTGTATAGACCATTTATACCCTCTTAGTTTTGATATTTTCAATTAAATTTATAGATTTTTTCTTTCGGAACATTCTTGCTAGATGTTTACTTGCTTTATTCCCCCACTGATATCTTTCTTTAGCTATAAAATGTTTTTTTTGTATCCTGTTCTGTAAGATCTTTTAATTCGTCCCTTTTAATAAATTTAGTTCTTGTTCTACTTTGAAAATTTCTTCAATAAGATTTTTCATTTTTTCTGTTCTCTCTTTTTTTTTCCTTGCTCCCATTTCTATCAAGATCCCCCTAATATAGGCCTTGTGAGCCTCCCATAAGGAAGACCCGGAGATCTCTTTTGATTCATTTGTTGAAAAATAGTGTTCTAGTTCCTTTTCTACAGTCTTTGAACCTACCTCATCTTGGAGGAGTTCTTCATTTAGTCTCCAGGAAAAGGGCTGTCTCTGATTCCTGGAGACTAGCATCTTCATTCTTACTGGAGCATGGTCCGAAAAAGTAGTTACCGTATTTATCGGCGTATAACACGCGCCAGCGTATAACACGCACCCCAGTGTCAAGACTATACTCACCGAGGCCAAGATGCCGAGAGCGGCTCGCCCTTACGACCACGCGCACCCGACCCCTGGAAGTGATACAGGGAGTTGGGGGCACGCGGAGGCACGGGCTTCCGGTGGTGGCAGGATCCCCGAAGGGCCAGGGGGAGGTCCGGGTAGCCGTTGGGTACTGAGGAACTGCAAAGACAAGTGGTTAGATCCGAACCGGGGTATCAGGCAGAGCAAAGTCCGTAATTCAGGCAGAGGTCAGAACCGGGGTAACAAGCAAGCAAAGTCCGTAATTCAGGCAGAGGTCAGAACCGGGGTATCAGGCAAGCAGAGTCCGTTTAATCAAGCAGAGGTCAGGGGTATCAGGCAGGCAGAGTATCCGGTAATCAGGCAGAGGTCAGGGGTATCAGGCAAGCAGAGAGTAATCCGTTAATCAGGCAGAGGTCAGGGGTATCAGGCAAGCAGAGAGTAATCCGTTAATCAGGCAAGGTTCAGCACAGAGTCACTAGGAAACACAGGGAATAGTAGCAGGTACAGGGAACAGGGCACAGCTGACGACAAACCAGCAACCCGACTGGGTGCTGGAGCCGTCAGATGTAGCCCTCCGGCGAGCCCGTCAGCGTGACGCACTGCCGGGCACCCGCACGGCCACGGCGCGCACACAGGGGCCGCCGTGCACCCGCGCGCGCCGCACCATCGGGCCGTGAACGGGTGTACGGCGTAGCGTGAGTCCTCCGCGCATGCGCCCTGGAGCTCGGCGGATGGAGGCGGCCTGTGCCTCCTGACAGTGCCCCCCTCCTAAGGGCGGACACTGGACGTCCAGGCTGGACATCAATTCCAGATGGTCTCGATGGAAAGCTTGAATTAAGCGTGGTGCATGCAGATTCTTTGCGGGTTCCCAAGAGTTGTCCTCAGGTGGGTATCCCTTCCACTGGATCAAATACTGCAGTTGTCTGCCCTTCTTCCTACAGTTAAGGATGGACTCCACCTCAAACTCATTCTCCCCATCCACCCTAACTGGTGGAGGAGGAAGTTCCCCTCTTTCCGGAAAAGTGCTGCCCACCACGGGCTTCAGCAAGGACACATGGAAGACAGGATGGATCCTGTATGTCTTTGGTAACGCTAGCTCCATAGCCACAGGGTTGATAATCCTTTTGATGGGAAAAGGACCAATGAACTTGGGCCCCAGTTTCCGAGAAGGCACGGATAGTTTAAGGTTGGTAGTGGACAACCAGACCTCCTCTCCTATATTAAAGGTTGGATTCTCCCTCCTGCCCCGGTCATACTGTTCCTTGTAATCCGCTTGAGCTTTTTGCAACATGTCTTGAATCCTCTGGAAATTCACTTGTAAAGAGGTTATTCTGTCATGCACTGCAGGGACTGCTATCTCAGGAACATCGTTGGACAGAAACGTGGGATGGAATCCGCAATTTGCCCAGAAAGGCGTTTGGTTGGTAGCAGCGTGAACGGAATTGTTATACGCGAACTCCGCGTATGGGAGAAGACTTGCCCAATCATCCTGAGATCCTGAGCAGAAACACTGCAGGTATTGCTCTAGGGTCTGGTTCGTCCTCTCTGTTTGGCCGTTGCTCTGAGGGTGGTAAGCTGATGAGAGGCATACCTTGATATCTAGGGCTTTGCAGAGCTCCCTCCAGAACTTGGACGTAAATTGTACACCCCTGTCTGACACAATACTCTTTGGTACACCATGGAGCCTGATTATTTCCTTCAGAAAAATATTGGCCGTCTCTAAGGCCGAAGGGGTGCCCTTCATGGGCAAAAAATGGGCCATCTTGGAGAGACGGTCAACCATGACAAAAATAGTGGTAGAACCCCCCGAGGCTGGCAAGTCCACTATGAAATCCATGGAGACGTCAGACCATGGCCGTTCTGGGATGGGCAGAGGTTTTACTTTTGTTCCGCTGGCATAGAGGACAAGAAGCCACATATTCCTTGCAATCCCGTCTCCACCCAGGCCACCAAAAAGAGCGAGAGACCAGCTCGGACGTCTTCCTTATTCCAAAGTGCCCTGCGAGTTTATGGTCATGGCACATTTTAAGGGTTAGCGACCGTGTCTCCCGAGGTACAAAAATTTTCCCCCAGATCCAAAAAAAATTCCCATTTCTTTTCAAGGATTGTACCTCTGGTTCCATACAAGAGTTAGATGATGATTTAATGGATGACATCAAGTCCACCTGTGCCATCCCAAGGAAGTTTTGAGAAGAGAGGATTGTACTAGGTTCTGGAGTTTGGGAATCTGCTGAGAACATCCGTGAGAGTGCGTCTGCCTTTCCATTCTTTGTGCCAGGTCTGTAGGATATGTGGAAGTTGAAGCGAGAGAAAAAGAGAGCCCAACGGGCTTGTCTAGGTTTTAGTCGCTTTGCTGTCCGTAAGTACTCGAGGTTTTTATGATCTGTAAAGATCATCACTGGGTGTAATGCGCCTTCGAGCAGATACCTCCATTCTTCTAGGGCGAATTTTATGGCCAGCAGCTCCCTGTCACCCACGTCGTAGTTTAATTCCGGCGGGCTGAGTCTCCAGGATGCGAATGCAACGGGGTGAAGGATGGCTTTGGGCCCTTGTCTTTGGGAAAGAATTGCTCCTGTTGCAATTTCCGAGGTGTCCACCTCCAGTACAAATGGCTGAGAAGGATCGGGGTGGCGAAGAATTGGAGCAGAACTAAACAGGTTTTTCAATTTCAGAAAGGCCTCTTGTGCGGCTTCAGACCACCGGAAAGAACCGTGCTGGCGGGTTAGCTGGGTGATGGGTGCCACAATGGCCGAGAATCCGATAATGAATTTCCGGTAAAAGTTGGCGAATCCTATGAACCGTTGGACCCCTTTTTTATCGGACGGAGCTGGCCACTCCTGAATGGCTTGTATCTTTTGGGGATCCATTGCGATCCCATCTGCTGATATGATGAACCCCAGAAATTGTACCACTGATCTCTCGAATTCGCACTTCTCCACTTTCAAATAAAGCTTGTGCTGCTTCAATATAGTAAGAACCCTTTTGGCGTGCCCCTTGTGTAGCTCAATCGTGGAGGAGAAAATGAGTATGTCATCTAGATAGACAACAAGGAAGTCATCCAGGTATTCTCGGAATATATCGTTGACTAGGTGCTGAAAAGTGGCTGGAGCATTACACAGCCCGAATGGCATCACCAAGTACTCGAAGTGTCCAAACCTGGACCTGAATGCTGTCTTCCATTCATCCCCGGCTCTGATTCTAACAAGGTTATAGGCACCCCGGAGGTCTAATTTGGAAAAGACCTTGGCAGATCGGAATCGTTGGAACAGCTCCGGAATAAGCGGCAGTGGATACCTGTTCTTGATGGTGATATTATTAAGCTGCCGGTAGTCCACACAAGGTCTAAGGGATCCATCCTTCTTCCCAACAAAGAATATCCCTGCTCCGGCAGGTGAAGATGAGGGACGTATAAAACCCTTTTCCAGGTTCTCATTGATGTATTGTTTGAGAGCCTCCAGTTCAGCCTCTGAGAGGGGAAATATACGACCGAACGGAATCACTGATCCCGGCAGCAGATCGATCAGACAGTCATAAGGCCGATGAGGTGGTAGGCGGTCGGCCATTTGTTTATTAAAGACCTCTTGGAACTCAAGATATTCGGAGGGAATCTGCTGAAGTTTATCTGACGGAACAGTAACCGTAGCACAAACCTTTGGAATCGAAGGGAGGCAATTCTCAGAGCAATATGGAGAGGAGAAGGATACCACCTTAGTGCTCCATTGGATCTGCGGATCATGAGCCTGTAACCAGGGCAGGCCTAGGATGACTGGAAAAATGAGAGAATGGATGAGGTCAAGCCGTAGGAGCTCTTGATGCCCGGAGTCGGTGGTTACTAGAATAGGCCGGGTCTCCTGGGTGATTGGACCCAAACTAGGAAGAGACCCATCAGCCAGATGCACCTGTAGACCTTGAGCTTTCATTTGCAAGGGAATACGGAGGCTGCGGGCCAGGGCTGCATCCATGAAGCAGCTACAAGCTCCCGAATCAATGATGGCGGGTAGGCGAGACTCCCCTTCCAGTAGCTGTAGGGAAACAAACAACATCACATAAGACTTTGGAGCATTATTGTCTTGGTAATTCATCAATCTTGGCTGAAGAAACTTACTGGGCCTTAATGGACAGCTGCGCAGGAAGTATCCAGCTCCCCCGCAATAAAGACACAAGTTGGACTGCCGTCTGCGTTGCCTCTCTTCTGAAGTTAGTGGGGCCCGGACCAGGCCTAGCTGCATGGGCTCAGCTTCAGGAGGTGTTGTAGGAGATGGTGACGGCATGGGTGAGGCTCTGAATGGCGTCCACGTACGGCGTGGACCCTGGAAGCGCTCTGAGCGACGCTCCCGCAGGCGCCTGTCCAGTTTCGTAGCTGCCTGAATTAACTCTTCCAAGGAATCGGGAGTCTCCATTCTGGCTAGTTCATCTTTGAGGAGTTCGGACAAGCCTTGACGGTACTGGTAGCGCAGAGCCGGCTCGTTCCAATTTGTGTCGGCCGCCCATTTACGGAATTCTACCGTATAGTCTTCAATTGGTCTCCTCCCTTGGGACAGGTGGTGTAAGATGGCTTCAGCTGTAGCCTTCCGCTGAGGGTCGTCATAGAGTTTGGACATACTCTCGAAGAAGGTATCTATGGAGTTTAACACAGGACTTCCCTGTTCCATTAAGCCGTGGGCCCAAGCCTGAGGTTCTTCAGAAAGCAGTGAGATTGCGAATCCTACTTTGACGATCTCCGATGCGAACGTCCGGGGCTGAAGGGCAAAGTAAAGAGAGCATGCGTTCTTAAAAGCCCTGAATTTTTTACGGTCCCCTGAGAACCGTTCAGGTGTAGGGACCCTAGGTTCAGGAAGCGCCATGACAACTGTAGGGTTGGTGGTGGCCTGGGGAAGCGGACCTTCATTGCTGGGTGCGGGAGCTGCAGCGGCAGGAGGGAGTACCCCAGTAATTTGTTGGAGGCGGTTGTCAATCTGAGTATACCCCTCCTGTAGTTTCTGAACTGAGTCGGCCAGAGTGGAAACCTGCTGACACAGGATCTCCAAAGGAGAGCGCGCTCTTTCGGCCTCGGACATCTGGCTGGTTTGTACTGTCAAGACTATACTCACCGAGGCCAAGATGCCGAGAGCGGCTCGCCCTTACGACCACGCACACCCGACCCCTGGAAGTGATACAGGGAGTTGGGGGCACGCGGAGGCACGGGCTTCCGGTGGTGGCAGGATCCCCGAAGGGCCAGGGGGAGGTCCGGGTAGCCGTTGGGTACTGAGGAACTGCAAAGACAAGTGGTTAGATCCGAACCGGGGTATCAGGCAGAGCAAAGTCCGTAATTCAGGCAGAGGTCAGAACCGGGGTAACAAGCAAGCAAAGTCCGTAATTCAGGCAGAGGTCAGAACCGGGGTATCAGGCAAGCAGAGTCCGTTTAATCAAGCAGAGGTCAGGGGTATCAGGCAGGCAGAGTATCCGGTAATCAGGCAGAGGTCAGGGGTATCAGGCAAGCAGAGAGTAATCCGTTAATCAGGCAGAGGTCAGGGGTATCAGGCAAGCAGAGAGTAATCCGTTAATCAGGCAAGGTTCAGCACAGAGTCACTAGGAAACACAGGGAATAGTAGCAGGTACAGGGAACAGGGCACAGCTGATGACAAACCAGCAACCCGACTGGGTGCTGGAGCCATCAGATGTAGCCCTCCGGCGAGCGCGTCAGCGTGACGCGCTGCCGGGCACCCGCACGGCCACGGCGCGCACACGGGGGCCGCCGTGCACCCACGCGCGCCGCACCAACGGGCCGCGAACGGGTGTACGGCGTAGCGTGAGTCCTCCGCGCATGCGCCCTGGAGCCCGGCGGACGGAGGCGGCCTGTGCCTCCTGACACCAAGTTTAGGAGGGAATTTTAAGGAAAAAAACTTTTAGGAGGGAAGTTTAAGGAAAAAATACTTACATTTAAATGCCCATCAATGCAGCCTTATCGTGTCCATCTGCAGCCTTGCCCCAGTGTCCAGTGCAGCCTTGTCAGTGCAGCTTTGCCCCAGTGCAGCCTTGTCAGTGCAGCTTTGCCCCAGTGCAGAATTGTCAGTGCGGCTTTGCCCCAGTGCAGCCTTGTCAGTGCAGCTTTGCCCCAGTGCAGCCTTGTCAGTGCAGCCTTGTCAGTGCAGCATTGCCCCAGTGCAGCATTGCCCCAGTGCAGCTTTGCCCCAGTGCAGCCTTGCCCCAGTGCAGCTTTGCCCCAGTGCAGCCTTGCCCCAGTGCAGCCTTGCCCCAGTGCAGCCTTGCCCCAGTGGTCCGTGCAGCCTTGCCCCAGTGGTCCGTGCAGCCTTGCCCCAGTGGTCCGTGCAGCCTTGTCCCCAGTGCAGCCTTGCCCCAGTGCAGCCTTGCCCCGTGGTCCGTGCAGCCTTGTCACCGCCGACATACAAAAGTTTAGTTTTGATTTTTAAATATGGCGCCGCGGAGTTCGGAGGGACTCGGCGGCGCTCGTTCAGCTGAACGAGCGCCGCCGAGGACACAGTGACTGAGCGGAGCCGAGATACACATAGCCGAGGGTTCTCGGCTATTCTCGGCGCTGTTAACAGTCACGCCCAGCCCCCATGATGGACATAACACAGGTCCAATGGCGGGACTGGGCGTGACTGTGAACGAGCGCCGCCGAGTCCCTCCGAACTCCGCGTCGCCATATTTAAAAATACACGCTATGTGAATGTCGGCGGCGATCACGGCGATCGCTCCGACAGATCACAAAATAGCGGGGATCGGCGTATAACACGCACCCACGATTTTCCCCTGATTTTAAGGGGAAAAAGTGCGTGTTATACGCCGATAAATACGGTATTTCTATTCTAGATTCGACCATCCTTTCTAAACATCTGTGGTCTACCAATATATAGTCTAGCCTGAAGTACGTCCCGTGCACAGGGGAGTAAAACGTAAAATCTTGAGTTTTGGAATTCATAATCCTCCAAATATCCACTAGTTGACACTCATGTCATTTCTGTCATATCTTTTTTAATTGTACGTCATTCGTCCCCTGTGCCATGGATGTACTATCCACGCCTGGTTCCAAACAAAAATTTAAGTCTCCCATCAAAATTAAACCCCCGCTCCTGAAGTCCATTAACTCCTCCAGGAAACCAATTAAATATTTTGTCGGATTCTTATTAGGGGCATAAATGTTTGCCAGTGTACATTCCATTTCCTCTAGTATACCTTTCAAGAAGAGGAAGCTTCCATCTGGGTCAAGTATCCTGTCCTGTAGTTTAAACTGGACTCCCTTCGCAAACCCTATTGCAACCTCCATTGCTCTCTTCATGATTGTATCCCCATAATGCCAAGTCGGAAAGTCACTGGACCATAGTTTAATATTTGATTCGTGGGAAAGATGGGTCTCTTGCAGGAAGACCACTCCAGCGCCATACCACTTTAGTTCTTTTAGTATCTTGTGTCTTTTAGTGGGTGTGTTTAATGCCCTTACATTATCTGTCATGAAGTTTAATGTCTCTTGGTTGCCTATGCATAACTCGCACCACTAATCTATAACGGGTTTTTTCCACCATTTTATGAATTCTACACAGGGTATCCTCCCCCCCTCTCCCTTGCGGTTCATGCATTTTAATGACAATGAACTCTGTCGTCCTCAGGGTGACCCTGGATTTGATCGGCTCTACAAAATTGTAAACCACTTCAACCAACAGTTTGCAGCCCTGTTTACTCCAGATCAAGTTGTCTGCGTTGATGAGTCCCTGATTACTTTTTCTGACCGCTTGTCTTTCAAACAGTATCTTCCCAGCAAGAATTCCAGATATGGGGTCAAGATGTATAAGCTCTGTGACAGGGCAACAGGCTATACATATAGTTTTATGGTTTATGTGGAGCTGGAGAACTGCCCAGACTACATAGGGAGCTCTGGTAAGATTGTGTGGGACTTGGTGTCACCCTTATTCGGAAAGGGGTAACCCTTGTACATGGACTATTATTACACAAGCGTGCCACTTTTTAGTCACCTAGTCACCTTTTTGATTGTGGAATTGCCGTATGTGGCACCGTGCAATCTAATCGCCAGGGCTTCTCCCAACGGCTTGTAGAGTCCCGACTTAGACGGGGGAAGAGAGCATGCTTGAGATGTAATAATTTGCTGTGGAGGGATAATCAGAATGTTTTCGTTCTGTCCTCCCTTCACGCAGATACGACAGTTGAAATTCCAACTATCCACGAATACAACCTTAACATGGGAGGGGTGGACCTCAACGACCAGTTGTTGGCACTGTACCTAATTGCCCATAAGGCCAGACGCTGGTACAAAAAAGCGTTTGTACATTTATTCAAATTGGCTCTGTTGAACGCTTATGTGCTATACAATGCTTCAGGACGAACTGGATCCTTCCTAAAATTCCAGGAAGAGATCATCACAGCCCTTCTGTTTCCAGACGGTGCTGTGCCCCACCTTCTCAATGCAAATGCAATGAGCCGGCTGCATGAGACGCATTTTCCATATGTCCTCCCTGGTACCCCTGCCCAAAGAACACAGCAAAGAAGATGTTGTGTCTGCAGAAAATGCAGACTTAGGCGTGACACCCGCTTTTATTGTCCCTCTTGTTCTGACCAACCTGGTCTCTGCATCGGTGACTGTTTCCAAAGCTACTACACACTAGTGGAGTATTAGTGTAGGGTACAGCACTACACAGTCCTAGGGTACACTTACACAGTCTCGAAAGATGAGATGGCTATCACATTTTGAGGGACCCTAAGCTGGAACATTTACAGTTGCAGTTTACAGTTTATATAAAAGGGCCAAAAAAAAGCAAAAAGAGTTGTCGTTTTATTTTTCTTCTCTCTCTATTGTTCTCTCTCTCTTATGTTCACTCTCTATTGTCTGTTCTATTGTTCGCTCTCTATTGTTCTATATCTATTGTTCTCTCTCTATTGTTACTGTATTTTAGAACTGTAAAGTTTTATTTTTACTGTGTTTTATTGTATTTGCTTTGCAGGTTTGGTATATCTAATGCCCTGTACACACACACGATCGGACATTGATCGGACATTCCGACAACAAAATCAATCGGATTTTTTCCGACGGATGTTGGCTCAAACTTGTCTTGCATACACACGGTCGCACAAAGTTGTCAGAATTTCTGAACGTCAAAAACGCAGTGACGTACACCACGTACGACGAGACTATCAAAGGGCAGTTCAATACCAAGCGTGCCACCCTTTGGGCTCCTTTTGCTAATCTCGTGTTAGTAAAAGTTTGGTGAGAGACGATTCGCGCTTTTTCAGACTCGTGGTTTTCAGATCGTTTTTCTGCTGTTCAGTTTGTGCTTGTGGGTTTGTATTTGGTCTTCAGTGCGTGCAGTGAGTTCCCATTGGTTTATTCAGTGTGTTCTTGTCCGTTCGTTACTGATTTTCAGGTCGCTCTTCACAGGCCTTGCTGTTCTTCAGTGCGTTCTGTTACTTCGTTCTGACCAGCCAACCGTTTTGAAGTCATGTTGCGTGTACATACTCATCGTAGAGTTCGTGCTGTGCAGGAGCTTGGTGTTGGGGTTCTTACTTTGACACAAGCCCAGTCCATGAACAGGGTGGGGAGGAGTTCATGGACCAAGAATTGGTTGCTCCAGCATGACCAATTCTGTCACATGCCTTTGCTCCGTGAGATCCGTGAGAATAATCCTGATGATTTCAGGAACTTTCTCAGGATGAAGTACCCTGTTTTTCATCGTTCGTTGGCTTTGCGGACCCCTTATATCAGCAGGCAGGATACTTGCATGCAGCAAGCCATCACTCCGGAGAAGAGGCTAGTCACCACATTGTGGTACTTGGCGACGGGGAGAAGCCTGCAGGACCTCAAGTTCGACAGGCATCTCCCCCCTGGCTCTGGGGATCATTATCCCGGAGACCTGTCCTGTCATCATACAGGTCCTGCGGAAGCACTATATTCAGGTAAGATTTATCCTTTAAAATAACATTTTATTGTATTTAATGTTTGATAATGTATTGTATCTCTTTCATCATTCCCTAATTACCATGATTGTAATATGCTGTGAATGTCCCCTTTGTCCTCATGCATGCTGGAATGTTTAAACGTTTTTTTTTTTGGTTTGTCCTTCATGCATATTTGCCTTCACTTACCTCCCCAGCATGCTCTCCTGGGCCTATATCCACCTCGCCTAGTCACTTAACAATGTATTTTGTCAGCTCTATTGTAGTGCTTTACCCTAAACACCCCCTAAAATGTGTACAAATGTGATTTGTGTCCTTAAATTCTTCCAGAGTGCCAGAGGCATTTTTTTTGGGTCCCAAACTCATTTGGAACCCTCCCTCCCCCCAATCGCTAAGTCATCCGATACCAATCCTCTATCTGCTGACTTTGCCAAACCCATACACACTATACCTACCTCTTTTGTGGTCAGATTTATGGATGAATTCCCCAAAGCATGTGGTGAAAGGGCCTGCCTGAATACTTTCAGATGGTACTGTTTGAAGTTTTTGTATCCTATTATTATCTTGATAGGTAATTGCAGAATGTTAAAATTGTGCTCCAATTTGTACAGTGTGTATTCATATTTTTGTATTATGACACTTCTTACCTGTCCAGTGGTCTGCCAATAGTGTAAGTAAGGAGGGGCTGGCCAAAGCAATACACATTATTCAGGCATTCATCTCTCAATGAAGTGGAGAGGGTTACCTGTCCAAAACACCCCCCCTAAAATTTTTACAATGGGCCATTAGAGGGGGTGAGGAATCTGATAGGTGGACCTTATATTTTTGTCTTTAAATACTCCCTAAAATAAATGTTACACTGATGTTGGTCAAGAATGTTTGTGTCTAATCTGCTTTAAATGTTTATTTGCAAAATGACAATTTTTTTTTTCTGGTTTGACTCCACAGTTTCCTTCCACGCCACAGGAATGGCAGACTCTGGCCTCCCACTTTACCCAGTGGTGGGACTTTCCCAACTGCGTATGGGGCAATTAGAGGGAAGCACGTCCACATCGTCCCACCCTCCAACTCGGGATCATACTATTATAATTACAACGGGTTCAATAGTATTGTGATGTTGGCGGTGGTGTCGGCTACTTACGAGTTCCTGTATGTGGACATGGGGAAGAATGGCCGGATGTCGGATGGTGGAGTCATCCCCCAGACCGAGTTCTACAGGCGTCTCCAGAATGGCAGCTTGGGCTTGCCACCTCCAGAAGACAATACGGAAGGACTCCCATTCGTCTTCGTTGCGGATGAATCGTTTCCACTGGGGGACCATCTTATGCGGTCATTCCCTATGAGGACCCTCACCCCGGACCAGAGGGTTTTTAATTAACGGCTGGCCAGAGCCAGAAGAGTGGTGGAGAATACGTTTGGAATAATGGCTAGCAGGTTCTGCCTATTTCTTACACCGATACACATAGCGGAATATAAACTCAATCACATCATCCTGTCTTGCTGTGTTCTCCACAACTTTTTAAGGAGAAATTCTTTCAACTATGCTGCCTCAGTTGGGCCTGAGGCCAGGATTCAGAATGAACCAACTCTCACGGCGCTTGAAAGTGGCCGTCCTGGCTTGCCCCCCCCAGAGTGCCTATGAGGTCTGTATAAGATACATGGAATACTTTGCGGGTAGGGGGACAATCGATGTGCCAGACAATGTCTGAGACATTTTTTAAATAAAAATATATTTGAAACTGAACAAATATTTGCTTTGATTTACTGCTTGGCTTTCTTTTAGCTGTCTCCTCTGTTATCTTTTATCAATGTTATTTTTTTGGCCTTTTTCTTCAACAGTGCAAACAAAATTTTGTTGACACATGAGGTGACAATCTCTTCTTCGGCTAACTATTATTATTATGTTGTGGGTCTGCTACACACACACACCTTGTTTTTGTGGTTAATGTATGTAATGCATTACTGACAAAAATATTAATATTTTTCAGCACCATGACCGAAATTTGGGGAGTCGTGAAAATGGCGTGATTGTGTAAAATTAGAAAGCACTGTTGGGTGTTATTTACTAAAGGAAAATACACTTTGCACTACAAGTGCACTTGAGACTGCACTGAAACTGCACTTGTAGTGCAAAGTGGATTTGGCTTTAGTAAATAACCCCCATTGCCACTGAAAACAACAACTTTACTCCAAAAAATGCTTTTGAGCATTGAAAGAAGAAGCCACACATTGTTGATTATCAATCTTTTTAATCAAAGCACAATCACATGTGCGTTTATAAAAGGGTTTTTGAACAAACCAACATGTTCATTGCATAACATTTTTTTAGGTCACATTAAGTAGAAATCGCCTTTTAAGGTAAAACAGGCATGTTTAAAACCATAAAAAATTTACACAACTCTGGAACTTACAAAGTTCTACTTTTATAAAGTGAAGGCAATATCAGACATGAGTATGTACAAACATTTTTTGATATTGCGTTCAGCAGATGGGGTGATGTCACCCCTGTAAAAGCCAAATTTATAAGATCCACACAAATTGCCTAATGTCAACATGTGCTAGCTGCCATCATGGGGGATCAATGCATGTGTTTTGTGGGTGCAACCCCTTCCTCTCAGCTACTTTTTTTATCGAGGAAGGGGTTGCACCCACAAAACGCGAACATTGATCTCCCGTGATGGCAGATAGCACATGTTGACACACTGTGTGCATCTTCTAAATTTGGCTTTTACCATACGTCAAAAATTTTAGTCATAAAAAAAAAAAAGCAGAAGAAATTTAGGGATTTCTAGGTGTTTTACATTCTCCCTAAAACATCAATGAAGTGGTCGCAGACACTCACCTGTTGTGGTGACAATTTCTACAACGTCTCCCTCCTCCTCCTCTGGTTGGGTTTGGGGGATTTCCCCTTCTTTCTGAGGTGGGGGGTCCCTGGTCTCCTCTGATGAGTGGTGTCCTCCAAGTCTTTTCTCCCCTATGTGAACAAAAATAGGTATACTTAGCACACAGATATTTGATTGCAGAAATAGGAATATGAAACATTGCTTGGAAGTGGGGTACAATTGTCTGTTTTGGCAGAGTTCCAAGCTGAAGAATTTTTTTAGTCCTTTGTAAAGCTTGAATACTTGCCCGTTTTGTGCAAGCTTCACAGATGGAGACACCCCTATAATATTCACTGGAGCACCTGTGTGGGCCCCCTACTGATAAAATGGGTGTTCTTTTGTCCCACACTAGTGCTCCAGCGTCCAGATGTGTAAACAGCTGCTGAGTGTCCTCTCCTTACACAGAATCTAGTTTGCATTTTATTCTAGTTACAAACCCATCTAGACAACAAACTTTTTTTAATCGAAGTAGGCCAGAAAAACGGTATTGAACTGCATCTGGCCAAAACATCGTATTTTAGTGGCCGAACAAACAATGTTTCCCACGAATGATTAATGTGCCCATGAACATGAAAGTTGCCATTTTAAACTGTGCAACAGTAAAGAAAAGCACATGGAGCAGCACGAACGTAATAAAAAGAAAGAATAGGAACACAGGACAACTACTTACTTTTTTGCAGCACTCTCCTGATCCTTCTATACTGATCATGCTCCCTTAATTTGAGGTCCGACCACCATTTCCTCAGTTGATCCTTGGATTGTCGTACCCCAAAATTCCTGTGCAGACTCTTCACAACTTTAGCCATGATCTTGGCCTTTCTGACATTTGGGTTTGGGTAAAGTCCATACTTCCCGCCATAGTCGGCCCTCTTCAATATGTCCACCATCTCCACCATCTCTACAAAGGCCATATTTGAGGCCCTAAATCTCCGAGGGGATCGTGACGTTTCTGGCTCCGGGCTTTCCTCCTCCTCCTCGTTGCTGCTATTATCATGCACCTGCTCTATCTCCGCCATGTGCTCTCCCCCACTGCGGCGAAAGAGAAGGGGCAAGGAATAGACTAGAAAGAACGTCAGGGGTGGGCGGAGTTTCACGCATGCCCAGTGTATATAAAGTGTAACACGTGTGCGTCGTACGTACGATCTGTGAGCGGAGGAAGGAGTATCGGAAGTGCTGATCGTGATAACGAAGGTACAAGTTTAACCTGGGCCTATACTGCTTATAGATTGAGGCCTATGTTGGGACAAGATTAGGAGAGTTTAGCCTGACATTAGGGTTTGTCTTGTGTTTTGCCTTGCAGAGAAAATGGATGGCTTCAATGATCACAACTTCCTCCCCCTGTTCATAGACAAATACAGGGAGCTGCCCTGTCTGTGGCAGGTCAAACACTCGCATTATAATCATAAACAAAAGAGGCAGGCAGTGCTGGAGAAACTGCTGGAGTTGGTGAAGCCGGTGGTCCCCACGGCAACCATCCCCTATTTAAAAGCCAAAATTGGTGGCCTGAGGAGCACTTATCTTAGGGAGCACAAGAAGGTGCAGGATTCCCAGAGATCAGGAGCTGCAGCAGATGACGTTTATGTCCCCAGGCTGTGGTACTATGAGAGACTGCGATTTCTGTCAGACCAGACTGAAGTCAGGGAATCTGTCTCAACCCTTCCTTCCACTCTTCCTTCCACCCTATCTTCTACCCCAGCTGAGGCTTCCGATGTCCAAACTGGGACTTCCAGCCAGGAAGAAATGGAGGAGCCCAGCTGGAGTCAGGTATATTTTTGGGGCTTTTCCTTTTAGTTTTTCATTTGCCTTTTTCTGTCACTTTTTAAATAGCTTTTTTTTTTCTTTTCTTTTTTTTCCTTCAGCCTATCAATTAAGGGGGGTGGTTAATTGCTCACAGGTGCCTATTTAACTGGGTGTAGAACTCAGTCTGAGCGTGCTCAGTCTGAGGAACTTTGTGTAAGTGGAACTTGGTATAAGTGGGAGTTAAAACCAGAGTTATAGAGTGAATAAGTCTTGCTTGTTGATTGCTGGGTTTGCTGGGGTGCATTTTTGGGGCTTTTCCTTTTAGTTTTTCATTTGCCTTTTTCTGTCACTTTTTAAATAGCTTTTTTTTTCTTTTTTTTCTTTTTTTTTCCTCTGGTTCCTTCAGCCTATCAATTAAGGGGGGGTGGTTAATTGCTCACAGGTGCCTATTTAACTGGGTGTAGAACTCAGTCTGAGCGTGCTCAGTCTGAGGAACTTTGTGTAAGTGGAACTTGGTATAAGTGGGAGTTAAAACCAGAGTTATAGAGTGAATAAGTCTTGCTTGTTGATTGCTGGGTTTGCTGGGGTGCATTTTTGGGGCTTTTCCTTTTAGTTTTTCATTTGCCTTTTTCTGTCACTTTTTAAATAGCTTTTTTTTTTTTCTTTTTTTTTTTTTCCTCTGGTTCCTTCAGCCTATCAATTAAGGGGGGTGGTTAATTGCTCACAGGTGCCTATTTAACTGGGTGTAGAACTCAGTCTGAGCGTGCTCAGTCTGAGGAACTTTGTGTAAGTGGAACTTGGTATAAGTGGGAGTTAAAACCAGAGTTTAAAACAGGAGGTTATAACAGGGGTCATAGTACCTGTGTAGTGTGAGTATCTGAGTGTTGTCTGAGTAGTGTGTGTGGATCGTTAGTACTTGTGTATTGTGTACTGTATACTTGTGTATTGCGAGTGCACGTAGGTCTGTGAGTACCTGTGTATTGTCTTGTTGTGTACCTGTGTATTGTCTTGAGTATTAGTGCCAGGAAGCTAGCTGTTAGGTAATTTGGACAGGGTAAAATCCCCAAATCCTCACTAAATTTAATAGGTACGATGCCCGGCGGGTGTGGAGAGGCGACTCTTTGTACATCTTGCCGCATGTATGCGTTCCTTGATCATCCGTTCGAGGGTGAATACTGCTGTGCAAAATGTAAGCACATTGTTTCCCTGGAAGCCCAGGTTCTGAATCTAGGGAAGCAACTGTCAGCACTGAGAAGTCCCTCCATACTAAAGGTGTGCCAGGAATGTACACGGCAGGTGCCGGCAGGGGCCAGCACAGAGGCGGGTGGAGACAAAGAGGTGCAGGCACTAGCAAAGAGTAGATGGGTGACAGTCAGGAGGGGTAGAGGGGGAAGTGCCAGAGAGGCTGATCCAGGACTGGAGCATCCCAATAAGTACGCTCCATTGAGTGTCATTGGTGAAACCAGTCAGGGACCAGCACTGCTGGAGCTGAGGGACTCTCCTAGCTGCCAGGGGAAGAACTCCTCCAGTGAGAGTGGGGGGGCAGCGAAGGGAAAGGAAAGACAGATTCTGGTGGTAGGGGACTCAATTCTTAGAAGGACAGAGAGGGCAATCTGTAACCAAGACCTGAAGCGCCAAACAGTACTGGGAGGGGCTGGGGAAGACCCGGCTGTCATGGTGCACGTTGGCACCAATGACAAAGTCAGAGGCAGATGGAGTGTCCTAAAGAACGATTTTAGGGACTTAGGTGCTAAATTGAGGAAAAGGACCTCCAAGGTAGTATTCTCAGGAATACTACCGGTACATCGAGCCACACCAGAAAGGCAGAGGGAGATTAGGGAAGTAAACAAGTGGCTGAAGAGCTGGTGTAGTAAGGAGGGGTTTGGGTTCCTGGAGGACTGGGCCGACTTCTCAGTCGGTAACCGGTACTATAGAAGGGACGGACTGCACCTAAATGAGGAGGGTGCAGATCTGCTGGGAATGAAGATGGCCAAAAAGTTAGAGGGGTTTTTAAACTAGGCGATGGGGGGGAGGGTCCAGAGACAGTGATAGCCAGCGCGGATGATATTCCAGAGGGTAGTGTTGGGGGCATTAGTGGTAGGTTAACCAAAGCACAAAAACACAAGGTGAGTATAGTAGCAAGTCCTAGTTGCAATTTTGAAACACCCAATACGAGGACAATATGCGACCGGTCTAAACTATGTGGCATGTTCACCAATGCCAGGAGCATGGCAGACAAGATGGGTGAACTAGAGATACTGTTGTACAAGGAGGATTCGGATTTTGTGGGAATTTCAGAGACCTGGTTCAACAGCTCTCATGATTGGCTGGCAAACATTCAAGGGTATACCCTATACCGCAAGGATAGAGAGGGTAAAAAAGGGGGAGGGGTATGCCTATATATCAAGAATAATGTACAAGCAAATGTGAGAGATGACATCACTGAGGGAGCTAGAGAGGAGGTGGAATCCTTATGGGTAGAGCTCCAAAGGGATGAAGCTAAGGGGAAAATAATACTGGGAGTATCCAGGAGGAAGTGGAGACGGATCTCCTATCACAAATTGGATTAGCAGCAAGGATGGGAAGTGTTATCATAATGGGGGATTTTAATTATCCAGACATAGACTGGGCGGAGGGAACCGCGCATTCATTTAAGGCTCGCCAGTTCCTTAATGTCTTGCAGGACAATTTTATGGGTCAGATGGTAGACGCACCAACTAGAAATAAAACAATACTGGATCTACTGATTACCAACAATACAGACCTGATCACAGATGTGGAAATATGGGGCAATTTAGGTAACAGCGATCACAGGTCAATTAGTTTCAGTATAAATCACACAAATAGGAAACATAAAGTGAATACAAAGACACTGAATTTCAAAAGAGCCAACTTCCCTAAACTACAAACCTTGCTAAAAGGCATAAATTGGGATAAAATATTAGGAACAAGGAATACGGAGGAGAGATGGGTTTGCTTTAAGAGCATATTAAATAAGGGCATTAGCCAATGTATCCCATTGGGTAATAAATTTAAAAGAGCAAACAAAAATCCTGGATGGCTTAACTCCAATGAAAAAATGCATATAAAAGCAAAGGAGAAGGCCTTCAAAAAATACAAGGTTGAGGGATCATCCTCAGCATTCAGACTTTATAAAGAATGCAATAAGAAATGTAAGGGTGCAATTAGGACGGTTAAGATAGAACATGAAAGACACATAGCGGAGGAGAGCAAAAAAAATCCCAAGAAATTCTTTAAGTATGTAAACAGTAAAAAAGGAGGACAGACCATATTGGCCCCATAAAGAATGAGGAAGGACATCTGGTTATAAAGGATGGGGAGATGGCAAAGGTATTGAATTTATTCTTCTCCTCAGTCTTCACGAGTGAATCAGGGGGCTTCAGTAACCAAAACTGCAGTGTTTATCCTCATGACACAACACAGGAAGCACCTCCATGGTTAACAGAGGACGGAATTAAAATTAGACTTGAGAAACTTAACATTAATAAATCACCGGGACCAGATGGCTTGCATCCGAGGGTACTTAGGGAACTCAGTCAGGTGATTGCCAGACCGTTGTTCCTAATTTTTTTTTTTTTTTATTTTTTTTTTTATAAATCTTTTTATTTGAAAAATTTTACATTACAAAAAGATAAAAGAAGGCATAAAGAGCAAGGAACATCGCCACAGACGGGAATGCATTACTATCATCGTTTTTCTTTTTTCCTTCTTTCTCCTTTCTCATCTTTTCCCGTACCTTTCCATTAATTCAAATTATACCAGTTCAGAAATACCCATATAAGCTTCAGAAATGGTTTCTTCTTTCCCCCCCCCGTTTTACTCCCTCACCCCGCCCCCTATCCAGCCTCCCACCATTCACTCTATCATACTTCTTGGGACTAGACCTGCCCCATACCATCCTGCCCCACCCCCCCTTCTATTCTGACCTTGTCCTGGTCTAGCCATATTTTCCATATATTTTCAAATTTCTTATAATTACCCCTCTTCTTATATATGTACTTTTCCCTACAGATCACCTCCCTTACTGCATTCTCCCATTCTGGCACCGTCGGCGCCTCCTTTCTCTGCCAGCGCTGTGCAATGAGCTTTCTTCCCTGGAACAGGCATCTAACCCTTGCTGTCTGTATGTCCTTTGAAATCACTTTATCCTCCGTCAGTCCCAATAGGCACTCTCTCGCCTCCAACCTCAGCGACGTCCCAAACACTGCGTTTATTTTATCCACCACTCCCTTCCAGTATCTATGCAATTTGGGACATCGCCAAAACATGTGGATCAAATCTCCGTGCCCCCCTCCACATCTTTGGCACTTTGGGTCCGGTCTCTTACCCCACTCGAATAATTTCAGGGGTGTGTAATATGCCCTATAGGATAAATAGAAGTGAGACATCACCTGTGAAGGAGAGAGAGTAACCCTGGGCCCTAGCGACAAGACATACTCCCATTGATCGTCAGACAGTGCTCCCACATCTCTCTCCCATTTAATCCTATTTTTATTTTCCACCATACCTTCCTGGGCTGATGCCTTCAGGCATCCATACATGTTAGAGATCAAACCCCTCGTGGAGCCTGCGTCAATCAGCTTTCTCAAAGAGGCCATTTCACACCATACTGGTGTTTCCTTCCCGAATTGCGCCTCCAGGGCATGCCTAATTTGCAAGTATCTGTAAAATGACCTATTGGAGATTGCGTATTCCTCTACCAGCTCACGAAAAGATTTTAACCTTCCAGCCCTGTACATCTGTGCCAAGTAGTGGATACCCTGACGGTCCCATTCCTCAAAACGTCCCATCTTTTTAAGCTCATTGAGGTTGTTGTTATCCCAAAGTGGGGAGAATTCTGCAAAGCCAGTATATCCCAAAATTTTTTTAACTTGTACCCACACCTTAACCATCATCCGGGTAGTGGGGCATTTAGTACAAAATGAGTCTGCCTCTAGTCCCTCCGCAATTGTGTCATGAGCAGTGTCATTCAACAGAATACTACCCCCCACTCCTTCATCCCCTAGCCTATTGCTACCTCCCACCTGTTGCAATTGGGCTGCTAAAAAATAGTCTCGTGGGTCTGGTACCGCCAGGCCGCCTTTCACCTCTGGTTGCCGCAACGTCCGCAAACCGATCCTAGCCACCCCACTTTTCCAAATAAGCTCCCTGAACACACTGTCAATTTTCTTAAACCAGTGCTTGGGAATCCAAACAGGGGAGTTCTGTAGAACATATAGAATTTGGGGTAGCCATACCATTTTGATCAGGTTACAGCGCCCGGCAACCGAGAGAGGCAGGCGTCTCCACACTCGACACTTCTGCTTCAGCTTTTTCAACAGAGGAACGAGGTTTCCAGATATATACTGTCCTGGATCGCTAGATATATTTATCCCCAGATATTTCATTTGTCTGACTACTTTGACTTGGGACACTTGGGGAGGGAGGGGTACACCCAGAGGGTCTATAGGTAAAATCACTGAATTCTCCCAATTGACCAGTAACCCTGAGAAAACACCAAACTCCTCGATTATCCTCATAGCTGATTCCAATGATTCCTGCGTGTCTGCCAGAAACAGCAGAATATCATCGGCATACAGGGCTACCTTGTCCACCCCTCCTTTTCTTTTGAACCCCTGTACACCCTGTGCCATCCTCAGAGCAACAGCCAAGGGCTCAATTGCCAGGGCGAAAAGCAGGGGGGACAAAGGGCACCCCTGTCTTGTACCCCTACTCAGCTGAAACCACTCTGAACACTGACCATTAATTTTAACCTTGGCCCTCGGATCCGCGTACAATAAACTTAACCATTGGACGAACCCAGAGCCAAACTGATATTCCGCCAGCATCTTCCACAAGTAGTGCCATTCCAGAGAATCGAAGGCTTTGGCTGCATCCAATGAAAGAACCGCTCTCCTGCCACTATTTTCTAAGGGTATTTGCATGTTAAGATATACTCGTCTTATGTTCGTACTTGTGGACCTGTCCGGGATAAACCCGGACTGGTCCACATGTATTAATTTGGAAATTATCTTGTTCAGCCTGGCGGCCAATACTTTCGCCAAGATCTTCACGTCCGAGCACAGCAACGAGATGGGCCTATATGAAGTCATGTCTAATGGGTTCTTCCCTTCTTTCAGTAATGTTATTATTATGGCTTCCGACATAGAGGAAGGTAAGATTTTATCCTCTTTGGCTCCATTAAGTACCTCCAAGAGTAAGGGCAATAGTACCTCCCCATATTTTTTAAATGTTTCTATGGGCAGACCATCCGGGCCTGGTGACTTTTGGCCCGCCATGTCTCCCACTGCCCTTTGCAACTCCGTGAGAGTCAATGGGGCATCCAGCATTTCCCGGTCCTCCCTTGTTACTGGAGTTATTTCCAGCCCCTCAAAGAAACCCTGCATTTCCCCCTCCACATTTGTTTTAGATGAACTATATAGTTTCTCAAAGTATGACCTGAATTCACCCAGTATATCAGGGGTAGTTGTTTTTAGTACTCCTTCCCTCCCCTCAATTGCTGGTATAGCAATCGGGGGGCCATTTGCCTTGATTATCAGGGACAGAGCTTTCCCAACTCGCTCCCCTTCTCCAAAAAAGCTCCGCCTCTGAAAGGATCTAATTTTTTCCATCTTTTCCCGGAGTACCCTACTGTACTCTTCCTGTCTCCTCACCCAACACTCATAGCTAGCTTGGGATGGTGTTGCTATGAACTGCGCCTCTGCCAGTCTCGCGCTTTCTTTAGCTCCTGATTCCTCTGCTTGTGACTGTTTTCTAATATATGCGATTTTCTGAATTAGGGCTCCCCGGAGGTAAGCCTTCAGGGAGTCCCAAACTACCCTCAATGGGGCCGATCCTAAATTAATATTAATAAACTCTGACAGGCCTTCCATCACTTTCTCCTCCTCTCCTATAAGCTCGAACCAGAAGGGGTTAATCTTCCAGCCACCCCCACTGAATCGCTCCCCTACCTTTACAGTGGCGATAACTGGCGTGTGGTCCGAGACGCCTCTTGGCTCATAGACTATTTCCTCCACTACATTTAGTGCTTCCATATTACCCAGGACCAGGTAGATTCTGGATAAGGTGGCATGAGTCCTGGAGTGGCATGAATATTGCCTCTCTTCCGGATGCCTCCTCCTCCAGATATCCACCAGCCCTATTTCATCACAATATTGCAAGAGGGGGCTCTTGGTGACCTCACTGGTTTTGCATTTTGGTGGGAACCTGTCTAAGCTCTTATTCATCGTCATGTTAAAATCCCCCATTACTATTACCGGGGTCCCGGGAGAGTCCGCTATAAACCTGGCTAGATCTTCCAATATTACCATACTGAACGGGGGGGGATATAAATATTGGCCAGTATATATCTTTTGTTTTCAATTAAACAAGAGAGAAAAATGTACCTTCCATGTTCATCCACCTTACTCTGGCTGCAGGAGAAGGCCAGGTCTGTACCTATCAAAACACTCACCCCTCTTGAGTAGGATGAGTGAGTGGAATGAAACTGTATCCGAAATTGCTTATTACCTAAAGTGCTGATTGTTTCTTTTACCAAATGGGTCTCCTGCAGGCAGAGTATTTTAATATTCCCCTTTTTAGCTATTGAAAAAATTACTTGTTTTTTAAGGCTATCCTTTATCCCCCTTACGTTCCATGAGCATATATTAACCCGTTTTTCCAAGTCCGGGGGTTTATTACTCCTACTTACAGTACTCATGAACCATTGGGTCTGGTACCTTTGCGAAGCTTCGGTCTCCTATTAATCCAAACCACCCACCTTTTGTGAATACTTTGTGTCGCCCTACCTTGTTTCAATCCCTTTGGTCTAGCCATCTGAACCAACACACGTCCACCCATCTCCACACTCCCTACCACACTTCCCTGATTATGTACCTCTACCTCCCACCCCACCCCCTTCCCCCGCCTCCCTCCCTCCTCCCACCCCCCCCTCCCCCCCCCCCTGTGCAATAACCCTATGCCAAATCTTGGGCCTACCCCTCGGGCTTCTATTGTGACCTTCAAAGCCTTCTGAGGCTAAAGAGAACAACCGTGCGCCAAACCTAGTAGGAGAGGACTTTTCCCCTACATATGAAAAACAAAAAACAACAGAGAATTGTGCTTATTACTGTGCATATGTTTTGTGCAAATACCTCTATGATTTATATTTAATCCCCCCCTCCCCCCTCCCCCCACTCCATCCCCACACCACATCATAGTAATAAAAAAAAAAAAATCTAAAGAAAAAGCAAAAAAAAAAAAAAAAAAAACACCGAAAAGGAGTGTCCAAGCAAGCAAAAAAGTTCCAAGCTCCCTAGGTTCCTTCTCCCCGCTTAATTCTTTCTTCGTTCTTTTCTAGCCAGGTTGATACTTCATTAGGGGTGGAAAAAAACCTAACCTCCCCCAGAGCTGAGACGCGCAACCGTGCCGGGTATAGTAGCGCGTAGTTGATTCTCAATTGCTGGAGCTTGCGCTTGCATTCTCCAAATTTAGCTCTTTGCCTCTGTAATTCGGGGGAAAAGTCTGGATAAATTGAAATCCTGGCTCCATTGTGCTGAATGTTCCTTAACTCTCTTGCCTTCTGTAAAATGGTGACTTTGTCTCGGAAACATAATAGTTTAAGAATAAGGGGCCTGGGGTGGCCTCCTAAGGCTGGGGCCCTGGGGGCTATCCTATGTGCGCGCTCAATAGCGAAGGTATTTGAAAATGAATCCTTGCCAAGTTTCTCCTTCAGCCAATCTTCCATAAATTGAATGGGGTTATTCCCCTCGCAGCCCTCTGGAAGCCCTAGCACCCTCAGATTTTCTCTGCGCAACCTGTTCTCCATATTATCCATTTTCTGTAAACAGTCCTTCAGTTGGATTTTCATGAGTGCTACTTCTTGTTTTAATGGATACACATCATCTTCCATTTGACTAAACCTCTCCTCGAGGGCTGTTGTCCGGGTGCAAACTGCACGTACTTCTCCCTTAACAGCAAGTAATTCATCTCTAATGTCCTTAAGTTGCTCAGACACATCATTAATTGATAGCTTGCAAGTATTGACAGCCAAAAGGATATCATTAAGGGACGGCTCCCCCTCTTTTGCCGATCCACCCTGGCCTCCCCCTACCGCCCCCTCCAGGCCCAGAACCTGTTGCTTTCCCGGAGCCCCACCTGCTGCCGGGCCTGCTAGTGGCATAGCTGCCAAAGTCCCGTTTTCTTGGGTCTGGCTTCTCCTCCCGGGGTGGCCAGCTTGATGCTGACCTCCCCCTGTACTGCTGGCTTTTTTGGGGGTTTGGTTTGGGGTATGCGCAAAGCGCTCCAACTTGGCAGCCACTTGATTCCCCTTTTCCTTGGCTCCGCGGGTTCCAGGAGCCCCTGTCCCTTCTTGAGCTAGCCCATCCTCCATCCCTTTCTTCCTAGTCATTCCGGCAGGCATCAAATCCAAAGCTCTGTCCTAGGTCTGTAACAGTTCTTGTTCCCCACTATATCTGCAACAGTGGATGACCCAGTGGAGCCTATATGCTGTGATATGTTGTGGGTGAGTATACAAGGCAACAGCCAACTCACCCCTCCAGCGCCATGAACAGGATCCTCTGCTGTTCAGGTCTTCCAGGGACTCTCCAACACTGCCGCTCAATCCCGGATGACGGCGCTTCCCTCTCTCACTGTGACAGGCGCCGCTGATGCCGTTCTCGGGAGAGCTCCGTGTGAGTCGCCCTGCTCTGTGAGGCGGCGTGTAACAGCCGCAGCGGCTTCTCACGATGCTCCGGACGTTCCCCCTCCTCAGTGCTTCCGCTCAATCTCGCTATCCGCTCGATCTTATCATATCAGGTGTGGGGGTAGGAGCGAGGGGAGAGAGCAAGGTACGGCCGCAGCGCTCTCCCTCACCTCAACATCCGGTCACGCCCCGTTCCTAATTTTTACAGACAGTCTATTGACTGGAATGGTACCAGCTGATTGGAGAAAAGCCAATGTAGCACCAATATTTAAAAAGGGCCCAAAAAACATCCCTGGGAATTACAGACCAGTTAGCCTAACATCAATAGTATGTAAAATCTTGGAGGGGATGATAAGGGACTATATACAAGATTTTAGCAATAGGAACGATATCATTAGTAGGGATGAGCTTCGTGTTCGAGTCGAACCCATGTTCGACTCGAACATCGGCTGTTCGACCGTCCGTCGAATTGCGAACGTTATGGGCCGTTCGCGCCAAATTCGTGTGGCGCGTCACGGCCCATAATTCACTGCGGCATCGCAGTGCATTGCTGGCTGATGATTGGCCAAGCATGCACTATGACCCGCATGCTTGGCCAATCACAGCGCCGTCAGTAGAGAGAGCTGTAATTGGCCAAAGCCAGGGTGGCTTTGGCCAATTATGGCTCAGGGGATTTAGTACACGCCCCACACTATATAAGGCCGCCTGCACGGCGGCCCTGTGTAGTGTGTTCCGGTGTGCTGATAGAGAGAGAGACAGACAGTGTCATTTGATTTAAGAGCTAGATTAGGCTAGATCTGTTCCTGCTATTTACATTTAGTGCAGTGCGTCCTGCTCACAGTGTTCAGCTAGATCCGTTCCTGCTATTTACATTTAGTGCAGTGCGTCCTGCTCACAGTGTTCAGCTAGATCCGTTCCTGCTATTTACATTTAGTGCAGTCAGTGCGTCCTGCTCACAGTGTTCAGCTAGATTTGTTCCTGCTATTTACATTTAGTGCAGTCAGTGCGTCCTGCTCACAGTGTTCAGCTAGATCTGTTCCTGCTATTTACATTTAGTGCAGTGCGTCCTGCTCACAGTGTTCAGCTAGATCCGTTCCTGCTATTTACATTTAGTGCAGTGCGTCCTGCTCACAGTGTTCAGCTAGATCCGTTCCTGCTATTTACATTTAGTGCAGTGCGTCCTGCTCACAGTGTTCAGCTAGATCCGTTCCTGCTATTTACATTTAGTGCAGTGCGTCCTGCTCACAGTGTTCAGCTAGATCTGTTCCTGCTATTTACATTTAGTGCAGTGCGTCCTGCTCACAGTGTTCAGCTAGATCTGTTCCTGCTATTTACATTTAGTGCAGTCAGTGCGTCCTGCTCACAGTGTTCAGCTAGATCCGTTCCTGCTATTTACATTTAGTGCAGTGCGTCCTGCTCACAGTGTTCAGCTAGATCCGTTCCTGCTATTTACATTTAGTGCAGTGCGTCCTGCTCACAGTGTTCAGCTAGATCCGTTCCTGCTATTTACATTTAGTGCAGTCAGTGCGTCCTGCTCACAGTGTTCAGCTAGATCCGTTCCTGCTATTTACATTTAGTGCAGTGCGTCCTGCTCACAGTGTTCAGCTAGATCTGTTCCTGCTATTTACATTTAGTGCAGTGCGTCCTGCTCACAGTGTTCAGCTAGATCCGTTCCTGCTATTTACATTTAGTGCAGTCAGTGCGTCCTGCTCACAGTGTTCAGCTAGATCCGTTCCTGCTATTTACATTTAGTGCAGTGCGTCCTGCTCACAGTGTTCAGCTAGATCTGTTCCTGCTATTTACATTTAGTGCAGTGCGTCCTGCTCACAGTGTTCAGCTAGATCCGTTCCTGCTATTTACATTTAGTGCAGTCAGTGCGTCCTGCTCACAGTGTTCAGCTAGATCCGTTCCTGCTATTTACATTTAGTGCAGTCAGTGCGTCCTGCTCACAGTGTTCAGCTAGATCCGTTCCTGCTATTTACATTTAGTGCAGTGCGTCCTGCTCACAGTGTTCAGCTAGATCCGTTCCTGCTATTTACATTTAGTGCAGTGCGTCCTGCTCACAGTGTTCAGCTAGATCTGTTCCTGCTATTTACATTTAGTGCAGTGCGTCCTGCTCACAGTGTTCAGCTAGATCTGTTCCTGCTATTTACATTTAGTGCAGTCAGTGCGTCCTGCTCACAGTGTTCAGCTAGATCCGTTCCTGCTATTTACATTTAGTGCAGTGCGTCCTGCTCACAGTGTTCAGCTAGATCCGTTCCTGCTATTTACATTTAGTGCAGTGCGTCCTGCTCACAGTGTTCAGCTAGATCCGTTCCTGCTATTTACATTTAGTGCAGTGCGTCCTGCTCACAGTGTTCAGCTAGATCTGTTCCTGCTATTTACATTTAGTGCAGTGCGTCCTGCTCACAGTGTTCAGCTAGATCTGTTCCTGCTATTTACATTTAGTGCAGTCAGTGCGTCCTGCTCACAGTGTTCAGCTAGATCCGTTCCTGCTATTTACATTTAGTGCAGTGCGTCCTGCTCACAGTGTTCAGCTAGATCCGTTCCTGCTATTTACATTTAGTGCAGTGCGTCCTGCTCACAGTGTTCAGCTAGATCCGTTCCTGCTATTTACATTTAGTGCAGTCAGTGCGTCCTGCTCACAGTGTTCAGCTAGATCCGTTCCTGCTATTTACATTTAGTGCAGTGCGTCCTGCTCACAGTGTTCAGCTAGATCTGTTCCTGCTATTTACATTTAGTGTAGTGCGTCCTGCTCACAGTGTTCAGCTAGATCCGTTCCTGCTATTTACATTTAGTGCAGTCAGTGCGTCCTGCTCACAGTGTTCAGCTAGATCCGTTCCTGCTATTTACATTTAGTGCAGTCAGTGCGTCCTGCTCACAGTGTTCAGCTAGATCTGTTCCTGCTATTTACATTTAGTGCAGTCAGTGCGTCCTGCTCACAGTGTTCAGCTAGATCTGTTCCTGCTATTTACATTTAGTGCAGTGCGTCCTGCTCACAGTGTTCAGCTAGATCTGTTCCTGCTATTTACATTTAGTGCAGTCAGTGCGTCCTGCTCACAGTGTTCAGCTAGATCCGTTCCTGCTATTTACATTTAGTGCAGTGCGTCCTGCTCACAGTGTTCAGCTAGATCTGTTCCTGCTATTTACATTTAGTGCAGTGCGTCCTGCTCACAGTGTTCAGCTAGATCCGTTCCTGCTATTTACATTTAGTGCAGTCAGTGCGTCCTGCTCACAGTGTTTAGCTAGATCCGTTCCTGCTATTTACATTTAGTGCAGTCAGTGCGTCCTGCTCACAGTGTTCAGCTAGATCCGTTCCTGCTATTTACATTTAGTGCAGTGCGTCCTGCTCACAGTGTTCAGCTAGATCCGTTCCTGTTATCTTCCTACTGACAGGCAGGCTTGTCTGGTTACAGTATATAAAGCTACCTGAAGAAAATTACAGGTGTTCTATCCCAGCTTAGTGCAGCTACAGGCCATTAGTATGTCTGGAAGGCCAAGAAGGAGAGGCAGACAGTCACAAGCCAATAAGAGAGGGCAAGCAGGCTCTGTGTCTAGTGCTGGTCGTGGAGACGGTGCATCCTCATCAGCCCGTGGCCATGGGACACGCTTGGCCTTTTTTTCGGCAGCTGGCCGTGTTGAGCCGCAACATGCAGAAAACTTGGTCGAGTGGATGACCAAGCCGTCCTCATCCTCCTCATCCTCTCTCACCCATGCCCAGGGTGCTTTGTCTGGCAAAGCAGCGGCCTCTTCCCTCAGCTCAATGTCATCAGTGACTCCTTCCCTAGCTCCACCATGTCCTCATGAGGATTCCCTCGAACTGTTTGACCACAGTGTTGGGTACATGCTCCAGGAGGATGCCCAGCGTTTGGAAGGCTCTGATGATGATACTGAGCTCGATGAAGGCAGTAACATGAGCACGGACAGAGGGGGTGCCCAAGAAGGACAGCAATCTGGCAGTCATGCTCCCCCTGCTGCAGCATACTGCCAGGTTTGCTCCAGTGATGAGGAGGGAGGGGATGATGAGGTCACTGACTCAACGTGGGTGCCTGATAGGAGAGAGGAGGAGGAGGAGGAGGAGGAGGTGGCACATCACCAACGAGGCAGGATGCCCTCCAGGGGCCAGCCTAAGGGCAGCACATTGACTGCATCACACCCCAAAGCTCCACATGTGCAGGGCGCTGCAGTCTCTGCGCGTTATTCAAAAAGTTCTTTGGTGTGGGCCTTTTTTGAGACGAGTGCATCAGATCGCACCGCTGCTATTTGCAACATATGTCTCAAGCGTATCTCGCGTGGCCAAAACATCTCCCGCTTGGGTACCACATGCTTGACCAGACATATGTTGACCTGCCATGCAGTTCGTTGGCAAGCATATCTAAAAGACCCACACCAAAGAACAAAGAGGATCTCTCCTTGCTCCTCATCAGCTGAGATTTCCAACCCCACTAGACCTTCAGTCCTCTCTGAGACCTGCAGTGAGAGGAATGAAGGTGTAGAATTAGGTGTGTCACAGCCAAGTACTTGTGGGCAATCTGCTTTTGGTACACCGACGCCAGATTGTACCAGGCAAATTTCCCTGCCCCAGCTGCTGCACCGCCGAAAGAAGTTTGCTCCCAGCCATCCACATGCCCAGCGGTTGAATGCTAGCTTGGCAAAATTGCTAGCACTTCAACTGCTGCCTTTTCAGTTGGTAGACTCTGCCCCCTTCCGTGAGTTTGTGGAATGTGCGGTTCCTCAGTGGCAGGTACCCAAACGCCACTTTTTCTCATGGAAGGCGATTCCAGCTCTCTACCGGCATGTGGAAGGCAATGTCCATGCCTCGCTGGACAGGGCGGTCAGCGGTAAGGTGCATATTACCGCTGACTCATGGTCCAGCAGGCATGGACAGGGACGTTACTTAAGTTTCACGGCGCATTGGGTGACTCTGCTGGCAGCTGGGAAGGATGCAGGACAAGGTGCAGTAGTGTTGGAGGTTGTTCCGCCACCACGCCTCCAAAATGCTGATTGTGACACACCTCTCTCCTCCACCCCCTCCTCTTCTTCTTCCTCCATGGCCTCTTCCTCGGAACCAGCGGTGCTCCGTAGGCGTTCAAGGGGCTACGCAAGTACGCAGGCCAAAAGATGCCATGCGGTGCTTGAGCTGGTGTGCTTGGGGGACAGGAGCCACACTGGGGCAGAGGTTCTGTCAGCTCTGCAGGGGCAGGTTCAGAGGTGGTTGACGCCACGCCAACTTAAGGCAGGAATGGTGGTTTGCGACAATGGCACCAACCTCCTCTCTGCCCTCCGACAGGGACAACTGACCCATGTGCCCTGTTTGGCTCACGTCCTTAACTTGGTGGTGCAGCGGTTCTTGGGCAGGTACCCGGGCTTACAGGATGTCCTGAGGCAGGCCAGGAAAGTCTGTGTGCATTTCCGCCGGTCATATAATGCCAGTGCTCGGCTGACGGACCTCCAAAAGGAGTTTAACCTGCCCAAGAACCGCCTAATCTGTGACATGCCCACCAGGTGGAACTCGACATTGGCCATGCTGCAGCGGCTGCACACGCAGCAGAGGGCCATCAATGAGTACCTGTGCGACTATGGCACCAGGACAGGGTCAGGGGACCTTGGTTTTTTTTCCCCACGCCAGTGGGCCATGATCAGGGATGCATGCACTGTCCTGTCACCATTCGAGGAGGCCACGAGGATGGTGAGCACTGACAGTGCATGCATCAGTGACACTGTCCCCCTTGTCCACCTGTTGGAGCACACGCTGCGTGGAATAATGGACAGGGCACTTGAGGCAGAACAGAGGCAGGAAGAGGAGGACTTCCTTAGCTCTCAAGGCCCCCTTTATCCAGACAGTGTTCTTGCGTGCCCGCCGATCACACAGGAAGAGGACGAGGTAGAGGAGGAGGAGGAGGAAGATTGTGTCAGTATGGAGGTGGAGCCTGGCACTCAGCATCAGCAGTCTTTAAGGGATCAGTCCCAAGGAACACATGGACTTGTACGTGGCTGGGAGGAGGTGGCTGCGGACGTTGTTGTCCTTAGTGACCCAGAGGACTCCGGACCGAATGCCTCAGCAAACCTACGCTGCATGGCCTCCCTGATCCTGCAAAGCCTGCGTAAGGATCCTCGTATTCGTGGTATCAAGGAGAAGGACCAATACTGGCTGGCAACCCTCCTTGATCCACGTTACAAGGGTAAGGTTGCGGACCTTATCTTGCCATCGCAGAGGGAGCAGAGGATGAAACATCTTCGGGAGGCCTTGCAGAAAGGTCTGTGCAACGCGTTCCCAGAGACTGGGAGGTTACAAACTCCTGTTTCTGGACAACGTGTTGCTGAGGCTTCGGTCAGTCAAAGAAGGAGCGGTGGAGAAGGTGGCCGTCTGACCGATGCGTTCAGACAATTTTTTGGTCCGCAGCCCCAAGGTATGATCGGTTCCAGCAACCATCGCCAGCGTCTGTTTTACATGGTGCAGGAATACCTAGGGGCAAGATCAGACTTGGACACCTTTCCCACCGAAAATCCTCTGGGTTACTGGGTCTTGAGGATGGATCACTGGCCAGAGCTTGCACAGTATGCAATTGAGCTACTGGCCTGTCCTGCATCCAGCGTTCTTTCGGAACGCACATTCAGTGCTGCTGGAGGCGTGGTAACCGATCACAGGGTGCGTCTGTCCACTGACTCGGTCGATCGGCTGACCTTCATAAAAATGAATCAGTCGTGGATCACCACCAGCTACCAAGCACCTGATGCTGATGTAACTGAATAATTTTTTTCAGATCCCTTCAAAGACTGCCTATGCTGATGCTGAGTGACTATCCCTGAGTAATTATCCTCTTCCTCCTCAATCATCACGCTGATAGCTTGTAAGAACATTTTTGGTTCTGGGCGCCACCACCAGTGCCTAAGGCACAATTTTTCAGCCCCTGTATAACAGGGGCGTGTAATTACAATTTTTGATGTAATACTTTGCAGCAGGGCTCGTTCCTGCATTCCAACTAGAGTGTCTGTGAGGGGTTGCAGTGTTGTGGCACCAGCACCAGTGCCTAAGGCCCAATTTTTCTGCCCCTGTCTAACAGGGGCGTGTAATTACAATTTTTGATGCAATACTTTGCAGCAGGGCTCGTTCCTGCGTTCCAACTAGAGTGTCTGTGAGGGGTTGCAGTGTTGTGGCACCAGCACCAGTGCCTAAGGCCCAATTTTTCTGCCCCTGTCTAACAGGGGCGTGTAATTACAATTTTTGATGTAATACTTTGCAGCAGGGCTCGTTCCTGCATTCCAACTAGAGTGTCTGTGAGGGGTTGCAGTGTTGTGGCACCAGCACCAGTGCCTAAGGCCCAATTTTTCTGCCCCTGTCTAACAGGGGCGTGTAATTACAATTTTTGATGCAATACTTTGCAGCAGGGCTCGTTCCTGCGTTCCAACTAGAGTGTCTGTGAGGGGTTGCAGTGTTGTGGCACCAGCACCAGTGCCTAAGGCCCAATTTTTCTGCCCCTGTCTAACAGGGGCGTGTAATTACAATTTTTGATGCAATACTTTGCAGCAGGGCTCGTTCCTGCGTTCCAACTAGAGTGTCTGTGAGGGGTTGCAGTGTTGTGGCACCAGCACCAGTGCCTAAGGCCTAATTTTTCAGCTCCTGTTCAACAGGGGCATGTAATTACAATTCTTGATCTAATATTTCACAGCAGGGCCCTGTGAGGGCTTACAGTGTTTTGGCCACAGCAACACCTAAGGCCCAAATTTCTGCTGAGTATATAGGGCAGGACCCTACTTTCAAACATCTAACTTACAAACGACTCCTACTTGCAAACGGAAGGAGACAACAGGAAGTGAGATGAAATCTACCCCTAGGAAGGGAAATTCTCTCATGTAAGAGTTAATATGGGAAAACAATTTCTCCTTTCCACTGATGCTTTCCAATCCTTGTTCCCAAATTTTCAAAAAACATTTTTCATTGGGACAAAAAAGTGAGGTGAAATCTTCTGAAGAGGAGGAAAGACGCAAAACAAATGTCACAGGGGTGATAACCCTTCCCTATGTTTTCCAAAAAGCTTAGAAAAGATTTTTTGGCTGGAGCTAAACACGTTAAAAATGTTCAAAATTACAAACAGATTCTACTTAACAACAAACCTACAGTCCCTGTCTTGTTTGCACCGCCTGTATACTGCTGTTCAGAGTATATAGGGACCTTTCCTTATTTTAATTTGGGTGCGGGGTTCCCCTTAATATCCATACAAGACCCAAAGGGCCTGGTAATGGACTGGGGGGTACCCATGCCGTTTGTCTCACTGATTTTCATCCATATTGCCAGGACCCGACATGACATTAAACCCGCAAGCAGTTTTAAATGAGATTTTTTCCTTTAAAAATGACATTTGGTGCAGGGACTGTTCTAAACATGGGAAACACGCGTCACTTTACAGGCATACTATAGACACCCCCCAAGTACGATATTTAAAGGAATATTTCACTTTTTTTTTTTTACTTTAAGCATCATTAAAATCACTGCTCCCGAAAAAACGGCCGTTTTTAAAAGTTTTTTTTGCATTGATACATGTCCCCTGGGGTAGGACCCGGGTCCCCACACCCTTTTTAGGACAATACCATGCAAATTAGCCTTTAAAATGAGCACTTTTGATTTCGAACGTTCGAGTCCCATAGACGTCAATGGGGTTCTAACGTTCGTGCGAACTTGCGGTCCGTTCGCGGGTTCTGGTGCGAACCGAACCGGGGGGTGTTCGGCTCATCCCTAATCATTAGCAGTAATCAGCATGGATTCATGAAGAATTGTTCTTGCCAAACCAATCTATTAACCTTCTATGAGGAGGTGAGTTGCCATCTAGATAAAGGAAGGCCCGTAGACGTGGTGTATCTGGATTTTGCAAAAGCATTTGACACAGTTCCCCATAAACGTTTATTGTACAAAATAAGGTGCGTTGGCATGGACCATAGGGTGAGTACCTGGATTGAAAACTGGCTACAAAGGCGTGTTCAGAGGGTGGTGATAAATGGGGAGTACTCAGAATGGTCAGGGGTGGGTAGTGGGGTTCCCCAGGGTTCTGTGCTGGGACCAATCCTATTTAATTTGTTTATAAACGATCTGGAGGATGGGATAAACAGTTCAATCTCTGTATTTGCAGACGATACTAAGCTAAGCAGGGCAATAACTTCTCCGCAGGATGTGGAAACCTTGCAAAAAGACCTGAACAAATTAATGGGGTGGGCGACTACATGGCAAATGAGGTTCAATGTAGAAAAATGTAAAATAATGCATTTGGGTGGCAAAAATATGAATGCAATCTATACACTGGGGGGAGAACCTCTGGGGGAATCTAGGATGGAAAAGGACCTGGGGGCCCTAGTAGATGATAGGCTCAGCAATGGCATGCAATGCCAAGCTGCTGCTAATAAGGCAAACAGAATATTGGCATGTATTAAAAGGGGGATCAACTCCAGAGATAAAACGATAATTCTCTCGCTCTACAAGACTCTGGTCCGGCCGCACCTGGAGTATGCTGTCCAGTTCTGGGCACCAGTCCTCAGGAAGGATGTACTGGAAATGGAGCGAGTACAAAGAAGGGCAACAAAGCTAATAAAGGGTCTGGAGGATCTTAGTTATGAGGAAAGGTTGCGAGCGTTGAACTTATTCTCTCTGGAGAAGAGACGCTTGAGAGGGGATATGATTTCAATTTACAAATACTGTACTGGTGACCCCACAATAGGGATAAAACTTTTTCGCAGAAGAAAGTTTAATAAGACTCGGGGTCACTCATTACAATTAGAAGAAAAGAGGTTTAACCTTAAACTACGTAGAGGGTTCTTTACTGTAAGAGTGGTAAGGATGTGGAATTCCCTTCCACAGTCGGTGGTCTCAGCGGGGAGCATTGATAGATTCAAGAAACTATTAGATAAGCACCTGAACGACCGCAACATACAGAGATATGTAAGGTAATACTGACACATAATCACACACATAGGTTGGACTTGATGGACTTGTGTCTTTTTTCAACCTCACCTACTATGTAACTATGTAACTATGTAACTATATAGCATTGTTCTACAGATTTCTTGGCAAAACAAATGATGTTTCCTAGATGTTATTATTGATCACTAATTGCTGATTTAATAAAGGTGTTTACATATCAATAGACAGTAGTGGGCAAAAATAATTGGGACAAGAATGAAAAATGCTGGGCTCAGAATGATAGTCTTTTCTATTTATTAACATTCAATTTGCAACAGTCATGAGATGAAAATTGTGTGTAATTGATGAAGAAAAAACTAGAACTATGTCTCTTTTTCATACACAGGAAGATCTCAGCCAGGAGGAGGTTGTGGAATGTGGCACACAGGAGGAGGCTGTGGAATGTGGCAGCCAGGAGGAGGCAGGGGTTAGTGGCAGCCAGGAGGAGGCAGGGGTTAGTGGCAGCCAGGATGTGGCAGGGCCCAGTAGGAGCCTCACACAATCACAGGTTCCTCCCCTCCGCCTTCCAAACAGAAGACCCAGGAAGGGGAGTAACGTGGAGGAGTCAGCGCTCAGGCTGATTCAAGAGGCTTCTGCGTCCCTCAGAGCCACCCCCACTTTTGAAGAGGCCTTTGCCTCCATGGCTGCCACCAAACTGCAAGACATGCAGGAGGGGCAACGCCTCATGTGTAAGGAAATCATTTATAAAACATTAAATAAGGGGTTGAGGGCCCAAATCACACCCAATACCCACCTGTGTGAGTTGCATCATCCTCCTCCTCCTGCCACAACTCCAACACCACAGCCACAGCCTGGAAGGAAGAGTGGAAGGAAGACAAGAAAGTGATGGCCTGGGTTCAGTCTGGTCTGACAAAAGATGCAGGCTCTTGTATAACCACAGCCTGGGGACATGAATGTCATCTGCTGCTGTTCCATCTCTTGGACTTCTGGACCAGATTGTACTCCCTTAGATAAGGACTCCTCCGGCCACCAATTTTGCCTGAAAATAGTTGATGTGTGCCCTGGGGGCCAAAGGCTTCACCAATTTCTGCTGTTTCTCCAGCGTTGCCTCCCTCTTTATTTGGTTAGGACCCCTTAATAAAGGTTTTTTTTTTTAACTAATACTTGCCTATGTGTGTTTTCCTTCAAAAAGGACAGTTTGTTTGTGAGTAGGTAGGTACATTTCAAAAATACAATGTGAAATTAACAAGGGACACCAACAACAACCAACCTCCCTGAGATTAAAAAAGACAAGATAATAATGGTTTTGTGGTAACTTGACACACAAAACACACCCAAAACAATTCTGGAGATCACCAAAAAAAAAACAGGAGATCTGGATTTAAAAAAAAAAAAATACAAAATAAATACAATTTAAAAATAAATTATTATATTCATGAAATCACGAGAAATAATAAAGAAAGAAGTTTGTGAGAACTCTGTGTGAATATGAGCAGCAAAACAACTTCATTCTTCTAGCATTATAAAGAAGAAGAGAGTGCGCCGCATTAGACAATTTAAAAACTTGCAGCGTGAAGAACGTGCTATATCCATTACGAACGCTAATTTTACCAGACCGAGCAGTTGCGTCTCGGAATTTATTCTGAGCATGCGTGGCACTTTGTGCGTGGGAATTGTCCACACACGGTCGGAATGTCCGCAAACGGATTTTGTTGTCGGAAAATTTTATAGCCTGCTCTCAAACTTTGTGTGTCGGAAATTCCGATGGAAAAAGTCAGATGGAGCCCACACACGGTCCTAATTTCCGACAACAAGCTCCAATCGCACATATTCGGTCGGAAAGTCCGACCGTGTGTACAGGGCATAACTGTTATACTGTAATGTTACTTTGTTTTATTGTTAACCATTATTTGCTTAGCAGGTACGCCATTCAGCTGCAGCATGGGTTTATTTATTCTGACAGCAACAGCATTTGCTCCCATGATAGTAAAGCGCTGATTTCACCACCACAGTTAAAAAAGAGAGCATATATGCCGAAGCATGGGGGCAAGGGTGGAGGAGCGATTTGCTCCTAACATTAACGATAGATAAACTTTATTGTCATTGTATACATACAACAAAATTTTTCCGGGTACTCTTTACAGCAGCAATAAAACATTTCTCAACAAAGCCACACAGACATACTCCTAGAACATGCCCACATATCTATTTAAATATATCAAAATATAAAATGTTATTTAAAAATAAATAAAATAATATTAGATTTCTACATAAAATTCCTAAAACACTGTACCTGATGGGATTATGGACAATACGGCCCTAGGGAAAAAACTATGCTTTAAGCGATTAGTGTGCGTTTTAAGTGTTCTTTATCTTTTCCCTGATGGCAATGGGACAAACACACTGTAACCTGGGTGGGTTGGATCAATACTAATAGCTTTTGCCCGCTTTTTTAATCGGTTGGCATATGCTGTGTCCAAATTCGGTAGCTCTGTTACTAAGATCCGCTGTGCTGTTTTCACCACACAAGATAGGCACTTCTTATCCTCCGCCCTGCAGCTGGCATACCACACTACAGCGCAGTGGAGAAGAATACTCTCAATGGTACAATGATAGAAATTGACCAGAAGCCTTAAGGGCAATCCAGCCTGCTTTAGTCTCCGAAGGAAAAACAGTCTCCGCTATGCTTTTTTCACTAGAAAAAAAGTATTTTGAGACCATGACAACTCCCTTGTAATATGCACTCCCAAAAATGTAATAGTGTCCACCCTTTCCACCTCCTCACCACCTATATAAACCGGGCAATGATTGATCTTTCTTGATCTCCTATAATCCACTATTATTTCTTTAGTTTTTGCCGTATTGAGTATTAAATCATTTTCTCTACACCACTCAAACAAATATTGAATTTCCTGCCTATAAGCTGTCTCATCATTATCTTGTATGAGTCCCGCTAAGTCCCCTTTCACACTTATACGACTTGTCCCACGATTTTGTACTGCAAAATCGTATGACAAGTCATTCTCCATGAATTTCAATGACTACCATTCATATTGGCACGACTTTAAGTCGTGCCGACTTCAAAGTAGTCCCTGCACTACTTTGGTTCAACTTCCATGCGAGTTGATGTCCATAGACCTCAATGTTAAACCCTCAAGTAGCATGCAAATCGTACCTGAATAATATAGACATGATTTCAGTACGACTTTGTAAGCACAAGCTGAGAATGGTTAATGCCAAAGTTGTGGCAAAGTCATACAAAGTAGTACTGCTCCCAAACATGGTAAAATCGCACGACTTTGAAGTCGCACAAGTGTGAAAGGGGCCTAAAGTGGTGTCATCAGCAAACTTCACTATAGTGTTAGACGCATGTATGGGAGTACAGTCGTGCGTGAACAATGTAAACAAGGCCGGACTTAACACACATCCCTGTGGTACCCCTGTATTCAAAATAATAGTGTTAGACATCTGATCTCCTATTCTCATCATTGGTGGCCTGTTAGAAAATCCATAATCCATGAGGGCAGTAATGGACATAGGCCCAAAGCTTTTAACATTTCCACAAATTTTTCAGGAACTACTGTGTTAAATGCAGAGCTAAAATCAATAAAAAACATCCTAACATATGTGTTTGGGTGCTGAAGATGTGTCAAGGCAGCATGCAATGCAATAGCAATTGCAACATCTGTGCATCTATTTGCACGATAGGCAAACTGATACTTATCCAGATCAACAGGAATGCTTGCCTTAAGATGTGATAATACGAGCCTCTCAAAACATTTCATGATGATAGGAGTTAGGGCAACTGGGCGATAATCATTTAAGCATGATACCGCTGATTTTTTAGGTATTGGGACAATAGTAGTAGATTTAAAACAAGAAGGTACTGTAGCCTGCTTCAATGACAAATTAAAAATATCAGTAAAAACAACGGCTAACTGGTCTACACATCCCCTCAGTATATGGCCTGACACCCCGTCTGGTCCTGCTGCCTTTCTAATGTCAATCTTCCTCACAGATTGCCCCCTTGCTTCGGCAAATATTTTTTAGGCACAGATTGCAATAAAAAAATAACTTGTTTTATTGAGTTAATGTTTTATTGTTACCATTGTTTGCTTTTCAGGTACGCCATTCAGCTGCAGCACTGATTTATTTATCTTGACAGCAACAGCGTTTGCTCTCACGATACATAAGTCAGCGACTCCAGCGCTGTAGAAGGTGATTTCACCACCACAGTTATAAAAAAAATGGTGCATGCATGCCCATCATTAGAAGTGGGTGGATGAAGGGCAGTATTCTAATGGTGGGCAAACCCACCGATCAATTTTTTTTTTTGTTCAGCCCACAGGCTGCATGAAAAAAAGAACATTACAATATATGCACAACAAGGACTAGCAATGTACTGGTATGTTGCTGGACTTTGAGTGGTTAAACCAGAATGATGCCTGCAGGTTTAGGTATCATTTTTTTCAGCCAGCGGTCGGCTTTCATGTAAAAGCAATTCTAGTGGCTAATTAGCCTCTAGACTGCTTTTACAAGCAGTGGGAGGGAATGTCCCCCTCCCGCCGTCTTCCATGGTTTTCTCTGGCTCTCCAGTCCCAGCAGGGAACTCGAGAATGCAGCCAGTGGTTCCGCCAGCTGACCTTATGCCCAGTACACACGATCGGACTTTCCGACAACAAAACCGTGGAACTTTGTTTGATTGTTGGCCAACAATTATGAACATGGAAACGTGGTGACATACAAGACGTATGACGAGCCGATAAAAAGGAAGTTCAATACACATGTGATATCTCAATTACGAACACTAGTTTTACAAGACCGAGTGCTTCCGGCTCATACTTGATTCCGAGCAGGCGTGGACTTTTGTGCAACGGAATATTACTATGTGGCTGGGCCGCCCTCAATGTGATACAGCACCTCATCCCAAAAATTTGAAAAATAAACCAGAGGAAGGGAATACAGGGATTATGGCGGTGCCAAGAGAAACACAGTACATTCGATTTTAAAGTTAAAATTAATTTTTATTGTTTAACAAAAATCGTTTAAAAATGAACATCGGAATCACAAAAACATGGTGTGCATAATTGCTAAAAACATATCTGTAGCAAGCTTCACGTCACTTGCCCAGAAAAGCGTAGCGGCCAATTCAGTGGGTAGGCATTTTAGATGCCCGACATGTTTCGCCAGTGATGGCTTCCTCAGGGACAGATTATTGATACCTAAAGCGCTACAGTGCACTCTATAGAGAGAAATATATAACAATCAAGATACATGCTAAGACAGATAATACATTAAATACAAAAAGGATATAAAGGATATAAGTGTACACATGTTTGCGAGCCGTCAGGGTAGACCAACCCCCACCAACCAAAATATGCCACAGAAGACCTCCCCACACCACCAGATAGCCAGGAACCCCCAACCAGGCATTCTAAAGATGGAGAATATGTACCTGCAAATCACCAGGAAAGGTGCCACACACCTCCAAAGCAAGGCCTCCAACAAAGATCACAATGGGTAGCTGCAGGGAGCAATAGGAAAGGCCTGGCCGAGTATATATCTAAAAAGTACAAATGTTTGTGGATAAGTTCATTATAATGGGTTCTAGAAGGGTCTTATGACCCCCCATTAATTAAAGAAGAATATAGGACTAACATAGTCTCTAAATAATGTACTTACAGAAAATGCTCTTTATAATGAGTAACAGGACACCCATAGGTCGCCAGTGTTGAAGGAAGTTCAACAGCGGCAGAGAAAGTATCTCTATAAATTAATAAAAAGGAGAAATTTTGTGGCATATAATATTATCTAAAGGATAGTGCGATTACAGATTGCAGACTGACTGTGTCAATTAATGGGCTAGACCAACAATAAGCAGAGTTAGTTTAACACTCACCATTAGGTAGATATAGAATGATATAGTAGGCTGAGAGAGAACCTGCAGCCGATTAGAGCGCCAGATAAGGCAAGCTGAAGGACAAGAGATATTGTCAGCATGGAATAAATCTTTGGAAAAGATAAACCAACTACCTCATGCACAGATGGTCAACAAAAATACCTACCAGACCAGATGGCAGTGAATACAACGGTGTCCTGTACATCCCTGGCGTGTGTATTGGCTTGGGATGCCGGCGTTCTTATGCCCCCTACACACGAGCGGCGTCTGACGTCACCGCACGTGTGAGCGGACGAGAGGGAGCCACTGCGCATGCGCCAATCACAATTTCGCCCGGGCCTACAAGGTCCAGAGAGCATTGCGGTGGTGTCTATGGTGATGTGTGAACACATCACAGACAACCCGCAGTATCCAAACGCCGCAACTAGCAGCGTGATACCTGGAAGGTGGAATTAATTTCCAGTGTGCTGTGGCTGAGGCGGGCAGAGGAAAATCCAGTGCCCTTGGGTGTCCATGCAGCTAAGGTGTATCTACTGCAGGAGGCTGAAAGCACCGGACCGGGTGTGCACCCACTACTGTGATATACAGGGGCCCGTGGGCAATTAAGAAGCTGGAGGGGGAGGGAGGAGGGGGGGCGAAGGCAGAAGGGGGAAGAAGAAAGGAAGGAGGGGGGGAAGGTGGGGGGGGGTTTGGGAGAGATGGGGAAGGGACTAGGCATCCGGAGGTGCAGGGGTGCCACCATGGCACAAAGGAGGCGGAGGTGGGTGAGAACAAGCCAGGGATACAGATAAAGCCCCAGAGAAGCGCCTGCACACACGGCATGAATAAGAACTAGGACAGAACTAGGGAGAAAAAGTAGAAGGGGGCTAGGTCCCTGGGATGTGCCCACACAAATCACCCTGACAGCTCGCAAAAAGCGACATCAAATGATGGCACAGGATATTCATCAACTACAGACAAAGTGGTTATAACCAAGGCATACACTTAATAAAATAGTATATATATCATGGTAAATAAAAGGATATATCCTGGATATGTGTACAATCATATAAGTAGTAAATGGAAGATTGAATGAAGACAAAAAAAGGATGTATCCTAATCCAACATGGCTATCTCACACGTGGGGAAGAGCAAAGGGGAGGAGTATGAAAAAACTTAAACAGAATATGGAATAAACATGATAAGGATATATACAGAAACTAGAGGGGAACAAAAGAAAAATATGAAGAATTCATGAGATAAGTTGTATGTCACGCCAATACTCACCAAGGCCGAGATGCCGAGAGCGGCTTGCCCTTACGACCACGCGCACCCGAACCCCCGAGAGTGAGACAGGGGATCGGAGGCACGCAGAGGCACGGGTCTCCGGTAAGCTGTAGAATGACTTGAGTGGAGAGTCTTCTGAGGAAGTTCCTGAGGGTGCAAGGGAAGAGGTTAAGAGAACACAAGCTGATGGCAAGAACGTCCTTGGAACTGAGGGGATCGAGGGGGTGTCAGCCCCGTGGAAGGTATAGTTGAGAGCAAGGCAGAGGACAGAAAGTCCAACTGGTCTGGAGTGATCCTGTAACAGGCCAGAGGTCAGGATGGCAGCAGCAAGAGGTGGACTTTATCCAGGCAGAGAATCAGGGTATTAACAAGCACGAGTGGTCGGGTGTCCAGGCAGAGGGTCAGGGTATCCAGCAAGCAGAGTAGTCAGGTATCCAGGCAGAGGGTCAGGGTATTAAGCAAGCAGAGTAGTCAGGTATCCAGGCAGAGGGTCAGGGTATTAAGCAAGCAGAGTAGTCAGGTATCCAGGCAGAGGGTCGGTATCAACAGGTAACAGCAAGCAAGGTTTACAAACACAGGCAGGGAAGCTGACGACAAACCAGCAACCCGACTGGGTGCTGGTGTCGTCTAAAGTACCTCCCAGTGAGCGCGTCAGCGTGACGCGCTACCGGGCACCCGCACGGGCGACGGCGCGCACCCGCGGGCCGCCGTGCACCCGCGCGCGCCGTACCATCAGGCCGCGCACGGGTGCACGTCTCAGCAGTAACCCCCCGCGCATGCGCCCAGCGGCCCGGCGGACGGAGGTGACTTGCCTGCCGTGACAGTGCCCCCCTCCTAAGGGCGGACACCGGACGCCCAAGCTAGACATCAACTCCGGATGGTTTTGATGAAAGGTTTGAATCAAACGAGGAGCATGTAAGTTCTTCGCAGGTTCCCATGAATTGTCTTCAGGTGGGTATCCCTTCCATTGGATCAGGTATTGTAGCTGTCTGCCTCTCCTTCTACAACCCAAGATAGCCTCCACCTCGAACTCGTTCTCACCGTCCACCCTGGTTGGTGGGGGAGGAACCTCTCCTCTTTCTGGAAATGGACTGGATGCAACAGGCTTCAATAAAGATACATGAAAGACAGGGTGGATCCTGTACGTCTTGGGCAAGGCTAATTCCATGGCCACAGGATTGATAATCCTCTTGATAGGGAAAGGACCAATAAATTTAGGTCCTAGTTTTCGGGATGGTAACTGCAGCTTGAGGTTGGAGGTGGATAACCAGACCTCTTCCCCTATGCTAAATTTTGGATTCTCCTTCCTGCCTCTGTCATACTGCTCCTTGTAGATCCTCTGAGCTTTTCGTAACATGCTTTGAATCTCCTGAAAATTGGCTTGTAAGGATATTATTCTGTCCTGTACTGCAGGAACTGTTACCTCAGGAATGTCCTTAGTCAAGAACGTGGGATGGAACCCGCAGTTGGCCCAGAAGGGCGTCTGGTTGGTAGCCGCGTGAACTGAGTTATTATACGCGAATTCTGCATATGGAAGAAGTTTTGACCAATCATCCTGGGATCCTGAACAAAAGCAACGGAGATACTGCTCCAAAGTCTGATTTGTCCTCTCCGTTTGGCCGTTGCTCTGCGGATGATAGGCTGATGAGAGGCATACTCTAATATCCAGGGCCTTACAAAGTTCCCTCCAGAATTTGGATGTGAATTGCGCACCTCTGTCAGACACTATATTCTTTGGTACCCCGTGCAGCCTTATGATCTCCTTCAGAAAAACATTGGCTGTTTCAGCTGCGGAGGGAGTACCGATCATGGGTAGGAAGTGGGCCATTTTGGACAAACGGTCGACCACAACAAAAATGGTAGTGAAGCCTTCTGAGGCTGGCAGATCCACAATGAAGTCCATGGACACGTCAGACCATGGTCGTTCCGGAATAGGGAGCGGTTTAAGTAAGCCCCAGGATCTGGCGTTCTGACCTTTGCTGCGCTGACAACGGAGACAAGAGGCCACATATTCGCTGCAATCCCGTCTCCAACCTGGCCACCAGAAGGAGCGAGAGATTAAGTCAGCTGTCTTCCTAACCCCGAAGTGGCCAGCCAATTTATGATCGTGGCACATCTTGAGAGTGGTTAACCGGGTTTGTTGAGGCACAAAAATTTTGTCCCGGACCCAAAAGAGACCCTCATCTTTCCTTAGGGATTGTACCTCTGGATCGGTACATGTATCGGATGATCTCTTGATCGAAGATATCAGGTCTGTCTGTGTCAAACCAAGAAAGTTGTGAGGTGCTAGAATTGTACTTGGTTCTGAGGTCTGGAGTTCTGCTGAGAACATTCGGGAGAGAGCGTCCGCTTTACCATTCTTTTTGCCAGGTCTGTAAGAGATGTGGAAATTGAAGCGCGAAAAGAACAGGGCCCAACGGGCTTGTCTGGGTTTGAGGCGTTTTGCTGTTCGGAGGTACTCAAGATTCTTGTGATCGGTGAAAATCATCACCGGATGGAGCGCCCCCTCAAGTAAGTACCTCCATTCTTCCAGGGCAAATTTTATGGCCAACAGTTCCCTGTCACCTACGTCATAATTTAATTCTGCCGCACTGAGTTTCCGAGAAGCGAATGCGACTGGGTGTAAGATGGCCTTGGGTCCCTGTCTCTGAGAAAGGATTGCCCCCGTGGCTATTTCTGATGCATCCACTTCCAACACGAACGGATGGGAAGGATCAGGATGCCGGAGAATAGGAGCGGAACTGAACAGATCCTTTAGCTTCATGAAAGCTTCCTGTGCTGCTTGGGACCACTGGAATGATCCGTGCCGGCGTGTTAGCTGAGTGATGGGTGCCACTATAGTAGAGAATCCGACAATAAACTTCCGATAGAAGTTAGCGAATCCGATAAAGCGTTGAACCCCTTTTTTATCAGAGGGGGCTGGCCACTCCTGGATAGCCTGTATCTTTTGAGGATCCATCTCCACTCCGTTTGCTGAAATGATAAACCCTAGAAATTGCACAACTGATTTTTCGAATTCGCATTTCTCCTTTTTTAGGTAAAGCTTGTGCTGTCTCAAAATGGTCAGAACTGTTTTGACGTGATCCCTGTGCAGTTCCAATGTAGGGGAGAAAATTAGGATATCATCCAGGTAGACTACGAGGAAGTCATCTAGGTATTTGCGGAAAATGTCGTTCACTAGGTGTTGGAACGTAGCCGGAGCATTGCAGAGCCCAAAGGGCATCACCAAGTATTCGAAATGCCCGAACCTTGACCTGAAAGCTGTCTTCCACTCGTCCCCAGCTCTGATTCGGATAAGGTTGTACGCCCCTCGGAGATCCAACTTGGAGAAGATTCTGGCTGACCTAAAGCGTTGGAATAACTCTGGAATGAGCGGTAACGGGTACCGATTTTTGACAGTAATATTATTCAACTGCCGGTAATCCACACAGGGCCTAAGGGAACCGTCCTTCTTACCGACAAAAAAGATACCTGCTCCGGCAGGTGAAGATGAGGGACGGATGAACCCTTTTTTTAGATTCTCATCTATATATTGTTTAAGAGCCTCCAGCTCTGTTTCGGAAAGAGGGAAGATACGCCCAAAAGGAATTTCTGATCCTGGCAACAGGTCGATTGGGCAGTCGTATGGCCGATGAGGTGGAAGACAATCGGCCATTTGTTTGCTGAAGACTTCTTGAAACTCGTGATACTCCCGGGGAACATGCTGGAGGTCAATCGGAGGAGCTGAGATCGTAGCACAGATCTGGGATCTCTGAGGGCGGCAGTGTTGAGAACAGTAGGCGGAAGGAAAAGAGACCGTCTTCGAGCTCCATTGGATAAGAGGGTCATGGGCTTGTAACCAAGGTAATCCCAGAATGACTGGGAACATGGGAGAGTGGATGAGGTCTAAGCGTAAAAGTTCTTGGTGTCCTGACTCGGTAGTGGCTAGGATAGGTTGAGTCTCCTGGGTGATTAGGCCTGAACTGGGAAGAGACCCATCTGCCAAGTGGACTTGTAAGTGTTGTGTCTTAAGCTGTAGAGGCACATGCAAGGTTCGGGCCAGGGCAGCGTCCATAAAGCAGCTACATGCGCCGGAATCAATGATCGCCGGGAGGCGGGATTCCCCTTCCGGTAGCTGTAACGAGATAAACAACATCACATAAGATTTAGAGGAATTGTTATCTTGGTAGGTCATTGTTTTAGGTTGAAAGGACTTACTAGGCCTTATCGGGCAGTTGCGCAGGAAGTGGCCGGCACCCCCGCAATAGAGACACAAGTTGGACTGCCGTCTACGCTGTCTCTCCTCTGAGGTTAGCGGTGGGCGTACTAAACCCAGCTGCATCGGTTCGGGATCAGAAAGTGCAGTAGACCCAGCTGTAATGGGTGAAGATCCTGGAACGGGTTGGGGTCTTGGGGTTGCCCATGCTGGGCGAGGATTTTGGAATCGCTCAGACCGACGTTCCCTCAAACGCCGATCTAATTTGGTTGCTGCCTGAATTAATTCCTCTAATGATGCGGGAGTCTCCATCCTGGCTAATTCATCCTTGAGGAGTTCCGACAGACCTTGGCGATACTGGTGACGTAAGGCTGGCTCATTCCAGTCAGTGTCGGCCGCCCACTTACGGAATTCCACCGTGTAGTCCTCAATTGGTCTCCTTCCCTGGACTAGGCGGTGTAAGATATTTTCAGCGGTGGCCATACGCTGTGGATCATCATATAGTTGGGCCATACTTTCAAAAAAGGTATCAATAGTATTAAGCACCAGACTTCCTGATTCCATCAGGCTGTGTGCCCAGGCCTGAGGTTCCTCTGACAACAGGGAAATTGCAAATCCCACCTTGACCACTTCTGATGCGAAGGTTCGAGGTTGCAACGCGAAGTAAAGAGTGCATGCGTTTTTGAAGGCCCTGAATTTTTTACGGTCCCCTGAGAACCGTTCCGGAGTGGGAACCCTAGGTTCCGGAAGTGCCATTACTACTGTAGGACTAGCAGTGGCCTGAGGGAGCGGTCCTTCATTACTAGGTGCGGGAGCTGCAGCAGCAGGGGGAAGGGCCCCCGTCAGTTGTTGGAGGCGACTATCCACTTGTGTGTATCCCTCTTGTAGCCTCTGTACTGAATCAGCCAAGGCGGAGACTTGTTGGCATAAGATCTCCAAGGGAGAGCGCGCTCTGTCGGCCTCGGACATCTGGCTGGTTTGTACTGTCACGCCAATACTCACCAAGGCCGAGATGCCGAGAGCGGCTTGCCCTTACGACCACGCGCACCCGAACCCCCGAGAGTGAGACAGGGGATCGGAGGCACGCAGAGGCACGGGTCTCCGGTAAGCTGTAGAATGACTTGAGTGGAGAGTCTTCTGAGGAAGTTCCTGAGGGTGCAAGGGAAGAGGTTAAGAGAACACAAGCTGATGGCAAGAACGTCCTTGGAACTGAGGGGATCGAGGGGGTGTCAGCCCCGTGGAAGGTATAGTTGAGAGCAAGGCAGAGGACAGAAAGTCCAACTGGTCTGGAGTGATCCTGTAACAGGCCAGAGGTCAGGATGGCAGCAGCAAGAGGTGGACTTTATCCAGGCAGAGAATCAGGGTATTAACAAGCACGAGTGGTCGGGTGTCCAGGCAGAGGGTCAGGGTATCCAGCAAGCAGAGTAGTCAGGTATCCAGGCAGAGGGTCAGGGTATTAAGCAAGCAGAGTAGTCAGGTATCCAGGCAGAGGGTCAGGGTATTAAGCAAGCAGAGTAGTCAGGTATCCAGGCAGAGGGTCGGTATCAACAGGTAACAGCAAGCAAGGTTTACAAACACAGGCAGGGAAGCTGACGACAAACCAGCAACCCGACTGGGTGCTGGTGTCGTCTAAAGTACCTCCCAGTGAGCGCGTCAGCGTGACGCGCTACCGGGCACCCGCACGGGCGACGGCGCGCACCCGCGGGCCGCCGTGCACCCGCGCGCGCCGTACCATCAGGCCGCGCACGGGTGCACGTCTCAGCAGTAACCCCCCGCGCATGCGCCCAGCGGCCCGGCGGACGGAGGTGACTTGCCTGCCGTGACATTGTATCGGCCCCCTGAGAGAGTCTACCTATAAAAAAGGTTTGAAACTAATACTTTCATTGAGCCCAGGATATGTAGTAGCTTCCAAAGTATGTATCCACTTAGTTTCCAATTGAAGAAGTTTTTGGTCTATATCTCCACCCCTCACATGTGCAGGGATGTGTTCCAGTGCTGTAAATCCCACAACATGGGGATTGGAGTCATGGTACTGTGCTATATGTCGATTGACAGAAGTGGAGGTCTTCCCTTTAAATAGAGGTTTGATATGATCACGGATCCTAACACAAAATTGGCGTTTAGTTTTACCGACATAATAACTGCCACATATGCATGTGGCAAGATATACTACACCGATAGTTTGAGACGTGCTAAAGAAAACAAGTTCCTGCGAGACAAACTTGCCCACACTAATGGTTATGCTTAAAGATGGGATGGAAATACCCCCAAAAAAACTTTCACAAAACCTAATTTGGATAATGTACCTAAAAATAACACCGAAGCACCTAATGTTTTTTCCACTTCTTTCTCCTCCAGTTCATCTACCACTTATCGTGAGCTTTCACAAGATGGAATTCCCAAAAAAAGAAAGAGTGATTTACCTACCTCCTCTACGGATTCTATCCGACGCACCTTTGGAACTACGCACACTGCCAAGCCCCTAGGGGCCTGACCAAAAACCACGAGCACTTCTACTCCGCTCACACGAGCACTACCACGGCCACCACTTACTTCTACTCGCACTGCGCACTCGGCACTCCCTACTACCACTCCGGCACCACTTGCACTCCCTGCTCCTATGGAAAGACGGGTAAGTGAGCCTACTCTAACCACCATGTTTCCCACAGCTTCTCAGTCGATTGATCCCAAATTGGCTCCTATTTTTTTATCCCAAGCCTTGGACTCAACACAGAGTCCAACACTGTAGCACCCACCACTTCTTGGTCACAGCGCACTTCGGATCTAGATGTGGTCAGGGGCGGACTGACCATTCGGTCATTAGGACGCCGACCGAGGGCCCGTGGCCAGTAGGGGGCCCGTGAGTCTCTTATCGGATGCTGTGGCTGTGTGCTCTCTATTCTCTCATTGGCTCCAGAGAAGCTGAATTTGTGGCGCCAAATCTGAGTCCTGAGCAGGAGAGGAGCTAGCTGGAGGAAGGATGGGAAATGTCAGCGCTGACAATTAGCGCACATTGGACACTGAACTGAGCGAGGGAGGGAGGGGGAGAATGTCGACCCAGGAGCCTGGACATTGTCACTGCTCATATAAGACACTCCTCGGGTCAATGGACAAGTGAGCAGCAGGTAACAAGCATGCAGAGGAATGTCCAGAAAGGAGAAACTCGATCTCTTCCATGCTTGTGTGTGTCAGGCAGCACCCGAGCCTCCCTCTCCCCTCCCCTCCCCTCCTGGGGGAGAACAGGGAAAGCAGGACAACACAGTAGCAATCATTGCTACCCATAAAGTAGTCACCGGAGCTCCCCCAAGGTAAGATAACAGGACGGATGGCAGATTGCATTCTTCTGTGAGTCACGATTGTTCTACCTTCCACACTGTATAATTCTGTGCTTTAAACTTGTCCTGTACCTCAGCAGGACAGGTCTGGTGAAAGTAAAATGCTTCAATATGTTAAGAATATACTGGGACTTTTCAGGTACTACATACATAGATGTATTTTCACAAAATAATTCTTTTTGATATATGTGTATGTAGAATATCTCTGTAGCACCTGAAAGTCCCAGTATATTTCTAACATATTCATGAATTTGAGCAATAACAGCAAAGGACTTGGTGCCACAATACAGCCCATATCCAGGAAACTAAGATAAAGTCCATTCTTGCAGTGTGTGGGGGAGGGGGAAGTAAGGGGGGGCCTCTTTCATCTACCTGTTTTCATGCACCAGCCAGCTGCACTGCTCTCTTCCTCCACTAAAACCCCCACCTCATCACATACCATAAAGTAACATTAACCCCGTATGGTATGATGAGCGGGGCTGGAGTGTCATCTGCAAGCCGTACACGTTCGGTCATTTTCGAACATGCAGGCACAGCAACATAATGGCCCCAAGCGCACTATTCTTAAATGTAAGGCAGCAGTGGCACTTTGTGAGGTCTCAGCAGTGATGTACACCTCTCATCACAGCCTGGTAAGATCCCTCCGCAGCCTCTGACCCCTGTACCATGACCGCAGCCTCTGACCCCTGTACCATGACCGCAGCCTCTGACCCCTGTACCATGTCCACAACCTCTGACCCCTGTACCATGTCCACAACCTCTGACCCCTGTACCATGCCCACAACCTCTGACCCCTGTACCATGTCCACAACCTCTGACCCCTGTACCATGTCCACAACCTCTGACCCCTGTACCATGACTGCAGCCTCTGACCCCTGTACCATGTCCACAACCTCTGACCCCTGTACCATGACATGGCAGTGTGTGTGAATATGTGTGTGTATATATATATATATATATATATATATATATATATATATATATATATATATATGTGTGTGTGTGTATATTGTATACTGTATACATGCGTATGACTTTCTTTACTTCGCTGCTATGGGCTCTAGCCCCAGGATCTCGGTCTTCCCTACTAACAGAATGGCAATTTGACTTGTTTACGTCGGCAGACCACCGTTCTGCCTCTGTTGGAAACGATCATTGGGGCCCGGCGGACATCGGGTCCGCCAGACCGGCTGATTAGCTCTCGGTGTGTCCAATCACAGCGGCAGCAGGTCAAACAGCACGCAGACCCACAAGTGCAGAATCAAGTACCTGTACGTGATTCTGCTCACAGGAGACGCAGCCCCGCAGTAAATATACGTGGTTAATGTGAGTTTATTTTTTTTAATTTTCTTAACTCTTTAAACATTTATTTTGAACATACAGTAGAGAAATTCTGTGACCAATGCATGTAATGTAGCAGTGCAATATATACATGGGGCTTTGTGAGGGTGAGGCTTGTGTGTGGGTGGGGACAAAGGGGGCCCCATGATCCCCTATTGCCCGGGGGCCCCATGAGTTGTCAGTCCGCCCCTGGATGTGGTCAATCTTTCTTCCTTTCCTCTAAGCAAACACCAGATAAAAGTTCTACAATTAGGTCTTACCTTCTGTCCTTCAGCAGAATTTGACAAATTTCAATTTGTCAAAGACATACAACTGTTTGCAAGAAAACTAATGTATAAGGTCATTTTTGATAAAACCACCGTCATCCCAACGGTGGCCTCAGTACCAGACAACAGTGTCCCTACGGTGGCCGAAATCCAGGCCATTGAAAACCTGTTAACGCTTCTTGAAGAGGGTGGTACAGAGGACGAATGCCAGTGGCAACTTGATGACCACGGCATTGTTGCCTCTGGAGTATCTTTTCCCCCTCCCTTATCCTTTAAACCAAAATCTACAAGTTTTCCTAATCTCTCCATGAATCCCAATATCTGGGCATTTGTTGAACAAATCAGTAAGACCATCAAGTATATTGATTTCTCCCCCTCATGTTCTTCTAACTTGTCTTGTGCCCAGAGGCAGGCTCTCAAATCTCTTCAAAACCACCCAGGCTTGGTAATAAAACCTGCCGACAAGGGGGTGGTTGTCATGGATGTTGCGGCATATGAAACCATGTGCTGCAACATCCTTGACAACCCTGATTGGTATAGACCTATTTCACGTACACTTATTGAAAACTACGCCCGCGAATACTATGAACTTATTTTTTCCGCTTATCAGAAGGGAATTATAGACATTAACACCTGGAAATTTTTAAATGTCAAAGATCCAAGAGTACCTACGTTCTATGCCCTGCCCAAACTCCATAAGTCCTTAAAAAAAAACCCTGGGCGTCCCATCGTATCAGGGTGTTCAAGTTTGACAGAAAATGCAAGTGCCCTGGTGGACAAATACTTGAACCCACATGTTCAGGCTCTTCCCTCCTATGTACAGGACACAGTACATCTCCTCTGTATTTTGGAGGACTTACAGCTTCCAAGAGACACTTGGATGGTGGCATTAGATGTAGAAAGTCTGTATAACACCATACCTCATAGTACTGGCATCAAAGTCATCTCCAAACTGTTACAGGACAGAGGCCCTAGCTTTGAGGCATACAGTCATTTTGTTGTTGATCTCCTGAACTTTATCTTAACACGTAATCATTTTTTATTTGGCACTTCCCACTTCCTCCAGGTACAAGGCGTGGCCATGGGCACTAAATGTGCGCCATCCTACGCCAATTTGTACCTGGGGGGGTGGGAAAAGGATCTGCTCTCTAATTGCGATCTAGTCGATTTCCTGTGCCACGTGATTTCGTGGCACAGGTATATAGACGATATTATCTTCTTTTGGTCTGGCACTCGAGAACACCTCTCGAGATTTGTGGATACTTTGGCAGTTAATTCATATAATCTTAAGTTCACAATGGAGTATAGCCAGAAAAGGATTACTTTCCTTGACCTGGAAATACGACTGGACCCTGAGGGAAATCTCTCTTCATCCCTGTATCGTAAAGAAACGTCAGGGAACACTATTTTACATGCTAATAGCGCTCATCCCAAACCACTGCTCAACAGTATCCCTTACAGCCAATATTTACGCATTAAACGGAATTGCACGGATGAAAAAGACTTCTTTGCGGCCTCACATGAACTTTATGAGAGACTAAAAGGAAGAGGGTATAGCCATAATTTGCTGAAACAAGCCTTTAACAAAGTGAAAAAATTGGACCGCAGAAAATTGATATTTTCCACCAAAAAGAAGGACGGTTCCCAGCCGGTTCGGGTTATAACCCAATTTTCCCAACATCATAAGGAGATAAGGGATATTCTGTATAAGTTCTGGCCCCTCCTAACAGCAGACAACACTATTAAAAAATATATCCAGTCCCAGCCTCAAATTACTTACCGTCGTTCCCCGTCTCTACGGGACAAAGTAACGGCGAGTCACTACACACCCAAACCAGAGTTTCTTTCTACAGTGTTTGGCACATTTCCATGTGGCCACTGTGATATATGTGAGTTTGTTTATGATACACGCGAGAAACCGCTTCCAAATGGCCAAACACACAAAATTAAATATAAGATCACGTGTCAAACTATCGGTGTAGTATACCTTGCCACATGCATATGTGGCAGTTATTATGTCGGTAAAACTAAACGCCAATTTTGTGTTAGGATCCGTGATCATATCAAACCTCTATTTAAAGGGAAGACCTCCACTTCTGTCAATCGACATATAGCACAGTACCATGACTCCAATCCCCATGTTGTGGGATTTACAGCACTGGAACACATCCCTGCACATGTGAGGGGTGGAGATATAGACCAAAAACTTCTTCAATTGGAAACTAAGTGGATACATACTTTGGAAGCTACTACATATCCTGGGCTCAATGAAAGTATTAGTTTCAAACCTTTTTTATAGGTAGACTCTCTCAGGGGGCCGATACAACTTATCTCATGAATTCTTCATATTTTTCTTTTGTTCCCCTCTAGTTTCTGTATATATCCTTGTCATGTTTATTCCATATTCTGTTTAAGTTTTTTCATACTCCTCCCCTTTGCTCTTCCCCACGTGTGAGATAGCCATGTTGGATTAGGATACATCCTTTTTTTGTCTTCATTCAATCTTCCATTTACTACTTATATGATTGTACACATATCCAGGATATATCCTTTTATTTACCATGATATATATATACTATTTTATTAAGTGTATGCCTTGGTTATAACCACTTTGTCTGTAGTTGATGAATATCCTGTGCCATCATTTGATGTCGCTTTTTGCGAGCTGTCAGGGTGATTTGTGTGGGCACATCCCAGGGACCTAGCCCCCTTCTACTTTTTCTCCCTAGTTCTGTCCTAGTTCTTATTCATGCCGTGTGTGCAGGCGCTTCTCTGGGGCTTTATATGTATCCCTGGCTTGTTCCCACCCACCTCCGCCTCCTTTGTGCCATGGTGGCACCCCTGCACCTCCGGATGCCTAGTCCCTTCCCCATCTCTCTCCAAACCCCCCCACCTTCCCCCCCCACCCCACCCCCCCTCCTTTCTTCTTCCCCCTGCGGGTTGTCTGTGATGTGTTCACACATCACCATAGACACCACCGCAATGCTCTCTGGACCTTGTAGGCCCGGGCGGAATTGCGATTGGCGCATGCGCAGTGGCTCCCTCTCGTCCGCTCACACGTGCGGTGACGTCAGACGCCGCTCGTGTGTGGGGGGCATAAGAACGCCGGCATCCCAAGCCAGTACACACGCCAGGGATGTACAGGACACCGTTGTATTCACTGCCATCCGGTCTGGTAGGTATTTTTGTTGACCATCTGTGCATGAGGTAGTTGGTATATCTTTTCCAAAGATTTATTCCATGCTGACAATATCCCTTGTCCTTCAGCTTGCCTTATCTGGCGCTCTAACCGGCTGCAGGTTCTCTCTCAGCCTACTATATCATTCTATATCTACCTAATGGTGAGTGTTAAACTAACTCTGCTTATTGTTGGTCTAGCCCATTTATTGACACAGTCAGTCTGCAATCTGTAATCGCACTATCCTTTAGATAATATTATATGCCACAAAATTTCTCCTTTTTATTAATTTATAGAGATACTTTCTCTGCCGCTGTTGAACTTCCTTCAACACTGGCGACCTATGGGTGTCCTGTTACTCATTATAAAGAGCATTTTCTGTAAGTACATTATTTAGAGACTATGTTAGTCCTATATTCTTCTTTAATTAATGGGGGGTCATAAGACCCTTCTAGAACCCATTATAATGAACTTATCCACAAACATTTGTACTTTTTAGATATATACTTGGCCAGGCCTTTCCTATTGCTCCCTGCAGCTACCCATTGTGATCTTTGTTGGAGGCCTTGCTTTGGAGGTGTGTGGCACCTTTCCTGGTGATTTGCAGGTACATATTCTCCATCTTTAGAATGCCTGGTTGGGGGTTCCTGGCTATCTGGTGGTGTGGGGAGGTCTTCTGTGGCATATTTTGGTTGGTGGGGGTTGGTCTACCCTGACGGCTCGCAAACATGTGTACACTTATATCCTTTATATCCTTTTTGTATTTAATGTATTATCTGTCTTAGCATGTATCTTGATTGTTATATATTTCTCTCTATAGAGTGCACTGTAGGTATCAATAATCTGTCCCTGAGGAAGCCATCACTGGCGAAACATGTCGGGCATCTAAAATACCTACCCACTGAATTGGCCGCTACGCTTTTCTGGCCAAGTGACGTGAAGCTTGCTACAGATATGTTTTTAGCAATTATGCACACCATGTTTTTGTGATTCTGATGTCCATTTTTAAACGATTTTTGTTAAACAATAAAAATTAATTTTAACTTTAAAATCGAATGTACTGTGTTTCTCTTGGCACTGCCATAATCCCTGTATTCCCTTCCTCTGGTTTGATTTTGTGCAACGGACTTGTGTACACACGATCGGAAAGTTTGACAACAAAAATTTGTTGGCGGAAAATTTGAGAACCTGCTAGCCAAAATTTGTTGGCGGAAAGTCCAACAAATGTTCGATTGAGCATACACACGGTCAGACTTTCTGCACAATAAGCTCACATCCAACATTTGTTGTCAGAAAATTTGATCGTGTGTACGCAACAAAAGAGCTTATCGGAGACCAGAATCTCTATGGCCTAAGAAACCGGAAACTATGAGCATTTCATGACTTAGGTTTCGCCAGGTATAAACAGCGCCATTGGGAAATTGGGAAAGCATTTTATCACACCGATCTTGGTGTAGTCAGATGCTTTGAGGGCAGAAGAGAGATTTGTGGCAAAATATAAAATATTCCATGGACTCAACATGCCTCTCAGCAAATAGCTTGAAGTGTCTACTTTCCAAAATGGAGTCATTTGGGGGGGGGGGGGTTGTGCTATCTTGACATTTCATGGCCTACGAAACTGTGATAGGTAGTGAGGAAGTGAAATCACCATTTACACCCTAATGCCGCGTACACACGAGTGAACTTCTCGTCCGCTTGAACTCCGAAGGACTTTGACAGAGTTCCAACGGAGTTCCAACGAAACGAAGTTGCCTACACACGATCACACCAAAGTCCGATCATTTTGAACGTGATGACGTACGACGGGACTAGAATAAGGAAGTTCATAGCCATATCCTTTTTTGTCCATCGGACTAGCATACAGACTTTGAAACGTGTTGTATTTCTAGGTCCTTCAGAATTTGACAGAAAAGGTCCAATGAAGCCCACACACGATCGGAATGTCCGCTGGAATCGTTCCGTCTGACCTTTTCTGCCGGAAAGTCCACTCGTGTGTACGCGGCATTAGAAAGCCTAAAGGCAGTGATTGGTTTTCAGGTTCCTTTACACGGCTAGGCTCCCAAAAAGTCTCACACATGTGGTATCCCCATACTCAGGAGAAGCAGCAGAATGTATTTTGGGGTGTAATTCCACATATAACCATGGCACGTGTGAGCAATATATCATTTAATGACAACTTTGTGTTAATTTTTTTTTCTCATTTTTCAATCCCTTGTGACAAAAAAAAAATATTCAATGGGCTCAATATGCCTCTCAGCAATTTCCTTGGGGTGTCTACTTTCCAAAATGGGGTCATTTGGAGGAGGGTTTGTACTACCCTGCCATTTTAGCGCCTCAAGAAATGAGATAGGCAGTCAAACTAAAAGCTGCATAAATTGCAGAAAATGTACCCTAGTTTGTAGACGCTATAGCTTTTAATATTTAATATTTGCTTATTGACATTTGTTTTACCAAAGACATGTGGCTGAATACATTTTGGCCTAACTGTATGACTAAAATTGAGTTTATTGGATTTGTCTTATAACAAAAAGTAGAAAATATCATTTTTTTAAAAAAAATTTGGTCTTTTTTCGTTTATATCGCAAAAAAAAAAAATCGCAGAGGCAATCAATTACCATAAAAAGAAAGCTCTATTTGTGGGAAAAAAGGACACAAATATTGTTTGGGTACAGAAATGCATGACCGCGCAATTACCAGTTAAAGCAGCGCAGTGCCAAATTGTAAAAAGTGCTCTGGTCATTAAGGGGCCACTTCTTCCGGGGCTGAAGTGGTTAAGGAATGGAGGCATCTCCTCGAAGGTACCACTGTGCCGATTCTCATTCTTACTGACCATAAGAATCTCACATTCTTGTCTGAGGCTAAATGCCTCTCTCCCAGAAGGGTGCGATGGGCTCTTTTCTTGTCAAACTTCAATTACATAGTCTCATTATTACCCGGTACTAAGAATGTAAGGGCTGATGTTTGTCGCAACAGTTTTCCTCCACTTCCAAGTTGTAATCAGTTCCTGTTCCAGTGATTCCTCCTGATTGTATTCTGACTACAGTTCGCACCAGTCCTACTTCTCCTTTGGGGGACAAAATTCTTGCCGCTCAGATCCATACTCCTCCTGAGAATCCTTGTGACTGCTGCTTTGTCCCTGAGAGTCTCCGCACTGCCGTGCTCCAGACTTACCATTCTCCGAAGGCTGCTGGTCACCCAGGGAGAAATCAACTCTTTTGGGCAATTTCCCAAGAATTCTGGTGGCCTAGTCTACGTGCTGATGTAGCTGCCTTCGTAGCTGCTTGTTCCGTGCATGCTCAAAGTGAGACACCTTCCAGTGGGCCTTCTACAACCCATACTCAATGGAGAGAGGCCTTGGACCCACCTGTCCATGGATTTCATTGTGGAGTTACCCAACTCTCAGGGCAACACAGTTATCCTCATGGTGGTTGATCGGTTCTTGAAAATGTCTCATTGCATTCCACTTAAGAAGCTGCCCATATCTAAGGAACTGGGTTCCATTTTTTGCCGTTTCTACATTGCTATATTTCTAACAACTGGTCAGACCTCTTACCTTAGGTGGAGTTTGCTCACAATAGTGCCTTAAATTCTGCTTCCCGATTGTCCCCGTTTATGGCGAACTATGGTTTTCAACCTTCCATGTTGCCGGACTCATTTGTTCTGCAGAGAATTCCTGCATTAGAGGAGCATTTCCGTGGTCTTCGTTCCACTTGGGCACAAGTCCAGGAGGCTTTGCGACATTCCAATGATAGGTGCAGACTCCATGCTGACCGCAGATGCCTGCCTGCGCCTTCGTACCAGGTTGGGGACAGGGTCTGGCTGTCATCTCGCAACCTCCAACTCTGTATTCCCTCACTGAAGTTGGCACCTCGGTTTATTGGGCCTTTCCATTTTCTCAGTGGGATTAACCCAGTGGCTTACGCTTTAGACCTTCATTGTAATATGCAGATCTCAAATGTATTCCATGTCTGCTTATTAAAACCTTTGGTTTGCAACTGCTTTACCACTTCGGTGCCACGTCCTCACCCAGTACAGGTTGAGAAGCATGAGGAGTATGAAGTACAGTCCATTGTACACTCCCGTAGGTTCCGTGGGCACATACAGTACCTGGTGCATTGGAAAGGGTACAGTCCGGAGGAACGCTCTTGGGTCTCACCCTCGGACGTACATGCCCCTGTCCTCCTCCGTGCTTTCCATAGATGTTTTCAACTCAAACCTGTTGGTCCTCTGAGGGGGAGGGGTCGTTGAGGAGGGGGATACTGTCAGGTCTGATGATATCCTGCTCATTAAGTCCTGCTGGTTACTTAAGCTGTTTAGTCCAGATCCTCTCTGCCTTTGCCTTGTCAACACATCCAGAGACTCTCTCTTGTGTACCTGTTAAAGACTTGCTTGGCTGAAGTCCCTTCTGGTTCCTGATCCTGCTTGCTGGATTCTATGCTGATTCTCCGGTTTCCTGATTTCCTGGCTTGTCCTGAAGTACATTGATCCCTGGCTCCCTGATGTCCTGGCTCCCTAGTGACCTGCCACACCATAATCAAACAATTTATCACTCATCCACATCAATACATCTTTCTTCATTGAGCCAAACGGTCTATAAAATTCAAATCATCATAATATATATATATATATATATATTTATACACTCTGTCTTTTATTGCTGGGACATAGGGGTATTAGACACAGTATATAGGATACAATATGGTATACTTCCATTAGCCCTGAGTGAGCCCCCTTTTCAGGGAGAGAGGGGGGTGATAGGATGGTTTTTGACCCCGGGGCTGCGATGCATGGCAGTCTTTCCCCCTTTCCTACTCACATCCAGAGACTCTCTCTTGTGTACCTGTTAAAGACTTGCTTGGCTGAAGTCCCTTCTGGTTCCTGATCCTGCTTGCTGGATTCTATGCTGATTCTCCGGTTTCCTGATTTCCTGGCTTGTCCTGAAGTACATTGATCCCTGGCTCCCTGATGTCCTGGCTCCCTAGTGACCTGCCACACCATAATCAAACAATTTATCACTCATCCACATCAATACATCTTTCTTCATTGAGCCAAACGGTCTATAAAATTCAAATCATCATATATATATATATATATATATATATATATATATATATATATATATATATATATATATATATATATATATATATATATATATTATACACTCTGTCTTTTATTGCTGGGACATAGGGGTATTAGACACAGTATATAGGATACAATATGGTATACTTCCATTAGCCCTGAGTGAGCCCCCTTTTCAGGGAGAGAGGGGGGTGATAGGATGGTTTTTGACCCCGGGGCTGCGATGCATGGCAGTCTTTCCCCCTTTCCCCCCTTCCCCTTTAAATAGGCTTGAGGTGAGGCCTTGCCTCCTATGCATCGGCGTCATGGTTTGATGCCCGCTCAGTGCGGCATTACGCCTGAGCATGGGGTGGATTCCCCCCCTTTCCATCTAGTTGGGGTTGGGACTTGCTTGGTTCCGCAGCGGATTCATATGCAGCTGATGAGGCCAAAGCTTACCGCTATTCCCTGCCGCATTGGTGGGTTTTTCATGACGTTGGTGGGGACCCGCCCCTTGCCGGAAATAAGAGTGGCTCGGACTGGCCAGCTGACCATTCCACATGGGTCATACACATGAGAGGGATCCCAGGCATGCTCACAGCCACAGAATCATACACATAAGGTTACAGAGGCTCATTTATATCACCCACACACAACACTTTTCAGGTCTATTTTAGTATCACTTATTATATTTTATTATCATCATGAAGTGCACATAGTTATCAAATGGTGCGTTTGGACTTGGATTAAATTTTGGTGGATACATGCACACACATTTTTTGGTAGCAGTCTTTTTAGTTAGCACACTTTAGTTCATTGCGGCAATCACAGACCATATATCACTTTCATTTAGTCACTGGTATAGGTTTACCTTATCAGCAGTTCATTTATTTCACATGGTCTCATTTACATATCCTTGCAGAGCAGTGTGGGTTGTCAAGCACACACAAGATTCACCTGGTTGTGATATGGTCGTCTGGTCTTTACCTGGCTGCTGTCCCCGGTTTGGATGGGATTCCTCACCTTTATTCAGTGACATGCCTCATATAAAGTCCCATTCTTTTCTCTTCCTTTTTGTTTAAACGTGACATCCTGGCTTGTCTGACTATCCATTCCGGTTACCGAATTCTGGTTTATTCTTTTACTGTTATAATTATTAAATAAGTGTGATTTTTACTGCACTTCTGTCTCAGTCTGATTCATGGTTTCTGACAGGTGGGTAAAAATCTGAATGCGATCTATAAGGTGTCCAGTAACACATGACAGGGTGCTTTCTCAGCATCACATGTTCTAAATTTGAGCTGATTTGTAAGTAATATTGGGGCATTTCTCTCCCCCCCCCCTTGCACTATATCACATCAGAATTTTTATACATATATTTTTTGCAGATACGCATGCTGCGCTTTCTCCTGAGGAAGTGGAGGTTTATCCACGAAAACACGTAGAGCTGTATAGATATTATATGAATTATAAGAATTTTATGGAATCTTGGCAAAGTCATATCTACCATTTGATGTCAATGTATGCATATCAGCTCCTACTCAATATTCTTTATTTCTGTTACATATCATGTCTCATGTATTTTCATGTATGAATACATGTGCCATTATGCATTCATTTTACCCCTTGTGTGTCACACGCCTCATTTAAAGTCCCAAACTTCACTCTTTTCTCCTATGGGGTAGAGTGGCGGAAGCCTTTTCTTATGAAGAAAAACATCCAAGCCCGGCTAAATTTTGCAAAAACACATCTGAAGTCTCCCAAAAACATGTGGGAAAATGTGTTATGGTCTGATGAAACCGAGGTTGAACTTTTTGGCCATAATTCTAAAAGATATGTTTGGCGCAAAAACACTGCACATCACCAAAAGAACACCATACCCACAGCGAAGCATGGTGGTGGAAGCATCGTGCTTTGTGGCTGTTTTTCTTCAGCTGGAACAGGGGCCTTAGTCAAGGTAGAAGGAATTATGAACAGTTCCAAATACCAGTCAATATTGGCATAAAACCTTTAGGCTTCTACTAGAAAGCTGAACATGAAGAGGAACTTCATCTTTCAGCATGACAACCACCCAAAGCGTACATCCAAATCGACAAAGGAATGGCTTCACCAGAAGAAGATCAAACTTTTGGAATGGCCAAACCAGAGCCCAGACCTGAATCTGATTGAAAATCTGTGGGGTGATCTAGGAGATGCCCTCGCAAGCTGACAGATTTGGAGTTTTTTTGCAAAGAAGAATGGGCAAATATCGCCAAGTCAAGATGTGCCATGCTGATAGAGTCATACCCAAAAAGACTGAGTGCTGTAATAAAATCAAAAGGTGCTTTGACAAAGTATTAGTTTAAGGGTGTGCACACTTATGCAACCATATTTTTTTATTTTTTTATTTTTACTTCCTTCCACCAAAAAAGATTTCAGTTTGTTGTTCAACTGAGTTGTACAGTTTATAGTTCACAGTAAAGGTGGAAAAAGTTCTGAAATGTTTTACAGTATCTTTGTTTCATTTTTTTTTTTACATCACAGAAACCTGACATTTTAACAGGGGTGTGTAAATTTTTATGTCCGCTGTATACACCTGGGTATACAGTACTGTATGAGCATAATTTTACTAGGACTCCTGCTTGCCTTATCCCACTCAAGACCATACGAAGCCTTCAGGCTCCAGGACCCAAACCAGGATTTATTTAGCCCTCCACCAAGAAAACTGAAAAGGTTTCTCCCTATTAGGCAAACATCCCAGAGTCCTTCACCTTGTATGAGGGAGAACCCCTGAACTCCCAAAAGAGGTCTACACCTGTAAAAGCCTTTAGTGGGAAAAGAGCCAATTAATCATGCTTTTGGCAAAACATGTTTTTAAAAAGTTCACTTCTAATATTTAACCTTTTGTTCTGAACATATGTGTCCAGGTAGCAAAACTAGGAGAAGCATAAAACAAATTTTATTGTAAATTTTCTGTATAAAACCCACTTACGTAACAAGATGAAATACAAACTCTTAATATGAATAAAATATTGATTTCATTACACATTTTAGGGCATTTTAATTCAGAAACATTGTATATGTTTGCATATTTTCTTGCATATTTGCATACATGTTTGCATATATCCTGAGAAGATGAACATTAATTAGACTTTAAAATCAATTTCAAAATGATACTAAGGATGTTTCTTGCATTTTAAAAAGGTAACGAAAGACTTTCTTCCTTTGTGTGTTATCTTTGAGAAAAAACAGGCAGGAAATCAACAGTATTATGAAGGGATTAAAAAGGAAATTATCTGTCTTTATGGCCTATTAAGAAGTTCACCACAACAACATATCTCTGTAGGTATTTAACCCCCTAAAGTGTAAATTATTGTTTTGTAGGTTAGTTACTTACTTAGATGGACAACTACTGTAATGGTTAGAGAAAAAGTACAAGCATATCTGTTACTCAACAGCCAGAAAACTATTGAGAAGGGTGATACATTTCTTCAAAGAGTATTAAAGACAACCTATTACTGGTTCAAAGCTGTTAAATTAGCAAAGAATCCCAGGAGCCCAAAAACCTGGGAGATCTAGCGTGAAAAAAGCAATATAAAATCCATAAGATCAAGCCTGAGACATCTAGCTTGCTGGACTGCACTATTAGTCAAAGAAGCCATCCATCTCATTTGTGGACAAGTGGTTAAGTTTGGGGAAGTAGAGGGTTGGGGCATCATGGTCTGAGTTTGAGATCTCTGCAAGCTTACATATGTTTATGTACAGGTACCTCTACATTCATACAATTTCAGTCATACTGATAGTTTGCCATCTTATCATACTCAGGTTCACTTCAAACTAAAGGGAGAAAAAAAAAGCATTAACACCAAAAGTAGAAACAGATAAAGCAAAGAACGTGAAATATGCATATGTAGGAAAGCTGTAGTGCATACTGTGGCAACAATGGGCATATTGTGGCAGTGATAAGCATAATAAAAGTTCTGGTAATAAGGACTGAATATTACTAAGGCACTGACATGTACATTCACTGTGGCAATGATATGACTATAGTATATACACATCACACAGATACTGGTATATGTTTCCTTGAGCACTGCACAAGTATATATATATAATATATATTTTATGTATATATATATATAATATATATATTTTTTATGTTATTATAGAATACCATGTTTTTTTATGTCTTTAAAAAAGGTATCATAGAAAATGAACGACTTATCAGCCTGTTTAAATATGCACTACTTAACACTTCTGCTGCCTCATGCATCACTGAAGCAATATAAAAATTAATAAAGAATAGATTATGAGTTCAGTGTATTAAGACCATGATCATAAATAGCAACATGAAAGGTGGATTGGGCTGACAAAGTGACAATTGAGGTTGAAACATTTATTGGATGATATGTGATATGTTCTGGAAACAAGAGCACTTAAAGTCGAACTATAAGCAAAACTTTTTTATTTTTCCATTTTGGATAGAGTAAGGGACGGTTATAACCCCTGTCAGATTTTATTTCACTATTTGTGTCCCATTGCGCAGATTTCCTTTTACTTCCTGTCCCATAGCCAAACAGGAATTGAGAGGTGTGACAGACCTAGTCGGGACAGAGGCTGTTGGAGAGGACTGAATGTAAGCCTCTTGCCTTTTGATTATGGGCCCTGGATTTTCAAAGGAACAATACTCTTTGTGAGGTGAATTAGAAATCCAGTCTGAACTGTACTAGTCGGACTCAGTCGTGTATATATGTATATATTGTATCTTGTTTTAATTCATACTGTTGGGACACATACTGTGAGGAGATGCTGGTGTCATCAACTCCAACTACCTGTTTTGTTCTCTGCTATAATGTGTTTATGTTAATTGAATGAGCTGATCACATTGTCCTCTATACAATGTTGGAGACGGGACGACTCCTATTGGAGCTGCTGCTATTGTGAGAAAATGTCCTGTGATAATTAACTCAGTCTGGGCAAAAGGTCATGTCTCAATCACCTAGGCTGTATAAAGGATTAGTTAATTAGCTCATGTTAATTAGGTTACGTTTGTATTGTTAGAATAATATCTTCTCCTGTATATAAGACTGCATTCTGGTTCTGAATAAAGAGAGTTCATGTTAGCAACAAGCAAGTGTCGCCTTGTTTTGTGCTCAGAGAGGTTAGTCCTGATGTACTCCAAGACTAATGTTGTCTAGCTCTTGGGGGTTCCTATAGCCAGATCCATTGGACTCGTGTTCCAGAACTTAGGAAGCGGTATACTGACGGAAGCACTCAAGCGGAGTGAGGGACGTTCCGTGACATTGGTGGCAAGCAGCGGGAAAGCTTCCGGCAGTCTGGGAAATCTAAACCTCCACCTGGATCCAAGATCAGGATAGCAGACTTCAGTCACCCCAGCGGAGATATGGACCTGGCATCAGAGTTCCCGGGGCTGCTGCGGATCATCCTTTCAACATACACCAGGACTGTGTCTAAGGATGAATACCTGGAGCTTAGGCAGCAAATTCGGGTGGAGCTCTGGATTGGAGCCCTCCAGCTCGCTGGTATAAAACAGGGCAAGTGCTTTCCAACCCAAGAGCAACGGGCCAGTGACCAACGGGCATTGCGGATGGCATTCCTGGGAGAGCGGCCCCAGGAGCAATGGGTGACTGAGTTGGACAGGCTGGTCCAGCAGGAGATAGAGCTGGACAATAGTTATCGGGCTCTGCAATGGCATGCAGAGGAGGGATATTTAGGGGAGACAACAGAATGCTCTCCGGAGGGATATGACTTTGGAGGCCCTGGATTGCTGTGGGAGAGCCTTATGCCGCGTACACACGGTCGGACTTTTCGTCTACAAAAGTCCAACGGACGCTGACGGACTAAAGCTGGCTGGTTTTCTTTCTTTCTTGTAAAAAAAAAAAAAAGCTGGCTGGTAATCCGATCGTGTGCGGGCTTCTCCGGACTTTCAACGTACTTTTTTAGCCTCAAATCCGACGTACTTTAGATTTGAAACATGCTTCAAATCTTTACGTCGTAACTACGACGGACCCCGAAATCCGCTCGTCTGTGTGCTAGTCCGACGGACAAAAAGCCACGCTAGGGCACCTATTGGCTACTGGCTATGAACTTCCTTATTTTAGTCCGGTGTACGTCATCACGTACGAATCCGTCGGACTTTTGTGTGGTCGTGTGTAGGCAAGTCCGTTCGTTAGAAAGTATGCCGCAAGTCTGCCGCAAGTCCGCCGAAAGTCTGCCGGAAGTCTGTCGGACAGGCTGTCTGACTTTTGTAGACGAAAAGTCCGACCGTGTGTACGCGGCATTACAGATCATTTTATGTTTGGCGATGAAGGGGAACCTGACCTTGAGGACCTACGAGAATATAGAGAGGCTATGCTCGGTCTTGCAGGGGTCTCAGAGCTCAAACCTGATCTGGACCATTTGCTAAGGAAGGAACAGCATCTGGAAAGGGCATACAGGAAACTGCTAGAACATGTTCAGCAGCATGCCAGAGAATCGGCAGTGGAAAATCCGGAGATTGCCATCCCCAAACCTGAAGTGCTGACAACAGGGCAGAGCTCTGCTAACCTCTGCCCAGCACTGATAGCATCTTCTGAGCTCCATGGACAGGAGATGGTGAACCTATATCCCCAGACATCAGTTGCAGAGACATGGGATTTGATAGACTTTTCTGCTGAGGAAGAACAACCTGATGAGCCTCCAGCAGAAGAGCTGCTATCAGGGCCAAAGTTCACTGTGCTCTGCTCAGCACCAACAGTGGCTTCAGCCTTCTTGAGAGAAAATGTAGTCGGCCTTTCTCCCACAACACTGACAGGGACATGTGATTTTCTGCCAGCAGCATCTATGGAGTTAAAACAAACTTCTCCAGCTGAAGATCTGGTAACTGAACAGAGGGTCCAAGACCTCTGTCCCACACTTTTACCAATTCCAGAGACTGGGGATTTATTAGACGTTTCTGTAGAGGAGGAACCACCTGGCAAACCCCCAGCAGAAGAGCTGGCAACCGGACAGAGAGTTCAAGACCTCTGCCCCACACCTGCAGCAATTGTGGAGGCCCAAGGTGAGGAGGTGGCAGTCTATTGTGGGCTGCAGATCAGGATCCAAGGAGAGAATGCAGTCATCACCTTACAACTGCAGCTTGATCTGGTGTCGGTGGATGGGGCTTCAGTCCCCACCTGTATATCCCAGGGATGCTGGGCAGTCGGCCCAGATCCCCGACAGCATGATGGAGTGAGCCCAGTCCCCCTGTCTTCTCTCCAGCGGCAGAAAGGACTCCAGGGAGAAGGGCCAGTCCAGGCCTCTCCCCAGCGGCAGATATGTTCTCTGAGAGAGGCAGAGGTTGGTTGGGTGAGTAATACTCTGTTTGGAACAATTTGTTTGGGGTACTGTGTGGGTACAGGCATTAGAAGACTGGAACTATGGACTAACTTCGGAGTCAACCCGTCTGGGGTCTCCTCCTGTGTTAGTCTCCTGCCGAAAGGGGAGAAATGTGACAGACCTAGTCGGGACAGAGGCTGTTGGAGAGGACTGAATGCAAGCCTCTTGCCTTTTGATTATGGGCCCTGGATTTTCAAGGGAACAATACTCTTTGTGAGGTGAATTAGAAATCCAGTCTGAACTGTACTAGTCGGACTCAGTCGTGTATATATGTATATATTGTATGTTGTTTGATTCATACTGTTGGGACACATACTGTGAGGAGATGCTGGTGTCATCAACTCCAACTACCTGTCTTGTTCTCTGCTATAATGTGTTTATGTTAATTGAATGAGCTGATCACATTGTCCTCTATACAATGTAGGAGACGGGACGACTCCTATTGGAGCTGCTGCTATTGTGAGAAAATGTCCTGTGATAATTAACTCAGTCTGGGCAAAAGGTCATGTCTCAATCACCTAGGCTGTATAAAGGATTAGTTAATTAGCTCATGTTAATTAGGTTACGTTTGTATTGTTAGAATAATATCTTCTCCTGTATATAGGACTGTATTCTGGTTCTGAATAAAGAGAGTTCATGTTAGCAACAAGCAAGTGTCGCCTTGTTTTGTGCTCAGAGAGGTTAGTCCTGATGTACTCCAAGACTGGTGTTGTCTAGCTCTTGGGGGTTCCTATAGCCAGATCCATTGGACTCGTGTTCCAGAACTTAGGAAGCGGTATACTGACGAAAGCACTCAAGCGGAGTGAGGGACGTTCCGTGACAAGAGGAAATCCCTGCAAATTAAGGGAATTCCTTGGGGACCCCCAGGTCACCAGAACTAGTCTTCCCATTGGAAGATTTTGGGATTTTATTTTACTTTCAATTTTAATGATAATGGTAAACAGGACAAATAGAGAGGGTGAACCTCCCTAAAGGGGGCACAAACAGCAATAAAAACTGACAAACATTCTAATCCTTCTGCGCTCTATCCAAAACTAAAAAAAAAGATGTAAAAGCCTTTAGTTATACTCTAACATCAAAAACTGGAATTACGATGTTCGAGAAAGTAGTCCAGGGTTGTCCAACCGGCGGCCCGCGGGCCGCATTCAGCCCAAGACAGCCCAACGCAAACACTTCAATACAGGGTACTTTTACCTCCTTCCGGCCCAGGCCAATTTTGAGCTTTCAGTACTCTCACACTTTGAATAACAATTACTCAAGACATGCAACACTATACCCAAATTAACCACTTCAGCCCCGGAAGATTTTACTCCCTTCCTGACCAGAGCACTTTTTACAATTTGGCACTGCGTCGCTTTAACTGACTATTGCGCGGTCATGCGGCTGTGTACCCAACAAATTTTGCATTCTTTTTTTCCCACAAATAGAGCTTTCTTTTGGTGGTATTTGATCACCTCTGTGGTTTTTATTTTGTGAGCTATAAACAAAAGAAAAGTGACAATTTTGAAAAAAAACACAATGGATGTTATTTACGAAAGGCAAATCCACTTTGCACTACAAGTGCAAACTACAAGTGCAAAGTGCACTTAAAATTGCACTGAAAGTGCACTTAGAAGTGCAGTCGCTGTAAATCTGAGGGGTAGATCTGAAATGAGGGGAAGCTCTGCTGATTTTATTATCCAATCATGTGCAAGCTAAAATGCTGTTTTTTTATTTTCCTTGCCTGTCCCCCTCGGATCTACAGCGACTGCACTTTCAGTGCAATTTTCAAGTGCACTGTGCACTAGTGGTTTGCACTTGTAGTTGTACTTGCACTTGGATTTGCCTTTAGTAAATAACCACCAATATCTTTTACTTTTTGCTATAATAAATATCCCACATTTTTTTTTTTTTTTTTAATTTTCCTCAGTTTAGGCTGATATGTATTCTTCTACATATTTTTGGTGAAAAAAAAAGCTAATAAGCGTATATTGATTGGTTAGCACAAAAGTTATTGCATCTACAAAATAGGAGATAGATTTATGGCATTTTTATTATTATTTATTTTGTTACTAGTAATGGCGGCGATCTGCAATTATTATCGGAACTGTGACATTGCGGTGGACAGATCGGACATTTTTGACACATTTTTGTGACCATTGACAGTTATACAGTGATCAGTGCTATAAAAATGCACTGATTACTGTATAAATGTCACTGGCAGGGAAGGGGTTAGCACTGGGGGCGATCAAGGGGTTAACTGTGTTCCCTATGTGTGTTCTAGCTGTAGGGGGGATGGGACTGTCTAAGAGTAGAGAGAGAAAGAGAGAGAGAGATCGGTGTTTCTACATAGTATGAACACACAATCTGTTTCTACTCCCCTGAGAGAACTGGAATCTGTGCGTTTTCACATACAGATCCCGGTTCTCGCTCTGTCACGAGCGATCGCGGGAACCCACCGGTCATTGCACCCCCCGGGCACTCGCATCGGCTCCAGGCACATGCTGCCTAGTGGCCAAAAGGCGAAGCGACATAAGGTAACGCCGTTTCACCCATCCATGCCATTCTGCCGCAGTAAAGCTGCGTTGGCTGGTCGACAAGTGGTTACATTTTCATCATTTTTTGAGACAGACAGATAGGGCTTTCTTTTGGTGGTATTTAATCATCACTGGGTTCTTTATTTTTTGCGAAATAAGCAAAAAAAGAGCGAAAACGTTAAAAAAAAAAGAAACACGTTTTTCTTAGTTACTATTATAAAATTTTTCAAAGAAGTAATTTTTCTTCATAAATTTAGACCAAAATGCATACAGGGTACACTGATAGGCTGCACTGATGGTGGCTGTGAAGGGTACACTGATAGGCTGTACTGATGGCGGCTGTGACAAGTAGACTGATAGGCTGCACTGATGGTGGCTGTGACAGGTACACTTTGTTTCAGGGCAATCAGGGCAGTGTTGTGCACAGTAAAAAAGGGGTTAAAATAGTAACTCACTGTTTCCGGATTTTCCTCTTTACACAGGATCGGTGTGCGAGGAGAAAAAGCAAGTAACAGTGAGTTACCATTCTTTGTTTACACTTGTGATCGGCTGTGATTGGACACAGCGATCATATGGTAAAGAGCTGCTGTCTTTGGCAATGGCTAAGTGTAAGTGCCTTTTTACAAAAATTCCCCCCCAAAAAATCAACATTTTTAATCAGTTCCCACGTGGCCTATAGTACAATGAAGGCCGGGTGGGACTTTCCTCTTTCTTCGTCATATGACGTCCTTCCAGTCTCACCGCTCATGCATGCACCTGGGGGTGCACGGTGGGGTGATCAGGGTATCACCAATCAGGGTAAAGAGCCGCTGTCATTGGCTCGTTACCCTGATTGGAGATACACGGTGTCCGAGGGACACAGTTCACCACCGATCACCCCCCTGCCCACCCCTTGGGGCATGCACAAGCAGCGAGACTGGGAGGATGTCATTAGACCACCCGGGAAGAGGAAAGGCCCACCCGGCCATCATTGTACTATAGACCAGGTTGGAACTGGTTAAAAATGTTGATTTTTTTTGGAGGTCATTTTTTTTTTTAAATGTACTTACACTTAGCGAACATATGCATCCAAATAAAGGTAGACCTTAAAATATCAAAAAGGGGAATTGTTGATATACCAAAGGGAAATTGATGATAAAAGGATGATAAAATAAACCTGGCCAGAGCTCCAACTGTAACATACCTCCCTAAACAATCACATTTTTCCTGACTCATTTAGAGGTGCTTTGTGCTTCATGCTAACGGCTGGTACAAACGGGCCAAATATCAGCCGATATCAGCCTGTTCAACAGAAACCGGTCAATATTCAGCCCATGTGTACAGCAGCCTGTCCAACAGAAGCCGGTCTAATGACCTGCTTTTCTCGAACGAGTGTGCTGGAAAACCAGCATCCAATCAGTGCGAGGGGGAGCAGCTTACAGAGTTCCTCATCCTTTACCTGTTTGGGATTGGCTCTTTGTGGAAAAGATGATAAGAGAATAGGCAGCACAAAATTGCAAAATGAGTACTGCCATAGTCCCAATGAAAATTGTGGGATGACATGTATGACTGTTTCAAGAGATGGCTTAGCTATGGCAAGAAAAAAAATCTCCAAAAAGGTGCATCCTAAAACCTTAAAAAACCCTAAACATGGTAACTGTAAAATTGTTTATGTTGTCCAAAAAGGTGTATTATACTGTAGGAGGTATGTGGCTCCTTGGCTTCTTAAATATTAATCTTAAAGGTGAAGCCAGCAAGTCCCTGTGGTAAAGAAACCTAGCCTGTTATTTACCAAATGTGCACAATGGCTAGTTTTATTGAGAATTCTGATTAAAGTTAACTGAATCAAGCTGTGATGGTCAGTGCATCTAATGCCGCGTACACACGGTCGGACTTTACAGCAGACTTTGCCCGGCGGACTTTGACGTACTTTACGACGGACTTTCTGAATGAACGGACTTGCCTACACACAATCCACCAAAGTCTGTCCAATTCGTACTTGATGACGTACGACCGGACTAAAATAAGGAAGTTCATAGCCAGTAGCCAATAGCTGCCCTAGCGTGGCTTTTTGTCCGTCAAACTAGCATACAGACGAGCGGACTTTTTGACCGGACTCGAGTTCGACGGATAGATTTAAAACATGTTTCAAATCTTATGCCGCGTACACACGAGCGGACTTTACGGCGGACTTTGCCCGGCGGATTTTTCAACGTACTTTACGACGGACTTTGTGAATGAACGGACTTGCCTACACACAATCCACCAAAGTCTGTCGAATTCGTACGTGATGACGTACGACCGGACTAAAACAAGGAAGTTCATAGCCAGTAGCCAATAGCTGCCCTAGCGTGGCTTTTTGTCCGTCGAACTAGCATACAGACGGCGGACTTTTCGACCGGACTCGATTTCAACGGATAAATTTTAAACAAGTTTCAAATCTAAGTCCGTCCAACTTTTATGAAAACAAAGTCCGCTGGAGCCCACACACATCGAATTGTCCGACGAAATCCAGTCTGCCGGGCAAAGTCCGCCGTAAAGTCCGCTCGTGTGTACGCGGCATAAGTCCGTCCAACTTTTGAGCAAACAAAGTCCGCTGGAGCCCACACATGATCGAATTGTCCGACGAAATCCCGTCTGCCGGGCAAAGTCTGCCGTAAAGTCCGCTCGTGTGTACGCGGCATAAGTATCAGCTCAGAGACTGCCTCTGGCCTGGAGGCTGTTACACCAAAACTGCCAGTTGTGCCCTTCCCAAAAGTACCATTATCTGGAACGATGGACTTTCTTAAGGTCATGCACTAGGTAAGACTCAGTTGAGCAGAAGCTCGTTTTGCTATTTATGCATTTACTTTAACTGGAAGCCTTTATATACTTTATGTTTCATTCTGCTTGAATAAAGAAGAACTGTATGTTTCTTGTTTCTACGTTAAGTCTTATCCCCCACAACATATACACTAGGCAAAGTATAGGACTAATACTATATAAAAAAAATTGTAAATTCAGTAATCCTGAATGGCTCTGCCCCCAGTGGAAGATCTTAAAAATGACTATTCAAGATAAAATATGCGAGGCATATTAAGACACCCACATTGTACTTTATTATTGCCAGAATGCACACAATCAAAACTTTCTAAGTTCATTAGTCCCAAGCGTTGCATCAAATCACCATTGTGCAGCTATAGCCAAAAGATATTTTTTTGAAAATGCAATTAGCAAACAAAAGCATGTGACTTCATACAGAGCAAAGATCTGCTTAATTGTCAGGCCACAATATCGATCTTGTGGAGTAACACAAAGAGGGGAGAATGGGATATGTGATCACATACTTTAGGAGGAAGGAGCTCACTGTGTCTCAGCACTTTCTCTGAAACAACCCATTTTAATGGACAGCTACAAAAAAGCCTTTTGATTCTACTCAGTTGGTATTTAAATTTATACTTACTGCAGTTGCTACCAATTATGCCTCCCTAGTCTTTTACATTTATTCTCTTTATGGCATTCAATCTCAAGCTTGAATATCCATTCAGTAGGAAGCCACCATGAGGACAATTACCCACAATTGTACTGTGATTCTATTTTAATTAAATCATCTTGATGATATACTGTGTAATTGTTTTTGTCTGTTGCCACATGCTTTTATCTAATCTTAAGGAAGGAAAAAAAAAAGTTTAAAAAACATCAGATAAGACATGTCTATTCTGGTCAGAATTTTCATACATAAAAAGGTTCTGCATACAATAGTTTTATCTGGCCAGTGCTCCCTTGGTTTTGATTTGTGTACAGAAATAACTTAATTTTTTTCCCACTCTGCTGCTTATCAGCTCCCTTTACCACCCTTATTCTGACTGGGGATGTTCTAAAAACAGACTGGTTTCTAGGGACCTCACTGCCAAATAATCTGCATCAATGCACAATTGTTTTTTACATTTTTTCGATGGTACTGGATTTAACAAAACCTTTTGGAGGTTACACACAATAGTGGAGTCCTGACCTATGTGGCCGTGATGGTGCATCTGGTGTTCAGATGTCCGTCCAGAGAATGCGTGTCCAGGCTGATGAAGGCAATGTGTTAATTGGCTCAACATTTGCTGGTTGCTAAGTAGGGATGAGCCGAACACCCCCCGGTTCGGTTCGCACCAGAACCCGCGAACGGACCGCAAGTTCGCACGAACGTTAGAACCCCATTGACGTCTATGGGACTCGAACGTTCGAAATCAAAAGTGCTCATTTTAAAGGCTAATTTGCATGGTATTGTCCTAAAAAGGGTTTGGGGACCCGGGTCCTACCCCAGGGGACATGTATCAATGCAAAAAAAACTTTTAAAAACGGCCGTTTTTTCGGGAGCAGTGATTTTAATGATGCTTAAAGTAAAAAAAAAAAAGTGAAATATTCCTTTAAATATCGTACCTGGGGGGTGTCTATAGTATGCCTGTAAAGTGACGCGTGTTTCCCATGTTTAGAACAGTCCCTGCACCAAATGTCATTTTTAAAGGAAAAAATCTCATTTAAAACTGCTTGCGGGTTTAATGTCATGTCGGGTCCTGGCAATATGGATGAAAATCAGTGAGACAAACGGCATGGGTACCCCCCAGTCCATTACCAGGCCCTTTGGGTCTTGTATGGATATTAAGGGGAACCCCGCACCCAAATTAAAATAAGGAAAGGTCCCTATATACTCTGAACAGCAGTATACAGGCGGTGCAAACAAGACAGGGACTGTAGGTTTGTTGTTAAGTAGAATCTCTTTGTAATTTTGAACATTTTTAATGTGTTTAGCTCCAGCCAAAAAATCTTTTCTAAGCTTTTTGGAAAACATAGGGAAGGGTTATCACCCCTGTGACATTTGTTTTGCGTCTTTCCTCCTCTTCAGAAGATTTCACCTCACTTTTTTGTCCCAATGAAAAATGTTTTTTGAAAATTTGGGTTTTTTTGTGGAACAAGGATTGGAAAGCATCAGTGGAAAGGAGAAATTGTTTTCCCATATTAACTCTTACATGAGAGAATTTCCCTTCCTATGGGTAGATTTCATCTCACTTCCTGTTGTCTCCTTCCGTTTGCAAGTAGGAGTCGTTTGTAAGTTAGATGTTTGAAAGTAGGGTCCTGCCCTATATACTCAGCAGAAATTTGGGCCTTAGGTGTTGCTGTGGCCAAAACACTGTAAGCCCTCACAGGGCCCTGCTGTGAAATATTAGATCAAGAATTGTAATTACATGCCCCTGTTGAACAGGAGCTGAAAAATTAGGCCTTAGGCACTGGTGCTGGTGCCACAACACTGCAACCCCTCACAGACACTCTAGTTGGAACGCAGGAACGAGCACTGCTGCAAAGTATTGCATCAAAAATTGTAATTACACGCCCCTGTTAGACAGGGGCAGAAAAATTGGGCCTTAGGCACTGGTGCTGGTGCCACAACACTGCAACCCCTCACAGACACTCTAGTTGGAACGCAGGAACGAGCACTGCTGCAAAGTATTGCATCAAAAATTGTAATTACACGCCCCTGTTAGACAGGGGCAGAAAAATTGGGCCTTAGGCACTGGTGCTGGTGCCACAACACTGCAACCCCTCACAGACACTCTAGTTGGAACGCAGGAACGAGCACTGCTGCAAAGTATTGCATCAAAAATTGTAATTACACGCCCCTGTTAGACAGGGGCAGAAAAATTGGGCCTTAGGCACTGGTGCTGGTGCCACAACACTGCAACCCCTCACAGACACTCTAGTTGGAACGCAGGAACGAGCACTGCTGCAAAGTATTGCATCAAAAATTGTAATTACACGCCCCTGTTAGACAGGGGCAGAAAAATTGGGCCTTAGGCACTGGTGCTGGTGCCACAACACTGCAACCCCTCACAGACACTCTAGTTGGAATGCAGGAACGAGCCGTGCTGCAAAGTATTACATCAAAAATTGTAATTACACGCCCCTGTTATACAGGGGCTGAAAAATTGTGCCTTAGGCACTGGTGGTGGCGCCCAGAACCAAAAATGTTCTTACAAGCTATCAGCGTGATGATTGAGGAGGAAGAGGATAATTACTCAGGGATAATCACTCAGCATCAACATAGGCAGTCTTTGAAGGGATCTGAAAAAAATTATTCAGTTACATCAGCATCAGGTGCTTGGTAGCTGGTGGTGATCCAAGACTGATTCATTTTTATGAAGGTCAGCCGATCGACCGAGTCAGTGGACAGACGCACCCTGTGATCGGTTACCACGCCTCCAGCAGCACTGAATGTACGTTCCGAAAGAACGCTGGATGCAGGACAGGCCAGTAGCTCAATTGCATACTGTGCAAGCTCTGGCCAGTGATCCATCCTCAAGACCCAGTAACCCAGAGGATTTTCGGTGGGAAAGGTGTCCAAGTCTGATCTTGCCCCTAGGTATTCCTGCACCATGTAAAACAGACGCTGGCGATGGTTGCTGGAACCGATCATACCTTGGGGCTGCGGACCAAAAAATTGTCTGAACGCATCGGTCAGACGGCCACCTTCTCCACCGCTCCTTCTTTGACTGACCGAAGCCTCAGCAACACGTTGTCCAGAAACAGGAGTTTGTAACCTCCCAGTCTCTGGGAACGCGTTGCACAGACCTTTCTGCAAGGCCTCCCGAAGATGTTTCATCCTCTGCTCCCTCTGCGATGGCAAGATAAGGTCCGCAACCTTACCCTTGTAACGTGGATCAAGGAGGGTTGCCAGCCAGTATTGGTCCTTCTCCTTGATACCACGAATACGAGGATCCTTACGCAGGCTTTGCAGGATCAGGGAGGCCATGCAGCGTAGGTTTGCTGAGGCATTCGGTCCGGAGTCCTCTGGGTCACTAAGGACAACAACGTCCGCAGCCACCTCCTCCCAGCCACGTACAAGTCCATGTGTTCCTTGGGACTGATCCCTTAAAGACTGCTGATGCTGAGTGCCAGGCTCCACCTCCATACTGACACAATCTTCCTCCTCCTCCTCCTCCTCCTCCTCGTCCTCTTCCTGTGTGATCGGCGGGCACGCAGGAACACTGTCTGGATAAAGGGGGCCTTGAGAGCTAAGGAAGTCCTCCTCTTCCTGCCTCTGTTCTGCCTCAAGTGCCCTGTCCATTATTCCACGCAGCGTGTGCTCCAACAGGTGGACAAGGGGGACAGTGTCACTGATGCATGCACTGTCAGTGCTCACCATCCTCGTGGCCTCCTCGAATGGTGACAGGACAGTGCATGCATCCCTGATCATGGCCCACTGGCGTGGGGAAAAAAAACCAAGGTCCCCTGACCCTGTCCTGGTGCCATAGTCGCACAGGTACTCATTGATGGCCCTCTGCTGCGTGTGCAGCCGCTGCAGCATGGCCAACGTCGAGTTCCACCTGGTGGGCATGTCACAGATTAGGCGGTTCTTGGGCAGGTTAAACTCCTTTTGGAGGTCCGTCAGCCGAGCACTGGCATTATATGACCGGCGGAAATGCACACAGACTTTCCTGGCCTGCCTCAGGACATCCTGTAAGCCCGGGTACCTGCCCAAGAACCGCTGCACCACCAAGTTAAGGACGTGAGCCAAACAGGGCACATGGGTCAGTTGTCCCTGTCGGAGGGCAGAGAGGAGGTTGGTGCCATTGTCGCAAACCACCATTCCTGCCTTAAGTTGGCGTGGCGTCAACCACCTCTGAACCTGCCCCTGCAGAGCTGACAGAACCTCTGCCCCAGTGTGGCTCCTGTCCCCCAAGCACACCAGCTCAAGCACCGCATGGCATCTTTTGGCCTGCGTACTTGCGTAGCCCCTTGAACGCCTACGGAGCACCGCTGGTTCCGAGGAAGAGGCCATGGAGGAAGAAGAAGAGGAGGGGATGGAGGAGAGAGGTGTGTCACAATCAGCATTTTGGAGGCGTGGTGGCGGAACAACCTCCAACACTACTGCACCTTGTCCTGCATCCTTCCCAGCTGCCAGCAGAGTCACCCAATGCGCCGTGAAACTTAAGTAACGTCCCTGTCCATGCCTGCTGGACCATGAGTCAGCGGTAATATGCACCTTACCGCTGACCGCCCTGTCCAGCGAGGCATGGACATTGCCTTCCACATGCCGGTAGAGAGCCGGAATCGCCTTCCGTGAGAAAAAGTGGCGTTTGGGTACCTGCCACTGAGGAACCGCACATTCCACAAACTCACGGAAGGGGGCAGAGTCTACCAACTGAAAAGGCAGCAGTTGAAGTGCTAGCAATTTTGCCAAGCTAGCATTCAACCGCTGGGCATGTGGATGGCTGGGAGCAAACTTCTTTCGGCGGTGCAGCAGCTGGGGCAGGGAAATTTGCCTGGTACAATCTGACGTCGGTGTACCAAAAGCAGATTGCCCACAAGTACTTGGCTGTGACACACCTAATTCTACACCTTCATTCCTCTCACTGCAGGTCTCAGAGAGGACTGAAGGTCTAGTGGGGTTGGAAATCTCAGCTGATGAGGAGCAAGGAGAGATCCTCTTTGTTCTTTGGTGTGGGTCTTTCAGATACGCTTGCCAACGAACTGCATGGCAGGTCAACATATGTCTGGTCAAGCATGTGGTACCCAAGCGGGAGATGTTTTGGCCACGCGAGATACGCTTGAGACATATGTTGCAAATAGCAGCGGTGCGATCTGATGCACTCGTCTCAAAAAAGGCCCACACCAAAGAACTTTTTGAATAACGCGCAGAGACTGCAGCGCCCTGCACATGTGGAGCTTTGGGGTGTGATGCAGTCAATGTGCTGCCCTTAGGCTGGCCCCTGGAGGGCATCCTGCCTCGTTGGTGATGTGCCGCCTCCTCCTCCTCCTCCTCCTCCTCTCTCCTATCAGGCACCCACGTTGAGTCAGTGACCTCATCATCCCCTCCCTCCTCATCACTGGAGCAAACCTGGCAGTATGCTGCAGCAGGGGGAGCATGACTGCCAGATTGCTGTCCTTCTTGGGCACCCCCTCTGTCCGTGCTCATGTTACTGCCTTCATCGAGCTCAGTATCATCATCAGAGCCTTCCAAACGCTGGGCATCCTCCTGGAGCATGTACCCAACACTGTGGTCAAACAGTTCGAGGGAATCCTCATGAGGACATGGTGGAGCTAGGGAAGGAGTCACTGATGACATTGAGCTGAGGGAAGAGGCCGCTGCTTTGCCAGACAAAGCACCCTGGGCATGGGTGAGAGAGGATGAGGAGGATGAGGACGGCTTGGTCATCCACTCGACCAAGTCTTCCGCATGTTGCGGCTCAACACGGCCAGCTGCCGAAAAAAAGGCCAAGCGTGTCCCATGGCCACGTGCTGATGAGGATGCACCGTCTCCACGACCAGCACTAGACACAGAGCCTGCTTGCCCTCTCTTATTGGCTTGTGACTGTCTGCCTCTCCTTCTTGGCCTTCCAGACATACTAATGGCCTGTAGCTGCACTAAGCTGGGATAGAACACCTGTAATTTTCTTCAGGTAGCTTTATATACTGTAACCAGACAAGCCTGCCTGTCAGTAGGAAGATAACAGGAACGGATCTAGCTGAACACTGTGAGCAGGACACACTGTACTAAATGTAAATAGTCTAGCTGCCTGACCGTGGTACTAATAGGATCAAAAAGAACACCTGTAATTTTCTTCAGGTAGCTTTATATACTGTAACCAGACAAGCCTGCCTGTCAGTAGGAAGATAACAGGAACGGATCTAGCTGAACACTGTGAGCAGGACGCACTGCACTGAATGTAAATAGCAGGAATGGATCTAGCTGAACACTGTGAGCAGGACGCACTGCACTGAATGTAAATAGCAGGAACGGATCTAGCTGAACACTGTGAGCAGGACGCACTGCACTGAATGTAAATAGCAGGAACGGATCTAGCTGAACACTGTGAGCAGGACGCACTGCACTGAATGTAAATAGCAGGAACGGATCTAGCTGAACACTGTGAGCAGGACGCACTGCACTGAATGTAAATAGCAGGAACGGATCTAGCTGAACACTGTGAGCAGGACGCACTGCACTGAATGTAAATAGCAGGAACGGATCTAGCTGAACACTGTGAGCAGGACGCACTGCACTGAATGTAAATAGCAGGAACGGATCTAGCTGAACACTGTGAGCAGGACGCACTGCACTGAATGTAAATAGCAGGAACGGATCTAGCTGAACACTGTGAGCAGGACGCACTGCACTGAATGTAAATAGCAGGAACGGATCTAGCTGAACACTGTGAGCAGGACGCACTGCACTGAATGTAAATAGCAGGAACGGATCTAGCTGAACACTGTGAGCAGGACGCACTGCACTGAATGTAAATAGCAGGAACGGATCTAGCTGAACACTGTGAGCAGGACGCACTGCACTGAATGTAAATAGCAGGAACGGATCTAGCTGAACACTGTGAGCAGGACGCACTGCACTGAATGTAAATAGCAGGAACGGATCTAGCTGAACACTGTGAGCAGGACGCACTGCACTGAATGTAAATAGCAGGAACGGATCTAGCTGAACACTGTGAGCAGGACGCACTGCACTGAATGTAAATAGCAGGAACGGATCTAGCTGAACACTGTGAGCAGGACGCACTGCACTGAATGTAAATAGCAGGAACGGATCTAGCTGAACACTGTGAGCAGGACGCACTGCACTGAATGTAAATAGCAGGAACGGATCTAGCTGAACACTGTGAGCAGGACGCACTGCACTGAATGTAAATAGCAGGAACGGATCTAGCTGAACACTGTGAGCAGGACGCACTGCACTGAATGTAAATAGCAGGAACGGATCTAGCTGAACACTGTGAGCAGGACGCACTGCACTGAATGTAAATAGCAGGAACGGATCTAGCTGAACACTGTGAGCAGGACGCACTGCACTGAATGTAAATAGCAGGAACGGATCTAGCTGAACACTGTGAGCAGGACGCACTGCACTGAATGTAAATAGCAGGAACGGATCTAGCTGAACACTGTGAGCAGGACGCACTGCACTGAATGTAAATAGCAGGAACGGATCTAGCTGAACACTGTGAGCAGGACGCACTGCACTGAATGTAAATAGCAGGAACGGATCTAGCTGAACACTGTGAGCAGGACGCACTGCACTGAATGTAAATAGCAGGAACGGATCTAGCTGAACACTGTGAGCAGGACGCACTGCACTGAATGTAAATAGCAGGAACGGATCTAGCTGAACACTGTGAGCAGGACGCACTGCACTGAATGTAAATAGCAGGAACGGATCTAGCTGAACACTGTGAGCAGGACGCACTGCACTGAATGTAAATAGCAGGAACGGATCTAGCTGAACACTGTGAGCAGGACGCACTGCACTGAATGTAAATAGCAGGAACGGATCTAGCTGAACACTGTGAGCAGGACGCACTGCACTGAATGTAAATAGCAGGAACGGATCTAGCTGAACACTGTGAGCAGGACGCACTGCACTGAATGTAAATAGCAGGAACGGATCTAGCTGAACACTGTGAGCAGGACGCACTGCACTGAATGTAAATAGCAGGAACGGATCTAGCTGAACACTGTGAGCAGGACGCACTGCACTGAATGTAAATAGCAGGAACGGATCTAGCTGAACACTGTGAGCAGGACGCACTGCACTGAATGTAAATAGCAGGAACGGATCTAGCTGAACACTGTGAGCAGGACGCACTGCACTGAATGTAAATAGCAGGAACGGATCTAGCTGAACACTGTGAGCAGGACGCACTGCACTAAATAGTCTAGATAGAAGATAACAGGAACGGATCTAGCTAAACTGAATACAGTGTATATATATATATGCAACACCTGGGATGCATATATATACACAATACACTGTAAGTGCAGCTAACTGACTGACTGTTCTGCCTAATCTATCTAACTCAAATCAAATGACACTGTCTCTCTCTCTCTCTATCTCTCAGCACACCGGAACACACACTACACAGGGCCGCCGTGCAGGCGGCCTTATATAGTGTGGGGTGTGTACTAAATCCCCTGAGCCATAATTGGCCAAAGCCACCCTGGCTTTGGCCAATTACAGCTCTCTCTACTGACGGCGCTGTGATTGGCCAAGCATGCGGGTCATAGTGCATGCTTGGCCAATCATCAGCCAGCAATGCACTGCGATGCCGCAGTGAATTATGGGCCGTGACGCGCCACACGAATTTGGCGCGAACGGCCCATATCGTTCGCAATTCGACGGACGGTCGAACAGCCGATGTTCGAGTCGAACATGGGTTCGACTCGAACACGAAGCTCATCCCTATTGCTAAGTAGTCCCTAACCACTTTAATGAAGTTTTTCTTTTAGGTAGGTTGAGACAAAATGCTATTCATATCACAAGTGCAAAAATATGTGTGTAATAAAAGAGGATCCTTTGTCCTGAGATTTATATGCATCTGTGAGATTCTAATTCTTGGTACAATAATTACAACATCGTTGGTAGCTACAAGTACTGTGTCATGTGTTTGCAGGGCATATAGTGAGGCAACAGCTTCCACAATTTTAACAATTTTCATGATAAAAACTGCATAATAAACTTTACACAAAAGCACAAACATTCCTGGTTCTCTTTAAGGCTACACATATACCATCACCAACAACTCCCTACCCCACAAATGAAATTATACCTAATACGTTGTAATACTCAATTGTGACTGGAGGACATCTGTCCTTGAACAAAGCAACGGTGGGATGAGGGCTCACAGCATGCTCCTTATCAGGAAGTAAAGTGGTACAATGTCTAAAGGATCCTATTACAAACTTACTCAACAGATCAGAATCGGCAAATCAGGCATCCATGTAAAACATCTGCATTTGGGTTTGGGTGAAGTAAGAATAGGGTGACCTATGTTTACAGGTAACTTCAAACCTTGATTACTGCACTATGTGACCATAGTCTTTTTATACACACAGGCATGTGTATGCATGCAGATAATTTTAATTAATTCAAAGCATCTCAAATTATTTTCATTGTGTGTACAAAAATGAAGAAATAGTACAAGGCATAACACATTGGAACCTGGTTTAAAGCCAAGAAAACCAAATACCCACCCTGTTCTAAGCTGCATGGAAGAAATCAGGATTAGATATTGGTCTCACATGATACACATTTGAAGAATGAAACTATGGGGGTTATTTACGAAAGGCAAATTCACTTTGCACTACAAATGCAAACTACAAGTGCAAAGTGCACTTGAAATTGCACTGAAAGTGCACTTGGAAGTGCAGTCGCTGTAAATCGACTAGATCTAAAATGAGGAGACACTCTGCTGATTTTATTCATCCAATCATGTGCAAGCTAAAATGCTGTTTTTTCTTTTCCTTGCATGTCCCTCTGGGATCTACAGCGACTGCATTTCCAAGTCCACTTTCAGTGCAATTTCAAGTGCACTTTGCACTTGTAGTTTGCACTTGTAGTGCAAAGTGGAGTTACCTTTAGTAAATAACCCCCTATGTCTATCTTTCCACCTTGCTCCCATGGCTTCACACAAACCCTCTTTAAAAAATACATGTATTAATCCCCTCCTTTTTTGAGGGAACTTTCACCTGTTCACTCAAACTACAAATACTACAGTAACCAACTGGCAGATGAGATTTTTAGTCCATGCTTGCAAATGATGAATGCTGATGAAACATCGACTAGGATCAATGGCCTGTTCACCTTGAGATTAGAAGGTAATCAGGAATGTAATCATGTAACTGGTAGATGAGACCCCAGCCTGAATGGGCATCTTTAGACTGACTGGTCCTGTCCTAATCAAAGATAATGTGTTTGTCCAGCTTCAATTAACATTTAGCCTTTTTGTTCATGTTTAACATTTTTTAGCTGTATTTAAATAGTAATATGTATTTATATTGCCAGTTAGAAATGTGATTTTAATATGAATTTAATGACAGCTTGAATTTATGCAGTGGAGTTAAATACAACATTACATTTACCCTTGCTACTATGAGGTATATGTTATTATGACATAATTAACAGTAATTATATTATTTGATCAATTTTAAAAAGTTCTATAGGGAATCAAATTACTGATAAGTTGATTAGATGCAGCTATAATTAAAAGTCATAAAGTAAAATCTCCTAAAAAGTGATAGTTGAGTGTTGCTTATATTGCATTAAAATTAACAGACCATTAGTTCCTCATATTATTTATTCAACATATGAAGAACCAGATTATCAAACAAATATTCAGAGCTCAGTTACTGTGGTTCATCAGTTAAAAATGGTTTCAAGCCTTGTTTAGCTCAGACGCAGACTTTTTTTGATGCTTGCAACTGGGCTCCTTTTTGAAATCTCTACAAACAGTTTACTAAACTATCTGAGCATTAACACCATTTGAAAAATCTGCAGTGAAGCAGTCCTGGTCAGGCACACCCTATCGCAATCTTATTCCATGCTGGTAACCGGCAACCATTAACCAGAACCGAGCTTTCTATCCAAATGGGATACAGATCTTCACACAACGTTTTCCCTAAAAGGATAGAATCCTGCTTTTTGCTCATAAGGCTTCATTGGCGAAAAAATACTGAGAAAATGGATATAAAATACCCCAACTCTCACATAAGATCAACACTTAAGCGTCACCCCTATGCTGGCGAGGCCTCAAATCAGAAGGCTCACTCTTACACATTTTCTGGGGCTGCCCAGGGCTCACAACCTTCTGATCAGAAGTTAAATCTTTCATCAGATATTTAACCAGATGGTCCCTTGCAGACCCACCTGCCACCTATCTCTTACATGATATGCAAATATTGTATAAAATGATATAACAACTCACTCTTGAGACACCTTTTGAGTGATGTGAAAGTGTGCATACTGGCTATCTGGAAAACAACTAATCCACCAACTATAGAACACCGGTGTGCTAGATTTTCAGTCATTCAACTTATAAATGCCTTGGTTGATGTATAAAGACTCTTTTTGAGCTGCCTTGGCACCGGTCTCAGAAGCACTGTAGGAGGGAGGGGGTGACCCCCACCCCCTTTCGCCTTCATTTGCCCCACTAACCCCCAAATACCCACCACACCTCCATCCCCCCTTTTTTCCCTTCTTTTCTCCCTCTTTTTTCTATGCTCTCCTTCCTCTTTCATCTTTATACCTGGTTCTTACTACCTGTTCATCCCCCTGGCTTATTCCATATATTCATCTTGAAAAAAACAGACCATGACATGGCCGTGATACAGCCTATATTGGGAATTAACATAATCATGTTTTCCAATGGAGTTCTTCTGCAGCTCATTTAATTCTAACTGGCTGACCCTCGCGGTTGGGATTTGATTGTGGAATGTATGCTCATGTTCCTGAATATTTTATTGCCTTTGTATGCCGTGTTATCTACTCTGTAACTTGGTTTATTTAAATAAAGAATGTACAAGAAAAAAAATGTTTTCAAGATCTAGAGGAAGTAGATATGTTGCAGTGAAAGGAGTAGATAGTATATTGTACTGATGATCGCAAGGGGTGGGGAAAGGAAGGATCAATTATCATATGATATAGTAATCAGATGTGCATGCACAAACTGACTGACTATCATGGAGGGTTACGGAGGGCATAGGGACAAGGGAGGGCAGATGATTCACAAGGTTCTGCCGTCTGACACACGGCCTTGGAAATTGATCAGCACACTGGCCACTTATCATATGACCAGATTTCTCTAATCACTCGGGCAGCGACCATAAACAACAAATACACATTAATATACACGCTTGTGAAAAACCTAGTCCTGGACACTTCCAGTCAGTACACTTGCTGAATTAATGCAAACGTGCTCACAAACACACGCTTGCAATCTCTTACCACCCGCCATCACTTGTGGAAGAATCATCTGAAATCTAGCTGGCTGGACTTACACACAGGCAGATGCAAATCTTACATACAGTTTGGTGCACTGTAATGGTGGTGAAGCAACTAGGTGATGCTCCCATGCCTCTGAGATTCCACAAGCTATCCTGTGGGCTGAAATACTTACAAAGTCAATTTTCGGACTGCCCACAAACACATATACACAGAAAGATCCCTGTTGCTGGCAAGGAGATCTATGGCAGGTACAATAGCTTCCACATACCAGTAATAATCTGCATGCACTCAGATCAGAATGGCTGTTTTATTCTCTGTCAGCCAACCACTACAATACAGAAAACACAAGGATGCACCCCCATGATGCAATGTCACACAGATTAGAAAGTACTTGCAGCCTAGCATACAGGCGCTGATGATACAGTACAATATTCTCTTCAGATACCTGCAGTCTTTAGAGCAATCAAAAACTAGCTAATTACTTTGTAAATGTAATATCCATAGGTGTCAGTGCATAGAAAAGGTACAGATAGCTTAAAAAAAAAAAAAAACAGAAGTTAAAGTGGTTCTAAAGGCAGAAGGTTTTTAATCTTAATGCATTTCTAGAAAAAAAAAACCTTCCATGTGCAGCAGTCCCCTCAGCCCCCCTAATACATACCTGAGCCTCATCTCGATCCTGCAATGTTGCACGAGAGCCTCGGCTGTCCACGACTCTCCCTCCTGAGCCATTGGCTCCCGCTACTGTCAATCAAAGTCAGTGAGCCAATGAGGAAAGAGAGGGGATGGGGCCGAGCCGCGGCTCCGTGTCTGAATGGACACACAGAGCAGCGGTTCATCTTGGGTGCCCCCATAGCAAGCTACTTGCTGTGGGGGCACTCGGCGGGAGGGAGGGGCCAGGAGCACCAGCCAGGGACCCGAGAAGAGGAAGATCTGGGCTGCTTTGTGCAAAACCACTGCACAGATCAGGTCAGTATAATGTGTTTGCTATTTTTAAACAAAAAAAAACTAGACTGTAATATCACTTTAAAAAAGTAAAACATACAGATACAAACAGCATAAAAATAAAAGATTTAAAGCATCTTGAAAAAAAAAATCTCCTCTACCTCTGGTATTTGATAGAAAACACAGATCATACACCCCACATAGGTTTAACCCCTCAGTTATGCTCCAAATTTGATTGCAAAGGTTAAAGTGAGTTACTTCCCACTCAGAATATCTGATTGAATGAAAGGGCCATTGCATATTATTACCTAATTAGCACATATAGGATTTTTATAACTACAATCTTCAAAAACTCTTAACTGTGTCCAGTTATTATTATGAATCCAAAATTAAGAATAATAGTTGCAGCTGTTTTTCTGCTATGCACAGACACCAAACACTGATGCTTTATGCCTACTAGCAGAAATAGTGCCAGCGTAAAAATAACCAAATATTAATAACTTCACCATATTTTTCCTTAAAGCTATCACCTTTTCTGTCTGTGCAACCAGGCCTACTGCAAAAAGTTTTGTAACTGTGTATTGTATGGTATAGAAGTCATGAGTTATTACATTTTTCAGAATTGTGAAGATTGGACTACACACATTTTTCTCAGAGACCAGGATGTGCTAACTGGGATACAGAGTCTAGAGTTATATTGTGCTAACTGGGATGTAGCCACATAAGCTGGTGTCCAGTGGGGAACAAATAGAATCTAAACGACTCCCCCACTATGAGGCCCTATTTGGCCTTATTTCAACACTGTATTGGTTAACTGTCCCTGGTTGGATCAGGACTGTGATGTTAAAACGTTTTATGAAAATAAGTGAAAACATACAGTAATTCATACCTAAAATGAACCAACGAAAATGGTGCAGTGCTACATTTAAACAATGTATAACAAACTTGTGATTAAACCAAACATAAATAATACTGTGCTATGCGTTGTGAAACCGTATACATGTGATTAGTGAATCAGTATAATCTTTCAATATCTAAACAGTCCTTCAAAGCAAAAAATGTCCAATACATGCATGCAATGGCCCCTTCCTGTTCCAACATGACTGCGCACCAGTGTACAAAGCAAGGTCCATAAAGACATGGATGAGCGAATTTGGGGTGGAGGAATTTGACTGGCCTGCACAGAGTCCTGACCTCAACCCAATAGAACATCTTTGGGATGAATTAGAGCGGAGACTGCGAGTCAGGCCTTCTCGCCCAACATCAGTGCCTGACCTCACAAATACGCTTCTGGAATAATGGTCAAATATTCCCATAGACACAATCCTAAACCTTGTGGACAGCCTTCCCAGAAGAGTTGAAGCTGTTATAGCTACAAAGAGTGGGCCAACTCAATATTGAACCCTACGGACTAAGACGCCATTAAAGTTCATGTGCGTGTAAAGGCAGGTGTCTCAATACTTTTGACAATATGTGTGTGTATATATATATATATATATATATATATATATATATATATATATATATATATATATATATATGTATATATATATATATATATATATATGTATATGTATATATATATATGTATATATATATATATGTATATATATACACACAGTATCTCACAAAAGTGAGTACACCCTCACATTTTTGTAAATATTTTATTATATCTTTTCATGTGACAAAACTGAAGAAATTACACTTTGCTACAATGTAAAGTAGTAAGTGTACAGCTTGTATAACAGTGTAAATTTGCTGTCCCCTCGAAATAACTCAACACACAACCATTAATGTCTAAACCGCTGCTAACAAAAGTGAGTACACCTCTAAGTGAAAATGTCCAAATTTGGGCTAATTAACCATTTTCCCTCCCCGGTGTCATGTGACTCGTTAGTGTTACAAGGTGTCAATTATGAATGGGGAGCAGGTGTGTTACATTTTGTGTTATCGCTCTCAATCTCATACTGGTCACTGGAAGTTCAACATGGCACCTCATGGCAAAGAACTCTCTGGGGATCTGAAAAAAAGAATTGTTGCTCTACATAAAGATGGCCTAGGCTATAAGAAGATTGCCAAGACCCTGAACCTGAGCTGCAGCATGGGGGCCAAGACCATACAGCAGTTTAACAGGACAGGTTCCACTCAGAACAGGCCTCGCCATGGCCGACCAAAGAAGTTGAGTGCACGTGCTCAGCATCATATCCAGAGGTTGTCTTTGGGAAATAGATGTATGAATGCTGCCAGCATTGCTGCAGAGGTTGAAGGGGTGGGGGGTCAGCCTGTCAGCGTTCAGACCATATGCCGCACACTGCATCAAATTGGTCTGCATGGCTGTCATCCCAGAAGGATACTTCTAAAGATGATGCACAAGAATGCCAGCAAACAGTTTGCTGAAGACAAGCAGACTAAGGACATGGATTACTGGAACCATGTCCTGTGGTCTAATCAGACCAAGATAAACTTATTTGGTTCAGATGGTGTCAAGCGTGTGTGGTGTCAACCAGGTGAGGAGTACAAAGACAAGTGTGTCTTGCCTACAGTTAAGCATGGTGGTGGGAGTGCCATGGTCTGGGACTGCATGAGTGCTGTCAGCACTGGGGAGCTACAGTTCATTTGAGGGAACCATGAATGCCAACATGTACTGTGACATTCTGAAGCAGAGCATGATCCCCTCCCTTCTGAGACTGGGCCACGGGGCAGTATTCCAACATGATAATGACCCCAAAAACACATCTCCAAGATGACCACCACCTTGCTAAAGAAGCTGAGGGTAAAGGTGATGTTGAGGGCAAGCAGCCTGGTATGGTTCAGGGGGGCCCTTGTCCCCCCCCTTTCCTGGCCTGCCAGGCTGCATGCTCAGATAAGGGTCTGGTATGGATTTAAAAAAAATTGTCGTGGAGTTCCCCTTAAAATCTATACCAGACCCAAAGGGCCTGGTATGGATTTTGGGGGGACCCCATGCCATTTATTTTTCTTCTCAATTCTGTCATATTGTTTCCTTTAACCACTTTAATACACTGTATTATATACTCTACACTGCACTATATACTCTTCACTTCACTATATACACTGCACCGAGTGCACTATATACTCTGCACTGTATTATATACACTACACCGACTGCACTATATACTCTGCACTGTATTATATACACTACACTGACTGCACTATATACTCTGCACTGTATTATATACATTATACTGACTGCACCATATACTCTGCACTGCATTATATACACTACACTTGCTGCACTATATACTCTGCACTGTATTATATATACTACACTGACCGCACTATATACTCTGCACTAAATGATATATACTAAACTGACTGCACTATATACTCTGCACTGCATTATATATACTACACTGACTGCACTATATACTCTGCGCTGTGTTATATATACTACACTGACTGCACTATTTTATCTACACTACATGGACTGCACTATATACTCTGCACTGTATTATATATACTACACTGACTGCACTATATACGCTGCACTGTATTATATATACTACACTGACTGCACTATATACTCTGCACTGTATTATCTACACTACATGGACTGCACTAAATACTCTGCACTGTGTTATATATACTACACTGACTGCACGCTCAATCCATTAAACAACCCTGCCTAATCTCTCTATCTTAATTCACACTATACACAGCCGCCGTGTAAACAGCCTTATATAGTGTGGGAGCATGGACCTAGCCCCTGAGCACCCTGCCTTTGGCCAATCATGGCTCTCACAGCACATTGTGCTGTGATCAGCCAAAGCATACAGGTCAGGTGCATGCTTTGGCCAATCAGCAGTCTTCTATGCACTGCGAGCTCGCAGTGCTATATGGGGCGCTCCGCAGAGGGCGAACTTCCCGTGAACGCCCCATATGTTCGTTTGTTCTAAGAACAAATGAACAGCTGATGTTCGAGCCCATCACTAGTACCTAGTACATGATCTGACACTTCCAGGTCTGGGGCACGTGCGATAGTACACAGCAGAAACTGATCGGCGGGTATGGCGGACTCAATGTCCACCAGCACCCGCCACGTGCTTTGGTACAGAGGGAGAATGGCATTCTGCCTTTGTAAACAAGGCAGGTCGCCGTTCTGTCAGTACAGAAAGCATTGATCTTGAGTTCCTGTAAAGTAGGAATAGTGATACATGCCTTCCACTAGTAAAAGCACCTCCCCACTACACTGAATCATAAACTAGGCACACAGTTAACCTTTTGATCGCCCCTGATGTTAACCCCATCCCAGCCAGTGTCATTAGTACAGTGACAGAGCATATTTCTTAGTAGTGATCATTGTATTAGTGTCAATGGTCCCCAAAAAAGTGTCAGTTAGTGTGCGATTTGTCCACTGCAATATTGCAGTCCAGCTATAGATATGATCACCGCCATTACTAGTAAAAAAAATTTAAAAAATTACTATAGTTTGTAGACACTATAAGTTTTGCGCAAACGAATCAATATGATTATTGGGAATACATATTGGCCTAAATTGATGAAGAAATTTGATTTTTTAAATTTTTTATTGGATATGTTTTATATGTTTTATAGCAGAAAGTAAAAAATATTGTTTTTCTTTTCAAACTTTTTGGGATTTTTTTATGTTTATAGCGCAAAAAAATTAAAACCGCAGGGTGATCAAATACAGCATAAACATAGCTCTATTTGTGGGAAAAAAAGGGCATAAATTTTATTTGGGTACAGCGTCGCACGCCCACGCAATTGTCAGTTAAAGTAATGCAGAGCTGTATCGCAAAAAAAAAAAAAGACCTGGTCATAAGGGGGGGCAAAACTTCCGGAGGTCAAGTGGTTAAGAGTTATCCACTATGCCTTCTATAATCTTCATATGTTTGTGAAACACCACCACAGCGTCACAACAGATGTACTCTCACCTTTTGGCATGGACCCCACTATATAATATCATATAAATAGGAGGTTAGACAGAGCTTTTGGATATAGATAATTACCCTATGGGCAGTTTGCAGACTCTTCAGCAATCCATAAAACAAGAATTACAGAGGCTCCCATCTCTCTTTATATATGACTCCAATGCAGGCCATTCCGTAGGTAAAGAAAAAACTGCATGGTGTAAAACCATTAAAAAAAAAAAATATTCAAAGAGTTAAAAATGCACTCACAGTATAGGAGATCAAGGGTATTCAATAACATATACTTCTAAGCAAGAAAGATGGCGCCCCAGGTACTTCCTGTGTGATGATGTCACATAGGCTACTCCCACTGATGCGTCGCATCCCTCCGGACTTCCTCAAAGTTCGGAAGGGACCCAGACGCACCACGCATTAATACAAGCCAAGGCGCATATCATCATGGAGACCAACAACAAAGTGACATTCGCTGAACCGCCATCTTAAAGCAACCGGCAACAGAGAGAACATCCATGGCAATATGACGCCAATGCGGTTGTCAAAACATACCCTATAAAAGCAAAGTATGAACTCCCGGCATGGCGCTTGTTATAAAACAGCTTCCTAACACAGTTAATAAAATATTATAAAGCGCAGCATCATATATAAAAAATAAAATAAAAATGGAATAAAAAATTTAAAACACTAAACATTATGTATGCATTACTGATGAAGCAATTAAATTAAAATTCAATGTTTAAACCATGGGGCTGTAACGCTTTACTCTCATAAATTCACCACGATTCACACTTGCTGAGCGGCTCTATAAAGTTATCGCCTCTCCAATGTCTATTAACCCTTTTGATTCCCCAAAACTGCAAATATTGCTGATCACAATTATGTCTGAATTTAAAATGTTTGGATACACTGTGCATAATTGTGTGTGCAAATAATACAGGTGTATCCAATATGGGTGTAGCATGTTACCAAAGATTAACTTATCCTTTAAGTTGGTGTTTTTAAGGGGGCAGTAAGATTTAAAAGACTCTTGAAGATTGAAAGCTCCTTTCAGTTATTTTAGACACTCTTTGTGCCAAATAAGCTAACAGTATCCCTAACATGAAACCTAATGCAAGTGCTGATCCTAAAGCCTGGTACACATTAGTTTTTTTTCGTGTTGCATGAAAAAAGAATGACAGCTCCGGTCAGGAGACACTGTACTAACCATGCAAGGTTAGTCCAGCGATTTACCCCCACCCCCGCCAGAACACTAATATCAGTGCTGTCACGGAACGTCCCACACTCCGCTTGAGTGCTTCCGTCAGTATACCGCTTCCTAAGTTCTGGAACACGAGTCCAATGGATCTGGCTATAGGAACCCCCAAGAACTAGACAACACCAGTCTTGGAGTACATCAGAACTAACTCTTTATTTGAGATCTCACACACATTTATACAGCAGGCTGACTCAAAGCTAACCTAATTAACATGAGCTAATTTACTAAAAAATGTACCCAGACCAGATGACAGACTGGTGGGCACCGAGCTTCACACAGTAGTATAAACACAATAGCTGGAGCTAATTACAATTAACAATACAAACAACAATCTCCCCCTTCCTCAGCCTAGACCGTTCGTCTCCTAGCCAGTGCTGGTGGCTAATGTGATCAGCTCATTCAATTAACATAAACACAGGTAGTTGGAGTTGATGACACCAGCATCTCCTCACAGGATGTGACCCAACAGTATGAATCAGTCTTATCAGCAGGGGGCTGCTGGAGGAATCCCCCCTCCCTCTTCAGGGGCACAAATCACAAATGACCACAGCAAGGAGTCCCCAACAGAATCAAACAACATACGATATATACATATATACACGACTGAGTCCGATTAGTACAGTTCAGACTGGATTTCTAATTCACCTCACAAAGAGTATTGTTCCCTTGAAAATCCAGGGCCCATAATCAAAAGGCAAGAGGCTAGCATTCAGTCCTCTCCAACAGCCTCTGTCCCGGCTAGGTCTGTCCCATTTCTCCCTTTCGGCAGGAGAATAACGCAGGAGGAGACCCCAGACGGGTTGACTCCGAAGTTAGTCCATAGTTCCAGTCCTCTACTGCCTGTACCCACACAGTACCCCAAACAAATTGTTCCAAACACAGCCTTACTCACCCAGCCAACCTCTGCCTCTCTCAGAGAACATATCTGCCGCTGGGGAGAGGCCTGGACTGGCCCTTCTCCCTGGAGTCCTTTCTGCCGCTGGAGAGAAGACAGGGGGACTGAGCTCACTCCATCCTGCTGTTGGGGATCTGGGCCGAATGCCCAGCATCCCTGGGGTATACAGGTGGGGACTGAAGCCCCATCCACTGACACCAAGCTGCAGTTGTGAGGTAATGACTGCATTCTCTCCTTGGATCCTGATCTGCAGCTCCCGATAGACTGCCACCTCCTCAACTTGGGCCTCCACAATTGCTGCAGGTGTGGGGCAGAGGTCTTGGACCCTCTGTCCGGTTGCCAGCACTTCTGCTGGGGATTTGCTAGGTGGTTACTCCTCTACAGAAACGTCTATCAAATCCTCAGTCTCTGGAATTGCTAAAAGTGTGGGACAGAGGTCTTGGACCCTCTGTTCAGTTACCAGATCTTCAGCTGGAGAAGTTTGTTGTAACTCCATAGATGCTGCTGGCAGAAAATCACATGTCCCTGTCAGTGTTGTGGGAGAAAGGCCGACTACCTCTTCTCTCAAAAAGGCCGAAGCCACTGTTGGTGCTGGGCAGAGCACAGTGAACTTTGGCCCTGATAGCAGCTCTTCTGCTGGAGGCTCATCAGGTTGTTCTTCCTCAGCAGAAAAGTCTATCAAATCCCATGTCTCTGCAACTGATGTCTGGGGATATAGGTTCACCATCTCCTGTCCATGGAACCCAGAAGATGCTATCATTTCTGGGCAGAGGTTAGCAGAGCTCTGCCCTGTTGTCAGCACTTCAGGTTTGGGGACGGCAATCTCCGGATTTTCCCCTGCCAATTCTCTGGCATGCTGCTGAACGTGTTCTAGCAGTTTCCTGTATGCCCTTTCCAGATGCTGTTCCTTCCTTAGCAAATGGTCCAGATCAGGTTTGAGTTCTGAGACCCCTGCAAGACCGAGCATAGCCTCTCTATATTCTCGCAGGTCCTCAAGGTCAGGTTCCCCTTCATCGCCAAACATAAAATGATCTGTAAGGCTCTCCCACAGCAATCCAGGGCCTCCAAAGTCATATCCCTCCATAGAGCATTCTGTTGTCTCCCCTAAATATCCCTCCTCTGCGTGCCATTGCAGAGCCCGATAACGATTGTCCAGCTCTATCTCCTGCTGGACCAGCCTGTCCAACTCAGTCACCCATTGCTCCTGGGGCCGCTCTCCCAGGAATGCCATCCGCAATGCCCGTTGGTCACTGGCCCGTTGCTCTTGGGTTGGAAAACACTTGCCCTGTTTTATACCAGCGAGCTGGAGGGCTCCAATCCAGAGCTCCACCCGAATCTGCTGCCTGAGCTCCAGGTATTCATCCTCAGACACAGTCCTGGTGTACGTTGAAAGGATGATCCGCAGCAGCCCCGGGAACTCTGATGCCAGGTCCATATCTCCGCTGGGGTGACTGAAGTCTGCTATGCTGATCTTGGATCCAGTTGGAGGTTTGGATGTCCCAGACTGCAGGAAGCTTTCCCGCTGCTTGCCACCAATGTCACGGAACGTCCCACACTCCGCTTGAGTGCTTCCGTCAGTATACTGCTTCCTAAGTTCTGGAACACGAGTCCAATGGATCTGGCTATAGGAACCCCCAAGAACTAGACAACACCAGTCTTGGAGTACATCAGAACTAACTCTTTATTTGAGATCTCACACACATTTATACAGCAGGCTGACTCAAAGCTAACCTAATTAACATGAGCTAATTTACTAAAAAATGTACCCAGACCAGATGACAGACTTGTGGGCACCGAGCTTCACACAGTAGTATAAACACAATAGCTGGAGCTAATTACAATTAACAATACAAACAACAATCTCCCCCCTCCTCAGCCTAGACCGTTTGTCTCCTAGCCAGTGCTGGTGGCTAATGTGATCAGCTCATTCAATTAACATCCATTAAATCCAGGGCCCATAATCAAAAGGCAAGAGGCTAGCATTCAGTCCTCTCCAACAGCCTCTGTCCCGACTAGGTCTGTCACAAGCGCTCTCTGCCATTGGCAAATGTCTCCCGAAATTCTGCCCATGTGTACGGAGCTTAAAGCTGATTCTAATCCACAGTGCTGTCAATGGCGCTCATGGTCATGTGGACCTGCTGATAAACAAATCCATAGCACATAATCACCACGTCAGTGTTGAAATGGTGATCAATGGTTTTGTTGCTAAACAAAGACATGTCAGTGACACAACTTTCTTATCAGTAAAGTCATGTAATGCTGGGTACACACAGGAAGTTTTTCCTAGTTTCAAAGGGGAAACTTTTTCATTGCTAATTTCACCTTGCAGTGCCTTAGTGAAACAAAGAGCTCATTTTGACTACATTTAGGAGAAGGTAAAATATGGAAAATTTGCAGAAAAATTGAGTTTAGTTTTAAGTGGTTCTGAAAGCTAAAAGTTTTTTTATCTTAAAGTGGATGTAAACCCAATGTTATCCTTTCTAAACTACTGCCATAGGGGTTATCTATAAGGATATACACGCCTCCTGCATGTATCTTTACCTGTCAAATGTCTCCCCTCTGTCTGTTATGAGACCTGAAAAACTGCAGTTTCTGTGGGTGGGTCTGTTGTCTGGAGCTCAGTGGGTGGAGTCGTGATGTCAGTAGACTCCCCGCCCACCTCTACACTCCCCTTGTCAATATGCATTTCTCCTGTATATTTCTTACACTGAACTTCTGCTATAATCTCTAACATCCAGTGAAAAGACAGGAAAGTAACCACATGACTTCAGCATGCCAAATCATGGTGAGGTGTGGAACAGCCAAATCTTGCAGAGCTGTTGAAGAAAGGAGTGGGGGAGGGAATTAAAAAATAATGCATGTCTCTTAGGCTAATGCACGAGATGTAAATCACCTGTCACTCACAGCAAGGGGGAGGATTTGACAAAGTTTTTCTCTGTTTGTCAAGATTTATCTCACTGAACAATAAAAGAGGATTGCTCAGAGCTGGATTAACTCTGTGTGGCAAGACTGGGCTCAAATGATAGGAAATCTTATACTCTACATTATGACATGAAAAAATAAATAACATTTCGGGTTTACATCCACTTTAATGCAGAGAATGCATTAAGGCAAAAACCTTCTTAGTGTAGCTTCCCCTCGCCCAGACCCCCTTAGGCAATGTTTCCACTAGTGCGTCCCCAAAGTCGCGCGCTTTACACTGCGATTTTGCGATGCGATTTGTGGTGCGTTTTGTTGCGACTTTAATAATGACTTTGTGCGACTTGGATGTTCTGAGATTTAGTCATAGTGATGTAATTCCTTATCCTGCTTATTTATTTCCCCTTCCTGTTTCATTGTCACGTGTTGTATGTTTGTTAGCAAACATGTTGGCTATGCAATATGTTGGGTCAGCAGTCATTTTGGCTGCTGTAGCAGCATTTATAGATAAAGAAGAGGAGGATAACCGGAGGAGGAGAAGGCATAGGTTTTGGATCCATCCCATCATCGCCCAAAGGGAAGTGAGAGGCCAGTTTGGGGTCCTTTACAATGACCTCCGGGCTCATGAAGACAAATTCTTCAACTACACAAGGATGTCAATTAGAAGGTGAGAACATTTTTTGATGTCAACTTGCGAATGCTGCCAGATATATTTATGAAAATGTGTATATGCCTGGTCAGTATGACTCTTTTTCTAATTTTTAGATTTGAATAGCTAGAAGTGTTAACTATAACCTGATCAAATTGTTAGAAAAATGGAACTCCATTTGTAAATGTTTGATTTTTACATGGTCAGTGTAGATAATAGCCATATTTTTTCTCTTTACAGTTTTGATGAATTGTTGGCTTTGCTCTCTAGTCATCTAGAGCGACAAAACACAAGTTTCAGAAGGAGTATTCCAGCTGTTGAAAGACTCATAATAACATTGAGGTAACTTTTCATACCTACTGTTTCTTCTTCTTCTTAACTTCTATGTGGAATTTGGAGATCCACATCATTCTTTCATCATCTTTACATGAAGTCCAAAAATAAATACTAGCATGTAATTGTGCGTAAGCTTGTTTTTACAATCTTAACTCTGCCTCTACATCACCAGTGTCTTTCTCCTGCTCCTCTTCTTCATTCTTCACTTCCTCAGGCACCTCCTTCCTAGCTCATTTTTTTTTTGTTTATTGAAGTAGCTTAGTGTAAATATGTATCATTATCATAAAATGTATGTACTTTTCCATTTTAGGTACCTGGCAACTGGACATTCCTTTGCAAGTTTGCATTATGAGTTTTTGGTTGGCAAAACTACTGTCAGCAATATTGTCCACGATACCTGCCGAGACATCTGGAATGTCCTTAGGGATTTGGTCCTGAAGAAGCCCACTTGCGAAGATTGGTGCAAGAAAGCGGAACTTTTCTGGGATCGTTGCCATTTCCCAAATTGTCTAGGGGCAATTGACGGAAAACATATGAGGGTAGTGATGCCCATTGGCAGTGGAACAAAATACTTTAATTACAAAAAATATTTTTCTTTTGTATTACTAGCAGTGGCTGATTCCAATTATTGTTTTAGCTATATAGACATTGGATCATATGGCAGCAGCTCAGACTCCAGTATTTTCCAAAGATCATCGTTTGGAAGAATGTTGCGGGAAAATGGTCTGGACCTGCCACAGGACTGTCCGTTGCTAGGAACAAATGGGCCGCCAATGCCATTTGTGTTTGTTGGGGATGAGGCCTTTGCTCTCAGTGAGCATCTATTAAGGCCTTATTCCAATAGGTGTCTGAATGAAGAGAAGCGAATCTTCAATTACCGGTTAACGAGGGCAAGACGAGTGGTAGAATGTTCTTTTGCCATTTTAGCCAACAAGTGGCGTTTGCTACATACACCGATTAATTTAAAACTTGAGAATGCAATATCTGCAGTAAAAGCAGCATGTGTGCTTCATAATTTTGTTAGAATTCGTGATGGCTATCTTTTTGAAGATTCCCTCATGCACGATCTGGAAGGTGCACAATGGAGTGCCAGTGTGCGTGAGGGATTCTCATCTTATTTTATGTCTGCTGCTGGTTCTGTCCCCTGGCAGCAGGATGCCATAGCATAATGTATGTCATGCATTTTCTTGTAATATTATTTAGATGTATGTTATGTTTCATTGCATCCAAATGCAGAATAACAGGTCTTTACCTCAAATTCGAAAAAAGGATAAGCAGAAAATGCACAATGTAACCAAAATAATTTTTATTTTCTAGATTTTTGTGCAGGAAAGCACCCAAAATTTTTTGGTTATGTGTTTTGGTGAACTACACCATTTTTTTTACTTTTTAAGAAGCACAACAAATATTAAAATAATAAAATATTTCACTCTGAAAAACACCAAAATAAAAGTCATAAAAAAAAATAAAATATATAATCTGAATCTTTTTTACAAGACAACTCTTTTTGCAAGAAGGCAAAAATAAAGAAATACGTTCCATGAACTCAAAAATTCAACAGTTGTTGTTTTGGCCTCCTCAACCAACCAAAAAATATAGAACAAGTCTTAAACCCACATCAAAAATAATAGTAAATTACAATTGCTCGTATGTTTTGTTTTCAGTGGTCCCGGAAATTGAACTATTGGTTGGTCCAGGGAAATCCACTGATGGACCAGGGTAATATTTCCTTTCCAGAAAAGGCGGAACATGACTGGGTGTAGGCTGCCTAAGTTGGTGAGTGGTTGGGGGGCCAAGGGTAGAGGTAGTGGGGGCAGGAATTGGATGCAACATGCGTGGCCTTGAGGGATTCAGCATATTACCATACTGGTCACAGTATGGACGGTTTATTGGTGGAGCATACTGTGTACTTGGAAAGTGAGTGTATTGTTGATAAGGGGGATATTGGGGAAGGGGGGGTTGCATATATGCTAAGGATGTTGTTGGCCCCTCACCCACAAATGATTGAGCAGTTGACATTAAAGCCATCCTGAGTGCATATTTTTTCTCAGGGGGTACCTGTTTACATATGCCTAAAATTACAGTGAGAAATGCTGTGTCTTCACACTGGTTTTCAGCCATTTTAGTGGACATCTGACTGACTACATCTAAAATTTTATCCATGGGTTTCACAGGCCGGGCACTGCCCCTTGAAGATCTTCGCAAAGGCCTAGAGACATTGCTAGGTCCTGGTTCTGCATCCTCCTCATTCATTGAGTTTGATGTTGACCTTGATTCATCTACGAACAGTTCCTTGTCAACATTGTCTTGGAATTGTTCTTGCTCCTCCTCCTCCGCAGCTTCCTCTGCCTCATCTTCTGCTGCCAAACCCTGTGTGCTGTCTTCCCAGCTTGCTTGGGTTCTGAAATACAAATCACATATTTTTTAAGTAAGCATTACTATTTGATATGTACAATTCGTAACATATGCCTGCTGATAACTTACTCTCGCATTTCCAACACTGGTTTCAAAAAATCAAGATCCCTGGCATGGGCATATGGGGCTAATCTTTTTGAGCCGGAACCACTCCTTCCTTCTTTTAATTTGCGTAAGTACCGGTTGTAGCAGTCTTTGAGACTTCTCCATCGAGTTTGTAACGAGTGCACTACAAAATATAAAGCAAATAATAAATTAAAAACAAAAACTTTAGGAACTGCCTATAGGTCATTCATTTGCTAGGCTGCATAATTGATATGGATGGTGTTAAAACAACCGCTAAATATATTACCCATGACACCTACATAATTTGACATGTGCTGGAGGATGTTGACAGGGCCATCTTTAATATTATTTAATATTATTTGGACCCTGGTCAAATATTATTTGCTGGCCCACACACACAGATTTACTTTCCTGCAGCCACAGGTTACAGGAAAGTAACTATATAAATTCCACCATCAACACAGATAGTGTTGACAGGGGATTCCCTCCTGCCAAACCATTGTGATCTCCTGGCAGGAGAAGCGGTCCCCACCAAGAAAACACAGTGCACATTGTTAACACACACCCATTGGTTACAGAAAGTGCTAAGCAGCATATATCAACCACTTACTTTTTGAAGAACGTTCTGTGGCTGATAAAGAGTCCCAGGTCTCATAATATATGCGCGCCACTTCCAACCATGCTCTCTCCTTCTTTGCATGATCTTTGTAACCTGGATCTCTGAGGTCATATATTGCTGGATGTTGTCTGACAAGCCGAATAATTTCCTCATTGTCATGCACTTGTCGCTTATTTTTTCTAGCCCTAGGCATGCTTCCTGCTGTCTTCCACACTCACATACATCAATATAGGAAGTGATGTATTTGGGAGGAGCAGAGATCATGTGCTTCCGTAGACTTCCGTGGAAGTCGCAACAAAGTCGCGGTGTCAGACATGTACATACGACTGCATTGCGACTTAATACCTTTCTATGGAGAACAAGTCGCACCGAAGATGGAACAAAGTAGTGCAAGAACCTTTTTTCGAGTCGCTGCGACTTGAGTCGCACCAATTAGAACGGGGACCATTGAAATACATGGGTTTTGACTTGTCATGCGACTTGACGTGTCAAGTCGCAAAATAAGTCGCACTAGTGGAAACAGAGCCTTATACTTACCTGAGCCGATCTCGGTCCAGCTATGTCTTCCTCCTCATTGGCTCATTGGCAGAAACAGCAGCCAGGCCATTGGCTCCCACTGTTGTCAATCACAGGGGGCTGGTTGGACCCACGCTCTGTGTTTTAATGAACACACAGAGAGCGGCTCAGGAGCAAGCCCGCGCAAGTGCCCCCATAGCAAGTGGCTTGCTATGGTGGTCGCTCAGCAGGGGGAGGAGGGAGGAGCCAGGAGTGCCGGCAGGGGGACTCGAGAAGAGGAGGATCAGGGCTGCTCTGTGGAAAAACATTGCACAGAGCAGGTAAGTATGACATTACTTGGCATATAACATAATTAAAAAACAAAAATATATTATATAGGTTATGGTGTGGGGTTGTTTTTCAGGGGTTGGGCTTGGCCCTTTAGTTCCAGTGAAGGGAACTCTTAAGGCGTCAGCATACCAAGAATTGAAGAATTGAAGCTGTTATAGCTGCAAAGGGTGGACCAACTCAATATTAAACCCTACGGACTAAGACTGGGATGCCATTAAAGTTCAAGTGTGTGTAAAGGCAGGCATCACAATACTTTTTATATAGGTTAACAATCACTTTAAAACTGTCCACTCGTCTCCACCCAGGAAGGGACAACGAGGATATACAGGTCAAATGATGTCTAGAGACATCTACCCATTTCCTAAACCTGAGGAAGATCATTTTAAAGTATAGATTGTATAGTTAATAGCACCAGAGATAAACCGTTCCTCTTGAATTGTGAACAGAATAGTATCTAGCACCGGGGCACCCACAACCCACAGACCCCATAACAACTATATCGTTATTCCTTAGAATTTACCATCTGTCCTTTTGGTGCCTCCTTGTATCTAGCACACAGGCTGTCATAAAGCCTCCTGCATACCAATGTTGTTTAATTATCCAATGTCTCATGTTATATGCATTGAAGAATGCATTATCCATATACAGGTACATTGGTAATATCTACGTTTTAAAATAATATTTGTTATAGGTAGAGTGGTCTTTGTATGTTGTATAATATAGGTTAAGAATGGAACAACAGGCTCAGAAGCTGACTCAGAAGTATTTATTTCAGCACCATGGTTGATCAGGTTGGTGGTATCTAAATAAAGATGTATATTTTTTGTCTTGGTGTGTGTTCTCTAGAAACCCAGAGGCATAATAATATTAAGTTTTGTTTAATAACAGTATTAGTAGTCACTCAAACATCATGGCTTAGGATCATTTAACCAGCAGGCTTCTCTTTGTTTTTGCATTTTACAAAAGTTGTGCTGCTGAATAATTCATGCATTGTCAGTGTGCTGAATGTTCAATTGAATGCATGGCCAATACAAAGGAAAGCACAGTGCGTGTGCTTCCAGCACCTGTTTATATATATCTATTGCTTACACTTATACGATTAATACTTTTTATGTATGCACCTATACAGAGCCAATTTCCCTTATCAAGCAAGGAAAGGCACAACTCTGTATCAGATGGTGTCTGGGTTTGTTTATTTTCCTTTATGGTCAGTTGCTTCTATTTTGTCAAGTTTTCTTCATAAAAGTTAAATGTATGCTAGGACATTTCCAAGAGACATCTATTCATGCAAATTTTAAGCAACATATCATGCCAGTGTATGAAAATTGTAACAGATGAAAAGAGACCACTCAAGGGTGATAAAGCGGAACTCCAGATACAAAACTCGCATAAACAGTATAAAAAAAAACACCATTTATTTCAGTTAAAATAATAATAAACCCTCTTTTATAAGCACTTTTAACAGCAAATGTAATCATACAACGTAGCTTCTTATCTTTTAATCCTTGCTTATGTTCTAGTTTAAGTTGGTGCCATGACTGATGTCCCAATTTTTCTGTTTCAGGGTGGCTCCTTTCTCTTGCACCATCCTATGGAACCACCCTTGCATGCCTTGACTGGAGTTGCTTCCCCCTAAACTGTTTGCTGCATGTTCAATAGAACATGCAGCCCCATAACCTAGAATGACCATGTCCTTTCCGCATCTTCCTTCTTTCTCACCTTACCGTCTCCAAGCTAGCAAACTGGCTTGAGACTGCACTGTCCACTCCTAACTCCGAACTGACCGAAGGTTCAGGGAAGCATCACCGAGAGAGTAGAAAGCCAGCAGCACTGAAAACTGTAAACTGCAATTTCTGGGTTGAGATTTTTAACAAATAATAAAAAGAAATTTGCAAAAAAAAAAAAAAAAAAAGAATTTTAACAAATAGTTTACTGTGGAATGTTTATTTTAGTTCGCTCAATGTATTAGGCTAAAAAGTGCTCAGATTTGAAAGTGGTTGTAAAGGTTCAAAGTTTTTTGCCTTCGTGCATTCTATGCATGAAGGTAAAAAACCTTCTCTGTGCAGCAGCCCCCACTAATACTTACCTTATCCCCATCATGATCCAGTGATGTGCACAAGAGCAGCGGCTCCTGCTGCTGTCAATCACAGCCAGTGAGCCAATGAAGAGAGCGAGGGGGCAGAGCTTGGGAACGGCCTGCTTGGGTGCCGCCACAGCAAGCTGCTTGCTCTGGGGGCACTTATCAGGAGGGAGGCGCCAGCGGGGGACCCGATAAAAGGCAGATTGCTTACCTTGGTTGGAGTCCATTGTGCAGAGATGTATGCTCACCCTTGCAAATACACACAGCCCACAGTAACAAGGTAAAAGTCTACCTGGGCTGTGAATCTGAGCACGGGGGCTTGACAGGGAATTTACCAAAGGATTGTCGAGGTGAAGCCGTAGTCAGGGATTCCAGAAGTCAGAGTCAATGATGAACAGAGCCAGGGTCAGAAGCCGGGGTCAGTCTTGGAACACTGAAGCTTGAAAATAAGAACACAGGAAATCAGGACGGAATTAGTGGGACTTTATATGAGGTATAGGGGTGCCGCTCAGATCCCCCCCTCCATCCCGATTGAATGAAAATAATGAAAAATAAAAAATAGGGGTAGCGGGACTTTATATAAACACACGGGAGCAAGAATAAAATAAAATTGATAGTTTTTAATGGATTCAAATTGTCATAGAGTTTCTGTATTCAAATAATTCAATGCATGATGCTATATAAAACTATTCGTACAACTACTACAATTCATTGGAGCCAGAAAAAATATACATACATACATATTCCAACAAGGAATCAATACATGATATATAGTATAAAACATTTAAAGCATAAATACATGATTGAATGGAGAAAATAATCATATATATAAACAAAAAAAGGGTTTTTTTTTTAGGGAGGAAAAAATCAATTAATAAGGAACGGCCTGACCAGATGCATCATTGTATACACTAGGTTGATGTTGGCTCTACGCGTTTCAAGGTTTTTGACCTATCATCAGGAGCAAGGAACCATAGTGATAATCTAAAAAATAAAAATACAAAATAAATAGATAAATAAATAAAGGAAAATGTTTTTGAAAGGAAAAAAAGAGAAAAAAAAAAAAAAAGGAGAGAAAAGGGAGAAAAAAAGGGGAGAAAGAAAAACACAAAACAGGCAGGAAGGGTCCTCCCTGATGGACCCGAACCGCCCGTACACTTACATGTGTGGTCCACACAGTGGTGGTGCGGCCATGAAATCCCCAGACCAAACCAGATATGCCCCGCACGGGAGCTGAGGGGACATGCCGCGGCGGGCAAACACAAAAATGAACGACGCCCCGCAGGAATATCAGTGTAAAAAAGTGTGGAACAATGGAACCAAATCTAAAAAGAAAAGAGGAAAAAAGAAAGTGTTGCTGTGTAGTGGATGAAAAAAAGTGAAAAATATCAAAAATTAAATAGGGAATGAAAGATGTTGAAACAAGGGAGGGGATTAAGAAAGAATGAAGAAAATTAGTGTGAATGGAAAAAAGGAGTGAAAATATAGAAAGAGGTGAAGGAAAAAGGGAGACTGGAAGGAAAAGAAAGAGAAGAAAAAAATATAGCATTTTCCTTTATTTATTTATCTATTTATTTTGTATTTTTATTTTTTAGATTATCACTATGGTTCCTTGCTCCTGATGATAGGTCAAAAACCTTGAAACGCGTAGAGCCAACATCAACCTAGTGTATACAATGATGCATCTGGTTAGGCCGTTCCTTATTAATTGATTTTTTCCTCCCTAAAAAAAAAACCCTTTTTTTGTTTATATATATGATTATTTTCTCCATTCAATCATGTATTTATGCTTTAAATGTTTTATACTATATATCATGTATTGATTCCTTGTTGGAATATGTATGTATGTATATTTTTTCTGGCTCCAATGAATTGTAGTAGTTGTACGAATAGTTTTATATAGCATCATGCATTGAATTATTTGAATACAGAAACTCTATGACAATTTGAATCCATTAAAAACTATCAATTTTATTTTATTCTTGCTCCCGTGTGTTTATATAAAGTCCCGCTACCCCTATTTTTTATTTTTCATTATTTTCATTCAATCGGGATGGAGGGGGGGATCTGAGCGACACCCCTATACCTCATATAAAGTCCCACTAATTCCTTCCTCATATATTATCAACCAATTAGGGATGATAAGCACACGGCAGCATTAACCACATGTAAACATTTTTTCCTGACTCCCATTTTTGCCTGTTAGAGGTTTAAATGCTTTTTATTCCAACATAATTTTTTTTTTTTTTTTACCCAATACTTAATTTTTGTCTGTGACATTTTCAGGTTTTTTTTTTTTTTTTCCTTTTTCTACTTTATTTTTTAGATTTTATTTTATTTACTTTTCAATTTTTTGTTTTTTCCCTTGCATGCACGCAGTGGTGTGTGCGTCTGTGGTTTGGCCGGGCCTGCCTATCTGTCCCGTCCGGGAGCTGCGACGCTCACTGCGGACCCCCCTTCCGCCCTGTTGTGACGGAGGGTGGGCGGGGCTTGTCCTCACTGCGCGTCGACGTCACACATCCCGGCCAGACACGTTGGCGCCTTTTTAGCCGACCGAGTGATCATTATCTGCTGGCCCATTGGAGGGTTGACATGGTCGACGCCGCCGCCTATGGGACCATGAATGGGTTGGTTCCTGGGCGGTCGATGCTCTTCCCCTCTCTCCCTATTTTTGGGCTAGCGTCTGACATTGGGGATATGGTTGCGGGGGCTTGGCAGCTGTGGACTTCATCCCCGCATGGATTTCACACCTCGCTAGGTACACACCTGCATTCACCCACCACCTATGCATCCAGGCACCCCTGTTTGGACTTATTCGATACCAGGTACACATCTCCCTCCTACCACATTTGTGTTTTTCATATTTAGTTCCATTTCCCCTCCACCACTTTCTTGGTTTTATTTTTTCCCTCTTCTTTCTTTTTTTTTTATTTTTTTTTTTTTTCTTCACCTGCCATCCTCCCCTTCCCTTTCTCCCCTTTTTTCTTTCCCCTCTCGTTCCCCATCATCTGTTTTTCTCTTATTACCCAGCTATATTTTTTCTTCTCTTTCTATTCCTTCCAGTCTCCCTTTTTCCTTCACCTCTTTCTATATTTTCACTCCTTTTTTCCATTCACACTAATTTTCTTCATTCTTTCTTAATCCCCTCCCTTGTTTCAACATCTTTCATTCCCTATTTAATTTTTGATATTCTTCACTTTTTTTCATCCACTACACAGCAACACTTTCTTTTTTCCTCTTTTCTTTTTAGATTTGGTTCCATTGTTCCACACTTTTTTACACTGATATTCCTGCGGGGCGTCGTTCATTTTTGTGTTTGCCCGCCGTGGCATGTCCCCTCAGCTCCCGTGCGGGGCATATCTGGTTTGGTCTGGGGATTTCATGGCCGCACCACCACTGTGTGGACCACACATGTAAGTGTACAGGCGGTTCGGGTCCATCAGGGAGGAACCTTCCTGCCTGTTTGATGTTTTTCTTTCTCCCCTTTTTTTCTCCCTTTTCTCTCCTTTTTTTTTTTTTTTTTTCTTTCTCTTTTTTTCCTTTCAAAAACATTTTCCTTTATTTATTTATGTATTTATTTTGTATTTTTATTTTTTAGATTATCACTATGGTTCCTTGCTCCTGATGATAGGTCAAAAACCTTGAAACGCGTAGAGCCAACATCAACCTAGTGTATACAATGATGCATCTGGTCAGGCCGTTCCTTATTAATTGATTTTTTCCTCCCTAAAAAAAAAACCCTTTTTTTGTTTATATATATGATTATTTTCTCCATTCAATCATGTATTTATGCTTTAAATGTTTTATACTATATATCATGTATTGATTCCTTGTTGGAATATGTATGTATGTATATTTTTTCTGGCTCCAATGAATTGTAGTAGTTGTACGAATAGTTTTATATAGCATCATGCATTGAATTATTTGAATACAGAAACTCTATGACAATTTGAATCCATTAAAAACTATCAATTTTATTTTATTCTTGCTCCCGTGTGTTTATATAAAGTCCCGCTACCCCTATTTTTTATTTTTCATTATTTTCAGGAAATCAGGACCCTTTGGCAATACAAGAGACAATGAGCTGACACAGCCCTCAGAGTGAGGCAGTGTTTTATACCCAGCTGATTAGATGAACTGCCTCAGCTGAACCAGGAGTGACAGGTGCTAATTGCAAAGCAAAATCCGGAGTATAGCCCTCAGTGCTGCATGCAGGACAAGGCATAGCTCGAAACCAGGCTGAATAATGAGCTGAGGTGTGGCTCAGAGGCAATACAGCAGAAGCAGTTATCAGAAAGTCATGGGGTTCAATACCACTTTGAGCCACCTGGGGGTGGCCACGCCTGGCCGTCTGCATGGCATGGTAGGAACCTTTATTTAAGTTTAAACACTTATCATCAAGTCTATTCACGTATATCACCAAGTTTATTTACATTGACCAACAACAGATGGACTCCTTTCATCTTTTTCACTTTTATTACTCACTTATTTCAAAATGGACTATATATGATGTATTGACTGTTTTTTTATTATTGTTTTTCATTATTGCACCCATGTGTGAATCATTTACTCATGGTGTTTGAATCATCCATTCATCATTTTGGTTCATAAATTGTTGGTATACTATTTGAATATTTGTGTTATATTCCATTTCACCTCACTGAGCGCTACACTATTTGGTTTTTCTATTTTTTGCACTTTGTGTCTAGTGGAGTGTTGGCAGCTCACCATTTTCTCTTTGCGCAATTATTTTCCTTTTTTTGTTCCAGTTATTGACCTAGCTTGTTCTGACTACTCCTGCTCTCCACTTGCATTGACCCCAGCTTGTACCTTGACTCCTCTACTGCCAACGCATTTGTACCTGATCTGACCGCACGTGTATGACCTGGCTTGTTTGACATTGTCTGTGTTTCAGTCCTCACAGAACTATCCAGCTGCAAGCATCTGCTCATTAGCCACTGGGGCCTGCTCTTCACCAGCCTTTTCCAGTTCACAGGACATCCGCTGTCATCAGACATACCAACCTACCAGCAGCCAGCAAGACCAACGGCAAGACCACTAGCACTGGTGCGGCTCTGCACTCATGCTCTACCTGTCTACTCTATCAGGGGTCCCAAGGCAGAGGTATAAGAGAGGCCTTCCCCTGCACATCAGGCTTTTCTACCAGGTACGTGACAGTATAAGACAGCCATGTCTGAGCCTGAGCGAGGAGCCTCTCCCCTGGATAAACTGTGCCAACATTTGGCAGGCCTCACACAGGCTGTAAAGAACTTACAGGAGGGCTATGCTTGAATAATGAGTCCAGACTCTGTCATCAACCTCTGCTGCTTCCGGTTCTGCCTCTTCCGCTGGAGTATCTGCAGCCCCCACAGACGTGATGTTAAGACCAGAGTCCAAAGTTTCTACTCCTGAAAGATTTTCTGGTGACTGCAGCAAATTCAGAGCTTTCCATACTGCCTGTAAACATTACTTTGCCCTACAGCCCTGCACCTTTTCTCTGGAAACCACCAAAGTTGGGTTTGTCATCTTCTTGGTGCAGGGTGAGCCCCATTGACGGGCTCACTATTTACTGGAACAAAAGGCTGCTTCTTTATCCACCTTGACTACCTTCTTTGATGACATGGCTCCACTGTATGAAGACCCTCAGCGAACCGCCACTACAAAAGCAGTGCTACACACACCAAAGCAGGGTCACAGAGCGGCCGAGGATTATGTTTCAGACACAGGCGCTGGAGTTCTGATGGAATGATGCTTCCCTGCTCTACCATTTCCGCATGGGTCTTTCAGAAGCCCTGAAAGATGAATTAGCCCGAGTTGGTGTTCCACACTCTCTAGATTCTCTCATTAACTTTTCTATTCAGATTGACCGAAGTTTGAGAGAATGTAGATTTGAAAGATCAGCCAGACAATTCCGTCCTGTATGGATGTTACCACGAGTTGCCAGTTCACCAGGCCTAGCTCCTCCAGAACCCGTAGCACCTGTTGTTGATGCTCCTGAACCCATGCAGCTCAGCTTCCTTTCTCCTTCTCTCACCATCGAAGAACATCAATGCTGTACCAAAACAATATATGCTTGTACTGCGGGGAACCAGACCACTATGTGAGTACCTGCCCAGCCAAACTCCGTAAGTGCCTGTCTATTTCTTCTGACAAGACTTTAATCCTGTCAAATGATCCCTCTCACCTGGCTCTTCCCACTCTGTTACAGCTTACAGGAAGAACTATTCAGGTGTCAGCAATAATTGACTCCGGGGCCTACAGCTGCTTCATTGATCTGTCTTTTGCCACTGAACATCGGCTACCTCTGCAACCTAAGGCTCAGAGACTCAGTTCACCTTGTAGATGGATCTATCATCAAGTCTGGGCTAATCACCCAAGAGACCATTCCACTGTCTGCTACCATGGCCAGTAACTATAAAGAACTGCTACACCTGGATGCCATTGCCTCATCCCTGTTTCCCATATTAGACGTGCAATGGCTACAGGCACTTAACTCATGCATAAATTGGGCCACAAGAGAAATCCAGTTTCTGTCACCTTACTGCCAACAGCACTGCCTACAAGAACTTTCACGTTTTCCACCATCCTTGTTATGCATAGACTCTTACTCTGAGGCATGTATATCTGTTTCTGTTGCATATCTGTACTTTCTGGACGTCTTCAGTAAAGGGGGGCAGAGACTCTTCCTCCTCATAGGTTTCTTACGACTGCCCAATTGAATTACTCCCTGGGGCCAATGGAATACATTGGCAAGAGTTTGAGGAAAGGGTTTGTTCATCCGTCCACCTCATTGGCTGGGGCAGGCATTTCCTTTGTGGAAAAAAAAGGATCAGTCCCTTCAACCCTGTATTGACTATCGTGAACTCAATAAAGTCACAGTCAAGAATCGGTACCCCTTACCCTTGGTGCCTGAACTGTTTCAAAAGCTTAGGTCAGCAATTGTCTTCACAAAATTGGATCTTTGAGGGGCATATAATCTGGTCCGTATATGGGTTGGTGATGAATGGAAGACTGCATTTCGTACCAGATTTGGACACTTTGAATACTCGCTAATGCCTTTGGGACTGTGTGATGCTCCTGCTACTTTCAGGCATTTTGTTAATTATATTTTTCGAGACTACCTGGATCTTTTTATCATTGTCTACTTAGACGATATTCTGATATTTTCTTCTTAATTGGAGACTCAACGTGGCCACATAAGGAAAGTGCTTACTCGACTCCGACTGCATGGTTTCTAGGCTAAACCTGAAAAATGCGAGTTTGAGTGCCAAAGCATCCAATTCCTGAGATTAATAATCTCCACTGAGGGTATTAGGATGGATCCCCAAAAAGTTGTTGCCATTCTGGACTGGCCAGCTCCCACAGATAAAAAAGTAACACAGTGTTTTGTGGGATTCACAAATTTCTATCGGAAATTCATCAGAGAAATTCTCAGTTATCATTTCCCCCATCACACAACTAACCAAGCACAGTAGCCGGTTCCATTGCACTTCCGAAGCTCAGTCTGCCTTCAAGACCCTCAAAGGGTTATTTACCTCTTCACTTGTACTAAGGCATCCTGATCCAGCCCTGCCATACGTCTTGGAAGTTGACGCATCGGAAACGGCAGTGGTGGCAGTGCTCTCTCAACGTCAGGGGGCAAAGGCCCTCCTACACCCAGTTGCATTCTTTTCTCGTAAACTTTCACCAGCAGAAAGGAATTACAATGTGGGGGAAAGGGGAACTTTTAGCAATCAAAGCTGCCCTGGAGGAGTGGAGATACCTCTTAGAAGGAGCAGCGCATCCCATATTAATCTACACTAACCACAAAAATCTACAATATCTAAGAACAGCAAAACATTTGAAACCACTTCAAGCCAGGTGGGCACTGTTATTTTCAAGATTTGCTTTCCATATAACTTACAGGCCCGGGTCAAAGAATACTAAACCTGATGCACTATCCCGCATGTTTTGCAAATCTGAAGAAGCGGTGCCTCCTGACACCATTCTGTCCTCAGGAAACTTCCTTCTGTTGCAAGAAGATCTGTTGTCTGAGATCAAGCAGGCCTCTGATGGAATTCCCTTACCTCCTAAGACTACCCTACAAATAAATGATTGGGCTGTTGTGGTATGAGGACACAATCTTCGTACCCGAACATGTGCATGTCTCTGTCCTGTGTCTGTGCCATGATTATGCATTAGCAAGACATTTTGGAATCAACAAAACTACAGAATTAGTACAGCGCACATTTGTTTGCCTCATCTAGAAAAAGACTGTAGGAAATATGTGGAGGCCTGTATCACATGCATGCGCAATAATAGCAGCAGGACCAAAGCATGGGGTCTGCTTAAACCATTGCCAATCCCAGACAGACCCTGGAAAATTATTTCAATGGATTTCATTGTGGAGCTTTGGAAGGTTTCACTACCATCTATGTGGTGGCAGATCGATTATCTAAAATGGCGCATTTTCTACCCATGAGGGGCACATGATCAGCTCCTGAAACGGCACAGATTTTTCTCAGTGAGATTTTAATGCTCCTTGGGATTCCAACTAACATCGTGTCTGACCGGGGGGGTCCAGTTTACCACTAGATTTTGAAAATTGCTCCGTGTAACTTTGAAAATTGAATTGTCTTTCTACTCAGCCTACCACCCACAAACCAATGGACAGATGAAGAGAACCAACCAGACCCTGGAGCAGTACTTACGCTGTTTTTCTTCTTTCTCTCAGGATGACTGGGTGTCATTGTTAGCATTAGCTGAGTTTGCTTACAACAATTCTAACCACTCTGCCATAAGACAATCTCCATTCTTCGCCAACTATGGCCAATAGTCCAATAGTTTCTGTTCCAGTTATTGTTCTGACTACTCCTGCTCTTCACCTGCATCAACCCCGGTTTGTACCTTGACTCCTCTACTGCCTCGGCATCTGTACCTGATCTGTATTACCTGGCTTGTTTGACCCTGTTTGTGTTTCAGTCCTCACTGAGCTATCCAGCTTGCAAGCATCTGCCCATTAGCCACTGGGGCTTGCTCTTCTGCTTACTACAGCCAAGCTTACTCTGTTTACTACAGCCAAGCACCAGCCTGTTCCAGTTTACAGGACATCCCCTGTCATCTGGCATACCAACCTACCAGCAGCCCAAAAGCCAGCAAGACCACCGGCACTCGTGCGACTCTGTGCTCCTGTCTACTCTATCAGGGGACTCGAGTCTGAGGTGTAAGAGAGGCCTTCCTCTGCATATCAGGCTCTTCTACCAGGTACATGACAGGTGTATGCATATGTGCTGCCAAGGAACATGCTGACATAAGGAGAAAGATGACCTTATCAGTCTGCTGCTGTTCTGTCATTTTCATAGGCGTCACTAGACCCAGATACCTGGGGCACGTTGCCCAAATCTTCTGCTGATTTCCCCAAGTCTAGCAACACCTTTGCTGACAAAATTATTCTGACTGGCAAGTGTTTATGACACTGTGCTTGCTATATGCTACAATGTTTTTACAGATTGTTAGAAAAGCAATCTGTAGAAACATTGCAGTGTAAGGACCCAGAGCACAGATGGTGCCATCTACACTTGCCAGTCAGAATGGGAAATGCAGGCAAAGCTGGGCAGAGGGACATGCCACCTGACAGTCCTGTATTGTTCCAGCATGATTTTTCCCACTAAGCTCCCACTCATCACTAACAAAGAAAGGTTTCTATGGGACCGACGCCACTGACCACCATTGTTTAGAGAACAGTGTCCTGTACCATCAGAGTTGTAGGAGATAGTGCTCACTGCCTACCGGTGTTGTAGAGGACAGTAACCACTGAGCACAAATGATGTAGGGGCAGAAACCACTTACTATCAATGTTGTAAGGGACAGTGCCAACTGACCCGAGTGTTGTAAGAGACAGTGATCACTAACCAGCAGTAAAGTTTGGGCAGTGCTAATTGATGTTGTTGGGAGTAGTGATCACTGGCCATCAGTGTTATTTAGGAAAATTATCACTGAGCACCAATGCTGTAGAAGAAATCCTACTGTATAGGTTTGAACAAGTTTTTGTGCCCACATCCAAAGTCTTCATTAACAGTTTTCCTAGCCAAAAACATTTCAGCATTTAAGCCCAAGTGCTTATTTTACTAACAATACCCAAAATGGTGCCAGTTCTCAATAAATTTAATCATTTTAAAGCAGAGTTGCATGCAAATAGCTAAATATGCACTTAAAGTATAATTCTGGTTAAAAGTAAACTACTACTAAAACTGTCCACCATCCTAACACCTATTCTGACTTACCTGTGAGAGAAAGATCTGTATACTTACCTTTTTTTCAGGCTGCTCCAATCCAGTTATGTGATCTAGCTCCCTTGTATCAGCCAACGGTGGCTGCAGGGAGGAGGAGGGAGCGCTGACAACAGATGGACCATAGTAAGCCTACATATACTGTATGTGAACTCTTTTAAATGCAAAAACTGTTAGAGCTAGTCCTGTAGGTTCACAATCTTTAATTCTAACATCAGTCATCCTTGGAAGCCCCCACAGACTTTAAAATGCTATTAAAATCCTGCTGTAAAAAACAGGATTTTATTGTAGAAGAGACATGTACTGCCTCTTCTACAATAAAATGCCCCTACCTGCCTGCTCGCCTCCTCTGCCTGCTCAGCTTACAGTGCCGGGCCAGTGTTCGAATACCGGGATGATGGCATTCTTGCGCATGCACATAAATGACGTCATCTCCCGCCAGCCAATGAAGAGGCCTGAAGATCAGCACTCAGAAGAAGAACCCAGCACAGGGCTGTTGAACAGGTAAGTATGGAGAGTTACAAATAGAACTAAACCCTAAATAGATGACATTTCATTTTTAACCATTTCCTGTCTACATGCACTCACTTCAGCCTTCCTTGTTTAGCATTACTTAGGACAGACTTCCTGGTAGTGACAAGAGCTGATTGGTTTCTAAGCAGATCTGCACTAGATTTTTCACGCTCCCGTTTTAGTAAATCCTCAACAAATGTGCTCCAAATGGTCACTTGTAGACACCACTAAGGCTGGCCATACACGGTTCAAATCTCAGCCGGTTCCTGCTGAACCCGCCGAGATGCGAACCGTTAATGGGCAGGCTAAATGTATTGATTGATTGTTCGATTGGATTGATCAATTTGCCAGATTCTCTTGCGATGATCATTAGCGGCTGCTATAACCACTAGCAATAATCATTGTCTTCTCCTGGCAGGGATGGCAACCCCCACAGGAGGGATTCCCGCATCAACACGGTCTGTGTTAATGGTGGAGTCTAGTAACTTTCTTCCCTGTAACCCGTGGTTGCAGGGAAGAAATTCACCCCACATATGGCCAGCCTAAGTCAGGGTACACATGGGCCGAATGTTGGTAGAAATTTGCTGGTTCAAAAAAAAACGGCCAACATTTGGCCCGTGTGTATGTCGGACGAGCATGCTGGAAAACCAGCAGCCGATGGTGGAGAGCGCTGATCGGAGTGTTCTGGAGGGGGCCCCCCTGTCAGAACACAATAACTCAGCAGGGGAGTTCGCTGTACTTACTTTGCATAGTGAGTACAGCGGCTCCGACTGAAGCTGACAGGTTTTTTTTGTTCAACCCACTGGGTTGAATGGAAAAAAAAACCTATAGTGTGTACCAGGTTTTAGAGTTTATGTGATAGGGTGACAACACAGAGGTGCAGCTGAGAGACAGTTGCCACCCTATAACAGGAAGCACCTGAACAAGGACATTCATAACCAGATCACATGTATTCTTTTAAAGAAAAAGGATTGAAAAAACTTTTGAAATTAAATTAACATGTTAAAGCTTACATGGGGATTTAGTGTTTGGGTTTAGATCTACTTTAATGTGGCCTTAAGGCGTAAGAAGTTATTTACCTAGGGTTCCACTTTAGGCGTGGTAGCTGTTATCAGGCAAAAGGCACATACTTTACAGCTCTTTTTAATTAGCATTTTTTTACAAGGTGATATTCCCCAACTTCATGGCATCAGGGGGCAGCTGTCCACTTGTTATGCATATATACATACGAGCTGCCACTATAAGAAGCAACTGAACATACAGAACTTTTCAAATGGCTGAATGTCCCCAAAGGTCATCTTGAATCAAATCTTCCATAATCTCCAATACGTCAGGGAGACAACCACTTGCAACGAATCACTTTCAGATAGCAATTTGTTTCCTTCAGAGAATAGATTGCTTTGCTGGTGTTCAATATACTCACAAGATTGCATTTCTTCATAAAAGCACTGAGCAACCGATTTTGTACACTTCATAAAACACCAATTTATCCAAGTACTGGACATTGAGCTTGAAAATTGGACTTCTCTGCCTTAATTTGCTTGTATAAAACTTCTTTATAGTTGTCTAACAGCAATATGTACGGGATGACTGAAGATGAGGAATAACAAGACACAAAAGAAGGTGATCACTCCAACAGCCATCATCACACGCAGGGAGAGTGATACAGTAATTACAGAGGCCATTGTGTCTGGTAATGAATAAGCCACTCGTGCTTGAAATATGAAATTTGTCTTTCTTGAGACAAAGTGAATATTTTAACTCTTGCTTTACAAGAAAGCAGCAGACGATTGCTATTTATCAGTTCTGATTGCTTAAAAAACCCTAGTCCTAAAATCGAGCAAGGGCAGATCGCCCACTAGATGGCAGTCTTAAGACCCACATCGACCCAAGTTTTATTATTCATAATAGAAAGATTGTTTTACAATACCTGCGGCTTTGAAATTATCAGTATATTGCATATATTTCCAAAATGCAATATCTTCGAATACCTGTTTAGTTGCAACCTTCATTTTAACCTCTTTTCCTAAACAAAGTCACATATCAGGGCTGCTGTAAAGCACTGGGATTAACACTGCCTGCTCTCTATTCGGTTAGATAAGATTTGTAATTCTGACATTGTAAGATAATGGAGCACACTATAGGGGAAAAACAATAGGGTCATTAACCCTTTACGGCACACCAGCCTCAACTCAGGGCAATAAGCATGGCCTTACTATAATCTTTTGCATAGGGCTCCCCAAAGTTCCTGCTTTTCTAAGGCAGCCCATACATGAGTAAACCCAGACACATACAGTCCAAATATCTTCCGGTTCAGCAAGAACTGGCCAACATTCGGCCCGTGTGTACAGCTGCCTGTCTGACAGAAGCCAGTCTAACAACTGGCTTTAGTCAAACGGGCATGCTGGAAAACCAGCATCCACTCATTGGCTGTGAGCGCTGACCAGTGTGTTCGGGTCTGGGCATGGGGAGTCCAAAAGTCAATAGATAGATCAACATCTGTACAACCTCCATGCCCATACAAGAATCAAAATTCAGGTGATTCAATCCATGTATGGCCAGTTTAAAGGTGGAACAGTGAGATAACATCACCCCCTTGGGAACACTAGGCAAGGTCCAGCCTAGCCTAACCAGATTACAGACCCACAAGCAAGTCTACACTCTTGGCTGGCACCTGTCCCTTTGTCACCATACACAGGTTTGTGATCAAGAGAACTCTCTCAGGAATTAACAATGTCATCAAATTTGGAATTGCATATTTAACAAGATAAATGCTTTACTGTACAACAACTACAAAAGTATCTGATCCCTTTGAAAGACCTACATCTACATACTGCAGAGAACTCCCAATACATACTATTCTCAACCGAGGAGTGCTGCAGCCTCCTTCCACTCTCCAGTTGAGAGAAGTTCAAGGACTCCCTTCCAAGGGGGGGCCCACAGCCCTGATCAATGTGCACTCAAATGTTGTCTTCTGTGCAGGTTCTAGACAAGAAGGGGCCCTCTGCCACTTCATTGCAGAGGTCACAGATCAAATGCCTGTTGCTGTCTTTCACTTAGTTATTTGACTTATATGATTGTCCATATTCTATATACTATCAGAAATAGAAATTTTGAAACTTTCTGTTTTCAGTAGAAGATTCTGGCCTATTTCCTGTGCATGCTTCATGGATAGACTAGAACCCAGATACAAGAAATTACCTGATCAGCTGCTACCAGCACATCTAATTCTCAGCCCTGTGTAACTGCTCACATCATATATGAGTCTCAGCCCTTATCAGCTGCTAATATCACAAATGAGTTTCAGTACTTCCTCTTCTGCGATCTAAATATGATTGCAACCTTGCATTTCTGCTTTTTTCTCTGGCAAGTCTGCCCTCAATGTCTAAAAACATGTTCACTAACAGCCCTGCCAGCTATGTTCCCTGACGGCTTGACAGCTATCCTCTCACCGAACATCACCATCAAGAAGGCTGCAGGACCATTTACAAAGCGCAGCACAGCTTGTGTATGAGCATTGGGCAACCGGCTGTGCAGACGCAAGAAATCACAGCTGGCTGCCCACAGTAAACATGCCTGCACCGGGGACCTGAAGACCAGTGAAGAACTGGCTCGGGTGAGCACAGCGCTGGACCCCTAAACAGGTGAGTGTCCTTTTATTAAAAGTCAGCAACTACAGTATTTGTAGCTGCTGACTAATTTTTTTTCAAACAGGGCAAAGAACTGCTTTAACATTGAGCCTTCTTGATGCTGCCTTGTCGCTACTTTTGTTTTCCAGTTTCTCCAGCCTTCCCCACTCCCATTCTCCCCTCTGCCATCCTTTTTATGTTCATATGTAGAAATTTACTGTTGATTTTCTATTCATAGAATATGCCCCAAGCTCCTAAAAAAGTGTCTTTGAGTACACGTAACCTCTTTGATACCTGCCAATAGGGCAGGTATGTAAGTTTAATTGCTACTAGTTTGGAAACTTTGACAAAATGCTTGCAGCTACACACACCATGTGTTTGGACTGTACCTGTTTAAATGTATGCTTTTCGATGTTTGTCAACCCAACTTATCATTCAGTAAGAAAAGGAAGCAACGCCTTGTGATTGTGTTCAGTGAAGTTAACAGCGTATAAAGTTGGCTGTGTGGCATTATGTTGAACTGACTGTGGATCTCTGTGAGACATGACAGCCAGTACCTGGGGAAGTCTCCTTTGCATCCGGTTCAGGACAGCAGTGTGTGGTGGTTGGGTGACAGAGAGTGTCAAGGGTTTGTAGCAGGTAAGGTTCTTCTGGCGCTTCTGCCATGTCCCCCGAGCCCCCCTGCCCCAAATGTGGAACGTGACCCTCCCAGTAACCGAACCTGGAACAACAGGTACAGCAGAGATTTCTCCTGTAGTTGTAAATAGTGACCTCTGCCCAGGCCTAGGAACCTGAAATGGAACCTGAGAGTGTGTTGTGGTATATTCAGGGCTTCATCATGCCGTTACTGCAAACCTACAATCATGGACAGCAACCTGAACACTGCCTTAACAACCTGGGCACCAGGGGTTCCCTCTAACAAGCCCCTCCCACAGGCTAACAATGGACCTTAAAGTTGAACCTGTCAATCCATAATTGTGGGCCTTTAACCCAAGACTGGCAATAGACTCTTCTGATGGTGCTCCCCCCTAGTAGCCACTATCTTGTATTTTCACCCCCCTAGCATAGGCCAACTTCCAAGCCTTGGGCCTTGGCTCTTGAACTGTGTTTTCCACACACAGCAGGTCTGGGAGTCAAAAAACCTGCAAGGAAAGGACCCATCCAGACCTTCGAGACGGTCTCCCCAAATAGTTATCCCCTTTCACAGGTCACATCACTGGCATAAACATCTTAGTGATTTGCGAGGATTAAATAATTATTCATAACCTACAACACTAAAATAGGTGCCTGGGGTCACCTGAGAAGTGCCCCTGGAAAAAGGGAGAAAAGTTTGGACTATCTCAGTACCTCAAGGACGTAGACAAGGATATGTATAGTTTTATATAAAAGAAATTTAATAGTATATAGAATATAAAAACATTGTGGGACAAAACCACAAAATACAGGTAGTTAGATACAGTTGATAATTACAGACTTTTATGCTGCTTCAAACAATTATACAAAAAAATGAAATGAAGGTGACCCCCAGTGTTGAAGTGGGATGTCGAATATGATGCATCTTGGCGATAGTCCTTAACTAGTTTCGCAGCAATTGCTGTTGCTTCAGAAGGAGCCAGCCATAAGCATCTATTGAGATAAATCATAATCATAATTTAATGTTTAAACCATTATTCATGACATTGATATATATTTCAAAACTTGAAGGTTATTTTCTTTAATATCATATAAAATTGATGGGAGTACTGAGAGATATACATAGGCACTGCCTACCTAGAAAGGGGGGAGACTGCGGTAGTGTGGCAACATTAACAGAGGCACCCAAAGGCAATTTTCCCCCCCCACGGCAGACAAGGGAAGCACCTAGGACCACTAAATTTATATCGTTTACAGATAGTATGGTATATCTTCTGACAATCATCTATAAGGTGTGTAGTGCAAGGAAACACAATAGAAAAAAAGAAAAGGTGGGAAAAGAGGGCGAGAGAGGGGAGGGGAGAATTTGGGGGGTGGGGTGAGGGAGGGGAATGGGGGTTTGAAAAATGGGGGGTTTGGGGGGGAAGAAGGAGGAAAGGAGAGAACAGGGGGGGGATGGGGGAAAGGGGGAGGTGAGAAAGTAAAAAGGGGGGGTGGAGAAACATATACTGATATAACTGATATATTAGACTGCCAACCTATTGAGTCAAAATATCCGGTATGGGGGATAAGGAAATGCAGGAGTAATGATGGTTACAGCTGGTTGTTATTTAGCAGTCTATTGCCAGGCAGTTGTTGACTGGTATTTATTTAAACGGAGATCTATTCAAGTGATGTGTCGCAGCAAGAAAAACTTCCCCTGATAGGTATATATAATTAGGGTAGTTAAGAGAGAGATGGGATATAGATTAAATTTCTTCTGCCATATTTGCATAGCAGTTAGTGCCTATAGCCATGCGTCTGTCCCCGATGCCAGGCTTGGCATTTGGTATATGGTTAGCATGGGGTCGGTACATATATAAATATATTGCTGTTTAAATATTGCATGACTCACCGTTTGTCTCCTGTATTCCTGGGGAGCAGCCGCCATGCTAGGGGCGATATCTCAGCGTCCTATATGGTATATGGTTAGCATGGGGTCAGCATATTTATACAGTATCTCACAAAAGTGAGCACACCCCTCACATTTTTGTAAATATTTTATTATATCTTTTCAAGTGACAACACTGAAGAAATTACACTTTGCTACAATGTAAAGTAGTGAGTGTACAGCTTGTATAGCAATGTAAATTTGCTGTCCCCTCAAAATAACTCAACACACAGCCATTAATGTCTAAACCGCTGGCAACAAAGGTGAATACACCCCTAAGTGAAAATGTCCAAATTGGGCCCAAAGTGTCAATATTTTGTGTAGCCACCATTATTTTCCAGCAATGCCTTAACCCTCTTGGGCATGGAGTTCACCAGAGCTTCACAGGTTGTCACTGGAGTCCTTTTTCACTCCTCCTTGATGACATCATGGAGCTAATGGATGTTAGAGACCTTGAACTGTTGAACTTCCATTGACCAGTATGAGAAAGTGAGAGCGATAACACCAAATTTAACACACCTGCTCCCTATTCAGACCTGAGACCTTGTAACACTAACGAGTCACGTGACACCGGGGAGGGAAAATGGCTAATTAGGCCCAATTTGGACATTTTCACTTAGGGGTCTACTCACTTTTGTTGCCAGTGGTTTTAACATAATGGCTGTGTGTTGAGTTATTTTGAGGGGACAGCAAATGTACACTGTTATACAAGCTGTACACTCACTACTTTACATTGTAGCAAAGTGTTATTTCTTTAGTGTTGCCACATGAAAAGATATAATAAAAAATTTACAAAAATGTGAGGGGTGTACTCACTTTTGTGAGATACTGTAAATATATTGTATGTTTAAATATCGCATGACTCACCATTTGTCTCCTGCTTCCGCGTATTCCCGAGGAGCGACCGCCATGCTAGGGGCCGTTCTCAGCACCCTTATGTGCCTCCAACCCAGCTGACGTTCATCAACTGGCTGACGCCGGTGGATGACATCACTGGATCCGACTCTCCTCACCGCGCATGCGCGAAATTGCGCATGCGCGGTGACCAAATAGTGGGCACGGCCGGCGGCCATTGTCCTGGTGGGAATAGATTGTAGCTCTCTAAGGAGCATCATCATTCCCTGGAGAGGTAAGTGCCCGCCGCTGGGGGAGCTGAACCTCAGGCTGTCTCATGCCACGGTCAATCTAGGGGCAGTGGAAAATACAGCAAACATAAGAGTTTATAACTTTACATAGGCATGGGGTAGGGGACAGCCTGGTTATGAAGGTTGACCATGGCTGTCCTACTAATCTTAATACAACAGATATATATGAATAGAGGAATATTGAGTTATTAAACTCCTCATTTTAGTTAAAATTGTAATAGTTATTAATTTCAATTCAGTATTGGAATCAAAAGAAAAGAATTGAATCAGTGGGTCTCACCAGAACGAGCGCGTTGGTCCCGCACAATGGAGATAGGGACAGGTCAAGCCTGTCGATATATAAAGATATTTCAAAGGTTGGTTAAAGAAATGCTTTGTATGTGTGATTTTCATCTAGACCGGGAGTTATATTGGCATTTAAACGTTCAATCCAAACAGTTTCTCGCTGTAAGATTATACGATTCCAGTCTCCTCCACGAACATCCTCAGGGATTGTTTCAAGCACCACAAATTTTTCCACTTCAGGCTTAAATCTGTGGTGCAGACCTATATGTTGTCCCACTGTGATAAATTTACCATTAGTGGAATAGTATAGGTGATCTCCTATTCTTTGGAAAAGCTCTCTTATGGTCTTCCCCACAAAAAACGCATTGCAAGCACAAACCATCAAGTAGACGACTCCTCTTGTGCTGCAATTGGCATGAAAGGCAGGTGTAAATATTTCTCTATTACGGAGTATAAATTTTGTGCCCTCCTGTATCCAAGGGCAATGCGCACACAATGGAAAATGCTGCGAGGATTCCTTTGACCACGAGGTCCTTCCTGATAGTGACTACTTGTTAATTTGTCTTTCAATGAAGTTGCTCTACGAAATACCAGCTCTGGAGTTGATCTAACATATTTTTGAGGATGTGGTGATCAGTTAGCAAGTGCCAGTGGTCAGATAGAAGATTTCTTAATTGATTATTTTAATGAAACTGGTATAGCGAAGATTGAAATGATTGTTGTTGAGTGATTCAACAAATTCTATTAGGGTTCTTTCTGTTCCTGTCCAAATTATAAATAAATCATCAATAAATCTATGCCAGCAGATTATCTGATCTAGAAAAGTTTGGAGTGTCTCATCAGCAAAGACTGTCCTCTCCCATCCTCTTAGGAATAAGCTGGCATATGAAGTCATACTAGACTAAATTACATTATAGCAGACACAGACAGAGACAGGAGGCTGGAATTGACATCAGCATCTCCTAACAGTATGTGTCCCAACAGTATGAATCAGTCACTATTTGTAATATGGCAAATACAGGGTCCCCAAAGATACACCTCACAAAGAGCACCATTCCCCCAAATGCTATTGCCCATAATCAGTAGGCAAGTGGCTGGCATTCAGTCCCCTCCAAAAGCCTCTGTCCCGGGTGAGTCTGTCACATTTCTTCCCCATCAAAGGTTGACTAACAAGGTCCCAGACCTCCACCTGGTCTGGACATGCATTAGTCAGGCAGAGTGAACTCAAAGTCTGTCCACATGATCTCCTTTCTTGGCTGCAAGGAATAGTTGACCTCAGTAGGAATGGGACAGAGGTCATTGACTCTCTGTCCGGCTGTCAGCGCTTCAGCTGGGTGGTGTTTACCATTCCATGGCTTAGCCTGTTGCTGGGCAGAGGGGCCCACTGTCTCAGTTCCCTGAAGCTGAGAAGAAACTGTAGGTGCTAGGCAGAGGCCAGCAGTGCTCTGCCCTGTTACCAGCGATTCAGCTGGGAGTAGCAGCTTCACTACATCAGCTTGTTGCCGGAGAGAGGGGCCAACTGCCCCGGCTCCCTGGATCTCCCCAGTTGTTGCCGGTGCTGGGCAGAGGCTGGTAGCACTCTGCCCTGTTGCCAGCACTTCTGTTGGGGACTCCACATCCTCTGGCTAACCGTTGGGGCAGGAGGCTGGATTCCTCCACTCCCAAACTGTGTGGCTGCCATTGGGGAGGTGAACTGGCTGCTTCCTCTTCCATTCCCTCATCTGGCTGCTGGGACGACATGTCTCTGGTACTGTCTCCCAGGTGCACGGATCTTTTCTAGGGAGGAAAGACCGCTTCCTCCACCCTGGCCAACTGTTGGGGAGGGACGACAAACACCTCCTCTCCCTTCTCCCCCTGTATCTGCTGCTGGGAAGTGATTGCCACCTTCTCACCCTGAGCCTCCAAAACTGCCACAGGTGTGGGGCAGAGGTCTTGGACCCTCTGTCCGGTGACCAGCGCTTTAGCTAGGGAAGTTCCTTGTAACTCCACAGATACTGCTGTTGGCGCTGGGCAGAGCACAGTGAAGTTTGGCCCTGATACCAGCTCTTCTGCTGGAGGCTCATCAGGTTAATTCTTCCTCAGCATAAAAGTCTATCAAATCCCCTGTCTCTGCAACTGGTGTCTGGGGATAGAGGTTCACCATCTCCTGTCCGTAGAACCCAGAAGATGCTATTGGTGCTGAGCAGAGCACAGTGAAGTTTGGCCCTAATACCAGCTCTTCTGCTGGGGGCTCACCAGATTGTTCTTCCTCAGCAGAAAAGTCTATCAAATCCCCTGTCTCTGCAACTGGTGTCTGGGGATAGCCATCTCCTGTCCATGGAACCCAGAAGATGCTATCGGTGCTGGGCAGAGGTTAGCAGAGCTCTGCCTTGTTGTCAGCACTTCAGCTTTGAGGATGGCAATCTCCAGATTTTCCACTGCCAATTCTCTGGCATGCTGCTGAACGTGTTCTAGCAGTTTCTTGTATGCCCTTTCCAGATGCTGTTCCTTCATTAGCAAATGGTCCAGAACAGGTTTGAGCTCTGAGACCCCTGCAAGCAGAGGCGTCGCCAGGGGGTGGCTATCGAGGCTGGAGCCCCGAATGTGGAGCCCATAGCCCCGAGTCTCAGCGGGTGTGCAGGAGAAACTAGCGGGCGGGTCGCGGCTGCGGCGGGCGGCATTGGAGGTAGAGGAGAGAAGAGCAGGCATGTACAAGCACTGAGCCATCGGACCGCCACCTCCCCCCCCCCCCCCGCAGCGCTCATCCCTTCTCCCTGCTTAGTTATGCAGCGGGGCTGCATACAGACATGATGCTCAGCTGTCCTGTGACTAGTGGCCCCGGCCGCGAGATCGAGAGCGGCGCATCCCGATTCCCGTGCCCACTGACATCTGTTACACTCACTGTCGAGGGCTGGGCAGCGGGCGCTCTGTGATTTGCTGTGCAGGCGGCGGACATGTCTGATTGGCCCAGTGGAGGTGGTGACTGGTCACATGTGGAGGCGGGGCTGGGCTGGACTGTGGATGATCTCGGCCGCCCGGAGTCCCGCCTCCCTGCCTGGCGCGCGATGTGTCTCCTCTTTACTGAGGTCTGTCATCTGCTCTTCCTCCAGCCTGTCAGAGTGCTCCTCTCTGTCATCCCGCCCCTCTCTGTCATCCCGCCCCTCTCTGTCATCCTGCCCCTCTCTGTCAGCACCCCCTCTCTGTTAGCCCACTCCTCTGTGCCAGCCCACCCCCTCTGTCAGCACCCCCTCTGTCAGCACCCCCTATGTCAGCACCCCCCCCCCTCTCTGTCAGCCCACTCTCCTCTCTGTCAGCCCACCCCCCCTGTCAGCACCCCCCTCTCTGTCAGCCCACCCCCATGACAGCACCCCCCTCTCTGTCAGCCCACTCCCCCAGTCAGCACCCCCCTCTCTGTCAGCCCACCTCCCCAGTCAGCACCCCCCTCTGTCAGCCCACCCCCTTCTCTGTCAGCCCACCCCCTCTGTGTCAGCACCCCCTCTCTCTGTCAGCCCACCCCCCCAGTCAGCACCCCCCTCTCTGTCAGCACCCCCCTCTCAGTCCATACCCTCTCTGTCAGCACCCCCCTCTCTGTCAGTCCATACCCTCTCTGTCAAGACCCCCCTCTCTGTCAGTCCATACCCTCTCTGTTAGCGCCCCCCTCTCTGTCAGCCCACCCCCCCTCTGTCAGCGCCCCCCTCTCTGTCAGCCCACACCCTCTTTTAGCACCCCCCCGTCAGCCCTCCCCCTCTCTGTCAGCACCACCCCCCTCTGTGTCAGCACCCCCCCTGTCAGCACCCCCCTCTGTCAGCCCACCCCCCTGTCAGCACCCCCTGTCTGTCAGCCCACCCCCCTCTGTCAGCACCCCCTCTCTGTCAGCACCCCCCTCTCTGTCAGCCCACTCCCCCAGTCAGCACCCCCTCTCTGTCAGCCCACCCCCCAGTCAGCACCCCCCTCTCTGTCAGCCCACCCCCATGACAGCACCCCCTCTCTGTCAGCACCCCCCTCTCTGTCAGCCCACCCCCCTCTCTGTCAGCCCACCTCCCCAGTCAGCACCCCCCTCTCTGTCAGCACCCCCTCTCTGTCAGCCCACCCCCCCAGTCAGCACCCCCCTCTCTGTCAGCCCACCCCCCCTGTCAGCACCCCCCTCTCTGTCAGTACCCCCCTCCCTGTCAGCCCACCCCCCTGTCAGCACCCCCCTCTCTGTCAGCACCCCCCTCTCAGTCCATACCCTCTCTGTCAGCACCCCCCTCTCTGTCAGTCCATACCCTCTCTGTCAGCACCCCCCTCTCTGTCAGTCCATACCCTCTCTGTCAGCCCACCCCCTCTCTGTCAGCACCCCCTCTCTGTCAGCACCCTCTCTCTGTCAGCCCACCCCCCTGTCAGCACCCCCCTTTCTGTCAGCACCCCCCTCTCTGTCAGCACCCCCCTCCCTGTCAGCACCCCCCTCTCTGTCAGCACCCCCCTCTCAGTCCATACCCTCTCTGTCAGCACCCCCCTCTCAGTCCATACCCTCTCTGTCAGCACCCCCCTCTCAGTCCATACCCTCTCTGTCAGCACCCCCCTCTCTGTCAGTCCATACCCTCTCTGTCAGCGCCCCCCTCTCTGTCAGCACCCCCTCTCTGTCAGCACCCCCTCTCTGTCAGCACCCTCTCTCTGTCAGCACCCCCTCTCTGTCAGCCCACCCCCCTGTCAGCACCCCCCTCTCTGTCAGCACCCCCCTCTCTGTCAGCACCCCCCTCTCTGTCAGCACCCCCCTCTCTGTCAGCACCCCCCTCTGTCAGCACCCCCCTCTCTGTCAGCACCCCCCTCTCAGTCCATACCCTCTCTGTCAGCACCCCCCTCTCTGTCAGTCCATACCCTCTCTGTCAGCACCCCCCTCTCTGTCAGTCCATACCCTCTCTGTCAGCGCCCCCCTCTCTGTCAGCGCGCCCCCCTCTCTGTCAGCCCACACCCTCTTTTAGCACCCCCCTCTCTGTCAGCAGCACCCCCCTCTTTTAGAACCCCCCCGTCAGCACTCCCCCTCTCTGTCAGCACCACCCCCCTCTGTGTCAGCACCCCCTCTCTCAAGAGAACACCGGCACGGCGATGCCTCCTTCTACCTCAACCTCCAGAGTCACGCTGAATAACAGCCATGGTGGCTGTGACTGGCAGTGGGACAGAACGAAGATAAAAAAAAAAGGTGTCACTCTCTCTCTGTGTTTCTCGCTCTCCTTCTCTCTCTCGCTTTCTCTCTTTCTCTCTTTCTCCCCTTCTCTCCTTCTCTCTCTCTTCTTCTCTGTCTCTATTCTCTCTCTTCTCTCTTTTGACGGGCACAGTGGCTTCATTTCACGGGGCACAGTGGTTGCGATTGATGGGGTACAGTGGTTGCATTTGACGGGGCACAGTGGCTGCATTTGACGGGGCACAGTGGCTGCAATTGATGATTTGACTGCCCCTTGGCTAATTTTAAATAAATAAACTTAGGCTTTAAGGGGGCAAGGGCAGGTAGGTCAGTGCATGTCAGGTAGGTCAGTGCATGTCAGGTAGGTCAGTGCATGTCAGGTAGGTCAGTGTATGTCAGATAGGTAGGTCACTGTGTGTTAGGTAGGTCAGATAGGTAGGTCACTGTGTGTCAGGTAGGTCAGATAGGTAGGTCAGTGTGTGTCAGGTAGGTAGGTCAGTGTATCAATTAGGTCAGTGTGTGTCAGATAGGTAGGTCAGTGTGTGTCAGGTAGGTCAGATAGGTAGGCCAGTGTGTGTCAGGTAGGTCACATAGGTAGGTCAGTGTGTGTCAGGTAGGTCAGATAGGTAGGTCAGTGTGTGTCAGGTAAGTAGGTCAGTGTATCAATTAGGTCAGTGTGTGGCAGATAGGTAGGTCAGTGTGTGTCAGATAGGTCAGTGTGTGTCAGGTAGGTCAGTGCGTGTCAGGTATGTCATGTAGGTCTGTGTATGTCAGCCAGGTAGGTCAGTGTGTCTCAGGTAGGTAAGTGTGTCTCAGGTAGGTCAGTGTATGTCATGTAGGTCAGTGTGGGTCAGGTAGGTCCATGTGGGTCAGGTAGGTCAGTGTGGGTCAGGTAGGTCAGTGTGGGTCAGTGTGGTGTGGGTCAGGTAGGTCAGTGTATGTCATGTAGGTCATTGTGTGTCAGCCAGGTAGGTCAGTGCATGTCAGGTAGGTCAGTGCATGTCAGGTAGGTCAGTGCATGTCAGGTAGGTCAGCACGGTCAGTGTATGTCAGCCATGTAGGTTAGTGTATGTCATGTAGGTCAGTGTATGTCAGATAGGTAGGTCAGTGTATGTCAGGTAGATTAGTACGTTTCAGGTATGTCATGTAGGTTAGTGTATGTCAGCCAGGTAGGTCAGTGTATGTCAGGTAGGTAACACCCCCCTCCATACAACCCCACCGTCTGCCGCACCATCACCCCCCCCCCCCGGTGCTGGGCTCTGACTTCGGGCTGAAGCCCCTGGTCTTTTTGCTACCTAGCAACGCCCCTGCCTGCAAGACCGAGCATAGCCTCTCTATATTCTCGCAGGTCCTCAAGGGTAGGTTCCCCTTTATCGCCAAACACAAAACAATCTGTAAGGCTCTCCTACAGCAATCCAGGGCCTCCAAAGTCATATCCCTCTGGAGAGCATTCTGTTGTCTCCCCTAAATATCCCTGCTCTGCGTGCCATTGCAGAGCCCGATAATGATTGTCCAGCTTTATCTCCTGCTGGACCAGCCTGTCCAACTCAGTCACCCATTGCTCCTTGGGCTGCTCTCCCAGGAATGCCATCCGAAATGCCCGTTGGTCACTGGCCCGTTGCTCTTGGGTTGGAAAGCACTTGCCCTGTTTTATACCAGCAAGCTGGAGGGCTCCAATCCAGAGCTCCAACCGAATTTGCTGCCTGAGCTCCAGGTATTCATCCTCAGACACAGTCCTGGTGTATGCTGAAAGGACGATCCGCAGCAGCCCCCGGAATTCTGATGCCAGGTCCATATCTCTGCTGGGGTGACCAAAGTCTTCTATCCTGATCTTGGATCCAGGCGGAGATTTGGATGTCCCAGACTGCAGGAAGCGTCCCACTGCTTGCCACCAATGTAACGAAACGTCCCACACTCCGCTTGAGTGCTTCCGTCATATACCACTTCCTCCCAGTGTGAATATAGATATCAGATATTCCAACCACTCACAAGCACAAAACAAGACGAGACTTGCCTAGCTGCTAACATGGACTCATTTATTAGAACCAAAATTACAAGTCTTTATATACCGTTAAAGAGGAGGTTCCCCTCTCCTGCTCATATTACTCTAACAATACAACTGTAACCTAATTAACATGAGCTAGTTTACTAAATCATTTATCCAGACTAGATGACTCAGAGACATGACCTCTAGGGCAGAATTCATGTCTCCTAGCTCACCGACTATACAATACACAAATAACTTTCATGTTTTGAAATATTTATCAATTTTAAAAATAATGGTTTAAACATGAAATTATGATTATGACTTATCTCAATAGATACTTATGACTAGCTCCTTCTGAAGAAGCAGCAATTGCTGCAAAACTAGCTAAGGACTATCGCCAAGACGCATCATATTCGACACCCCACTTTAACACTGGGGGTCACCTTCATTTCATTGTTTGTATAATTGTTTGAAGCAACATAAAAGGCTGTAATTATCAACTGTATCTAACTATTTTGTCAATGTGGTTTTGTCCCACAATGTTTTTATTTTCTATATACTATTAAATTTCTTTTATATGAAACTATGCATATCTTTGTGTACGTTCTTGAGGTACCAAGATAGTCCAAACTTTTCTCCCTTTTTCTCCCTTTTTCCAGGGGCCATTCTGAGATGACCCCAGGCACCTATTTCTATGATATATGAATAATAGGCAATATCCTATTGATAAAATAACCTACAACACTGTATCTTCTGACTCTAGCCACATGAGAACACTCCCCAGTAGTAGGCAGAAACAATTAATGTTCTGGGCTTAGGGAAAACATCCTCTGATAAAAAGTGAGCAATAAGTGAAAACAATAAGTGCATCTGTACAAGGTAATGCTCTATATAAAACAATCATCTAAAGTGACTTCAGTGCTGATGAATACAGTGAAGTGACTAATGCATAAATAAACAGTGACTGGGTAAAGTGCACATGCGTTGATAGGAGATCTGGTGACTTTCGTGGTGTTTTGTCCCCACTCGGGGCTCCCAGAACTCTCACCTTAATGACACAATAAAAGTGCCTGTTAGAATCCCTTGGGTGTAGACCTCCTTCCACTTGGATCAATGCTGGCGTTCTGGAGTGCCTATGGATCAGTCATCGGCGATGTTCCCTCCAGTAAGTAGGTTCCACATAAGGAGTAATCAAAAGAGGGGACTCCAATAGTGTGATAAAGTATGACCAATAGTTTTATTAAAAATAGTAACTGCTTACATAAAAACAGCGCTGGACAGCAGCGAAAAACAGCGAAAAAACAGCGGTTTCGATCCCCGCTACGTCACTTCCGGTCCGCGTGTGTTGTGTTTCCGGTCACGTCCTACGCGTTACGTCATGTCACATGACTTCCTCAGGGCACCGGATTGGCTGTTGCCATTGTGTATTTATATCATTAGGGCCGGAAGTAAACAGATCGCCATTTTGTTGTAGACAGGATGTGTGTAAATACCGTGGCCATCTTGCGGAGGATGGTCACGCTCGTAATGTCTAAATAAAGTTTCTTTGTATACATACAAAGAAGTAAAATCTTTAAAATCTTTTAAAAAACCTCGCAACAATAGTGGACATAATCAAAGACATCATAATGATAGATCATATAATGAAGGTCCACCCAGGGAGTACAGAGAAGTACCGTATCAGAATCAACACTACAGATACGAAAGAAGCCCAACACCTACATACAACCGATTTGAACCGATCAGACACCATAATGACACTAACTCATATTCTCGCCAATACCCATATGAAAGAGAAGTACATAACAATGGTTTTTTAGATCGAGGTCGAAGAGAAACACCACCGAGGAGGAAACAAGACTATGCACAACGATCCCCGAGAAGACACCCACGAGAACCTCAACATTCCCCACAAAAACGACAACAAGAAGAAAGGAGAAGAACCCCAGAACCAAGAGGGGATGTCGAGCGGGAAAGAGACTCAAAAAGAAAAAGGGTATAGTGGGTGAAAGGATCTTCAACCTAAGTGGACAAACTTTGTCCACTGAGGAACTGGCTGTACTAGATAAAGGTTTAAAGTATGCCCCCACGAAGAATCTTGACAAATTTGCAACATACATAGGAATAAGGAAATATGTGAGAAAGATTAATATCAAGAAAGCCATCCTAAGCAACCCTCAAACCAGACGAATAACCAACACACAAGAAGAACAACGAGTTGAACATAGTGGATTGCGGAATAAGTCTCTCTTTAACCCCCATACATATGATAATCAACACATAGAAGTATTTAAAAATCTGGTACTAAAGGACCTGGACCAACTAAAGATCAAGAAGGTGAATGACCCCATACATATTAAGAAAGGTATACGCTCCTTAATCAATAGAAAAGACCTGGTAATAAGACCGGCGGATAAAGGAGGAGGGGTGGTCATCCAAAACAAAATGGATTACAAAGCAGAGATTGAACGCCAATTGGAAGATACCAGCACTTATCAAAAGCTACTTGGGAATCCATCGAGTAAATGCAAAAAAGAATTAGAAAAAGTGGTACATTTAGGTACCAAAAAGGATATACTAGATGCTAAAGAAGCAAGATATCTAGTTCCTGATTCACATAGGATCCCAGTTCTTTACACAGTTCCCAAGATACATAAGAGCCTTCAGAACCCCCCGGGGAGACCCATAGTAAATGGGATCAATTCCCTAACAGCAAGAATTGGCCAGTATATCGACTATTTTATCCAACCTGCTATCCAAAAAACTTCATCGTATGTAAGAGACACTAAACATGTCCTACAATTACTAGAAAACATACCGGTCCTGGAAGGAAGGACCCTAATGGCAACCGTCGATGTATCATCTCTTTACACGATAATCCAACATCACCAAGCATGTGAGGCAACGAAATGGGCTCTGAGAAAATATAGTACATTAAAATGCACACAAAGAAAATTTTTAATCAAATGTCTAGAGTTCTCATTAAAAAACAATTATTTTTGGCATGACCAAAAGTATTATAAACAAATTACGGGAATAGCCATGGGTGCAAAGTTTGTGCCAAGTGTTGCCAATGCCTTTATGGCACAATGGGAGGAGGAATCAGTGTATAAACATCAACCGCACGAACTAGGATTATTCAAAAGGTTCATTGATGACATCATCATTATATGGAATGGAAGTAGAGAGCCACTAGAGGAGTTTCTATGCAATCTAAACATCAATGACAGGAATATACAACTAACTTGGAATATAAATGCCAAAAAAATAGAATTCCTAGATCTAGAAATCACCATTGAAGAAGACTCACTAATAACGAAAACCCACTTCAAGGAAGTGTCAAGAAATAGTTACCTACCCATTACCAGCTGCCACCACAAACCGTGGTTATATAACATTCCGAGAGGACAACTCGTGAGAATCAGGCGCAACTGCACCACGGACAGAGATTTCAAGACCCAAGCTAACATGATTGGACAAAGATTTGTGAACAAAGGATATGAAGAAGCTCAGATCGAAAGAGAAATTCTATCGATCCAAACAATGAACAGAAAAGAGATGATACATGCACCCAAGAAGCCACAACAATTTCCAGAAGCACCAAGTCTAATTTTAGACTACAATGTCCAATTCAAAGACGTAGAAAGGATAATTCGAAGACACTGGCATATCCTAAAGGAAGATAAGCATTTACAAAGAGTACTACCAGAGAAACCATCGATTATTTACAAAAGAGCACCCACTTTGAGGGACATTATTGCTAAAAATGTGGTTGAACCTCCCCCCAAAAACAAATTTACATTTTTTGATGGCAAAGGGTTTCATCCCTGTAAGTACTGTTTTGCATGTACACATGCAAAAAAAATTCAGGGTAAAAAACATGAGTTTAAAGCAACCAGCACAGGAAATACTTACCCTATAAAAGATTTTATTAATTTTCATACAGAAGGAGTAGTGTACATTCTACAATGTGCCTGTAATTTACAGTATGTAGGGAGAACCAAGAGAGCACTAAAAATCAGAATCAAAGAGCATATAGAAAACATTATAAAAGGATGTTCGAAACACAATGTATCTAAGCACTTTGCATTAAAGCATGATAAAGACCCCACGGGATTGTTGTTTTGGGGTATAGAGAAATATAACAGGTCGTGGAGAGGGGATCATAAAATTAGAACACTCAGCCAGAATGAATCTAAGTGGATCCATAGAATTAGGACATTGGCACCTGAAGGGTTAAACATAGAATTCGACTTAAATTGTTTTATAAGTGATTTTTAACTTTTTACTGATTCTTGTAAACCCACTACATCATTTCCGGTGCGCCTCCAGTTGTTGTCATAATTTGTCCTATCCCACTTTATAGGGGGTTTTTACTATACTATTTTAACTATTTATATTAAAATTTTATACAAATTATATACAGGCACAGCCACACGCATGTTCACCTGGATTTAGGATTTTTTGACCATCCACCGTATTTAATTATTCAGCGTTTTTAATATATATGTTTTTTAACCATTAGTGGTCATTGTATTTCTATTTTTACCTATTTTTACATAGCTCGGGGTTTTTATGCTATGTTTTGGTTCTAGGTATCCCATTGTATATTTAATACTACATCATGGTGACTGCCATAGTTGTTTGTTTGAACGCATTATTATGAGCGCAGGTTGAGCGATCGTGGATCCGTACAGCACCACTCATTTACCACATCTCCCTGCATTTCAAACATCCTGGCTTCCCCCTTTTTTTACTTCTTTGTATGTATACAAAGAAACTTTATTTAGACATTACGAGCGTGACCATCCTCCGCAAGATGGCCGCGGTATTTACACACATCCTGTCTACAACAAAATGGCGATCTGTTTACTTCCGGCCCTAATGATATAAATACACAATGGCAACAGCCAATCCGGTGCCCTGAGGAAGTCATGTGACATGACGTAACGCGTAGGACGTGACCGGAAACGCAACACACGTGGACCGGAAGTGACGTAGCAGGGATCGAAACCGCTGTTTTTTCGCTGTTTTTCGCTGCTGTCCAGCGCTGTTTTTATGTAAGCAGTTACTATTTTTAATAAAACCATTGGTCATACTTTATCACACTATTGGAGTCCCCTCTTTTGATTACTCCTTATGTGGAACCTACTTACTGGAGGGAACATCGCCGATGACTGATCCATAGGCACTCCAGAACGCCAGCATTGATCCAAGTGGAAGGAGGTCTACACCCAAGGGATTCTAACAGGCACTTTTATTGTGTCATTAAGGTGAGAGTTCTGGGAGCCCCGAGTGGGGACAAAACACCACGAAAGTCACCAGATCTCCTATCAACGCATGTGCACTTTACCCAGTCACTGTTTATTTATGCATTAGTCACTTCACTGTATTCATCAGCACTGAAGTCACTTTAGATGATTGTTTTATATAGAGCATTACCTTGTACAGATGCACTTATTGTTTTCACTTATTGCTCACTTTTTATCAGAGGATAGTTTTTGCGCAGAATCACAGACACATTTTATTGTTGTGCCATTTATATAACTGTAGGTAGTGGAGTGGTGTTCACTATTTGATTTTGCAGCAAGACATAGAGTATCACTTAAACACTTTAGTAGCGCAGAAGTCTATCGCAAGATACTTCATATTTAGGGAAAACATATTGAACCCAGATAACAACAACAATAGGAGCTCCATCTGACTACGGCCTAGTGGCCAACACTAAACCTAGACTCACAAATTCACAGCAATCGCAGCAAATCGCAATGCGCTATGCTGTCGCCCAAAAGGTCCTGTTTCAAGCTTCGCGCGTTGCAATTTTGCCACGATTGCAGTGCGATTTATCATGGCAAAATTGCAGCTAAAGCTGGCCATAGATGGATCAAAGTCCCTGCTGAACTGGCCGAGATTTGTTCCAACTATGGGCAGGCTGGTTGCACTGAAGTCGATCCATCGATTTTGTTTTTTCGCATGTGATTGCTGCTAGTGGCAGTAGCCTCCAGCAGTAATCATTGTCTTCTGTCAGCAGGAAAGGCTCCCGTCGGCAGAACACAATAGGGCTGGGATTCCCTCAACAACACTGACTGTGGTTGCAAGAAAGAAGATTGCATAATCTATGGCTTGCTTAAGTTAAACTAATCATAAACAGGCACACATTTGACATGAATATATAAAAATGTGAAAACAGACTAGCAAAATACTTATCAGTGTTGCTGTGCGAACTGTCCTGATTTTCACTGTATCTACAACATAGTTGACTGGTTGTCGACAATCTATTCTGGGAATACCACCCAGGCTGCCCACAACACAACCTCTGCCCACCTAAACACTGTAAATATTTTCAGTGCTCATAACATGCCGCTCAAAAAGTTTTCATGTCTTGAGTACATTAGGCAAAAGATAAGGCGCATTTTATACATTGCTATTTCTGAAAGAACTATGGGATGCTGACCAATACCATACTTATGCCGCGTACACACGGGCGGACTTTTTGACCGGACTGGTCCGACTGACTTTCCGACGGGCTTTCGACGGACTTTTGAACGAACGGACTTGCCTACACACGATCACACCAAAGTAAGACGTATTTGTACGTGATGACGCACGACCGGACTAAAATAAGGAAGTTGATAGCCGGTAGCCAATAGCTGCCCTAGCGTGGGTTTTCGTCTGTCGGACTAGCATACAGACGAGCGGATTTCTCGATAGGAACTGGGTCCGGCGGAGTTACGGCGTAAAGAATTGAAGCATGTTTCAAATCTAAAGTCCGTCAGATTTTCGACTGGAAAAGTCCGCTGAAGGTCCGATGAAGCCCACACACGATCGGATTGTTCGCCGGACTCGGTCCATCGGACCAGTCCGGTCGGAAAGTCCGCTCGTGTGTACGCGGCATAACATATACTTTGCATACCACTCAAAGCAGCAAAACTAAATACAAAGTAATATATATGGTATATATAAGTATAAATATAAAGTATTTAAAATCTGGCAAACACCAACCCCACATTTACGTTTCATTAACCACTTCCACTGTCATGTGAATTCATAAACATTATCGTATACACCCTTTAGAATTCAGAAAGAGTCTGTGCTTGCATCTAATTCATGTACCTGTCACAGACAGGTATATGAATCTGTCAGTGTCTGCACCAAGGAAGGATTTCCCACACTGGGCACTCCTACCTCAGTGCACTCTCTCCCGTCCACCCCCCCCCTGACCACTGCGCTCGTCATACTGACAGGAGCATGGCTGAGGCTTTTTGTATTGGGGTGGGCAGAGCCCAATGGGGAACGGAGAGACTTGTTCTCCATCCGATCCACTTCACTTTTGATTTACAACGCATGGGAGTGGGTGGATCTATAGCTACTATTCAGTTCAATAGCAGTCTTTGAATCCACACAGTGATGTGTACTCTCAGTCGGACCTGATGGGGAAATAATCTCTCATTTCCCTGGCAGGCTCCACCTACCCAGTGACAAGTTATTTCCCAAATATGGGCACTGCCCATATCTGGGTAATGACATTACCTGTTTCCCCATTTGCATTTAACTTAATAGGGCTGAGGAATACCGCACTGTGCAGGAAACTGTCACATACATTACAGCTTACCAACACAGACACTACCCGCACTGGCATACGTCTGAGAACTGGCAGTATTTCTTTGTCACTGTCTTAACAACACATTTTTAAAATGGCAATAGTAAGAACTACCAGAATTTTCTGTGTTGGTAATGTTACTGGCACTGGCACAAATGCTTACTTGAATTTGGAGTATATAAGGGGGACTATGATTGGCTGTATGTTGACAGAAAACCACACAAGGCCCGGCCACACTTCTTCTTGGATGTGACAATTAACCACCTGGTGATGATGGCACTCTCCGTCATTGTGTCATACTCCTGACCATAGGCCTGCTGTCGATATCCCTGGTCATAGGCCTTAATACTTATGAATAAAGAAATGTCCACACATAAACATGCATTTCCTGCAATTTTTTTTTTTTCGTTTCAATGTTTTTATTAACTTTTTCACATTAGATATAAGAACAATAGCAAAATATTTAAACATTATATCAATTGCACAGTACCGGATGTTCGTTTGTTGAAGAAAAGACATTGGGTACTTTTTTAATGGCACTTAGATGGTACTCATCGAGCTGCTTATTAAACAAAGAAAAATGTAAAGTAGGGAGAAGAAAAGAAAGAAAGAGAGGGGGGGGGGGAGACCCCAATCTCTGGTCCATGCCACTCGAAGGCTCCTCAGGCCTCATCGACTTTAAGCCCCAACAGGGCATGTTTATGGGATTTCATGAGGTTATGAAATGTCCACACATAAACATGTATTTCCTGCATTTTTTTTTTTTCGTTTCAATGTTTTTATTAACGCTTTCACATTAGCTATAAGAACAATAGCAACATTTTTAAACATTATATCAATTGCACAGTACCGGATGTTCGGGTAAAAATAAAGTTGTAAACCCTTATCCAAAATCGTCGCACCTCGGGGCATTGCCACCTTATATGGTATATCGTTCCATCTTGCCCACAGCCTCGAAAGCACTTTGGAGAAGCTCCTGGGACATGTGTAGTCTGCTCAGCACCATGTACCATCTTAAAAGGACCTTATAATTTGCCTCTATAATAGAGGTGTTAATAAGTTATTTGGAAGCTGCTTAGGCAATCGATTGCCATTCCTCTAGTTCAAGGTTTTCTTGGAGGTTTTGCTCTCATTTGACCATGTAATGTTGTTTGACTGAGGTATGCGTTAGGATAGTATACAATTCAGAAATACGACTTTTGGTTTTAACATATTTATGACATAGCTATTCCAAGGGCGACATAGTCGTCAAATCGCTTTTGCGAGATAAAGTGTTTAGGTAGTGTTTCAGTTGAATAACTGATATTGAACATATTGAACTGAACTGAACTGAATTGAATTGAACTGATATTGATATTGAACGATCGATATTGTTCAGAATCTGGCATCTGGTATTTAACTAATAGGGTCTGTTTAGTTAACATGCCCTTGTGATCACAAATGTCTGCAATGCGCAGGAGACCTTTATTGGTCCACCAGTTGAAGTTATGAGGAGTGAGGCCTGGGGTGAAATCTTTGTTTTGCAACAGAGGGGCCAATGTGTCATGCGGGGATTTTAAACAAATGACATTTAGATAATCTGTCCCAAATGCTAAATAATAGGGAGAGATAGGGGCATAAAATCGTAGGTCGGTCCCAAGCCGGTATCCACATGGTATGGGATATTGATTTGGATGGACATGAATGTGATTCTATATGCATCCACAATGAGTGAGGCTGAGAGGAGTGGAACCTGATAAGCCGGGACAGTTGAGCAGCATACAAATATTTGAGCAAATCAGGGACTCCCAGTCCACCCTTCATTTTTGGGGTATATAGTGTGCGCCTATTCACCCTAGGCCTCTTGTCCCCCCAGAGAAACTGAAAGAGCTTTCTTTGAAAATTTAATAAATCGGTTCTGACCAGAGCAATAGGTAAAGTGCAAAAAAGGTACAGAATCCTGGGAAGGATATTCATCTTTATAGAGTGTAGTCTGCCAAACCACGATGGAGCATGGATCTGTCAGTTAATCAAGTCTGCCGTTAAGCCTTTTAGAGTGCAGGGTAATTTTGGGAATACAGGGTGTGTAAGGAGGGAGTCAGACATATACCTAGATAGGGGAGAGCTACGGGTTCCCAAATAAACTTATATGAAAATTGGAGGGCTTTCATTATCCAATCCAGTAGGGAGATGTTTAGTGCTCTGGATTTTTCCTGATTAACTGAGAGGCCAGAAAGCAGTGAGAACAGCTGTAGTATGCCATAGAGATTGGGAAGGGTGGTTATGGGCATGGAGACCATCAGTAGGATATCATCCGCAAAAAATGTGCATGTTCCCTGTCCGCACATTCTATCCCTTTTTATGTCTGGGCACTCGCTGATTTTGATAGCTAACGGTTCTATAGCCAGTACAAACAATAAAGGGGATAGTGGGCAGCCCTGGAGATTCCCCCTTTGAATTTGAAAGGATTTGGACGAATAGCCATTAATCAATAAAGATGCTGTAGGGGAAATGTAAAGGGCTTTTAGAGTCGACAAAAACTGCGGACCAAATCTATATCTAGATAAGACATAGAATAGGTAGTCCCATGGTAGGGAATCAAAGGCCTTCTGAATATCTAAGGATAGTAACATGCCTCGTCTAGGCCCCTTCCCATCCCAATCTGAATGGACAACTGAAATAATGTCTATTATTCTCCTGGTCTGGTCAAACGTCTGGCATTTGGGAATGAATCCTGCTTGATCGGGATGTATGTAACGTGTAAGAAAAGAATTCAGTCTACAGGCCAATATTTTGGACATTATTTTTAAGTCCACATTTATCAAGGATATTGGGCAGTAATTGGAGCAATCTCCATGGTCTTTCTCCCGTTTCGGTATGACATGTATATATGCAGTATTTTCATGAGTTGGGATCCAGTTACCCCTATGGATGTCATTGAAATAGTCGCATAAGTGAGGGATGAGAATTTCTTGATATTTCCGATAGTTTTGACCCGCAAAGCCATCTGGGCCTGGAGCTTTAAATGGGTGTAGCGATAAATTGGCCATTTTAATTTCTGTCTCAAAGAATTCTCCATCCATAAGTTCGGTATGGGCTTGCTGAAGCTGCGGTAGAGGAAAGTTTTGAAAAAATTAGTCTGCCCTTTCTGTCGAGAATTGGGCCTGTTGGCGATATAATGTCGAGAAAAAGTCTTGGAATTCTCGCACTATCAATTGCGGATTCTGGGTAAGTTGACCATTGCGCAGTTTCAATTTGGGTAATGTCAGTGACTATTTCCGGGGTACTAGTTTTCTGGCTAGTAGGGTAGTAGGTTTACCACCCATAGTGTATTATTTATGTTTTGACCAATGAATGGATTTTTCTGCTTGGGTGGTGAGGGTCAAATTTAAAGCCAATCTAGCTGAGTCAATTTTGTGTCTGATATCAATTAAAGGAGCCATTTTCTGTTCATCTGGGAGATGTTGTAACTCTATTTCCTGCTGTTAGATGGTGCTGTCTTGATTTCATTTAGATCTAGCAGCCAGCTGGATAAGCTTCCCCCGAATGGCAGCCTTTTGGGCATTCCAATTTATGGCTGGAGATGTCTCCGACGATACATTTTCCAGAAAAAATGTGCGTAATTCGGTTTCTATTTCCGAGTACAAAATGGGATCATTGAGCATGGATGTGTTGAGGTGCCTTGGAGAAGGACAGGGCTTCATCCATAGATTAGAGAGCGATATTTTAACAGGGGAATGATCCGATCATGGAACAGTCAAGATCTTTGTCATGGTAATAGCGCTGTGTCAGTGAATATGTGATCTATGCGTGAATACATTTTATGCACATGGGAGAAATGAGTATAGTCCCTGGCAGAGGGATTGTCTTCCTGCCAAGCGTCAACCAGACCATAAAAATGTAGCAATCGAGCTATCTTGTTGCTATTCTTGGGTACTTGTTTGAGGTCTGCCCAGATCAGATCTGTCTAACGTACGGTCAAGTGAGATATTACTATCTTCCCCCCAAAATCTCCTGTCCTTGGACCTTAGGCATTAGGACCCTAAGCATGGTGGTAAAGAATTCCACCTGTCTTGAATTAGGGGAATAGTAGGCGATAAGGGACACTAGCTGATCGTGGATACGGCCAACCACCATGATATATCTACCAATTTTATCCTTTACTATGTTGATGAGGGTAAAAGGAGTCCTTTTTGAAAAGCATATAGCCACCCCCCTTTTCTTTTCGCTGCCTGATGAAAGGTAGCAATGTGGGTATTTGGCGCTAAGATCCCTGGGGGCCAAGGTTTTGGAAAAATGTGTCTCCTGTAATAAAAGGATGTCAATTTTCTGTTTATAATAATATTGGAAGTCCATAGTACTCTTGGTTGGGGAGTTAAATCCGTGTATGTTATGGGTGAAAATGGAACATGTAGAGTTCTGTGTCTTAGCCATCGTGGTGGAGCAGAGCACTCTCACCTGGATATTTGTAGAATGTGGTCAGGAGCCAAACATCGGATATCACAGCAATATTCTCTTGTTGTGGTGGGCTGTCAGATCCAGAGCCCGGGGTCAGAGTCCAATGTGGGGGAAGGAAGGGAAACATAAAAAAGGGTTTGAAGGTGGAAGCGAAAAGGAGAACATGTTATGTTACCATTTGACAGTTATGCAAAATATTATGGTCATTAATCGTAGAAGTAGCAATGGGCCGGAGCCCTCCCTGGGGTCAAAGCCCAGGGCCCAAAACATAAAGTTGCCTCCATCATCTAGTGAAGGCAAGATCATAGGAGGGGCATGCGTATTCACCCCGGCTCAACATCAAAAATTCAAGAATAAAAATCAGAAGTAAGGCAGGTATAGGTGAGAGCGAATTAACAAAAAAAAAAAATCAACTCTGGAAAGGGTCATCTCCGATGGTTAGGTAATGTCTGGGTGTTATTCAAGATCCATCTAGAGTAAGCCCAAATCAAATAAAGCACACCCTGTGGACCCAGGGTCAACCAATAATGCCATAGAGGAGTGACCAAGGTTAATTCTATGGTTAAATAACCAGTTATCAGAACAGTGAACTTGTCAACAATTAACTGAAAAAGGGCGTGGCGAAGTCCGGAATGGTAACGGTCATACCTCTACGATCAGGAGCAGAGAAGCTGCGCTAAAAAAAATGTTTTTACCTAAAAAAGTGATTATTTCTAGTATGAGTTAGATATAAATAACTCTAGTGCATGAAATTGAATAAATCTGTGAAGAAATTTTTTTTTATTTATTTATTTTTTATTTTTACAAATAATAAGGTGAAGGAATACCCAAAAAAACAAAAACAAAATTTCTGTGATATGCTAATTAAAGTCCAAAGTAATAAATGTTCAATATTTCAAATAATGACACTCAGTGACTTGACATAACGAAGTGTATCCCCAACTGATGAATGGCACGCTTACCAGAACGTAAGCAAATTAAACAGGTGGGTCAACCCAGCCAGGCCTTGATGCGAACCAGTCACAATAGGATATATCGATATTTCACTTGGACCGCGGGTTAGCGTTGATTCCACGTTAAAAAATCATCCCAGAAAAAAATATAAATAACATAGCGTAATACTGACACAAAAATATATAAATAAAAATAAAATTAAAAGTGGCACTCACATTGTGAAACAAAGAATAGTGCATAAAAACACCCAGTGATGAAAAAATATGCAATCACCAACAACACAATAAAAATATATAGTGCAGCGCTGAAAATACTAATCAATTATCATAAATGTCCATAGATGAAAAAACAAAGGGTGTCAGCGGTGATGCAGGGTGCTTCATGCAAATCCAAAGTGCTCTTAAATCCGTGCTCCCCCCTCTTGCCAGTCAAACCGCTCACCTTGTTATAGGGACCCCTGAACTAACAGGAAGGTCTCATAGGCATTCACCACTTAATAGTGGTCAGGGTGGTATCTTGACTGGACAGCCGGAAACCTCTTCCTTAATATGGCTTAGAAATTTTCATCCATATATGCATGAAATAAATAAAGAAATGACATAGTGCTCTCTGTATAACTAGAAAACGATTCATTTTATTAAAAGACAGGTACTCACATATATAGCACTATGCCCAGTGCCTAAGACCGCTGAGGAAGTCCTGCTGGACGATACGCGTGCGGATTGGTTTTATCCGGGTTTAGACGTCGCTGCAGCCGCCTTATCATTCATTGTCATCTGTAACTAACATGCGCCTTATTTCCTAGCACTGGGTATAGTGCTATATATGTGAGTACCTGTCTTTTAATAAAAGGAATCGTTTTCAGCAGCTTTGCTTTTTCTGATGGTTTTTGCGCTGACTGTTTGTTTTTGAATCACCAACAACACACAGAGAGCCTCCTTACCAAATGGCAGATTATAAGTGCAAAAATCCTAACGGATATATGGAACATCAGCCAGTGAAGATACCAATTCTAGTGCACCAACACCACACAGAGGGCCTCCTTACCAAATGGCAGGCTCAGAAAGCAGGTATCCTAACGACTGGATAGATCACCTGCTGGATAGAATGAGGCTAATGGATGGATGGATCGAACTCGCATCATTGAACCGGAGCCTCCATAACTCACATGGTGTAAATAAGACCAGTCCCAAAGAAAATGGAATAATACCAATGGCGTAATAATGTTTAAACTAATTTATTAATAGAAAGAAATGCACTTACAAACAAGCAGTCAATAGTAGCTAAAACGAAGCCGGCCGGCAACAAACAAATCTCCCATCCTCCTCAATGGGGTGACGTGGTGCCATTCATCAGTTGGGAATACACTTCGTTATGTCAAGTCACTGAGTGTTATTATTTGAAATATTGGAACATTTATTACTTTGGACTTTAATTAGCATATCACAGAATTTTTGTTTTTTTGGGGGGTATTCCTTCACCTTATTTGTAATAAAGTTTTTTTTTTAATTTTTCTTCATAAATTTATTCAATTTCATGCACTAGAGTTATTTATATCTAACTCATACTAGAAATAATCACTTTTTTAGGTAAAAAAACATTTTTTTAGCACAGCTTCTCTGCTTTCTATTTGTTTTGTGTTTATATCCCACAATAAGCTGTTGCTTTTTGATTCTTCCAAGCGCAGTTTTTCTTCCCTTTTTATACCACTACGATCAACAGGAGGGATCATTCCCCTACACAGTGCCGATTTGAATAATCCTCCTGTAAGGTGATGGGGAAGGAGGCGGTAGTTCCTCCAGGTGTCAGATGGGGACCTTCTAGCTGGTTGTGACCTCTGTGCCGACCACAACGGGGACATGGGGCGGGTCATCTGACGCTGAGGGGAAAATGTGTGCAGTTCCCTGGAAATGATGGCCAGCTCCTGCAGCAGATCTTCTCCACCTTAGAAAGTGGCGAAGGAGTAGAGTTTGCCTTTATAAGTAAAGGACAGTTTAAATGGGAACGACCATCTATATTTGATCCATCGATTGAGTAGTTGCTGCAGTAGTGGCTTCAGGTTTCTCTGCATTTGAACGGTCCATGGAGCAATATCATTGAATAATTGTATGGGCGCATCATAGAGAAGCAAACCCTGCTTGTTTCTGGCTGCCAGCATAATTTTTTCTTTTATTTTGTAATAGTGTGGTTTGGCAATCACATCTTGCGGCAGGCCATCTGCCCTAGGGGCCGTCAGGGCACGATGGATCCTATCAATTTACATCTGATGGGGGGGAATATCCGGAACAAGGGTCTTCATGAGCACTTGCATGGCACCCTCTAGATCCGTGCAGGTTTCAGGGAGCCCCCAATGCGTATGTTGTAGCGGCATGACCTGTTCTCCAGATCTTTTATTTTAACGTTAGTGTCCGCCAGCCTGTCCTGGAGCTCAGTGATCATAGTAGAGTTTTGATTGACCCGTGTGGATGTGTTATCAATTTTGGTTTCAATGGCTTCAAACCTGTCTCCTATGCTCTGGATATCTCATTTGAGATCAGTAGTGATAATGGAGCAGGCTTTGGATAGCTCTTGCTGTAGCATGGTGGAGAATCGGGCCAGGAGGACTGCGTCCCCGGCATATGGGGCCTGTGGAGGGTTAAGTTTGTCTTGTTCAGGGCTGGGTTGGCTAAACAGCAAGTCGGCCATTTCAGCCATATTTCTGTCCATAGAAGATGCTGGGGAATCTGCAGCCTGAGCAGCGCATAGAGGATTAGCAGGGGAGGGGGACAGTGTAAATAACTCACCTTGCAGGTCCGTGTCCTGCTCTCCAGAGGATTGTGCGGAGAATGGGTCCCGCACTGCCTCCATCTGCTGGTCATACCTGGATGAAGGTGAAGGTGATAGGAGGTGAGAGGGGCCAGGGCCGCCTCATGTCTCTGGTCTGTCCGGCGCCATCTTGGAAGACTGTGCAGGGACAGAAGGGGGCACTCTGCCCTGCTCCGTTTGTCCCATTTATATTGCCTTTTTCTGGCTGTCCAGATCCCCGCCACTTTATCACCCCCCCAGGATGGTGGACAGATGGGTGAGCACTCTCCAACTCTGCCTGTTGTTGTTGCTGTGTTGAGTGGTGCATGGAGCTTACTTACTGCATTTTCGATCCCAAGTCCGCGCGCATGCGCACTGCCCATTTTCTGCATTTTACTGCAACTTCACAAAGGTTTCTGTGACATCTGACATCACATGTTACACACCAGCAGAATTCTACCGCGTTGAACGCCATATACAGGAGTAGACATTCTGAAGTTGTCATTTTCTGCGCAGCACACAAGCGCTTATTCTGTAAGCCATCTTCTCTTTGTACCTCCTCTCCATGGGAGCCCAATTGATTTAGGACCATTTCCCTATGTACATTAAGTCCTCAGCATTCAGCTTCCATCACTAAGTAGAAACAAGGTGCTCTCATTAGTATACCAGTCTCATCCAACATCTCCTCTATAGTTCTGCCCATCTGGGCACACTCCCAGATGATACACTCACTCCCAGGCTTCAGCACTACCATACACAACCCTGGACTAGAACCTGGCTCAACCTGGTGAGCAGCTGAGAGCCTGAGCCAGTCGCTCCCACCCCCTCCATAGTCAAGCCCTCCAGTGAGCAGGGGGGTGTCAGAGCAGACAGCGGTGACTGACAGAGCTCTGAGGACCGAGCAATCAGCGGGGGACAGATGCTGCATCCACCTAGGTTAGTATGATTGTTAAAAAAAAAAAATCTTGAACTTCTCTTTTAAAGGGGGCTTTGTTTGTATTTCAAATGAATGGGGCTCAAAACTTGCTTAACCAGTGAATTTCCATCCTACAAATCAACAAATCTGCAACATTAGGTATTATGCTTTTTCAAATATTTTTATAATGGGCACATTCTAGCTATTTCTTCTTTTCAGGTTCCCAACATTACTTGCATAGCTACAAGCTGGTATAGTCTGCCGACTATATCTATGGGGTCACTGGTTATGTTTTCAGGAATTAGCCTCCTTTACACTTGTGCCTAGCAAGTGCTTTTGAAGCTTTTTTGAAGTTTTTGCATGTAAAGCGCAATACAGGAGATTCTTTGGAACAGGATAGCGCATCTTTGGACCATAGCCAGTTAAATTGGGAGCACCAAAAAAACATGAGGCACACTTTTTCACACTCCCATTGAATTCAGTGGAGCCAGAAAGTCCCATTCTGCTTCAAAAGTAGTTCATGTACATTTTTGAGTTTCAGGTAGTGAGCTACAGGTGCTTGAACACACAAATGAGAACAGGGACATTTGCAAAGCATAGGATTTGGCTCGTTGAGCATTTTGGAGCATTGATTTCAGTTTTCAAAGAAAAGAGCTGCCACACCTTCACAGAATTTCAAAGGTATGACATATCAGTAGTGATAATGGAGCAGGCTTTGGATAGCTCTTGCTGTAGCATGGTGGAGAATCGGGCCAGGAGGACTGCGTCCCCGGCATATGGGGCCTGTGGAGGGTTAAGTTTGTCTTGTTCAGGGCTGGGTTGGCTAAACAGCAAGTCGGCCATTTCAGCCATATTTCTGTCCATAGAAGATGCTGGGGAATCTGCAGCCTGAGCAGCGCATAGAGGATTAGCAGGGGAGGGGGACAGTGTAAATAACTCACCTTGCAGGTCCGTGTCCTGCTCTCCAGAGGATTGTGCGGAGAATGGGTCCCGCACTGCCTCCATCTGCTGGTCATACCTGGATGAAGGTGAAGGTGATAGGAGGTGAGAGGGGCCAGGGCCGCCTCATGTCTCTGGTCTGTCCGGCGCCATCTTGGAAGACTGTGCAGGGACAGAAGGGGGCACTCTGCCCTGCTCCGTTTGTCCCATTTATATTGCCTTTTCTGGCTGTCCAGATCCCCGCCACTTTATCACCCCCCCAGGATGGTGGACGGATGGGTGAGCACTCTCCAACTCTGCCTGTTGTTGTTGCTGTGTTGAGTGGTGCATGGAGCTTACTTACTGCATTTTCGATCCCAAGTCCGCGCGCATGCGCACTGCCCATTTTCTGCATTTTACTGTAACTTCACAAAGGTTTCTGTGACATCTGACATCACATGTTACACACCAGCAGAATTCTACCGCGTTGAACGCCATATACAGGAGTAGACATTCTGAAGTTGTCATTTTCTGCGCAGCACACAAGCGCTTATTCTGTAAGCCATCTTCTCTTTGTACCTCCTCTCCATGGGAGCCCAATTGATTTAGGACCACTTCCCTATGTACATTAAGTCCTCAGCATTCAGCTTCCATCACTAAGTAGAAACAAGGTGCTCTCATTAGTATACCAGTCTCATCCAACATCTCCTCTATAGTTCTGCCCATCTGGGCACACTCCCAGATGATACACTCACTCCCAGGCTTCAGCACTACCATACACAACCCTGGACTAGAACCTGGCTCAACCTGTGGAGCCAGAAAGTCCCATTCTGCTTCAAAAGTAGTTCATGTACATTTTTGAGTTTCAGGTAGTGAGCTACAGGTGCTTGAACACACAAATGAGAACAGGGACATTTGCAAAGCATAGGATTTGGCTCGTTGAGCATTTTGGAGCATTGATTTCAGTTTTCAAAGAAAAGAGCTGCCACACTTTCACAGAATTTCAAAGGTATGACATATCAGTAAGTGGGGACTCCTTTACACAAAAGAAAGATTTGACAAAGGGGACCATATCAACATAGGAAGACATAACATTTGTGTAGACTGTGCACCTGCGCAATGGCTTTTAGTATTCAGATTCAATTTAAACTAAATGTGCTTTGAATGGTTGTTGGAACCCTTCCAACTGCCACGAAGACCTTGACATGGCTCACTGTGTAGCCTTTGGCCAATAATTGGATGGAAGGCCCAAAAATTGGACCATCCTCCACAGAAGTCCTTTAGTGTCCACTACTGCAGGCCAAATAACCATAGAAAGTTTAGTACTCCAATTTACAAACAAGACACCTTCCCAGAAAAGTTTACCAAGTGACACAATAAAAAAAATAAACAAGGATGCCTCGTAAAAACTCTCAAATGTAATTTCTAACGCATTGACAATTTTTATAATAACTATGAAGTCTGTTGTAGCGTATGAGTTTATATGACCCAATTAGATGTCCCAGGTGTATTGGAAGAAAAAAATTACTTAGGAAGTATCGCAACTACAGGACAATGTTTCCTACTGTAAAACATGCAGAATTTTAGCCATATTTTTCTTTATTTTCTAATATTCAGTAAAGCATTGACATCCTATGGGGACTGTTAAAATAAGCTTTTTGGAGTCGGACTTCACTTTTGGTCTAATGCTAGCATCCATCAACAGCATTAAAGTATAATGTTACAGGGGAACTTTGAAGCATGTGGCAATCACACATACAAAAATTGCAGGATTACTTACTGAAACCACATTATATAAACAAATAGAGTTGCGTAGCAAGATGAACAGCATAACAAGTGCAGCAATAAGGCACAGCAAACTGCCTTCATATAGATTTGTTTTCCTCTTAAAGTGTGTTCTGCTGCAATTAGCGTAAGAAACATTCAGCAATTACACATAAGGGAGACTTGGTGGGGACTTAAGGATATAACAATCGTGAATGCCATGTACAAAAGAATCTTGGATCCTGCACCTCTTCCAGCTGAGCAGATTTTATTGGTCTCCTGAATCACTCCACAATTGATCACACCAACTCCAGGAAGCATGCCATAGCACGTGAAACAATCATCGGTACCAGGATGTTTTATCTTTGCAGTTCTGGAGCAATTCATGATATCTAAAATAGCTGAAATAGCTGAAAGAAATGCGGGATCTGAGCTTCTAGTGTGCATGCATCCATTGTGTATCTGCAGATGGACCTGTGCACCTTAGGTAAAAAAAAATATCATATGTAGCTCCACCCCTGTAGGATCCACTGGATTTTCTGGGTAACTCTGCCTGCCTCCCAGTGATGACTCACCCCCGTACCTGGACGCAAATGACACCAACACACCTGAAACAGTTGCATAAGCTTTATCAAAACACAAATCCTTGTAAAAGGAAAGGGTTGGTTAGGCAAAACAATTCAATACGGAAACAGTGGTCTCAGTAACCAACTTGATTTGGTGTCGTAATATAGTTGTAACTCAGCTGTCACTGTTCATTCCCTACAGCTGCCTGTGAACAACCAATAAAGAACACATACTTGGCCGGCGTGAGGAAATGATTCTGGCACATAAAGCAGTAAAGACAATTCTTTACACAGTATAGCAGTACAGAAATTAGGTGAATCGTAACAGTCCAAATAATTTGGAAATGCAGTCCTCTTTAGGCAAAGCTCTTTAACAGGCATTTATAGTGGAAATAATAGCAAAATAACACTATAAGGTGCTGTCACTGCCTATAAAGGTATGATGCATTTACCAGCTAAGTAGGTCTGGAACAACGGGACTTTGGAATGGCAAAACAGTAAGAAACTGGTACAGTAGGATACCCAAAGCTGAAACACCCTGGAACAACTGCCACCCTCTGTAGCTCTGTCTCTAAGCAGGTTGTAGTCTCTCCCTTGTAGCAACACAACATGATATAGACACAGCACACCTCTCCTGGCAGAACAGCATATGCGGTTTTTGGGGGTCTTAACCACAATTACTCCAGATGCACAGCAGCCATGTGGCAGCAGCAGGTCCCAAGTTTCCTCTTTCCTTGGGCTTCTCAGCACACAGCCTGGATTATAGCCCAGCGTGTGCTTTGGTCTCTTGGCACCAAAAATATCACCCGTCTCCAGGGGCGTTGCTAGGTGGCAAAAAGACCAGAGGCTTCAGCCCGAAGTCCAAGGTCGGCACGGGGGGCCTCTAGTGGCGCTGGGTTTTTTTGGTTGGACGGAGGGGTTATGTGGTTGTGTGGCGGGGGTAAGCTCACATGCTGACCACTAAACTGACCTACCTACCTGACATACATTGACCTACCTGACATACACACACTGACCTACCTGACACACACACTGACCTACCTGACACACACACTGACCTACCTCACATACATACACTGACTGACCTGACACACACTGACCTACCTGATACACACTGACCTACATACACTGACTTACCTGACACACACTGACCTACCTGACCGCCATACATTGACCTACCCAACACACACTGACCTACCTGACCGTCATACACTGACCTACCCGACACACACTGACCTACCCGACACACACTGACATACCTGACCGTCATACACTGACCTACCCGACACACACAGACCTACCCGACACACACTGACATACCTGACGGTCATACACTGACCTACCCACATACACTGACCTACCCGACATACACTGACCTACCTGGCACACACTGACCTACATACACTGACCTGCCCGACATACACTGACCTACCTGACCATCATACACTGACCTACCCGACACACACTGACCCACCCGACACACACTGACCTTCCTGACCGTCATACACTGACCTACCCATCATACACTGACCTACCCGACATACACTGACCTACCTGACACACACTGACCTACCTGACCTACATACACTGACCTACCTGACCCACACTGACCTACATACACTGACCTACCTGACCCACACTGACCTACATACACTGACCTACCTGACCCACACTGACCTACACACACTGACCTACCTGACCTACATACACTGACCTACCTGACCTACATACACTGACCTACCTGACATACACTGACCTACATACACTGATCTACCTGACACACACTGACCTACCCGACACACACTGACCTACCTGACCTTCATACACTGACCTACCCGACACACACTGACCTACCTGACCATCATACACTGATCTACCCGACACACACTGACCTACCTGACCTACATACACTGACCTACCTGACTGACCTACACTGACCTACATACACTGACCTACCTAACACACACTGACCTACCTTACCTACATACACTGACCTACCTGACTGACCCACACTGACCTACCCGACACACACTGACCTACCTGACCGTCATACATTGACCTACCCGACACACACTGACCTACCTGACCGTCATACACTGACCTACCCGACACACACTGACCTACCTGACCTACATACACTGACCTACCTGACCTACATACACTGACCTACCTGACTGACCCATACTGACCTACCTGACCCACACTGACCTACATACACTGACCTACCTGACATACACTGACCTACATACACTGACCTACCTGACATACACTGACCTACCTGACCCACACTGACCTACAAACACTGACCTGGTACCTGACATACACACACTGACTGACCTACCTGACCAGAAGGAAACAGACTTCAGACTTCATGTGTCCAGGTCCTGCAGCAGCAGCTCAGCCGTGGTGCTGGTGTGTGAGGCAGCCAGAGTAGAGGAGGAGAGCCGCCCGCCCGAGCGCCGATCGATCCCGCCTTCTTCCTGTTCCAGTCACAGCACGCTGATAGGTGGAGTGCAGGCTCTGGGAGACGCTGGGGATGCTGCTCAGGGTGGCAGTGTCTTCTCTCTCTCCCTCCTGGGCTCTTCCCGGTTGCCCAGGTATCCCCATCCCTGCTGCTCTGCACTGACGCCGCCACCGGAGGGACGCTCAAGTCGCAGGCCCCATGAGCACTATCGCGGAGGAGGAGGAAGTGCAATCCTCCTCCGCTTTGACTGTGGGCAGTGACGTCACTGGTTGCTAGCCGCTAGGCGGCTATAGCAACCAGTGACCAAAAGTAGAGTCAGGCGGGGGCGGAGCTGAAGCCGGAGCCAGCGCTACCACGGCTCAGTCTGTCCCTGTCCCCTGCATTCTGGACCGAGACAAGAGACTCGGGGCTATCGGCCACAGGCTCGGCGCTGTAGCCCCAATAGCCACCCCCTGGCGGCGCCTCTGCCCGTCTCTCTCTCTATATATGTGTAAGCAGGACCCTAATTCATGGCCAGCAGTTCAGATTCAATTAAACATAAAGATACAACCCAGCACTCTCACCTCCTTGAGCTGTAGGTTCCCTTATGCCGCGTAAATACAATCGCACATTCCGACAACAAAATCCATGTTTTTTTTCCGACGCATGTTGGCTCAAACTTGTCTTGCATACACACACACAAATGTTGTCCGAAATTCTGAACGTCAAGAACACGGTGACATACAACACGTACGACAAGACGAGAAAAATTAAGTTCAATAGCCAGTGAGGCTCTTCTGCTCGATTCGAGCATGCGTGAAATTTTGTTGTCGGAAAAATTGAGATCTGGATCTCAAATTTTGTTTGTCGGAAATTCCGACAAAAAATGTCCGATGGAGCCTAACACGGTCGGAATTTCCGACAACAAGCTCCCATCAAACATTTGTTTCGGAAATTCCGACCGTGTGTACGCGGCATTAGTGTGTGGATGGACTTCACGGACCCCCGCAATACAGCTTGAACAGATGCCAGTGCTTATCCCCTTGCAATAGCGTTATTCAATGCAGGATTCTACTTCTATTTCTATATCCTCTATATCCTATATTTGCTTATTCCGTACGATTTTTCGCTTAAAAGTATAAGCCGTATGTCTGTGATGCACCAAAACTTCTATTGGAGGGATCAGTTTATCTGATCATATCCCACTGGGTCAAAAACATGTGAAGGGCCTAGGTTATAAATCTTTATACTTGCCATCTACTGATAACGATATTTTTGCATATTCTTGTTGCAATATCACCACTCTTTGTTCTTGACTATGATGCAGATCATCTGGTCTAGAATATAAATCCTCCTATATAATTACCCCTGATGAAAGGACTTGAGCCTGATGAGCCTGAAACGTATTGGGTACCGTTAGGACTTCTCCTGGATGTTGGACACCAGAAAGTACTACCGGACATTGGAGCAAAACTACTTCATATATGTATTTCCATTACAAGATATTGTTATGTGTGCAATTTTTTTTTCCTTTCAGTGTTTGTTTTATTAATCATCATATGTAGATGAATTTTTAAGCATAGTCTTCTTTTGTCTTTTATGTAGCGCTGGTAGATTTATGATCTACCATCTGATAGGTAAATTTAGTGAATTGCTCATTATAGGAAGTTAGATTTGCCTCTGTTCCAGCTTGGCTGACGTTGCGTGTGGTTCCACATTGTGCCGGTGGGTGTCGTTGTCACCATCGGCGGGTGTTGGAAAAGCAACGTGTTAGAGCAGATGAGTGCTCCTCTGTCCCGGAGACAATTCAGTGGAGGTGGTCCTCCGAGTTGCATTCTGGGAGAGGGTATTTATGGGACAGACGCCATGTTTAGGGGTTCGTTTTCAGCCACCTTCTGGCCCTCCTGGCCGACAGGTATGTGTTAGAGTACCACCTCGTGGTCCTCCGTTCCGGAGGCCCGCGTCGCTGCAGCGCATGGGTGGGCCCAGAAGCCTGTCTGGGGCCTACCACAGCAGCCGAGGAATGGTCCTGAGCTGTCTATCCAGAGTGAAGAAGCTGGACAACCGAGAAGATCCCAGGGGAGGACCCATCATGGAAGGATCATGCAGAGTGCTGGTCTGGAGAGGGGCCTGGTGACTCGGTTGGAGGACGTATCCTGAAGTAGTCTTATTGCATGGTACTGCCGGGTTGGCTTAGAGGTCCAAGCACTGTGTCTGACATTCATCGTGAACCAATACATCCTGTGGCAGAGGATCGTACGGGTTTATTTTAAGCAAGTCTATGGCAGAGACTTTTGTTCGTGCTACGTACTGGCTGCTAGGCAAGTGAGAGAGGCCTATCCAGGCGAGCAAAGATCGTGTCCCACAAAAGGGGATTGCATTCAATTACAGTAGTCAACTTTAAAGGATGTTCTAAAGAAACCTAAAGAAAGGTTTTTGAGCTTCCCTGCAGTTTTCCTCCTGCCTCTTTCCTGCTACTTCCTTCGTTACTTGGTTCAATAAAGCATTGAAAACATACTAAAGTGTTGGTGCTTATATTGTCCAGAGGTAAACTCAACGGAACCCTAGACCCGGTGCCGGTGAAACAGAGGTATCGAGAGTGAAGGTAACAGCCCGCTTAAACCAGCAGCTCCACTGAGAGTTAGTGCTACATTTATATGTAATAAATTCATTTTTTAACAAGATCCTCAGTGTCTTTGGCAATTTAAAGTCCCAAATTTTTCGGGGGGTACAAACTCCTTTTTTATATACATACAGGGATGTGGCAAACTCACTTCAATATCTGACATGGTGAGAACCTCTATTTATCAAGTTTATAAGTGGGTAAACATGCTAAACCCATAACCCAGAAAGCCAGGAGGGGCTATATCCATGAGGCGGGGCAGGACCTGTGTGATGACATCAAGCTGGGAGGGGCCAGGCGCCATCTTGCTGAACAGACAGAGCTACACTGTGTATATGCATGCTGTAAATAGGCACTTGTATGTGTCTCTGCACATTGCGAGTGTTATGCCACGTACACACGGTCGGACTTTCTATCCTACTTGGTCCGGCACACTTTCCGACGGACTTTGTCCGCCAGGTGCGCTGGACTTTAAAACGGACGGACTTGCCCACACACGCCGGGACTTTCCGGCGGGCTAAGTCCGCCCATCTTTCCGACGGACTTTCGCCGGAGTTCCGGCGGACTTTCAGAATGAACGGACTTGCCCACACACGGACAATTCCGTTCATTTTGAACGTGTCTCAGGTGCGACGGGACTAGCAAAGGATGTCAATCTTGCCGCTTTTATCGGCGAGATTGACACCTTGCGAGCCCCGTCGCGGGTCATACCAGGCCCTTAGGTCTGGTATGGATTATAAAGGGAACCCCCTACGCCGAAAAAACGGCGTGGGGTCTCCCTAAAATCCATACCAGACCCCGATCTGAGCACGCAGCCTGGCCGGTCAGGAAAGGGAGTGGGGACGAGCGAGCGCCCCCCCCCCTCCTGAAGCGTACCAGGCCGCATGCCCTCAACATGGGGGGGTGCTTTGGGGGAGGGGGCACCTTACGGTGCCCCCCCCACCACAAAGCACCTTGTCCCCATGTTGATGAGGACAAGGGCCTCTTCCCGACAACCCTGGCCGTTGGTTGTCGGGGTCTGCGGGCGGGGGGCTTATCGGAATCTGGGAACAGCGCAGTCACAACGCAGCCCTCAGAGACCAGTCCAGCCGGAGAGAGCGTCGTGTCAACATCTGGGGGAAGAGAAGAGAAGACAAGAAGCCAAGAAGCCCAGAAGTCCGGACCTCCGCTGGCAATAGAGCTACATGAAGACAGCGGAGGGGCCGGCCGAAGACCTGGGACACCGGGAGAAGAGGCCGGAGAGCGGAGAAGAACCAACCGGACGCCGGGAGAAGATGAAGCGGAGGGACCCCCGAAGCCGGAAGAAGACCCCCGAAGCCGGAGGAAGATCTCCCCCCCCCCCCGGAGCTGTTTAATAAAATATTTTAAAAACCTGTGTAGTGTGTTTTATTACTTACACTTTACCTAGGTGAAGGGGTAGGGGGACCATGTACCCCATACTCATTCACATAGGGTGGGGGGCCGGGATCTGGGGGCCCCCTTATTAAAAGGGGCTCCCAGATTCCGATAAGCCCCCCGCCCGCAGACCCCGACAACCAACGGCCAGGGTTGTCGGGAAGAGGCCTTTGTCCTCATCAACATGGGGACAAGGTGCTTTGTGGTGGGGGGGCCCCGCAGGGCGCCCCCTCCCCCAAAGCACCCATCCCCCATGTTGAGGGCATGCGGCCTGGTACGGTTCAGGAGGGGGGGGCGCTCGCTCGTCCCCACCCCCTTTCCTGACCGGCCAGGCTGCGTGCTCGGATCGGGGTCTGGTATGGATTTTAGGGGGGACCCCACGCCGTTTTTCGGCGTAGGGGCTTCCCTTTATAATCCATACCAGACCTAAGGGCCTGGTATGCTCCGCGCTCGCCGCAATAGGAAAATTTGTTTTTCCTATTGTAGCGAGTGCGAGATGCAATACCCTGCCCTCGTGTCGTATCTGGTCCGTCGGACCAGCATACACACGAGCGGGCTTTCCGTCGGACCAGCACACACACGAGCGGACTTTCCGCCCGAAACTGAGTCCGACGGAAAGATTTAAAGCTTGTTTCAAATCTAGGTCCGGCGGGCTTTTGGGAAAAAGTCCGCCGGAAAAGTCCGCCGGCGCCTACACACGGGCGGATTGTCCGGCACACTCTGGTCCGCCGGACCAAGTATGCCGGAAAGTCCGACCGTGTGTACGCGGCATTACTCCTTTTTATTTTTTTATTAGACAAAAGAATGGGAAATTTACATAACCAAAGCAGGTTTAAGGTTACAATAAGGTGGGAAATATACACACTCGATTTACATTAAATATAACATATTTTTCAGTGTTACACAAAAAAACATAATGTATAGGTATACAAAAAAAATCCAACAAAATTAAACAACCATAGCATGAAGCCCAGTGAAACATAGTCAACCAATACCCAGCACCATAGATAACCATGTTAAAGGAATGGTCTACTTTTTAGGAAGGTTTACTTTTGACTTGTAGTGTAAAATTTCCACAAAATGAGAGGGAAAGAGAGAGAGAGAGAGTATCCTTTTTATTATTTTTATTTTTTTATTAAAAATGTCACTGGCATTACTACACTATTGGATCTTCTTTGCATATATCTTTGAGCTTTTGCTGTGCAAGAGCTGTGGAATATGGAGATGTGACCTGGGTGCTGCTGATCTGCTACCTATGTGATTAAAAGTGCTTCTGGCCACCTTGATTATTTTAAGGGGTCCACCGCATCAGGTGAAGAAACATCTGATTGGGCACATGGGTTATATTCTTTGGTGGTAGTCCATGGTGGAAGTTTTCCGATACTGTGGAAGATTTACCTTTATTGGAGGCACATGAACTGTGCTGGCTGTTTTTTTTCTGGACACTTACAACCAAATTAGATGATATATGGAACTGTTTTCACTTTTTTTTATTTTTTCATTTATTTACTGTACATGATATATGATGATTGTATAATTTATGAGCATTGTTGTGTATATGCACATTCTGAGACAACATTTGGTATTTTTTTATGAAGGGTGCTTCACTGTTGATTGCACTGTGGAGTGATAGCTGCTCTTTGGCATTTTTTTTGTATTTAAATTATCTTATTAAATATGTGCACATGCCCACAAATGGATTAGGAATCCTCCAGTACAGCTGTTGTTCCTCACTGTCTTGGGATAGCGGAGCTCCCAGAGCATCACCAGACTCTATCCCGGTTCCCAAATCCTGCTGTGCCTCTGTTACACACTGGGTTTCTTCCAGTGGTTATCTTAATAGTAGAGGATATCATCTCTGCTGGAACTTCATTAATTGAACCCAACAATCTTTTCACTCTCCTCCTTGCTCTGTTTCCTCAGGCACTAGGGTAGCGCAGAATGCCATAACCCCCACTCTGCGGTAACTCTGCAGCTCTCCGTGGATGGGCTCAACCCTGGTGGCAATGGGGTAATCTGTCCATGGGTCACTGAAGACTGGCTAGGGCCAGGACAGCCAAAGTGTTCTGCCTCTAGCCGATCAACCAGATCTTCCTCCTCATCTAAGACCTCTTCCCAGGCTGCATCCTCTTTCCAGCGTACTTTCAGATCCTGGGGCTCCTCATTAATCAGGAGGATCTCAAACAAGAAAATCTGACATTGTCCACATCATGCCCATGGTGCAAAGATCACTGTCAGCCTGTTACAGCTTGGGCAGATAGGTACACAGGTTTCTCTCACACCTTAGCGACACAGGGCAAACCCCTTTTGCGGCACTACCTACAGGCCTTTGTCCATTGTCGTTTCCCTAACCATAGCTACCAACATCTGGGACTTAACCCCCTCCTCTGAGGCCTTCTTCCAGGGAAACCGGAATATATGCGCACTCTGTTCACATGGGCTGACAGAATGTTGCATCTTCCAGTTCTCATATTCTTCACTCTCAAACTGACTCCACATTCCACAAGGCCTGACTGGCAAGGCTGACATATCCTCCTCTGTGATGACGCACCCAGTCCTGCCGACTATGCCAAGTGTAAACAGGACCTTGATTTGTTGCCTGCAATGAACATGCTGGCCAAGGTCTCCTCCTGGTGTTCTTCTGCAACAGGAACAAGATTGGGTATCACATACCTGTTAAATGGAAGGATTGGGTCATTTTGGTTACTCAAAGGCTTACAATCAGAGAGAAAAAAAGAGGTTTATAGGGCGCACAGGACTAACATGATCCAGAAAATGTCTCTACTAAAATTAGGCAGTCCAAAATGAAAAGAAAGGTGTTGGTAAGGATGATGGGATGGTGGGATGATCTTCAGCAAAAAGGGCTGCAACTTTAAAAGACTGAAGCAGGCTCTATAATGACACAAAGAAACAAAAAAGGCGCCTCTAAGTGCAGAAGATTAACAATTTTAATGCCCCAAAAAGGGTTAAAAACACTTACAGAATGGAAATGGTATTCAGTGGAAGTGGTATTCAGGCACATCATAATTTAGGCTGCATTGGAAAGGGTAGCGGTCAGAGGAAGCCTTCAGATGGGATGGATGTGATCACTGAACACAGGAAGCCTTCAAATGGGATGGATGTGATCACTGAACACAGCTGTGTTCAGTGATCACATCCATCCCATCTGAAGGCTTCCTCTGACCGCTACCCTTTCCAATGCAGCCTAAATTATGATGTGCCCAATTACAATCAGAGGCCTACCTCCAGACATAAAGGAATGTCCACACGATCAGCCTTTTCAATGTTTTATTATAACATGAACAGAATGCACAGTTCTTTTCAGTACACAAGTACACCTCTTCCTCCTTCCATTTGACAATAGCATTTCTGTACAGTTCAAACATACTTTAACATGATAATGCTGCGGGAAAACGCAAAATGCAGCAAAATCGTGGTAAACTCAAAATGTTCCTATCCTGAACGAAAATTTTCCGCGTTCAGAAGAGGGAGGTTGAGGGAGGTTGAACCTACCCTAACCACAGCAGCTTCTAAACTCTTGTAAAAGCCTATGTCTACATGGACACATAGGCTTTTATGGAGTTGAGTTTAGCAACTTTGGCAAAAAAAAAACACCAAACGCTCCTAAACTCAAGTTTAGAAGCTGTAGTGTACATGGGCCCTAAGATGGGTTTTCCCATGGGCCTTTACCAGCCTATTCTGAAGGGCATGTTTCACTTGAGCTTTAACCTACATAATGGTGTTCTGTAGGCTATTTCTTCCCATCAACCTCTCTTCCACCCCAGGTTTATAAGGAGGTAAACATGCCCACACACCCAGGGGTGGGGTTTCCTTTAAAAGGGCACTAGCCCCTGTTTACATTTGGTGAAGAGCTCCTGTATGACTGCCCTGCACAGGACCCAACAGCAGCCTCCCAGAGCCCTTGTATTCCAGCTCCAGAACCCATAAATCTATCTGGGCATGCACACTACCTCCAGCACCCTCCTCTCCTTGCGTGTCCCCTGAAGTTCTCTTCAGGCAATGAGCGTGGCTAAAACCCAGCCATGAGGCAGCCAAGAGAAAATCCTTCTGTTCCACCCAGTCAATCACAGACCCCCTTTGCTCATTGCTAGGGGCAGCTCCCACGGTAACAGCCAATTACAGCTCCCCTCGCTCTCTCTGGCTGTCCACCATCAGGGAGAGGATAATAAAAACACCCTTTGGCACTACACATATGTAGAAAATGATCTTAACAGATTAGGTAACTGGCCAAAGTAAATGTAGCTTCCAGTTTACCAAACACATGTAAAGTTAGAAGCTTTAATGCAAAACAGGTTCTGGATGGTAAAGAACATGCATACACTGCAGAACAATGCAAGACAGGAAAACAGGTTCAGAATGGCAAAGTGCAAGCATACACTGCAGAGTCTGATTAATGAAGCTGCACAAAATTGGACTCTTTCTGTGACTCAATCAGGATAATGTGTGGCTGCATAGCATAGCCTCTATAAGACTATAAAAATAGAAAATCTAGCTGAGAATTGCTATTTCAGCAAACAGCACAGAACATGGCCTCTTGCAATTATCCTCATAAATAGCGACCTTCTAAGTCAAGTCTAGTTTAGCTCTGGTAACAAAGACAAACAACTGAAAGGACTGAGGGCCGCCCCACTGGAACAGTGCTCTCATAGCAATTGGGGAGGGCCTCCCCACAGCGGCTGGGTCTTCTAGAGTAAGGATGAGGCTAACACCCCCCCCCCCCGGTTCGGTTCGCACCAGAACATCCGAACAGGCAAAAAATTTGGAAGAACACACAAACACCATTAAAGTCTATGGGACACGAACATGAAAAATCAAAAGTGCTCATTTTAAAGGCTTATATGGAAGTTATTGCCATAAAAAGAGTTTGGGGACCCGTGTCCTGCCCCAAGGGACATGTATCAATGCAAATGTTTTTTTTTTTAAATAGGCCGTTTTTTCAGGAGCAGTGATTTTTTTTAATGCTTAAAGTGAAACAATAAAAATGAAATATTCCTTTAAATGTTGTGTCTGGGGGGTTTCTATAGTATGCATGTAAAGTGGTGTAGTTTTTCTGTGTTTAAAACAGTACCACAGCAAAATGACAATTCTAAAGGAAGAAAGTCATTTAAAACTGAACACGGCTGTAATAAATTGTCGGGTCTCGGCAATATAGATAAAACTCATTGAAAAAATAGCATGGGGTCCCCCCAGTCCATTATCAGGCCCTTTGGGTCTGGTATGAATATTAAGGGGAACCCCGAACCAAAAATTAAAAAAAAAAAACATGCATGGGGGTTCCCCCAAAATCCATACCAGGTCCTTCAGGTCTGTTATGGAAATAAAGGGGAACCCTGTGCCAATTTTTTTTTAAAACTGGTGTAAGGGTCCCTCCAAAATCCATACCAGACCCTTCAGATCTGGTATGGATTTTAAGGGGAACCCTGCGCCAAAATTTAAAAAAAATGGCGTAGGGGTCCCCCCAAAATCCAAACCAGACCCTTATCCAAGCATGCAACCTGCCAGGCCACAGGAAAAGAGGGGGGATGAGAGAGCGCCCCCCTCCTGAACCGTGCCAGGCCATATGCCCTCAACATGGGGAGGGTGCTTTGGGGTCTGACCCCAAAGCACCTTGTCCCCATGTTGATGGAGACAAGGACCTCATCCCCACAAACCTTGCCCGGTGGTTGTGGGGGTATGCGGGTGGGGGGCTTATCAGAATCTGGAAGCCCCCTTTAACAAGGGAACCCCCAGATCCCGGCCTCCCCCCTATGTGAATTGGTAACGGGGCACATTGTACCCCTACCATTTCACAAAAAAAGTGTCAAAATAGTAAAAAAAGACCAGAGACAGCTTGGGAAAAGTCCTTTATTAACCACTTAAGCCCCGGACCATTTCTCTGGCCAAAGACCAGAGCACTTTTTGCGATTCGGCACTGCGTCGCTTTAACTGACAATTGCGCGTTCGTGCCACGTGGCTCCCAAACAAAATTGACGTCTTTTTTTCCCACAAATAGAGCTTTCTTTTGGTGGTATTTGATCACCCCTGCGGTTTTTATTTTTTGTGTTATAAACAAAAAAAGAGCGACAATTTTGAAAAAAACGCATTATTTTTTGCTTTTTGCTATAATAAATATCCCCCAAAAATATATAAAAAAACATTTTTTTTCCTCAGTTTAGGCCAATACGTATTCTTCTATATATTTTTGGTAAAAAAAAATTGCAATAAGCGTTTATTGATTGGTTTGCGCAAAAGTTATAGCGTTTACAAAATAGGGGATAGTTTTATGGCATTTTTATTTTTTTTATTTTTTTTTACTAGTAATGGCGGTGATCAGCGTTTTTTATCGTGACTGCGACATTATGGCGGACACGTCGGACAATTTTGGCGTGATTTTGGGACCATTCACATTTATACAGCGATCAGTGTGATTAAAATTGCATTGATTACTGTGTAAATGTGACTGGCAGTGAAGGGGTTAACACTAGGTGGCGCTGTAGGGGTTAAATGTGTCCTAGGGATGTGTTCTAACTGTAGGGGGGATGGGCTAGCTGTGACACATCACTGATCATAGCTCCCGATCAAATTCAAAGGGATGTACAGGTACGCCCATTTGCCCAGCCGTGCCATTCTGCCGACGTACATCGGCGTGCGCCGGTCGGGAAGATAAAAAAATAAAAATGTCCAGCGATGTCCATTCATCTTCTATCACGCCGCCGACTTGTCGAAAAAAGGAAAAAAAAACGGAACACCTCCGCCTCCAAATTACTTTTTTCCTTTAGAAATGTCATTTTTCTGCGGTACTGTTCTAAACACGGGAAAACTGCACCACTTTACAATGCCTTTAAAATGAGCACTTTTGATTTTTCATGTTAGTCTCCCATAGACTTTAACAATGTTCCGGCGGCTTTCGAATTTCCCCCGAACACCGCATATTGTTCGGTGTTCGCCCTAACATCCGAACAATGTTCGGCTCGAACTTATGCTCCAGCCGAACCATTCACCCATCCCTATTCTAGACAAGCTGCATGCTATTAGGCTCTGAACCAGCTGCTCAGTTCTGACCGTGGAACGCTGCCTGCCTGCCTACAAATCATATGTCCAGCTAGTTCTACCTTATCAGGTGATATCCAGGAACACAGGGAGTTTTGGGGAATGGAGTTAAAGGGACCTGTGCATTCATATGTGCATAGTGAGTAAATGGCCACTCTGTTACAAGATCACTTGATTATACAGCTGTGACTGGTTCATTATTCCAAATCCCCTGTATTCTATATTAAACAACAGACAAGTGAGAGCCATTCAAATTCCTACTTAAAAAGTATCTGTGTCACCTGTGTTGACTGTAGCATGTGCCATGACAGTTGCCATCCCAGGTGGGTGGGAAAGGATGGATAAGCTCTAAGACTAGCTGACAGTGTTAGAGCACTACCTATCAAATCGACCGAAGATTCTGTCATAAGGGCAGGTTTATAGAGGCTGCTGCAAGTACTGTATGTGCTCTGAGGGCTGCACTTTATACCTTTTGTAGTTTTTTTTCTGCTGACCGTCTCTTTAAGTCTGGGATGAACATCTCAGTCAATGCAAAATCCCACATTGCTTGCAACAAGCAGACAAAGGGTTATATAAAAACAAATCACAATGAGTCTTCCCCTCTTAATATGCATTAAGAATCAAACAATTCAATGTGTTGTAAAAGATAATGATAATTTGGGATATTGAAAAGAATGCATTAAATTGTGAGCATACTGTACAATTGATGGGATATCATAAAGAAGAATATTAACATCAACACGGCATACCAGTAATGAATACATTAAAGTGTTTCATTGTCTTGGAAGAAGTTCGGGATAGAATGAATGATATGGCTGTTAAAAGGAAAGTCTTCGTCAAAATAAAGCGAGCCTCAAAATAGGGTCTAATAAAGTATTAGCACTAAAACAATGCCAGAAATTCACCAAATCATATTGGAATATGCGTTCCTTTCTATTATAGAAAATACTCCCAGGATACAAGATCATTCAGATTTCACATTCGCTCTGAAACAAATACAGGCAGTTTATATTTTATTACATAGAAAACTAATAAGATATACATTTTCTGACAATTATAATTGTCTTTTTAATGTAGCTGTATTACTGTGGGATTAGAATGAAATACATGAAAGGATTTACAAAGAATAGAAGCTCCAATTAATCCAGGATCCAAAATGCATTTTATACTTGGTTGAGTTTTAAAGGGAACCCTTCACACAATAAGAACATTTTGCAACAAAATAGAAAGTACAAAGGCACATTACATGAATTCAACCTCTCAAATGTTATACACCTCTGTGTTACAAACAAAACTTTGCAAAGATCTTAACTCTCTGACAAGACAGAAAGCGTAATGGCACACCACATTAATCCAGCATCACAATAAACTTTATTAAACAGACAACATTTACTGAACTGAACTGAACTTTATTCAGCTTAAAGTTACAAAGGCCAATGTCAACATCTGGGTCCTAATGCAGGGTCTCTGCTGTGTCTGTCAGTGGTTCTTCCTATTGAGCCATTTGAAGCATTGGACAGCCCTTTGTCTGATTTCTTGGTCAATCTATATAAATGTCCAGCTTTTTGATGAACCACAAACTCCTTCCTCCTCCCCAGAACTTCCTATCCAAGCCATGTCTCTACACTTCCTGCTGGGCCAAATTATTGAGCTTTAACCAGTATCTTACTCTTGTTACTGCTACACTACAGTCCTATTAACTGCAGCTCGTGTAGCACCATTGGATGCCAATTCACCAACCACTCTTCGTTGCTTTCCACTCAAACCTGATATCTTTGGCTATTAACTTTGGCTTAATCTCTTTGGATTTCTTTTGTTCAACTGATGACCCAATGGCAATAAATGCTTGGCTAGTGGACTATATAGAGTGTATACTGTAGTATATTTCCTCCCTGATAGGATACCACATGCTGGTATACTGCAGAGCAACATGTGACAAGATATGTAGGACTACACAGTGATGACCAGACCCAAAACAAAAAAGTGAAGCAATGACATTTACTAAGAACACAGCAAACATGAGAAACAGCATAAAATAAAAAAAAACAATACAAATAACAGTGATACAACATGAATAAAAATAAAAAAATCAAACTGACTAATGAACAAATTAAACTTTAAACAATTGAAACCTATGTATGGTATCTCACAAAAGTGAGTACACCCCTCACATTTTTGTAAATATTTAATTATATCTTTTCATGTGACAATACTGAAGAAATTTCACTTGGCTTCAATGTAAAGTAGTGAGTGTACAGCTTGTATAACAGTGTAAATTTGCTGTCCCCTCAAAATAACTCAACACAGCCATTAATGTCTAAACCGCTGGTGACAATAGTGAGTACATGTAAAAAAAAATGTCAAATGGGGCCCAAAGTGTCAATATTTTGTGTGTCCACCATTATTTTCCAAATATACCTTAACACTCCTGGGCATGGAGTTCACCAGAGCTTCACAGGTTGCCACTGGAGTCATCTTCCACTCCTCCATGACGACATCGCGGAGCTGGGGGATGTTAGAGACCTTGCGCGCCTCCACTTTCCGTTTGAGGATGCCCCACAGATGATCAATAGGGTTTAGGTCTGGAGACATGCTTGGCCAGTCCATCACCTTTACCCTCAGCTTCTTTAGCAAGACAGTTGTCATCTTGAAGGTGTGCTTGAGGTCGTTATCATGTTGGAATACTGCCCTGTGGCCCAGTCTCCGAAGGGAGGGGATCATGCTCTGCTTCAGTATGTCACAGTACATGTTGGCATTCATGGTTCCCTCAATGAACGGTAGCTCCCGAGTGCCGGCAGCACTCATGCAGCCCCAGACAATGACACTCCCACCACCATGATTGACTGTAGGCAAGACACACTTGTCTTTGTACTCCTCACCTGGTTTCCGCCACACACGCTTGACACGATCTGAACCAAATAAGTTTATCTTGGTCTCATCAGACCAGAGGACATGGTTCCAGTAATCCATGTCCTTAGTCTGCATGTCTTCAGAAAACTGTTTGCAGGCTTTCTTGTGCATCATCTTTAGAAGAGGCTTCCTTCTGGGATGACAGCAATGCAGACCAATTTGATGCAGTGTGCAGCATATTGTCTAAGCACTGACAGGCTGACTCCCCACCCCTTCAACCTCTGCAGCAATGCTAGCAGCACTTATACATCCATTTCCCAAAGACAACCTCTGTATGTGACGCTGGGCATGTGCACTCAACTGCTTTTGGTCTACCATGGCGAGGCCTGTTCTGAGTGGAACCTGTCCTGTTAAACCGCTGTATGGTCTTGGCCACCATGCTGCAGCTCAGTTTCAGGGTCTTAGCAATCTTCTTATAGCCTGGGCCATCTTTATGTAGAGCAACAATTCTTTATTTCATATCCTCAGAGTTTTTTGCCATGATGTGCCATGTTGAACTTCCAGTGACCAGTATGAGAGAGGGAGAGCGATAACACCAAATTTAACACACCTGCTCCCCATTCACACCTGAGATCTTGTAATACTAACGAGTCACATGACACCGGGGAGGGAAAATGGTTAATTGGGCCCAATTTGGACATTTTCACTTAGGGGTGTACTCACTTTTGTTGCCAGCAGTTTAGACATTAATGGCTGTATGTTGAGTTATTTTGAGGGGACAGCAAATTTACACTGTTATACTAGCTGTACACTCACTACTTTACATTGTAGCAAAGTGACATATCTTCAGTGTTGTCACATGAAAAGATATAATAAAATATTTACAAAAATGTGAGGGATGTACTCACTTTTGCGAGATACTGTATATATATATATATATATATATATATATATATATATATATATATATATATATACAGTGGGGACGGAAAGTATTCAGACCCCCTTAAATTTTTCACTCTTTGTTATATTGCAGCCATTTGCTAAAATCATTTAAGTTCATTTTTTTCCTCATTAATGTTCACACAGCACCCCATATTGACAGAAAAGCACAGAATTGTTGACATTTTTGCAGATTTATTAAAAAAGATAAGCTGAAATATCACATGGTCCTAAGTATTCAGACCCTTTGCTGTGATACTCATATATTTAACTCAGGTGCTGTCCATTTCTTCTGATCATCCTTGAGATGGTTCTACACCTTCATTTGAGTCCAGCCTTGTTTGATTGTACTGATTGGACTTGATTAGGAAAGCCACACATCTGTCTATATAAGGCCTTACAGCTCACAGTGCATGTCAGAGCAAATGAGAATCATGAGGTCAAAGGAACTGCCTAAAGAGCTCAGAGACAGAATTGTGGTAAGGCAGAGATCTGGCCAGGGTTACAAAAAAATTTCTGCTGCACTTAAGGTTCCTAAGAGCACAGTGGCCTCCATAATCCTTAAATGGAAGACATTTGGGACGACCAGAATCCTTCCTAGAGCTGGCCGTCCGGCAAACTGAGCTATCGGGGGAGAAGAGCCTTGGTGAGAGAGGTAAAGAAGAACCCAAAGATCACTGTGGCTGAGCTCCAGAGATGCAGTCGGGAGTTAGGAGAAAGTTGTAGAAAGTCAACCATCAATGCAGCCCTCCACCAGTTGGGGCTTTATGGCAGAGTGGCCTGATGGAAGCCTCTCCTCAGTGCAAGACACATGAAAGCCGCATGGAGTTTGCTAAAAAAACACCTGAAGGACTCCAAGATGGTGAGAAATAAGATTCTCTGGTCTGATGAGACCAAAATAGAACTTTTTGGCCTTAATTCTAAGCGGTATGTGTGGAGAAAACCAGGCAATGCTCATCACCTGTCCAATACAGTCCCAACAGTGAAGCATGGTGGTGGCAGCATCATGCTGTGGGGGTGTTTTTCAGCTGCAGGGACAGGTCGACTGGTTGCAATCGAGGGAAAGATAAATGCGGCCAAGTACAGGGATATACTGGACGGAAACCTTCTCCAGAGTGCTCAGGACCTCAGACTGGGCCAAGGTTTACCTTCCAACAAGACAATGACCCTAAGCACACAGCTAAAATAACGAAGGAGTGGCTTCACAACAACTCTGTGACTGTTCTTGAATGGACCAGCCAGAGCCCTGACTTAAACCCAATTGAGCATCTCTGGAGAGACCTAAAAATGGCTGTCCACCAACATTTACCATCCAACCTGACAGAACTGGAGAGGATTCTGCAAGGAGGAATGGGAGAGGATCCCCAAATCCAGGTGTGAAAAACTTGTTGCATCTTTCCCAAAAAGACTCATGGCTGTATTAGATCAAAAGGGTGCTTCTACTAACTACTGAGCAAAGGGTCTGCATACTTAGGACCATGTGATATTTCAGTTTTTCTTTTTTAATAAATCTGCAAAAATGTCAACAATTCTGTGTTTTTCTGTTAATATGGGGTGCTGTGTGTACATTCATGAGGAAAAAAATGAACTTAAATGTTTTTTAGAAAATGGCTGCAATATAACAAAGAGTGAAATATTTAAGGGGGTCTGAATACTTTCTGTCCCCACTGTATATATATATATATATATATATATATATATATATATATATATATATATATATATATACACACACACACACACACACAGATATACATAACAATATATAGTATATATCTCCATAAAGTCAATATATATTAATGAACCATTATGCAATAATGTGTACTGTTGGACCTGTATGCTTGCTGAAGTTGAGGAATACTGTCACTTCTGCATACGGTGTATACAGAGCAAGACTTTGCCCCACAGAGGTGTCCCAATGAGCAACCTTCAAAGTCAAAGACCACTGGATTAGCGTGTATTGACTTTCTGTGTCTGGGGCCTGATTCGAGTGGACAAGGGAATGTTTTGGTGGTGACCGACCACTTCACCCGGTATGCCCAGGGATTCCCAAATAAAGACCAACAAGCACTGACGGTGGCCAAAATCCTGGTAGAGAAGTTCTTTGTCCACTACGGCCTACCTCAGCATATTTACTCTGACCAGGGGAGAGACTTTCAGAGTAGACTCATTAAAAGATGGGGATCACCGGCTTCACAAATTCCACCAATTGATCCAGCGCTGCCTTCCTCTTTGTTTGATTGTTATAATAGGGGTGGTTTACCTGCCACAGACAGGGCAGCTCCCTGTACATATCAATAAATATGGGCATAAAGTCCTCGTCATTGAATAGATCCATTTTCTCTGCAAGGCACAACACAAGACAAACCCTAATGTCAGGCTAAACTCTCCTAATCTTGACCCAATATAGGCCTCAATCTATAAGCAGTATAGGCCACTGATGCACCAACTTAAAATTGTACCTTCGTTATAATGATCGGCGCTTCCACTACACCTTCCTCTGCTCACAGATCGTACGTACGACACATGCGTGTTACGCTTTATATACACTGTGCATGTGTGAAACTCTGCCCGCATCGCCCGCCCCTGACGTTCTTTCTAGAATATTCCCAGCCCCGTCTCTTTAGTCGCAGTGGGAGACGACATGGCGGAGACACAGCAGGTGCTTAATAGCAGTAACGAGGAGGAAAGCCCGGAGCAAGAAATGTCCCGATCCAGGAGGAGATTTAAGGCCTCAAATATGTCCTTTGAAGAGATGGTGGAGATGGTCGACATATTGAAGAGGGCCGACTATGATGGGAAGTATGGACCGTACCTAAACCCAAATGTGAGAAAGGCCAAGATCATGAATAAAGTTGTGAAGAGTCTGCGCCGGAATTTTGGGGTAAGACAATCCAAGGTGCAATTGAGGAAACGCTGGTCAGACCTCAGTTCAAGGGAGCAGGATCAGTACAGAAGGATCAAGAAAGTGCTTCTAAAAAGTAAGTAGTCGTTGTGTGTTCCTATTCTTATTATTACTTGCATGCTGCGCCATTACCTGCATGTGCTTTTCTTTACTGTTGGACAGTTTGAAATGGCTACTTTCATGTTCGTGGGCACAGTAGTCGGTCGTAGTAAACATCGTTCATTTGCAAATAAATACGCTGTTTTTTCCAGATACAGGGTTAACTACATTTGGTCATGATAATTTGTATTCAAAGAAGTTTAGGACATTCTTGTCTAGATGTGTTTCAAACTAGAATGAATTGATTCAGTGTAATGTAAGGAGAGGACACTCAGCAGCTGTTTACACATCTGGACTTTGGAGCACGAGTGTGGGACACAAGAACAAACTTTTTAGGGTGTCCCACACAGGTGCTCCAGTGGATACTTGGGGTGTCTACATGTGAGAAAATTGTCCAAAAAAGGGAAGTATTCCAGCTTTGGTAAGGGAAAAAATCATGTCTTGAGCTTGGAACCCAAACAGACAATTGTACCCCACTTCCAAGCAATGTTTCATATTCCTATTTCTGGACTCAAATATTTTTGTGCTAAGTATACCTTTTGTTTCATTCTCATAGGGGAGCAAAGACTCGGAAAATATGAGGACACCAGGGACCCCCCCCCCCCCACGTCCTGAAGAAGGGGAACAAAGGTCACAACCTGAGGATGTGGAGGAAGGAGAGGTGGTGAAGATTGTCACCACAACAGGTGAGTGTCTGACACCACAGATTCAGGTAATAGATGTATGCCTGCATATTTATAATACATGGTGTGTATTTTTATTTTAGGTGATGTTCAGGTTGTGGTACCAAAATCGAACCATTTCACCAGTGACAGTGGACAACGGATTATCCAGGAAATCATGTTTTGTAGTCAGGATTTGGACATTATCAAAGAAAATATAGGAGATTGAACAAAGACTGAAGAACATGATTGATGTACTAGGGAGAATTTAAATCCTAAAAAGATTCCTGAAATTTATTTTTTATAATCATTTTATCTAAAGTTTTAATACAGTTTAAAAGCCAAAGTTGGAAGATGCGCACAGTGTGTCAACATGTGCTATCTGCCATCAGGGGATTTCAATGTACGCGTTTTGTAGGTGCAACCCCTTCCTCCCAACTCTAGTAGGTGAGAGGAAGTGGTTGCACCCCCAAAACACGTCCATTGATCCCACATGATGGGAGAGAGCACATGTTGACATTAGGTATGGGATCAGAAAGGAAATCCCCATTTTGACTCACAATTTATGTGCATCTTCTAAATTTGGCTTTTACAGGGGTGACTTCACCCCATCTGATGAAGGCAAGATCAAGACCTTTTTCATACTATAAAATGTCTGACATTGCCTTCTTTTTTGCAACGTTGAACTTTGTAAGTTCCAGAGTTGTGTATGTAAACATGCCTGTTGCTGTATTTTTTCTGAAATTTCAAGGTAAAACTTTGAAAAAAAAAAAGGTTTTATACTCAACAATGGGTGGCTTCTTCTTTCAATGATCAATACCATTTTATGTGTTAGGTTGGGGTTTATAGTGACAAGAGGTGTTATTTAATAATGGGAAAACCACTTGGCACTACAAGTGCACTAGGAGAACCTAGGAGATAGCTAAAAGAAACCCAAGCAGTAAATGAAATTTGATCTGATAAAAGAGAAAATTTATTCAAAATGTGCTGGCATAGCAATGGCCCCCCTACCCGTAAAATATTCTACATATTTTTCTCGCACTTAACGGGCACTTTGGGTGGGCAAGCCAGGACGGACAGCTTCCAAGGCCATCATTAGAGTTTCTGAAAGTCTGGCCTCAGGCCCAACTGAGGCAACATACATAGGATTATTACACCAAGCCCCCGCACAGTACGAACTCTACTACGAGCACGTACCCGCAACATGGCTTCAAGACGGTCAGCTGGTCAGAACGAACTAAACAGAACGCACTGAAGAACAAACAGCAAGGCCTGTGAAGAGCGAGCTGAAAATCAGTAAAGAGTGGAAAAGAACGCACTGAAAAACAGATACGAACTGACTTCACGCACTGAAAACCAGATACAATCCACAAGCACAAACTGAACAGCAGTAAAACGATCTGAAAAAGCAAGAGTCTGAAAAGCGCGAATCGTCTCTCACCAAACATCTACTAACACGAGATAAACACGACATTAGCAGAAGGAGCCCAAAGGGTGGCTCGCTGGCTATTGAACTTCCCTTTTCTAGCCCCGTCATACATGTTGTACGTCACCGCGTTCTGGACAATCAGACTTTGGTGTGACCGTGTGTATGCAAGGCAAGCTTGAGTGTAATTCCGTCGGAAAACCATTATAGCTTTTTCCGACGAGAATTCCGATTGTGTGTACATGTGTGTCAGAGAAGAGCCTGTCAACATCGGAAGGTTCCTGTGCGTTTGAGCTTCGGCGCATGCGCGTTAGCAAAGTAGCGGCACACACGGGTTCACTACACGGCATAACGGCGTAATGGCGTACGAACGTTCGTTCGTCAGCGTTACGCCCCCTTTCTGGCCTATATAAGGACTGACTTGTGCTCTGTTTAATTGCTGGTTTGTCTTTCAGCTTCCAGTGTTCCGTTCCTGATTCCTGCTTCTTGTGTTTACCTATTTGACCCGGATTTGCCTGACCTACCTTGTCTCTCTCCAGCGTTTTGACCTCGGCTTGTTTAAAGGACTTCCCCACCATCTGCTTCCAGTGTTTGACCCTCTGCCTGTCTCCGGATTCTCCTGCCTTCTCGTGTATGACCCCGGCTTGTTTAAACGGACTCCTCTGCTGACATCTCCAATCCTCTACCTCTGGCTTGCCTTCAGGATTTCTCTACTTACCTCCCCACCATCTGCTTCCAGTGTTTGACCCTCTGCCTGTCTCTGGATTCTCCTGCCTTCTCGTGTATGACCCCGGCTTGTTTAAACAGACTCCTCTGCTGACATCTCCAATCCTCTACCTCTGGCTTGCCTTCAGGATTTCTCTACTTACCATCTGCTGTGTTTGACCCTCGGCCTGTTTCAAGGACTTCCTCATCTACAAGTCTCCAGTATTTGTTATCGGTCTGCACCATAGACTCTCCACTACTGGGTTCTCCGTGCCTGATCTCCTGCACTTCTCCCAGCTCCCGTTGTGTTTGCGGGTTAGAACCCCAGCCGGGTCTTCTTCTCCAGTTCCAGGGGCAGAGCCACCGTTACTCTCATCTCTACGTGACAGAAGTCCTCCTCTCAAGAGCTTCCTGCCTGCAGGCGACCCGTGCCTCTCTGTGCCCTATACCCTCTGTACCACTACCAGGGGTATAGTGCGCTTAGCCGCAAGGGAAGCCACTCCCAGCATCTCGGCCTCGGTGAGTACCCGTGATAGTACAAACCAGCCAGATGTCTGAGGCCGACAGAGTGGGTTCCCCTCTTGAAGCTCTATGCCAGCAGGTAACGACCCTTACGCAAGCAGTCCAGAGACTGCAAGATGGCTATTTCCAACTAGAAGGTCGTCTCCAGCACCTAATCTTATCTCCCGGGGATGCAACCTCCACATCCCCCAGTGGGGCCAGCTCTTCGCAAGATCACTCCAGCACAGCTCCTGCAGTTGTTATGACTCTCCCAGAACCTAGGGTGCCCACACCCGAACGATTTTCCGGGAATCGGAGGAGGTTTAGAGCATTTAAAAACGCCTGCTTGTTATACCTGGCTCTCCAACCTAAGACTTTCAGTTCTGAGACAGTAAAAGTAGGGTTCATTATTTCCTTGTTGTCCGAAGAACCCCAAGCCTGGGCTCACAACCTCCTGGAGCAGAAAAGTCCTTTACTAAACTCTGTGGAAACCTTCTTTGAATCCATGGGAAGATTATATGATGATCCCCAACGCACAGCCACGGCCGAGTCCATCTTACATACCTTAGTCCAGGGAAAAAGACCGGTGGAGGACTATACGGTCGAATTTCGAAAATGGTCTGGGGACACTGGATGGAATGAGGCGGCCCTCAAATACCAGTACCGCCAGGGACTCTCAGAGACTCTCAAAGATGAATTAGCATGTGTTGATTCTCCTTCCACCCTGGAGGAGTTGATCCAGCTAGCCATAAAACTAGACAGACATCTACGGGAACGACGTTCTGAACGTTTTCAATCTCCCCGGCCTACATGGATGCTACCCAGGGTCCCCACAGGTCATCCTCTTCCTGCAGTCCCTTCCTCCTCTACCTTGGAGAGTGAGCCAATGCAACTGGGACTGATCCGGGCTCCACTTACACCTGATGAGAAACAACGCCGGCGGGAAGCCAATCTCTGCCTATACTGTGGAGGGTCAGGCCACTTTTTGCGCAACTGTCCTATAAGACCCAGTAAGTCCCAATTACAAACAGCTATGAACTTTCAAGTCAATGGTTCAAGTTCAACTCATCTTGTCCTTCCTGTCTCCCTACAGGTGGCAGGCGAGGAGATCCGGCTACCAGCCATTATTGATTCTGGCGCCTGCAGCTGCTTCCTGGATACATCCCTAGCCCGAAGCTTACGCATCCCTCTGCAAAATAAAAGACAAAGTCTCCAAATCCACCTGGCCGATGGATCATCCCCCTGTTCCGGGCCTGTTACTCAAGAAACTAAACCCATTCTCACCATCACAGATTCAGGACATCAAGAATTTCTGTGCTTTGACATCATCTGCTCCCCCATGTTCCCTATCATCCTGGGACTTCCATGGTTGCAAGCTCACGACCCCCATATCAATTGGAGTGAGAAGAAGATCTCCTTCTCTTCGGCTTACTGCTCCCAGCACTGCTTCACCTCTGGTCCTGTCTGCACAGCTTCCTGTCTAACTGTCCAGCCAGTTCCTGATCATCTTCAGCACGTCCCTGCAGCCTACCGTGAATTCATGGACATTTTTGACAAAAAGAGAGCTGACAGTTTGCCTCCTCACCGACCATACGACTGTCCCATTGATCTCTTACCTGGCTCCGAGATCCCTTTTGGTCGTATATTCCCTCTATCAGAAAAGGAGTTGGAGGCTCTTCGGTCCTACATCAACGAAAAGGGATTCATTCGTCCTTCCTCTTCTCCGGCTGGAGCAGGGATTTTCTTCGTTGAAAAAAAAGATGGTACTTTAAGGCCTTGTGTGGACTACAGGGAAATCAACAAGATCACCATCAAGAACCGTTATCCGCTTCCCCTCATCCCAGAACTGTTCCAACGGTTTCGAACCGCACGAGTTTTCTCTAAACTTGACCTAAGGGGCGCCTACAACTTGGTTCGGATACGCCCAGGGGATGAGTGGAAAATGGCTTTTATGTCTAGGTTCGGACATTTTGAATATCTAGTGATGCCATTCGGTCTGTGCAATGCCCCAGCTACATTCCAACACCTAGTAAATGATATTTTTCGGGAATACTTAGACGACTTTGTGATTGTTTACCTTGACGATGTTCTGATTTTCTCTACAACCATTGAGCAGCATCAAGTCCATGTGAAGAAGGTACTCACGATCCTCAGGAAGCACGGACTTTACCTAAAGGGAGTGTTCTGATCAGTATAAGGTATATATTTACTGATCGTACTGTTGCTTTAATTTGGCATCCATTATTAACAGGAAGTGTAGTATATTACACCCACTTTCTGTCCAGCAGATAATCTTTCTACAGTGAAGGAAGCATGATAAAGACCTCCACTATTTCTTAATACTGGCCTTGGAAGCATAAGTCTGTAAGTAGGCTGTTATTAGTTTTCAATTAATTAGTATATGTTCTACTAATTCAACTACATTTCATCTGTTTGTTTGGTAGGATGTTTCTGTCAGGGAGTTCATTCAGCTAGGCCTCATTTGTGCTAGCTAGTGCCTTAACAGTATTGTAGCATGCCTGTTACTATTTGCATTTGTGATGTAATGTTAAATGCTAATGCATATTTTTATAATTTGTGTTTTGCAGTTTTACAAAAAAAAACTTATTCTCAGTAAAGATTACAACTATTAGCCCTTCCTCCTGAGTCTTTATTGGGAAGCTGTTAGCTGTCTGCCAAGCCTTGTACTTTGAACACATTGTGAGGGCAGAACAGTAAAAAGACTTTTAACACAGCGGGCCTAGTCTAAAGAAGGGTGGATTCATTCTGCTCATCATCAGCTAACCTCTACAGCCACAGACATTACAAAGAAGTAATCTGTTTCATCATGCAGCACACAGACAAGGATACTACACCAGTCATCCCTCAGCATACACAAGCAGAGGAAAGCATACACAATATGCCAACCAACAGGTCACGCTGCACAAGCTCCAGAGTCTCTAGTCAGTCGGATCAGACATCAGCTAGTGCTGAATCTGCCAGGTCCAAGCGCACTAGCTCTAGACATTCAAGCTGCTCTAACCTGTCATCCACCAGTGCTGCAGCTGCCAGGGCCCATGCAAAAGCAGAAGCCACGCGTGCACTGGCTTCCTATGCAATACGTGAAGCTGAAATGATAAGAGAACAGGGCTGCATAGATGAAGAACATCATATGATTAAAGCTAAAAGTAAAGCTGAAGCACTTAGAAGAAAAGCAGAGGTGAAAGCATCTTTACATATTATCAAGCAAGAAAAAATAGCTTCAGCAGCCTTAGCTGAAGCCGAGGTGCTCATGAGAGCTGCCGAAGAACAGTACAGAGAGCCCTCTGTGATAGATACCCAGATGACACCACTCAGTGCAATCCAACGCACTTGTGAGTATGTACAATTGCACGCAAACATGGACACTGATCAACAGTCTAATGATGCATTAGAATCATCCAGGGTCCCGCTAGCAGCAGGCAACTTTGACATAGCTCGATGCTACAAGACTGAACCAGAACTTTACTATAACAAGCCAAGTAGTTACATACTCAGAGACCAATCTGTTGGTCCTTCAGGAAATCAAACGAATGGTGACATAATCCCTCCACGGGAAAATAAAAATCCGGCCTATAGCAGAAAGACTTGCAGTAAACGAGAACAACCACATGACTATAGTGGGTTTCACCAAACATCCCAACCGTCTTACCAGCCACAGACATGCCCTGTGTTTGTTCCCAGAAAATGCCCACCTGAGGCAGCAGGAGTCACAGATGTGACAAAATACTTGATGCGCCGTGAAATGGTGAGCTCTGGTCTCCTGAAGTTTGATGATCGTCCAGAAAACTATTGGGCCTGGAAGTCATCTTTTCTAAGCAGCACCCAAGAATTAAATATGAAAGACAGGGAAAAGCTTGATCTACTCTCCAAATGGCTCGGACCAGAGTCCACTGAGCAAGCCAAAAGAATCAGGTCAGTACATGTTCATGATGCGACAGCAGGGCTTACAATGTTATGGCAGAGATTGGAAGACTGCTATGGGTCACCTGAAGTAATTGAAGATGCACTTCTGAAGAAAATTGAAAATTATCCAAAAATAACAAACAAAGACAATCAGAAGCTGAGAGAGCTTGGGGACATACTTTTAGAGCTGGAGACGGCAAAGGCTGGTGGATACCTGCCAGGCCTCTCATATTTGGATACAGCATGTGGAGTGAAACCGGTAATCGAGAAGCTTCCTTACAGCTTACAAGAAAGATGGATCACGCAAGCATCAAAATACAAGGAAGATCATCAGGTAGCATTTCCACCTTTCTCCTTCTTCGCCAAATTCATTGTGAATCAAGCTAAAATACGCAATGACCCAAGCTTCGCCTTTTTGAACATGGGAGGCTCCAGTTCTGTAAAGACAGAGAAACAACCTTCAGTGCACAATAAAGAACGCAGAGCAACAGTGTCTGTACGGAAGACAGAAGTACCGACTGAGTTTGAGGCCAACCAGGATAAAAGCTCAGGAATGCAAATTGAGGACCCAGATAAGCAGTGTCCACTACATAACAAGCCTCATCCACTGAGAAAATGTCGCAGTTTCAGATGCAAGACAATAGAGGAGCACAAATCTTATCTTAAGGACAAGCGCATTTGTTTCAGATGCTGTGGTTCAACTCAACATGTTGCTAAAGACTGTGTGAAGACAATTCGATGCAAAGAATGCAATAATGACAACCATCTGTCTGCTTTACACCCAGGACCAGCACCATGGAAAACAGAGAAACCGGTAACCCAAGAAGATCATGGTGGGGAGCAAAATGAGAGTGCATTACCAGCAATAACCTCAAAGTGCACTGAGATCTGCACAAACACATTTAGCTCTAGATCATGCTCCAAGATATGTTTAGTCAAGGTGTATCCTGCAGGCCTCAGAGAGAAGGCAATCAGAATGTATGCAGTCTTGGATGAACAAAGTAACAGATCTTTGGCAAGAACAGAGTTCTTTGACCTCTTCGGGGACAGAGGAAGTCCAACTCTGTATACTTTGAAGACATGTTCAGGAGTTGTGGAGACATCAGGGAGAAGAGCAAACAACTACATCATCGAGTCATTAGATGGGAAAACGCAGCTGACTCTGCCCACTCTCATAGAATGTGATATGATACCAGATGATAGATCAGAGATACCCACACCTGAAATTGCATGTTACTACCCTCATCTGATGCAAATATCAGACAAGATTCCAGTACTGGACCCAGGTGCTGCAATTATCCTTCTACTTGGAAGAGACATACTGAGAGTGCACAAGGTCAGAGAGCAATACAAAGGGCCACACAATGCACCATTTGCACAGCGTCTTGACCTTGGATGGGTCATCATTGGTGATGTATGTCTGGATGGAGCTCACAAGCCGGCAAAAGTGAATGTCTACAAAACAAACATGTTGCAAAATGGCCGCACATCATGTCTTAGCCCCTGTACCAACAGGATACAGATTAAAGAGAGACTAGTCAACCCAATACAACAGCAGAAAGTTCAGAGTTACATGGAGGCCAAAACCTCATCTGAAGATACAGATGAGCTAGGATGCAAAGTGTTTGAAAGAACGCGAGATGATGACAAACCAGCACCATCTGTTGAAGATAGCCTCTTCCTTGAGATCATGGACAGAGAAGTCTTTATAGATGAGTCAAACAGCTGGGTAGCTCCACTACCTTTCCGTTCACCCCGACGTCACCTTCCTAACAACAAAGGACAAGCAGCGAAGCGTCTAACCTCATTGCGACGCACTCTAGACAGAAAGACAGATATAAAGGAACACTTCCATGATTTCATGCAAAAGATCTTCGACAGTGGTCAAGCTGAAATAGCACCACCATTGGAAGAAAAACAAGAATGTTGGTACTTACCAATATTTGGAGTGTATCATCCTCAGAAACCAGGACAGATACGAGTAGTATTTGACTCCAGTGCAAAGTATGAGGGCCTTTCCCTAAACGATGTCCTCCTCAGTGGACCTGACCTGAATAATACACTCCTTGGAGTCCTCATCAGGTTCCGAAAAGAACGCGTTGCAGTAACAGCAGATGTACAACAAATGTTCTACTGTTTCCTTGTCCGCAAAGATCACAGAGACTACCTGAGGTTCCTGTGGTATGAAAACAATGACTTTAACAAAGATGTTACAGAATATAGGATGAAAGTACATGTGTTCGGGAACAGCCCCTCCCCAGCTGTAGCTATCTACAACCTGAGACGAGCAGCACAGGAAGGTGAAGAAGAGCATGGAACAGATGCTAAACAGTTTGTCATGAGAAATTTTTATGTAGACGATGGACTCGCTTCTTTCTCCAGCAACGAAGAGGCTATCGACATTCTGAAAAGAACAAGAGAGATGTTAGCAGAATCTAACGTAAGGTTACACAAAATAGCGTCCAATAGCAGCAAAGTCATGGAAGCGTTTCCCTCAGAAGACCGTGCAAAAGACCTCAAGGACCTGGATCTAGGAACAGATTCACTGCCCCTTCAAAGAAGTTTAGGGCTCAGTTGGGATCTCAAAACCGACAGCTTTACATTTAGAGTAACCAGAGAAGAGAAGCCATTCACGAGAAGAGGTGTCTTGTCCACGGTCAACAGCCTTTACGACCCCCTAGGATTTGTAGCCCCCATAACCATGCAAGGCAAGGCTCTTATGAGAGAAATTACTACTGAACATGAACAAAGTGAATGGGATACGCCTCTACCTAAGGAGAAAGAAATGCAGTGGAAGTTGTGGAAGGACTCATTAATAGAGCTTGAACAACTTATCATCCAAAGGTCATATGTCCCTGTTTCTTTGTCTGCCACGAAGCAAAGAGAATTGTGTGTATTCTCAGACGCATCCACTATGGCTATAGCAGCTGTAGCCTACCTTAGAGTAATGGACTTTGAAGGACAAAGTTATGCTGGGTTTATCATGGGAAAGTCCAAACTAGCTCCACATCCTGCTCACACTGTTCCACGTTTGGAGCTTTGTGCTGCTGTCTTAGCAGTGGAGATGGCAGACTTGATCGTTGCAGAACTTGACATTGAAATTCATGCAGTGAAGTTTTACACAGACAGCAAGATTGTGTTAGGATATATTCACAATACTTCGAGAAGATTCTACATGTACGTGTCAAACAGAGTGATACGCATCAGAAAGTCCACACGGCCAGAATAGTGGCACTACATCATTACGGATAAAAATCCAGCCGATCATGGGACTAGACCGGTTCTAGCGGCTGCCCTTAAGCACACTAACTGGTTTTCAGGACCATCTTTTTTGACTAGATCAGAAATCGAAGAGACCACTCAGTTTGAGACATTTGAACTTGTAGAACCAGATAACGACAAAGAAGTATGTGCACAAGTAACAGCGTTTAGTACCATAACTACTAGAGGTAACCTTGGTGCACACAGGTTTGAAAGATTCTCCAGCTGGAAGTCACTCATTTGAGCTATAAGAAAGCTTATTCACCTAGCCAAATCCTTCTGTAGAGCTACAAACACTGACAAGTGTAATCATCTTATGCAAGCCAAAATCATCATCACTAGATGTGTTCAGCAAGAAGTTTTCAAAGAAGACATCAAGTGCCTTCTTAAAGGAGAAGGGATCTCCAAACACAGTCACGCAGAAAATGGCAAGTTGACAAGCCTAACCTACAAAGTCGGAAATGTTGTCCTACTAAAAGACGCTCAGGTCCACCGAAACGAATGGCCAGTTGGACTCATTGTCGAGACTGTACCTAGTAATGATAGTAAGGTTAGAAAGGTCAAAGTTAAAGTCATGAGACAGGGCACCCCTAAGGTGTACTTTAGACCTATCTCTGAAGTTGTTTTACTTCTTAAAAAATGAAACATATTGGTATAATGTTCATTATGCCAGGTGGGGAGTGTTCTGATCAGTATAAGGTATATATTTACTGATCGTACTGTTGCTTTAATTTGGCATCCATTATTAACAGGAAGTGTAGTATATTACACCCACTTCCTGTCCAGCAGATAATCTTTCTACAGTGAAGGAAGCATGATAAAGACCTCCACTATTTCTTAATACTGGCCTTGGAAGCATAAGTCTGTAAGTAGGCTGTTATTAGTTTTCAATTAATTAGTATATGTTCTACTAATTCAACTACATTTCATCTGTTTGTTTGGTAGGATGTTTCTGTCAGGGAGTTCATTCAGCTAGGCCTCATTTGTGCTAGCTAGTGCCTTAACAGTATTGTAGCATGCCTGTTACTATTTGCATTTGTGATGTAATGTTAAATGCTAATGCATATTTTTATAATTTGTGTTTTGCAGTTTTACAAAAAAAACTTATTCTCAGTAAAGATTACAATTATTAGCCCTTCCTCCTGAGTCTTTATTGGGAAGCTGTTAGCTGTCTGCCAAGCCTTGTACTTTGAACACATTGTGAGGGCAGAACAGGGAGAGAAATGCGAATTTGAAAAAACAGTAGTCCAATTCCTAGGGTTCATTATCTCCACTGAAGGGGTCTCAATGGATCCTCAGAAAGTGAAGTCTATCCAAGAATGGCCAGCCCCTACAGATAAAAAGGGGGTCCAACGATTTGTGGGCTTTGCCAACTTTTATCGCAGGTTCATAAAAGGATTCTCATCGATCATTTCTCCCATAACCCAATTGACTCGCCAGCAAAGCCGATTCCAGTGGTCTTCAGAAACTCAGGAAGCATTTGATAGACTGAAGGATCTATTTACTTCTGCCCCGGTACTACTGCATCCAGACCCCGCTTTTCCTTATGTATTAGAAGTAGACGCCTCAGAGTCCGCTTTAGGAGCAATTCTATCCCAAAGACGAGGCCAGAAGGCCCTTCTTCATCCTGTGGCATTTGCCTCCCGGAAACTGTCCCCGCCAGAAAGGAACTATGACGTGGGGGAGCGTGAACTACTGGCCATCAAATTTGCTCTTGAGGAGTGGAGATATCTGTTGGAGGGTGCTTCTCACCCCATTATGATCTTCACAGATCACAAGAACCTGGAGTACCTTAGAACAGCAAAACGCCTCAGACCTCGGCAAGCCCGCTGGGCCATGTTTTTCTCTAGGTTCAACTTTCACATTTCCTATCGGCCTGGTTCCAAGAATGGGAAAGCGGACGCCCTATCTCGGATGTTCCCAGAAACCTCTCAAACAGCAGAACCTGGTACTATTCTGTCCTCACAGAATTTTCTTTGTTCAATCCAGCCAGATCTAAAAACTGCCATTGAACAGGCCTCCAGCCAATGCTTAAACCCTGAAGTACCCACACTGAGGAAACAGGATGGTTTACTATGGGCCCAAAACAAAATATTTGTTCCAGCGCAAGTAAGACCCTTGGTACTAAGAACATTTCATGATAACAAATTTGCAGGACATTTCGGGGTACAAAAGACCTCGGAACTAATACATCGTTCCTTCTGGTGGCCAGGGTGGAGTCAGGACTGTAAGAACTACGTAAACTCTTGTATTATTTGCCAACGCAGCAAGGGATCCAATGCGAAAGCCTGGGGTCTGTTAAGACCATTACCCATTCCAGAGCAACCCTGGAAGGAAGTGGCTATGGACTTTATCGTTGACCTACCACCTGCTGAGGGGTTCTCCACCATTCTGGTAGTAGTCGACCGCCTTTCAAAAATGGCCCACTTCTTACCCATGAAGGGCACACCCTCTGCCTCAGATACCGCGGATATATTCATCAAGGAAGTGGTTAGGCTACATGGAGTACCCGTTAGCATTGTGTCTGACAGAGGAGTCCAGTTCACCTCAAAATTTTGGAGAGACCTTTGCAAATCCCTAGAAATCAAGGTATGCCTGTCCTCAGCATATCATCCTCAAAGTAATGGCCAAACAGAGAGGACGAACCAAACGCTGGAACAATATCTGCGCTGTTTCTGCTCATGCTCTCAAGACAACTGGGTTTCACTCCTCCCCTGTGCAGAATTTGCCTACAATAATTCCATACACACAGCAACCAATCAAACTCCTTTCTGGGCTAATTATGGATTTCACCCCTCTTTTTTGCCTAACTCTTTTTCAGAAGTATCAGTTCCTGCGGTGCAAGACCGAATAAATTCCATTCAAGCCAATTTTCAAATAATTCAGGAAGCTATGAAAAAGGCTCAGGACAGCTACAAGAAATACTATGACAGGGGGAGGAGGAGCAACCCAATTTTTAAGATTGGGGATGAAGTCTGGCTATCTGCAACAAACCTCAAACTTTCTTGTCCCTCACGCAAATTAGGTCCAAGATTTATTGGTCCCTTCAAGATAAAGAGAGTAGTGAACCCCGTGGCCTTTGAACTCTCTTTACCCAGCTCTTACAGAATTCATCCTGTCTTTCATACTTCCCTTTTGAAACCAGTAACTCCCAGTTCTTTCCCAGGAAGGGAGGAGTTGCCACCTCCTCCAATTAATATTGAAGGCGAAGATGAATTTGAGGTTGAGGCTATAATGGACTGTAGAAGGAGGGGGGGTCATATCCAGTATCTGGTCAAGTGGAAAGGGTACCCCCCAGAAGATAATTCTTGGGAACCCTCCTCCAATATACACGCTCCACGGTTAATACAAACATTCCACAAGAAATATCTGGGAGTACTGGCCAGATTGGGCATCCGGAGGTTGCCCTTTGGGGGGGGCACTGTCAGAGAAGAGCCTGTCAACATCGGAAGGTTCCTGTGCGTTTGCGCGGCGGAGCCGCGCTTCTGCGCATGCGCGTTAGCAAAGTAGCGGCACACACGGGTTCACTACACGGCGTAACGGCGTAATGGCGTACAAACGTTCGTTCGTCAGCGTTACACCCCCTTTCTGGCCTATATAAGGACTGACTTGTGCTCTGTTTAATTGCTGGTTTGTCTTTCAGCTTCCAGTGTTCCGTTCCTGATTCCTGCTTCTTGTGTTTACCTATTTGACCCGGATTTGCCTGACCTACCTTGTCTCTCTCCAGCGTTTTGACCTCGACTTGTTTAAAGGACTTCCCCACCATCTGCTTCCAGTGTTTGACCCTCTGCCTGTCTCCGGATTCTCCTGCCTTCTCGTGTATGACCCCGGCTTGTTTAAACGGACTCCTCTGCTGACATCTCCAATCCTCTACCTCTGGCTTGCCTTCAGGATTTCTCTACTTACCATCTGCTGTGTTTGACCCTTGGCCTGTTTCAAGGACTTCCTCATCTACCAGTCTCCAGTATTTGTTATCGGTCTGCACCATAGACTCTCCACTACTGGGTTCTCCGTGCCTGATCTCCTGCACTTCTCCCAGCTCCCGTTGTGTTTGCGGGTTAGAACCCCAGCCGGGTCTTCTTCTCCAGTTCCAGGGGCAGAGCCACCGTTACTCTCATCTCTACGTGACAGAAGTCCTCCTCTCAAGAGCTTCCTGCCTGCAGGCGACCCGTGCCTCTCTGTGCCCTATACCCTCTGTACCACTACCAGGGGTATAGTGCGCTTAGCCACAAGGGAAGCCACTCCCAGCATCTCGGCCTCGGTGAGTACCCGTGATAGTGTGCATCAGACCTGTTTGGTGTTCAGAAATCAGGAACCACTCCGTACCACCCTCAAGGGGATCCTCAGCCAGAAAGCTTTAATCGCACCCTCCTAGACATGCTTGGGACTCTTACAGCTGAAAAAAAGCAACATTGGAGCAGGCACATTGCAGCTATTGTACATGCCTATGATAGCACTGAAAACAATGCACAGGCTATTCAACATATAGGCTGATGTTCAGAAGAGAAGTTCGACTTCCAGTTGACTTAGCATGCGGCACCTCTTTAGATCATACCTCGATGGTGCACACAGAGGATATGTGGACTGCCTGAGGAAGAATCTGAAAACAGCATATGAAAAAAGCCCAGGCTGCCTCAGACACCCAGGGCCAGCGAATCAAGCAAAACTTTGACCTGATGGTGAGAGTACATGATTTGCAGCCTGGTGACAGAGTGTTACTGAGGAACTTGGGCCTCCCTGGGAAACACAAACTGGCTGATCGGTGGAGGTCGCAGCCCTACGTCATCTGCAAGATGTACTTTTGAAAGCATGTAACGGGTTGTGGACATTATATGTTGATGGACTCTGTCCTTCCTTTGGGGACCAAAGGTTTTTTGGTGGGGGAAGTGTGTAGCGGGTGCCAGCCGCCACCACTGCCCACACTCTCTAACCCCCCGTGAACACAGTTAAGCAGCTGCACACTTCCATCCGCCTGCTGTCAGAACGGACAGCAGGGAGACTCGCAGGGGGTCAGAACAGCTTTGCTGTGGGCAGCTGCGGGTCCCCCCGTGCTAGGCGTGCCGCCACAGCGAAGACCGGAGGACCTGCATGTAAAAGCAGGGAGAGTGGAGCTGCAGGTGTGTGTCTCCTCTCCTGGCCCCCAGCTCCCTCTGCCAACCCCCCTCGTCTTCTGTCATAGCGGAGAAGCTTTGTGAAATCTGGCTGCCAAAGCTCCAGTCCCCTCTTCCCTTCTATTGGCTGTGGACAAGAGACGAATCAGAAGGCCGGGGCATGCCCCAATGGCCCTGTTTTGTACCTCCACAAGAAAAAATTTTCAATAAAAAGAATTTAAAAATAAAGAGACAAATCAGAAGAAGGCAGGGAGCATCATGGGCATCATGGGAAGTGTAGTCCCAAGGACAGGCTGCAACAAGGGATTCCTTATGGACAAAACCACAGCTCCCAGCAAACTGAGGAAGGGGAAGGAGGGAGATGTGGATCCCAGGAAAAAGGAGAGGGAGGAGCAGTGCTGAGGATTAGAGAGAGTTGTGAGGTGACAGGACGGTGTGGTGAAACACCAGCTAAGGAAAAAGGGAGAGAGACTCTAGCAGCATCTGAGAGAACAAGAGATCCAAGCTTTTCCAGGCACTACCAGGAGAGTGCTGCTGGAGACTGAGGAGTGAGAACAGCTGAGGGGAGCCAGGAATGGAGACACCCAAGCAGTCCACTACCATTCAGCCCAGGGACCCAAAGCCACTCAGCCCAGTGGAGACGATCCACACCGCTTCAGGGACCGCAATACCCATTAAGGTGTCCAGTTGGCTGCTGTCCGGTCCCCTTTCCAGTTTAGCTACCAGCCATCCTGATCAGGAGGTGATCCTGTGCCTTACAACATTGCCAGGAGCCTGGGAATCTCTGTTGTGTCACCGCACAGAAGATTGGTGAGCGGGTGTAAACCCAAACATTCTTCTTAACACAGTACAGACACTGCATGCAGACACCTATTACCCTTTCTAGCGTCAGATGATGCTTGTTTTGGGCTGCCACAGTTAGTCAGTCTGTTCTTACAAACCACTACCTAACGGAATATCCTAGATGATTACTGTTTAAATTTTCCTCGATTAAACCTACTTTCTTTACAAATGGCCCCAGCATTTGCTAGCAGAAGACACTAGTACTCTTCAACCCAGGACCTGTAACGTTACGAAACTGTGTTTCTTTATGTGTTTGCCTCTCAATGGTGTTTGCTGGCCAGAAGGAGCTGAGAAGTTGACAAATCTCCTCTCCTCACTCTCAGAACCCGTGTTATGGGCAGATAGATTACTGTTTCTTTTTATACTTACAATTGCTAAATATAGAATTTTCTCATTACTATGGTATTGATACCCTGCAGTAAGTTTTAACAGTGCTGTAAGTTTGAACATGTTTTAAACCGTGATAATATATTTGAATTTTATCACTACCAGGTGTGTGTCTTTTTTTTTTGGTAACAATCCACAGCCAGGGTAATAGTATTTTCCACTTGTGTCCTTAAACATGTTTGCATTCATTTTATTTAACCAGGTGTGCCAGAGAGGCTGAGGTCATTCTTGGAGTTGAGGCGGAGATCAGAGAACCCAAAATCACTAAGCGGCTCTTTCGGGGGTGGCGCTACAGATATATACAGTTTTGACAAAAAGCCTGGAAGATAACTAGTTTCTATGCAGAGCTGTACCAGATTTTGCACTCTCCAGTTTTAGTAAATCAACCCCACTGTTTCTTTGCCCTTGCAGGGTAAAGAGATGGTGTCTTTGTAAAGGTCCCACCCAAGACACTCACCTTGCCAGCAGTCCCTTATAATTTCCTGCCTCCGTCACAATTACTGACAATAAACAGGTATGGTGAAGTATGTGTCCTCCTATGTGACATGGTTCACTAGGTCACATGACCCAATAGTTGCCAACATGCAGCAGTACTGGCTGGAATAGAGGCAGGAGCTATCAGGGAGCGCACTGGTAAGGTGAGTATTAGGGGGTCCAGGGGAACCTTTACAAAGACACTGTCACTATGTGTCTATGCTCAAACACTATGCTGTTTGAGCATAGTTTTCACAAAATCGATCAGCTTTAATGGATAACTGGCTAAAATCAATTGAAAATGGATTACTCATGTATGTTCACAATCAGACTGATTGTACTATATCTGTCTAAATGAGTTGTCAACTGAATCTACCATTAATCTGTTACAATTTATTGCATACATGGCCCACTTTAATGAGTTCAAGGTAAAGTAGAACCCTATTTGCAGCCAGTGTTGACAGGCTATTTTCTCGCTTCAGCTTCTCACCCCATACAAGTTTATGGAAATGTAAAAGCAGCTGGAGCAGGTCAAGTAGAAGTCAACCACACCTGCAATGTTTTCTGAATGATCAGAGAAGTGTGTCAAACCACTGTTACCCATCAAAGCCTTATCAGGAAATGGAGAAAACATTTTGAGGAAATAGTTAAATATACTTTACTTTTAACACTGTTGTAATGGAAAGTCAGTTTAAAACAAACTAATATAATTTACCTTCACGCTTAGTTTAGTTGTCTTTTAAAAGTAATACATATATTTTACAAATAGACTAGCTAAAATAAAAAATAAAATCTAGAAAACATGGTTGTTTTAAGTGTCCTAAGTGGAAGCCATGCAATCTAAATGAGAAATTATTCCACAAGCACTTAAAATATCATTAACCTCATTAACTAGCATCTGCTGTAAGATTACTTATTGCGGTATGTCCTTGCAACCATATGTGGAATTTGCTGCTTTATGTACACTGTGAACTACACATGAAAGCAATAAACATCATAAACTATACATTATGCAAATGTAGCTGGTAGATTGAGTGTGTGTTTTTTCTAAACTATTTATTGTACAGCTAGTCATTACAGTCATTAGTGTAGATAGATCTCGGAAGACCACACAGATTGTCGAAAAAAAGGGGAAAACATTTGCTTCAATCTTTCTAAAAAAAATGTTATCTATTGTGACAGTGCGAGGCCTTGCCATTGTGTAAGAATAGGAAAAAGTAACAGGGTTCCCACAAAGACAGAGTCAGGGGCTCAAGAAGCTCTGTTTATAGTGGAGAAATTAAAATTTGCAGCTTTCTCCATGTTTTTTAATTTACGCATCAGGGTCTGGAGTCCAGAGGTTTTGAAGACCTTTGGGAGGGAATTAGTCTTACTGGAGACCAGCAGGCTGTGTGCGTGCAGGTGTGCACAGCCTTTAAAATCACAGGCTAGGACATAGTTCAGTACATTACCATCCCAAGGAATCCATGAGGCTGCAAGAGGGCAACCAGAGCTGTGCATGTTGGCACAGTCCAGGTGTAGTCTGTGAGGGAACAGACTATGGGCCTAAGTTTACACAGAGTGTGTGTAGAGATGAGCTCGCTGTTCGGGTCGAACAAAAGTTCGACTCGAACATCGGGTGCTCGCCCGTTCGCCAAAGAACGAACATTATGGGGCATTCGCAGCAAATTCGAGCGCTGCGGAATGCCCAATAATACACTGCAAGATCGCAGTGCATTTCTGTATGATGATTGGCCAAAGCATGCACCTGACCTGCATGCTTTGGCCAATCCCAGCGCCCTCTGCTAAGAGAGCCATAATTGGCCAAAGGCAGAGTGCCTTAGGCCAATCATGGCTCAGGGGGACTAAGTCCACACCCCACACTCTATAAGCCTGCCTGAAAAGAGTTGTCTTACGCTATTACAGCCACCTCTTTTCACTGCGCAAAATTTTGTTCATATGAACCAAACTTTTACCTCCCAAAAAAAATTTGACTGAAAGTTTTTTTACCAATAAATTTTTTCTTTTATTACTGGATTTACACCATGTGGAAGCCTTTTTATTTCTTTTTCCTATGCTGGATGTGGGGGGTTACTGCTTAGTGAACAGTACCCGGCGGATGACCCCAACTTACATCTGAATACGGATCCTGATCAAGACTAACCAACACAGGAACAGTGGGTCCTTCTCCAGCCTCCCCAGGAGTTTTGAGATCGTGAAGTCCTTCCCTGCACCCTCCCATGGTTGGAATCACCGTTAACCTTACCGCTTAGTCGGTAAAAGCCTGTATGACTTACCGCCAACGGCCAGTGAGTCCATCTTTTCCGGTAAGGGCATTTCATTTTCCTCTCTCCTAGTTGAAAGTTTGGGTTTATATGAAGATATACCCCGGTTTTGACATGTACGTGGTGGTGCAAGATATGCATACAAGTTTTTGAACACCTTCCATTTCAAAAGAACTGTTAACTCTCAGAGACGGTTTTAGTCCATATATCCATTATAGTCATTTGTTGATCACATTGTACCTATTTTGATGTGCCAAATAATTTATTGTTGATTGATTTCAATTTTTTCTTCAAAAAAATCTTTTAAAGGGTCCCTAATGAGACATATTTACACCATTCACAGATACTCACCTATATACTAATTGTGGTAACACCCACGTTTCTAATTTAGTGCACAGGTGTAGAGGCAGTCTGCTCACCTACAAACCCCTCTGTCACCACTTTCATCTTTGTTTAAATTATAGCGCTACACTTTTTGTTTCTCATTATTATACACAATTAGTCTGATTGTTAGTGTTGGCTGCTTTCTATATTTGAGTTGGCGCAGCAGTATCCCTTCACTTGATTACAAAGACAAGTGTGTCTTGCCTACAGTCAAGCATGGTGGTGGGAGTGTCATGGTCTGGGGCTGCATGAGTTCTGCCGACACTGGGGAGCTACAGTTCATTGAGGGAACCATGAATGCTAACATGTACTGTGACATAATGAAGCAGAGCAAGATCCCCTCCCTTCAGACACTGGGCCGCAGGGCAGTATTCCAACATGATAACGACCCCAAACAAACCTCCAAGATGACCACTGCCTTGATAAAGAAGCTGAGGGTAAAGGTGATGAACTGGCCAAGCATATCCCCAGACCTAAACTCTTTTGAGCATCTGTGGGGAATCCTCAAACGGAATGTGGAGGAGCGCAAGGTCTCTAACATCCACCAGCTTTGTGATGTCATCATGGAGGAGTGGAAGAGGACTCCAGTGGCAAGCTGTGAAGCTCTGGTGTACTCCATGCCCAAGAGGGTTAAGGCAGTACTGGAAGATAATGGTGGCCACACAAAATATTGACACTTTGGGCCCAATTTGGACATTTTCACTTAGGGCTGTACTCGCTTTTGTTGCCAGCGGTTTAGACATTAATGGCTGTGTGTTGAGTTATTTTGAGGGGACAGAAAATTTACACTGTTATACAAGCTATACATGCACTACTTTACATTGTAGCAAAGTGTCATTTCTTCAGTGTTGTCACATGAAAAGATATAATAAAATATTTACAAAAATGTGAGGGGTGTACTCCCTTTTGTGAGATACTGTGTGTGTGTGTGTGTGTGTGTGTGTGTGTGTGTGTGTGTGTATATATATATATATATATATATATATATATATATATATATATATATATATTAGACTGACTATATATATATATATATATATATATATATATATATGAAATACACTGCCACTAACTGAATAACCTGCCTGCTTAATCTAAATCACTCTATCTCTCCGTCCAGGCCAACAACACTACACAGGACCGCCGTGTAGGCAGGCTTAAACCGCTGCATGGTCTTGGCGGCCGTGCTGCAGCTCAGTTTCAAGGTCTTGGCAATCTTCTTATAGCCTAGGCCATCTTTATATAGAGCAACAATTTTTTTTTTCAGATCCCCAGAGAGTTGTTTCCCATGAGATGCCATGTTGAACTTCCAGTGACCAGTATGAGAGAGTGATAGCGATAACACCATATTTAACACACCTGCTCCCTATTCACACCTGAGACCTTGTAACACTAACGAGTCAGATGACACTGGGGAGGGAAAATGGCTAATTGGGCCCAATTTGGACATTTTCACTTAGGGGTGTACTCACTTTTGCTGCCGGCTGTTTAGACATTAATGGCTGTGTGTTGAGTTATTTTGAGGGGACAGAAAATGTACACTGTTATACAAGCTGTACATGCACTACTTTACATTGTAGCAAAGTGTTATTTCTTCAGTGTTGTCACATGAAAAGATATATTAAAATATTTACAAAAATGTGAGGGGTGTACTCACTTTTGTGAGATACTGTATAATATATATTATACAGTATCTCACAAAAGTGAGTACACCCCTCACATTTTTGTAAATATATATATATATATATATATATATATATATATATATATATATATATATATATACTCTGCATCCAGTGTAGCCTATATCTACAGTGCATTCCGTCGTGTACTATTTCTAATATACTTCAGGCAATGTATTAATATATATATATATGTACAGACTCGTATATGTGTGTGTATATATATATATATATATATATATATATATATATATATATATTTATATATATATACTCTGCATCCAGTGTAGCCTACATCTGCAGTGTATTCCGTGGTGTACTGTTTCTACTACACTTCTAGTGGTGTACACAATACAGTGCAGCCATAGTGCAGTTGCTACTACTTTTCTGGTGATGTACACAGTACACAATACAGTGCAGCTGTAGTGCAGTCGCTACTACTTTTCTGGTGGTGTACACAGTACCCAATACAGTGCAGCCACAGTGCAGTTGCTACTACCTTTCTGGTGGTGTACACAGTACACAATACAGTGCAATTTTAGTGCAGTTTCTACTTCTTTTCTGGTGGTGTACACAGTACAGAATACAGTGCAGCCGTAGTGCAGTTGATACTACCTTTCTGGTGGTGTGCACAGTACACAATACAGTGCAGCTGTAGTGCAGTTGCTACTACTGTTCTGGTGGTGTACACAGTACACAATACAGTGCAGCTGTAGTGCAGTTGCTACTACTTATCTGGTGGTGTACACAAAACAGTGCAGTCGTAGTGCAGTTGCTACTACATTTCTGGTGGTGTACACAGTACACAATACAGTGCAGCCGTAGTGCAGTTGCTACTACTGTTCTGGTGGTGTACACAGTACACAATACAGTGCACCCGTAGTGCAGTTGCTACTACTTTTCTGGTGGTGTACACAATACAGTGCAGCCGTAGTGCAGTTGCTACTAATTTTTTGGTGGTGTACACAGTACACAAAACAGTGCAGCTGTAGTGCAGTTGCTATTACTTTTCTGGTGCAGTACACAAAACAGTACAACCGTAGTGCAGTTTCTACTACTTTTCTGGTGGTGTACACCGTACACAATACAGTGCAGCCGTAGTTCAGTTGCTACTACCTTTCTGGTGTTGTACACAGTACACAATACAGTGCAGCCGTAGTGCAGTTGGTACTACTTTTCTGGTGCAGTACACAATACAGTGCAACCGTAGTGCAGTTGCTACTACTTTTCTGGTGGTGTACACAGTACACAATACAGTGCAGCCGTAGTGCAGTTGGTACTACTTTTCTGGTGCAGTACACAATACAGTGCAACCGTAGTGCAGTTGCTACTACTTTTCTGGTGGTGTACACAGTACACAATACAGTGCAGCCGTAGTGCAGTTGGTACTACTTTTCTGGTGCAGTACACAATACAGTGCAGCTGTAGTTCAGTTGCTACTACCTTTCTGGTGTTGTACACAGTACACAATACAGTGCAGCTGTAGTGCAGTTGCTACTACTTTTCTGGTGCAGTACACAATACAGTGCAACCTTAGTGCAGTTGCTACTACTTTTCTGGTGGTGTACACAGTACACAATACAATGCAGCCATAGTGCAGTTGCTACTACACTTCTGGTGGTGTACACAGTATACAATACACTGCAGCCGTAGTGCAGTTGCTACTACCTTTCTGGTGGTGTACATAGTGCACAATACAGTGCAGCCGTAGTGCAGTTGCTACTACCTTTCTGGTGGTGTACACAGTACACAAAACAGTGCAACCGTAGTGCAGTTTCTACTACTTTTCTGGTGGTGTACACAGTACACAATACAGTGCAGCCGTAGTGCAGTTGCTACTACCTTTCTAGTGGTGTACACAGTACACAATACAGTGCAGCCATAGTGCAGTTGCTACTACCGTTGTGGTGGTGTACACAGTACACAATACAGAGCAGCCGTAGTGCAGTTGCTACTATTGTTCTGCTGGTGTACATAGTACACAATACAGTGCAGCTGTAGTGCAGTTGCTACCACTTTTCTGGTGGTGTACACAGTACACAATACAGTGCAGCCGTAGTGCAGTTGGTACTACTTTTCTGGTGGTGTACACAATACAGTGCAACCGTAGTGCAGTTGCTACTACTTTTCTGGTGGTGTACACGGTACACAATACAATGCAGCCATAGTGCAGTTGCTATTACACTTCTGATGGTGTACACAGTGCACAATACAGTGCAGCCATAGCGCAGTTGCTACTACTTTTCTGCTGGTGTACACAATAGAGTGCAGGCATAGTGCAGTTGCTACTACTTTTTTGGTGCAGTACCCAATACAGTGCAGCCGTAGTGCAGTTGCTACTACTTTTTCTGGTGGTGTACACAGTACATAATATAGTGCAGCCGTAGTGCCGTTGGTACTACTTTTCTGGTGCAGTACACAATACAGTGCAACCGTAGTTCCGTTGCTACTGCTTTTCTGGTGGTGTACACAGTACACAATACAGTGCAATTGTAGTGCAGTTTCTACTACTTTTCTGGTGGTGTACACAGTACAGAATACAGTGCAGCCGTAGTGCAGTTGCTACTACCTTTCTGGTGGTGTACACAATACAGTGCAGGCATAGTGCAGTTGCTACTACTTTTTGGTGCAGTACAAAATACAGTGCAACCGTAGTGCAGTTGCTACTACTTTTCTGGTGGTGTACACAATACAGTGCAGTCGTAGTTCAGTTGCTACTACCGTTCTGGTGTTGTACACAGTACACAATACAGTGCAGCCGTAGTGCAGTTGGTACTACTTTTCTGGTGCAGTACACAATACAGTGCAACCGTAGTGCAGTTGCTACTACTTTTCTGGTGGTGTACACAGTACACAATACAATGCAGCCATAGTGCAGTTGCTACTACACTTCTGGTGGTGTACACAGTAAACAATACAGTGCAACCGTAGCGCAGTTGCTACTACCTTTCTGGTGGTGTACACAGTACACAATACAGTGCAGCCATAGTGCAGTTGCTAATACCTTTCTAGTGGTGTACACAGTACAAAATACAGTGCAGCCGTAGTGCAGTTGCTACTACCGTTCTGGTGGTGTACACAGTACACAATACAGTGCAGCCGTAGTGCAGTTGCTACTATTGTTCTGGTGGTGTACACAGTACACAATACAGTGCAGCTGTAGTGCAGTTGCTACTACTTTTCTGGTGGTGTACACAGTACACAATACAGTGCAGCCGTAGTGCAGTTGGTACTACTTTTCTGGTGGTTTACACAATACAGTGCAACTGTAGTGCAGTTGCTACTACTTTTATGGTGGTGTACACAGTACACAATACAATGCAGCCATAATGCAGTTGCTACTACACTTCTGGTGGTGTACACAGTGCACAATACAGTGCAGCTGTAGCACAGTTGCTACTACTTTTCTGCTGGTGTACACAATAGAGTGCAGGCATAGTGCAGTTGCTACTACTTTTTTGGTGCAGTACCCAATACAGTGCAGCGGTAGTGCAGTTGCTACTACTTTTCTGGTGGTGTACACAGTACACAATACAGTGCAGCCGTAGTGCAGTTGGTACTACTTTTCTGGTGCAGTACACAATACAGTGCAACCATAGTGCCGTTGCTACTGCTTTTCTGGTGGTGTACACAGTACACAATACAATGCAGCCATAGTGCAGTTGCTACTACACTTCTGGTGGTGTACACAGTGCACAATACAGTGCAGCCATAGTGCAGTTGCTACTACTTTTCTGCTGGTGTACACAATACAGTGCAGGCATAGTGCAGTTGCTACTACGTTTTGGTGCAGTACACAATACAGTGCAACCGTAGTGCAGTTGCTACTACTTTTCTGGTGCTGTACACAGTACACATTACAGTGTAGTGTGGTGTTGCAAAACAAAATATACATGATGTCAAGAAGGCCACCAAGGAGAGGCTGACACTCACAGGCCACTAAAAGAGAGCAAGCAGCCTCTGTGTCTACAGTCAACAGTGCTGGTCATGGACATGGTGCAGGTGGCTGTGGGGCACGCTTGTCCTTTTTTTCTGCTGCTGGCCGTGTTATTGAGCCAGAACATGCAGAAGAGTTGGTGGAGTGGATAACAAAGCTGTCCTCATCCTCCTCATCCTCTGTCACCCAGGCTCAGAGTAGTTTGCCTTCCAATGCAGCTGCCAAAGCGGCCTATTCCACAGTCACAGTCACTCCTTCTGTAGCCCCACCATCGTGCATGGAGAACTCCCCCGAACTATTCGACCACAGTGTCAGGTACATGCTGCTGGAGGATGCACAGGGATTGGAAGGCTCCAATGTTGAGTCTCAGGTTGAGGAAGGGAGTAATGTGAGCCTAGAGAGAGGAGGTGCCAAAGAAGGACAAGAAACTGGCTGTCATGTTCCCCCCAACTGCAGAATACTGCCAAGTTTGCTCCAGTGAAGAGGAGGGAGGGGATGATGAGGTCACTGACTCTATTTGGGTGCCTGATAGAAGAGAGGAGGAGGCAGGATGTCTTCTAGGGGGCAGCTTAAGGGCAGCCACCCTACTGCATCACACTGCAGAGCTCTGCAGGTGCAGGGCGCTGCTGACTCCCCGCTGATTTTGAAAAGTTCCTTGGCGTGGGCCTTTTTTGACACGTGTGCAGCAGATTGCACCGTTGCTGTTTGCAACCTATGTCTGAAGCGGATCAACCATGGCCAGAACAGCAGCCACTTGGGCACCACATGCTTGATGAGACATATGACAACCTGTTTCAAGTGGAAATATAGCGCTGTCTGAAATGTAAAATATGACAACCTCCCATGCAGTCCGTTGGCAACAGCACTTGAAAGACCCACATCAAAGAAAAAAGGCAGACTTCTCCTTCTTCCTCATCTGTGATCTCCAACCCCACTATACCTCCAGTCCTCTCAAAAACCTGCACTGAGAGGAATTAAGGTATAGCAATAGGTGTCCCAAGTACTTGCAGCCAATCTGCTATCAGTACACCTCCATCTGATTTTAGCAGGCAAATTTCCCTACCCCAGTTGCTAAACCGTAAAAAGAAATTCGGTCCCAGCCATCCACATGCTCATCGTCTGAATGCTAGCTTGGCCAAATTGCTAGCACTGCAACTGCTGCCTTTTCAGCTGGTAGACTCTGCCCCCTTTCGTGAATTTGTGGAATGTGCTGTACCTCAGTGTCAGATACCAAAATGTCATTTCTTTTCACAGAAGGCCATTCTGGCTCTCTACCGGCATGTGGAAGGCAATGTTTTGGCCTTGTTGGACAGGTGCATATTACCGCTGACGCATGGGCAGGGACGTTACCTTTCCTTCACGGTGCACTGGTTAACTCTGCTGGCAGCTGGGAAGGATGCAGGACAGGGTTCAGTATTGTTGGAGCTTGTTCCGCCACCACGCCTCCAAAATGCTAGTGGTGATTCTGCCACAGCTTTCTCCTCCATCTCCTCCTCTTCTTCTTCCTCTATGGCCTCTTCTGCAGATTTGTCCTCTGAAGCAGCGGTGCTCTGTAAGCGTTCAAGGGGCTGTGCAAGCACTTAGGCAAAAAGATGTCAAGCGGTGCTTGAGTTGGTCTGCTTAGGGGACAGGAGCCACACTGGGGCAGAGAGTCTGTCAGCTCTGCAGGGGCAGGCTCAGAGATGTTTGACACCATACCAGCTTCAGCCAGGAATGGTTGTATGCGACAATGGCACCAACCTTCTCTCCGCTCTCCGGCAGGGACACTTGACCCATGTTCCATGTTTGGCACACATCCTGAATTTGGTGGTGCAGTGGTTCTTGAGCAGGTACCCAGGCTTACAGAATCTCCTGAGGCAGGCCAGAAAAGTCTGTGGTAATTTCCGCCTGTCATACATTGCCAGTGCATGGCTGGCTGACATTCAAAGGGTATGCAACCTGCCCACCAATCGCCTCATTTGTGACATGCCCACCAGGTGGAACTCAACGTGGCAATGCTGCAGTGGTTGCACATGCAACAGAGGGCCATCAATGAGTACCTGTGTGAGTATGGCACCAGGACCGGGTCGGGGGAGCTTGGCTTCTTTTCGCCACGCCAGTGGCTACTGATCAAGGATGCATGCACTGTCCTGTCACCATTTGAGGAGGCCATGAGGATGGTGAGCAGCGACAATGCATGCATCAATGATACTGTCCCTCTTGTCTTCCTGTTGGAGCACATGCTTCGTGGAATAATGGAAAGGGCACTTGAGGCAGAACAGCGGGAGGAAGAGGAGGACTTCCTTACCTCTCAAGGCCCCCTTTATCCAGATAGTATTCCTGCGGGTCCGCCAAACACACAGGAAGAATAGGAGGAGGAGGAGGATTGTGTCAGCATGGACGTGGAGGATAACACTCAGCCGCAGTCTTCAAGGGATGGTTTTCAGTCCCCAGAAACCCAAGGAGTTGTATGTGGCTGGTAGGAGGCTGTTACGGATCATGTGATCCTTAGTGACCCAGAGGACTCAGAATCGAATGCCTCTGCAAACTTACACTGCATGGCCTCCTTAATTCTGCAAAGCCTGCAAAAGGACCCTAGGATTTGTGATATCAAGGAGACGGATCAATACTGGCTGGCAACCCTTCTTGATCTACAAGGGTAAGATTGCAGAACTCATCCTTCCTTCACAGAGGGAGCAGAGCATTTTCAGACCCTGGGAGGTTACAATTTCCTGGCGCTGGACAATGTGTTGCTGAGGCTTCGTTCAGTCAGAGGAAGAGCGGTGGAGAAGGTGGCCGGCTGACTGATGCCTTTAGACAATTTTTCAGTCCTTAGAGCCAAGGTCTGATCAGTTCAAGCAACCATCGCCAGCGTCTGCATTACATGGTGCTGGAATATCTAGGGGCAAGAGCAGACTTGGAGACGCTTCCAACAGACCATCCACTGGGTTACTGGGTCTTGAGCATGGACCACTGGCCAGAACTTGCTCAATTTGCAAGTGAGCTAAGGGCCTGTCCTGCATCCAGTGTTCTTTCTGAATGCACATTCAGTGCTGCTGGAGGGTTTGTAACGGATCACAAAGTGCGCCTGTCCACAGACTCCGTTGATAGGCTCACATTCATGAAAAATTAATCAGTCTTGGATCAGCAGCTATCAAGCACCTGATGCTGATGTAACTGATTGATTTTTCCATGGATTTGGGATCCCTTGAAGACTGCCTATGCTGAGTGACTATCCTATTCCTCCTCAATCTGGATGATTCTAGCTTCCAACAAAATTTTTGTTTAGGGCACCACCACCACTGCCTAAGCCCCAATTTTTCTGCCCCTGTTTAACAGGGGCATGTAATTACAATTTTTGATTTAATATTTCACAGTAGGGCCCATTCCTGCACCCAACAAGAGTAACTGTGAGGGGTTACAGTGTTGTGGCACCACCACCCAAGGCCCAATTTTTCTGCCCCTGTTTAACAGGGGCATGTAATTACAATTTTTTAAATAATATTTAAGAGTAGGGCCTGTTCCTGTGTCCAACAAGAGTAACTGTATTTTCTGCAGAGTATATAGGGCAGGCCTTATAGTACTTCTGTTCAGAGTATATAGTGCCTGCCCCCCCCCATGCCATTTTTTTTTAAATATGGGTGCGGGGTTCCCCTTAGTATCCATACCAGATCCAAAGAGCCTGGTAATGGGCTGTGGGGGGGGGGGAACCCATGCCGTTTTTCTCAATGATTTTCCTCTATATTTTCTAAGGACCCAACAATACATTACAGCAGCAAGCAGCGTTAAATGACTTTTTTTCCTTTTAGAAATGTCATTTTGCTGTGGTATTGTTCTAAACACAGGAAAACTGTGCCACTTTACAGGCATACTATAGACACAGCCCAGGCATGAAATTTAAAGGAATATTTCATTTTTATTGTTTCACTTTAAGCATTCTTAAAATCACTGCTCCCCAAAAAATTACCGTTTTTAAAACTTTTTTTGCATTGATACATGTCCCCTGGGGCAGGACCTGGGTCCCTAAACACTTTTTATGGCAATAACTTGCATATAAGCCTTTAAAATTAGCACTTTTGATTTTTCACGTTCGTGTCCCATAGACTTTAACGGTGTTCGCGTGTTCAAAAAAACTTTTTGCATGTTCGCATGTTCTGCTGCAAACCGAACCGGGGGGTGTTCGGCTCATCCCTAAGTGTTTGCAGAGAGAGCTGAAGAAGTGACGAGATTGCACCTAAGCACAGAGATGCTGTAAAGGAACCCTACAAAAGTGCCTAAGCTTAATAGCAATACAAAAAATAGTTCTTTTTATTAACAATCCAATTAAAGTTTACTTGAAAAATCTCCCTTCACATTGTTCTGCTTGTCTGCTGTCCATATCTTGACACAATTTCCTGGATTTCCTGCATGTTTTGCAGCTTCTTCTCTGCTGTTTCCTTTTGATTACTAAGTACTACATATCTCATGGTTCCTTGCTGCCTGCAAACAGTGATTCCTGTACTAACTCCACCTCCAAAAAACCCTCCTCTCAACACCACTGTGGTTCAGAAGGCAGGCTCTGTGAAATGTGTGACACAGCATTGCCTACTCACCGGAGCAGGTTTCCAAACTTCAAGATTGAAGACCGTCTATCGCACATATACCCCAGCAGTTTTGTGGCATACCGGGATGATGCCTGCTGCTACAGGTATCATCCCGGTATTGTTTTTTTTTCAGCTGACGGACAGCTTTCATGCAAAATTCATCCTAGTGGTTAATTAGTCGCTGGATTGCTTTTACAGGGGGTGGGAGGGGTCACTCCCCTCCCGCTGTCCACCTTTGCCTCTCTAAGCTCTACTGTCTCACCGATGAGCCTAGAATGAAGCTGGCCGTTTCGCCGGCTTACCTTCTAGCTGCTCACAGACCAGAAGGTCTTTCAAAAAAACATTTGAAGAAAATGTAAAAAAAAAAGAATAATAATACAATATATATATATATATATTTTTAAAGAAGCGCTCCTATGCTTGTGCACAAAGGTGAACGCATGCATTGGTCCCGCACGCATACGTAAACGGTGATACGTGTGATGTATTGTCATGAACATCAGAGCAAGAGCAAAAATTCTAGCACCAGACTTCCTAATTCTAAACTGGTAACCAACCTGCAAAGGCTTTTAACCACTTCAGCCACAGAAGATTTGACTGCTCAATGACCAGGCCATTTTTTTCTGATATGGCACTGCGTCGCTTTAACTGACAATTGCACGGTCGTGCAATGCTGTAACCAAACAAAATTGATGTCCTTTTTTTCCACAAATAGAGCTTTCTTTTGGTGGTATTTGATCGCCTCTGCGTTTTTTATTTTTTGCGTTATAAACAAAAGAAGAGCGACAATTGTGAATAAAACACATATCTTTTACTTTTTGCTATAATAAATATCCCACATTTTTTATCAAAAAAACAATTTTTTTTCCTCAGTTTAGGCCGATATGTATTCTTCTACATATTTTTGGTAAGAAAAAAAACGCAATAAGCGTATATTGATTGGTTTGCGCAAAAGTTATAGTGTCTACAAAATAGGGGATAGTGTTATGGCATTTTTATTATTATTATTTTTTTTACTAGTAATGGCGGTGAACTGCAATTTTTATCAGGACTGCGATATTGCGGAGGACAAATTGGACACTTTTGACACATTTTTGGGACCATTGACAATTATACAGGTATCAGTGTTATAAAAATGCACTGATTACTGTATAAATGTCACTGGCAGGGAAGGGGTTAACACTAGGGGCGATCAAGGGGTTAACTGTGTTCCCTAGGTGTGTTCTAACTGTAGTATGAACACATGATCTGTCTCTACTCCCCTGAAAGAACCGGGATCTGCTTGTTTACCCACACAGATCCCGGTTCTCACTCTGTCACGAGCGATCGCGGATGCCCCACGGTCATCACACCCGCCGGGCACCCGCATCGGCTCCGGCACACGCTGTGGGCGCGCGCGCGCCCCTAGTGGCCAAAAGGCAAAGCGACGTAAGGTAACGTGGTTTCGCCCAGCCATGCCATTCTGCCGCAGTAAAACTGAGGCGGCTGGTCGGCAAGCGGTTAAATTGTCGATTTTAAATAAAATATAAATGGCGCCATTACACAAGAAATGCACAATTTTAAAGCGTGACATGTTAGGTGTCTATTTACTTTGGTGTAACACCATCTTTTATATTTTCCAAACTTATATTGTGTTTGTGCATTAAAATTCATTAAAGTGTATTTTCCAAAAAAAATTGCTTTTGAAAAACTGCTGCGCAAATACCGTGTAACAAAACCCACCATTTTATTCACTAGGGCCTCTGCTAAAAAATATATATCATGCTTGGTGGTTCTAAGTAATTTTCTAGCAAAAAATACATATATTTACATGTTAACAAACAGTGTCAGAAAAGGCCTGGTCTTAAAGTGGTTTTAAATGCGGACATTTTTTATCTTAATGCATTAAAGTGGTTGTATACCCCTTTTTGACATTTTTACCTACACATAAGCCTATAATAATGATGTCAGTGGCGCATTCGCAGTGAAGGTCCTGCACAGGTCGAGCTTATCGTGCCGGACCTTGCCAGAACTGAGGACTCCCGCGCACATGCACTGGTGTGACGTCATGTCGGCTCTGATCACTCTCAGCGCTGGAGCCGCGAACCCGGAAGAAAAGCCGAAAATGTCAGCTCCCTTTGACCAGGATGCAATGACCGGGATGCGATGCGGGGACCTTGTTCTAAGGTAAGTATTTCATAATGAGCTAGTATGCGGTGCATAATAGATCACTATGCCTTTGCCTTACAGGTTTTTTTTTTTTTTTTTTATTTGGGTTTGCGGGTATACTGTACAACCACTTTAAGATAAAAAAAAAACTTCTGTGTGCAGCAGCCCCCCTCAGCCCCCCTAATACTTACCTGAGCTCCATCTCGATTCAGCGATGTTGCACGAGAGATTTGGCTGTCTTGGACTCTCCTTCCTGATTGGCTGAGACACACACCGGGCTCCATTGGCTCCCGTTGCTGTCAATCAAAGTCAATAGGCCAATGAGGAGAGAGGGGGGGCTTGGGTGCCCCATAGCAAGCTGCTTGCTGTGGGGGCACTCAGCAGGAGGGAGGGGCCAGGAGCATCAGCGACCACTGCACAGAGCAGGTAAGTATGATATGTTTGTTATTTTTAAATGAAAAAAAAATTAGGATTTTAATAGGAGTAGGCAAAGAAATTATTAAATTACAATGAGGAAATTAATATATGGTTTTACATTTTGACCATCAACAGACTTTAATGTGTGAAAGTCATATAATAATACTCAGTGCCACATTCGAATATATTGTAGAACTGAAAGAAAAGGCGTATGTTGGACTTTACTAGCATAACCGAGTACGCGTTGTATATAAAATCCTAATTTTATTACAAAATGTTAAAACATCAATAATATAAAAAAATTTCTGGGCATGCATAGCAATAGAAACAATGCTATAAGCCATGTACTGTACTAACCAACTGTAAAGTATCATTACATATACAGTGATACAGGCAGGTTTGCCTAATATTAAATTGTGATCATCGTTCCTCATAAGTTTAAAATACAAGAAGAAGGGATGGGGCAAGTTAGGGATGCACCAATACCGGTATTGGTATCGGTGCTGATACTTGGCATCTTCGGGGGTATCGGTACTCGATACCAGAAACCGATCCCAGAAGTGACGTCAGCTTGGGCAGAGCTTGGGAACCGGATAAGGTTGTGGCCTCTCCACACGGCAGTGAGTGCTGTTTCCCTCATGACAGACATGTGTTTTGCTGCTGCTGCTGCGCCTGCTACATGGCTGCCCCACACGGAGAGCGTCCTCCTTACACCATGTCCCCTCATGGCGGCCGGTGAGTGCTCTTTTCTATTTCTAACTGTTGCTTGCATTCTTCTTATGTGTCCCGCGGCCGGTGATTGCTGTACAGTACTACTAGCTTACATCATCATTTGCCTAACATGGCGGACGGCCTGTGTTATACTTAAGTTAGTTTTGTCCCACATTGTCTCTCTCTCCCTTGCCTAACATAGCGGCCGGCCTGTGTTATACTAAGGTTAGTTTGTTCCACATTGTCTCTCTCTCTCTCTTGCCTAACATAGCGGCCGGCCTGTGTTATACTAAGGTTAGTTTGTCCCACATTGTCTCTCTCTCTCTCTTGCCTAACATGGCGGCCGGCCTGTGTTATACTTAAGTTAGTTTTGTGTCCCACATTGTCTCTCTGTCACTTGCCTAACATGGCGGCTGGCCTGTGTTATAGTTAGTTTTGTCCCACATTGTCTCTCTCTCTCTTGCCTAACATGGCGGCCGACCTGTGTTATACTTAAGTTAGTTTGTCCCACATTGTCTCTCTCTTGCCTAACATAGCGGCCGGCCTGTGTTACACCGTTCCACTGTCCAGCATGGCGCCCAGCCTGTGTTTGTGTGTGTTACATAACTTAGTGTCCCACATTGTCTCTGTTGCCTAACATGTCCATCATGGCGGTAAATGACTGCTGCTGTTACATAAATCATCATTTTCTCTTGCCCCTCTTTCCTGCATGTGCCTTTCTGAGACCATCCTCTGCTTTTTGTATTGTAGAGATACCGACCGTTGTACCCGACAGATGGATGTCATCATCCCCGCTGGTTTAGTTGGCCATACCAAGATGCTGGATGCAGCAGGAAAAAACAAGCACCGGTGAGAGCAGCTTCATTATTCTAAAAAATAGTAGGTGTCATCATGTGTGAAAAAATCAGAAAACAAAACATTTGGGCTCAAAAATTTTTCCCCATTTTCCTCATTTTTTTTCCCCCTTAAGGTGGAGAGACTTACCTATTTCTGGCTTTAAGTGCAAGTGCAAACGGATGCCACTGCCACCAGCAAAATGTCAGCTGTCTGCAAGTTTTTTTTAAATTGATGAAACCAACAAACGCATTGCAGACTGCAAACTCTGTTCTGCCAAAATATCCAGAGGAGGTTCAAAAGTTAGTTCTTATAATACCAGTAATCTCATAAAACACCTCAAAATGAAACACAAGACTGAGCATGGCGAATATACAGCTGTCACTAGCTCTTGCACTCAGCAGCTGACACTGCAGCAAACCCTTGCCAGACGTGAAAAATTTTCCATGGATAACCCAAGGGCTAAAAAAATTTCTGAAGTAGTTACCCAATTCATCGTTCTTGATGATCAGCCACTATCAATTGTTGACAATGTGGGTTTTCGGCGACTTATGAATCTTTTGGAGCCAAAGTAGGAAATTCCCAGCCGCCGTCATGTCACAGATGTCATGTTGCCACAATTACACAACACAGTGAAAAAACACATTACCAACATGCTACAGGAGGACATAAAGGCTGTCCTTTACCACAGACATTTGGAGCAGTAGTGTGAGTCCCATGTCTGTAATTAGCTTAACTGCACAGTGGATTGATGCCAATTTCACTCTGCACCAAGTCATGCTGCACGCAAAGAAATTTCAAGACTATCACACAGGCCAAGCTATAAGAAGCATACTAGAAGAAATGCTTGACACTTGGGCGATTCCCAAAAGTTCTGTCCATGTGGTAGTCTGGGATAATGGCAGAAATTTGATAAAAGGTGTACAAGATGCTGATCTTCAGAGTCTTTCATGTGTGGCACATACACTGCAGCTGGCTGTCCCAGAGGGGCTTTTATCACAGTGCAGCATTACAGAGGCTGTGGGAGTTGGGCGCAAAATAGTTGGGCACTTTAAACATTCAAACCTGGCATATTCTCGGCTGCAAGATATTCAGATCCAGCTTGGTCAACCCATTAAAAGACTTCAACAAGATGTTCAGACTCGCTGGAACAGCACTTTTTACATGCTGCAGTCTCTGATAGAGCAAAAACGGGCCATTGGAGTATATGTGTCAGAACATGAGCTGCCTGCAACGATCACTGCAAATCAGTGGAATCTCATGGAGAAGATGATCAACATCTTGGCTCCCTTTGAAGAGTTGACTCGGCATGTGAGTTGTTCAGATTCTTTTGCCTCGGATGTAATTCCTGCAGTGACTGTGCTACAGCGATTATTATCTAAAGCAGAGTGGATGAGGACCACAGTGTTAAAACGATGAAGAACACATTGCTTGGTGCTTTGCAGAAACGGTTCTCTGACATGGAGCAAAATCCACTTTACTGCATCGCTACCTTACTCGATCCAAGGTAATCAATTATTGCTGGCAGTGGCTGCTATTTTGCATTGTTTTTATTTGAATATTGATGATATGATTTTGTTTTTTGTTTTTTTGGATCAAGGTGATATTTTACAGTGTTATTATCACTTGCTTGCATTAAAAAAAAAAATTGTAATGCAAGTGATAACACAGTGTAAATCTCACCTTCATAATTAAAAAAGACACAAAAAAAAATCGATAATGACAAACACACTGACCTGCTCTGCCTCTGTGTAATGGTTTTGCACAGAGCAAGCCAGACAACTGTTTTTGCCGTGTCCCCCGCCGTCACCTTTCCTTCTAGCAGTGCCCCAACAGCAATCTTCCACAGTTGTTGCTTTGCTTGCATGACGTTGTTTAATGTCTTGTATTTTTCTTCTTCTAGGTAAAAAGATCGGTTCTTCTCAAATGCAGATGCTGGCAGGCAGGCCAAAGAGATGTTCGTGCTGGAAATGCAACAAATATCTTCTGTACAGGTACTACAGGCACAGGAAGGTACACTTGAGGTGCTTGAGAAACCAGCTACCAAAAGGCCTCGCACTGAGCAACAGCCAGGTACTGGTGTGACTGTGGACAGTGTTTTCCAAGAAATTGCTTATTCATCTACATTTGAGAACAGTGCTCCCACAGCTGCTACCATACAACTAAAAGCATATCTTGGAAAGGTCACTGTGCCTCGTTCGGACAAACCTCTTGAGTATTGGGCAGTCAATAAACTGCGATTTCCCACTCTAGCCCAAATGGCACAAAAATATCTTTCAGCTCCTTGTAGTAGTGTGGAAAGTGAGAGATTGTTCAGTGCAGCGTCACACATTCTGACTGACACCAGAAACCGGCTTCAAACTGAACAGGCAGAGATTCTTCTGTTTCTCAAAAAAAACTTGCCACTCGCGTTTGAATTGGAAAAGTAGGTACCATCATGACACATTACATCAATTTTTGTTTAAAAGCATTTAAGTTGTAGTGGAGATTTGGCTGTAATCAATCTCACCTGCGCTAACACACGCCCTTTCATTCTAATGGTATAATGTATGTTACTTAACCCATGTCTCCCACATTTTCCTAGTAAACAGACATGACCATGCTTACGTCCTCATCTCGGCAGGATTCCCTGCCAAGCAATGCACTGGTTCTTTTATTCAAAGATAACAAAAGAAATCACAAACAGGAAGTCCTGGCTCCAACAGCCAATCGCTTCCTCCATGGGAAATGACAACACAGGATGTGACAACACAGGATGCGACCAAACAAGGATATGACCAAACAAGGATATGAGTTTATACAACTACCAATGACTACCATTCCTGCTGATTGGAGACTATCTGCAGTTATAAGCCATGGCACCCCAAATATGTAATCAGGCATACAGGGGTGACACGAGAGCACATCCGCTAAACCGATAATGTCTTTGCAGAGCAAACACATCTCCCCCAGACGAACGTCTGTGCATCGCACAGGGGCCCTTTCGTCGGCAGACATATCCCCACTCTGCAAACACCTCTCTCCAACCTCAGGAAGTTTTCCACTACCTAACGGATCTCAACCAGTGTCAGTCTGCCCCAGTCAGCTCTTTAGAGCGGGTTGCGGGAGAACTAACACTGGGAGATACTATGACAATACATATTAAAATACATCTTTATAAAATTTCCACAACAAAGTTTATTTTACATATAATCAACATTACAATATAAAAAATCATTCAAATTGCGCAGTAGATTCCACTTAGTGGTCATACCTTGGAATCTACTACGCAATTTAAATGTTTTTTTATATTGTAATGTTGATTATATGTAAAATAAACTTAAATGCTTTTAAACAAAAATTGTTGTAATCTCTTATGACAGTACCGGGAAAATCCTACTTGCCCCATTCTTTCTTCTTGTATTTTAAACATGTATTTGGGATGTAGGTACCTCTATTCTTCATTTACATATATATCTTTTCGGAGCAGTTACCGTACAATATAATTCCGCATACGTTAACGCATTTCTCATTTAGGCTTCCTCAGGACTCATGAAGACAACTGCAATTGTAATAACTATACAAAAGAAAACACATTTTTTATAATCATACATAATAATTGTTGGTTACTGACACCAATAACATTTTAATGGTGTGTTATTATAAAGCTGCATTCATTTGTGCCTTTTTATCTGCCTGGAGTTCAGCTTTAACCCAATTGCTATTTATAAAGATCCTCTGAAGAAGTGTTGAGTAGCCTGCCAACAATGCAAAGATCCAAGATCTATACCGTACACTACAATATCTAGACATCTTGTACTGATTTATACAGGAATGTCTGCCATGTAATGAATCATATAGACCTTGTATCTATGGTACTTCCTGGAAAACCCCTCCAAACACTTCTTAAGAGGATATATATACACAACAGCTTGCAATTATGGGTTATTTGCAAGGTTGGCAAAACAAATAATACAGATATCTGGGAACTCTCTACTAGATGATTGATTTTACTGTGCACATATGAAAAACATTGCTCACTCTGGATAATATGTAATATCTTTTGATCTACATACTGGAACATATTCCCAATATATTGGAAAAGGTAAAGTAACATTAAACTCTCAGGCTGGGTTCACATACAGTATATGCAAATTCAATGTGGGTTTCCCCTCATACAATTTGCATGACATACGAGTTTGACCGTGACACGTACCTTGGAGGTGAGCCTGACGTGCAGAGGGAGACCTCTAGCATGGCTCAGGTTCCGGCTTCACTGGAGTGGGAACAGTGACCCTCGGAGCACAGCGGAGTAGGAGAGCCTGCAGGATCCGCTTGACTGAAGATGAAGTCAGCTTGGCAGAGACAGGAACAGGTTTGATTGCTGCGGATGCAGGAACGCTGAAAAGTAGCAGGCAGGTGCGCACAGATGCAGGACTGTAGGCAGATGCACACGGATGCAGGACTTGTAGGCAGATGCACACAGATGCAGGACTTGTAGGCAGGTGCACACGGATGCAGGACTTGTAGGCAGATGCACATGGATGCAGGACTTGTAGGCAAATGCACACGGATGCAGGACTTGTAGGCAAGCGCGCACTGGCGCAGGACAGCAGACAAAAGCAGGGTGAGACAAGCCAGGTCACAGCAGCGGATCAATCAGACAGAAGCAGCAGGCAGAGAATGGTCAAGTCCAGGCAGAATTGGCAACAGGAGATCAAACAAACAGGAACACAGAGCAGGTCAAAGGCAAGCCAAGGGGTCAGGACTGGAGACAGCAGCGAGGTCAGGAGAAGCCGGGTAACACTGGAGTAGATGCGGTTTCAGGATCAGGTACAGGATGAGCTGCAGATCAGACAGCAAGCATACATTCTGAAGAGGCCCCTTTTAAGGATCACTGGGCACCAAAGCTGTGTTAGTGTGCACGTCCGCGTTCTGTGCACGCGCATGCGCATTGGCGCGCGTCTATTCACTGCTGGATGCCTATGGACTGGAACACGTCCCAATGGACCCATGCGCCCGCGGCCAGTTGCAGAGCCATGTTCAGTACTTCCATGACAGACCGTCTCTCTATGGAGCCGGTTCACACAGGTCCGGGGCAGCTGTGGTCCACATTCAGAAAAGGTCCAGTGCGTGCTAAGCTGGCACAGCCAGATATTATAGGATGGCCAGGTGGCTGAGTTGCAGACTTGTGTATTTTTCGGTAGGGCGTAAAACTTTGGAATTTTGGGATATTTAGAAAGCTCCAGGTATTTTTATTGATAGTCCCTTGTTGGTATGCTTTAAAGATGATAGTATGGTATTCAATGCAAATATTTTCTAATACTGTTTTGGAGATAGGTCGGCACCATTTTTTGTTTGTTAGAATATTCTTACACATGATTTCATATTGTGTAGTGTTCATAATCCCCAAATTTCTCCCTTTATCAGCACATTTAATGATTATTTCGGAGTTGATCTGTAATGATTTTATGACCTGTTTTTGTGTCTGTGAAAGATTAGAATGTCCTTGAGATTTCAAGTTTAAATCTTCAATCGCTTTAGTAGTTTGCTGGACAAAAGCCCAGATATTGGGGTTAGTATTTAATAAGGGAAATATTCTGGATTTGGGCCTGAAGGATAGAGGAGGGGGGAAGGACACGCCGGCAGCGGACACCCCTGGTAAAGAGGCCAACCAGTAAGCAATGTCATCATCAGCGTGTCCCACCTCCCAGAGGTCCATCAAGTCCTCCAAGTCCAGACACTTATCCATATTTTCTTGAATATTTAGGGGATCATATTGATTGAAATGGTGAGTCCAAATTGGGTTTATCATATCGGGTTATTCCCAGATTATTATTTTAATTTTTTCTTGTTGATTACATTGAGACAATTATCCGGTGCATCCACTAGTTTTGGATGCATCTTTGATCTTGTTACTGATATTTTTAGGCATTAATTTTGACTTTAATGGTCTTTCAACTATTTACAACTTTATATATCTTCCCATATAAACCATTAAAAAAACCTAGTATTTGTTTGATCTCTACCCATAATCTGATCCATCAGTATATTTGACCATTAATTGTAAAATCTACCTCCGTCTCACACACTGTTACTATCTGTTTTCATTTTTTTCAAGCTAATTCATTCTTTCTACTTTCTTTTTTTCTTTTTCACTTTTTCTTCTTTATCCCTTTTCAACATATTTTATTTTTATTTTCCTATTCTAGAGCTGTCTATTGCATCCCTATCGGATACAACCTCTTTTTTTATATCCCAGACTCCCTCCACCCTGTGCTCTGAATCTATTCATTTTAAGTGAGTATTCAGTTTCTATCCCGTTTTTTTCATATTATTGATTCAACAGCTTGGCACCTCGTTATGACCCTGGTGCCAAATTTCTCTTTGAATTATACATTTTATAAATATTATACATATCTTGTATTTTTTCCCCCTTCCTCTTGATCACCATACAGCCTGGTCACTGTGTGTCTTCTGTGGCCACGCAGGGCTCTTTTCCTCTTAGGTCGGTTGGTCCCCCTTGGCAGTGGTCACCCCCGGGAAGTTTGGCATGATGAGTTCTCCTCCCTTTGGGGCAGGCATTGGTAAATTATGTATACCTTTTTATATATAATTATATATATATGTTTTTGATATTTTGTACTTATTTCCTTTTTTTTGTATTTCTGTACAGTCTTACGCATTTTCTGACTGATTCGTATACTCCCTGATGAAGCTATTAGGCAAAACATGTCTGGCTAATATACGAATACGAAACTTCTGTCTAAGCTGAACATTCGCCATTTGACCACCTTCATGATGATATGTTGAATTCTCTTGAACAAAGTGTCCGTGTTTGGTTTTAACTTTATTCTCATTAAAATTATACATTTTCTTAAACATACGGTTTCCATTATTATCTGTAAGCACCGCGACTACCCCCTCTTCCTTCCCATTTCACATATTTTTTTATATACAGTATACAGTTGCAGTACCATTTAATCCCACAAGATGGCACCAAATCATCTGTATATCTGTATTTTTACACTGAAAACTCCTAAATTACAGACTTGAATCACATGAATAACAAAATAATTCCAGTTAACAGGAAACTTTAGTCAGTCGAGTTGTAAATCCTAAAAAGTAAGGTTACCTAAAATCACTGCTTTATGCAATGATATGGAACAAGTTTCAAATGTGTAGTTTTTAAATATCGAAATCCAACTAGCATTCATGGACTTCTCATTACAGGTTTAATTCCTTATTGTTGTAACCAATAAGCTCTAATTAAAATTCATCAGCACATGGTAGATGCCAGAATTGTAATCTAAGCTGTATATGCTTGCAAGAATAAAGGTAATAAGCCTTTATTGTAGCAGAAACTGTTTACCTTCCTGCTTGCAATTCTTTGTTTTAAGGTCACAGTTCTGCTTCATTTTTGAATCCAGCTTGCAGGAACCTCTGATCACTAAAGTTTTAAGCCTAATGCCGTGTACACACGAGCGGAATGTCCGACAGAAAAAGTCCGACGGGAGCTTTTCATCGTATTTTCCGATCGTGTGTATGCCCCATCTGGCTTTTTACGTCGAAAATTCTGACGGACCTAGAAATGGAACATGTTCTAAATTTTACCAATTCCTATCGGGAAAAACGATCGTCTGTATGCTGTTCCGACGTACCAAAAACGACGCATGCTCTGAAGCAAGTACGAGACGGAAGCTATTGGCTACTGGCTATTGAACTTCCGTTTTCTAGTCCTGTGTTGTACCTCACCGCGTTCTGGACGGTCGGAATTTGGTGTGACCGTGTGTATGCAAGACAGCTTGAGCGGAATTCCGTCGGAACTCCGTTGGAAAAACCTTCAGAGTTTATTCCGACGGGAAAAACGGTCGTGTGTACAGGGCATAACACACAATCTGTCCTAGGTTATCTTCACTTAGGATGGAGCAACAGAGCCACCTCTGGAGAGCAGCATTATCAATTCAGAGAGAGGAGTAGTGTTAGATGTACTAGCTGATTTAGATGGATTAAAAAAATGAAAGTCGAAATCCAGCTAAAACTTCTTAAGCATTTTTTTTCTTTTTGGGATAAAAGTTTTACATAAATTAAAAGCTGATCATTGTAAGTACCCCTGTCCGTGATAAAGCTTAACTCCAAGTCTCATTTCACTTTAAAATTTTTTCATTCTTAACCACTTGACCTCTGGAAAATGTACCCCCCCCCCCCCCATGACCAGGCCATTTTTTTCAATACAGCACTGCGTTATGCGGTCGTGAGACACTATACCCAAATACAATTGTTGTCCTTTTCCCACAAATAGACCTTTGTTTTGGTGGTATTTGATCACTTCTGCATTATTTTTTTTTTTTTGCGCTATAAACAAAAACAGAGCGACAATTTTGAAAAAAAAAACAATATTTTTTACTTTCTGCTACAAAACACATCCAGTTTAGGCCAATATGTTTTCTGCTACATATTTTAAGCCCATATTGATTGGTTTGCGCAAAAGTTAAAGCATCTACAAACTATGGGATATGTTTATTTTTTTTTATTATTATTATTTTTTTTTATTAGTAATGGCAGTGATCAGCGACTTATAGCAGGACTACGATGCTGGCAAATCGGACGCCTAACTGACATTTTTTACACTTTTTGGGGACCAGTGACACTAATACAGTGATTTCCCAGGAAATCTGCGTTTTCCCGTTTTTAAAATGTTTTTGCCGCCGCCGCTAGAAGCACTTGTGAATTGTCTCCGCCGGATGCCATTTTACAGAAGACCAGCTATCATGAGGAAAAAACAAGAGGCGGAACCCAGGCTCCGCCTCTTGGTTCTTCCCTTCCGCTTCCATGAGCTGGTCTTCTGTAAATTGCGCTGAGACCATAATGAGATGTAAAGCAGGATGTAAGGAGGGACTTCGCTGGGGATACCTAATGTAAGGAGGGACTTCGCTGGGGACACTTGATGTAAGGAGGGACTCCCTGGGCACACCTGATTAAGGAGGGACTCCGCTGGGGACACCTGATGTAAGAAGGGACTCTGCAGGGGACACCTGATGTAAGGAGGGACTCCATTGGGGACACCTGATGTAAAGAGGGACTCCACTGGGGACACCTGATGTAAGGAGGGACTCTGCTGGGGACACCTGATGTAAGGTGGGACTCCGGTGGGGACACCTAATGTAAGGAGGGACTCTGCTGGGAATGCCTGATGTAAGAAGGGACTCTACTGGGGGCACCTGATGTAAGGAGGGACTCCACTGGGGACACCTGATGTAAGGAGGGACTCCACTGGGAACACCTGATGTAAGGTGGGACTCCGGTGGGGACACCTGATGTAAGGTGGGACTCCGGTGGGGACACCTGATGTAAGGAGGGACTCCGCTGGGGACACCTGATGTAAGAAGGGACTCCACTGGGGACACCTGATGTAAGTAGGGACTCCACTCTGGACACCTGATGTAAGGAGGGACTCCACTGGGGACACCTGATGTAAGAAGGGACTCCGCTGGGGACACCTGATGTAAGGAGGGACTCCGCTCTGGACACCTGTTGTAAGGAGGGACTCCACTGTGGACACCTGATGTAAGTAGGGACTCCACTCTGGACACCTGATGTAAGGAGGGACTCCACTGGGGACACCTGATGTCAGGAGGGACTCCGCTGGGGACACCTGATGTAAGGAGGGACTCCGCTCTGGACACCTGTTGTAAGGAGGGACTCCCCTGGGGACACCTGATGTAAGGAGGGACTCCACTGGAGACACCTGATATAAGGAGGGACTCCGCTGGGGACACCTGATGTGAGGAGGGACTCCGCTGGGGACACCTGATGTAAGGAGGGACTCCACTGGGGACACCTGATGTAAGGAGGGACTCTAATAGGGACACCTGATGTAAGGAGGGACTCCGCTGGGGACCCTTGATGTAAGGAGGGACTTCGCTGGGGACACCTGATGTAAGAAGGGACTCCGCTGGGGACACCTGATGTAAGGAGGGACTCTGCTGGGGACACCTGATGTAAGGAGGGACTCCGCTGGAGAAACCTGATGTAAGGAGGGACTTCGCTGGGGACACCTGATGTAAGGAGGGACTCCACTCTGGACACCTGATGTAAGGAGGGACTCCACTAGGGACACCTGATGTAAGGAGGGACTCTGCTGGGAATGCCTGATGTAAAAAGGGACTCTACTGGGGGCACCTGATGTCAGGAGGGACTCCGCTGGGGACACCTGATGTAAGGTGGGACTCCACTGGGGACACCTGATGTAAGGAGGGACTCCACTGGGGACACCTGATGTAAGGAGGGACTCCGCTGGGGACACCTGATGTAAGGAGGGACTCCGCTGGGGACACCTGATGTCAGGAGGGACTCCACTGGGGACACCTGATGTAAGGAGGGACTCCGCTCTGGACACCTGTTGTAAGGAGGGACTCCCCTGGGGACACCTGATGTAAGGAGGGACTCCCCTGGCGACACCTGATGTAAGTAGGGACTCCGCTGGTGACAGCTGATGTAGGAAGGGACTCCACTGGGTACATCTGATGTAAGGAGGGACTCCGCTTGGGACACCTGATGTAAGGAGGGACTCTGCTGGGGACACCTGATGTAAGGTGGGACTCCACTGGGGACACCTGATGTAAGGAGGGACTCTAATAGGGACACCTGATGTAAGGAGGGACTCCGCTGGGGACCCTTGATGTAAGGAGGGACTTCACTGGGGACACCTGATGTAAGAAGGGACTCCGCTGGGGACACCTGATGTAAGGAGGGACTCCACTGGGGACACCTGATGTAAGGAGGGACTCTAATAGGGACACCTGATGTAAGGGGGGACTCCGCTGGGGACCCTTTATGTAAGGAGGGACTTCGCTGGGGACACCTGATGTAAGAAGGGACTCCGCTGGGGACACCTGATGTAAGGAGAGACTCTGCTGGGGACACCTGATGTAAGGAGGGACTCAGCTGGGGAAACCTGATGTAAGGTGGGACTCCGGTGGGGACACCTGATGTAAGGAGGGACTTTGCTGGGGACACCTGATGTAAGGAGGGACTCCACTCTGGACACCTGATGTAAGGAGGGACTCTGCTGGGAATGCCTGATGTAAAAAGGGACTCTACTGGGGGCACCTGATGTAAGGATGGACTCCGCTGGGGACACCTGATGTAAGGTGGGACTCCAGTGGGAACACCTGATGTAAGGTGGGACTCCACTGGGGACACCTGATGTAAGTAGGGACTCCACTCTGGACACCTGATGAAAGGAGGGACTCCACTGGGGACACCTGATGAAAGGAGGGACTCCACTGGGGACACCTGATGTAAGTAGGGACTCTGCTGGGGACACCTGATGTAAGTAGGGACTCCGCTGGGGACACCTGATGTAAGGAGGGACTCCGCTGGGGACACCTGATGTGGGGACACCTGATGTCAGGAGGGACTCCACTGGGGACACCTGATGTAAGGAGGGACTCCGCTCTGGACACCTGTTGTAAGGAGGGACTCCCCTGGGGACATCTGAGGTAAAGAGGGACTCTGCTGGGGACACCTGATGTAAGGTGGGACTCCTGATGTAAGAAAGGACTCCACTGGGGACACCTAATGTAAGGAGGGACTCCGCTGGGGACACCTGATGGAAGGAGGGACTCCCCTGGAGACACCTGATGTAAGGAGGGACTCCCCTGGCGACACCTGATGTAAGTAGGGACTCCGCTGGGGACAGCTGATGTAAGGAGGGACTCCACTGGGGACACCTGAGGTAAGAAGGGACTCCGCTGGGGGCACCTGATGTAAGGAGGGACTCCACTATGGACACCTGATGTAAGGAGGGACTCCACTGGGGACAACCGGATGTAAGGAGGGACTCCGCTGGGGACACCTGATGTAAGTAGGAATTCGGCTGGGGACACCTGATGTAAGGTGGGACTCCTGATGTAAGGAGGGACTCCGCTGGGGACACCTGATGTAAGGAGGGACACCGCTGGGGACACCTGATGTCAGGAGGGACTCCGCTGGGGACACCTGATGTAAGGAGGGACTCCGCTCTGGACACCTGATGTAAGGAGGGACTCCCCTGGCGACACCTGATGTAAGTAGGGACTCCGCTGGGGACACCTGAGGTAAGGAGGGTCTCCACTGGGGAAACCTGATGTAAGTAGATACTCCGCTGGGGACACTTGATGTAAGGAGGGACTCTGCTGGGGACATCTGAGGTAAGAAGGGACTCTGCTGGGGACACCTGATGTAAGGAGGAATTCCGCTGGGGACACCTGATGTAAGGAGGGACTCCACTGGAGACACCTGATATAAGGAGGGACTCCGCTGGGGACACCTGATGTGAGGAGGGACTCCGCTGGGGACACCTGATGTAAGGAGGGACTCCACTGGGGACATCTGATGTAAGGAGGGACTCTAATAGGGACACCTGATGTAAGGAGGGACTCCGCTGGGGACCCTTGATGTAAGGAGGGACTCCGCTGGGGACCCTTGATGTAAGAAGGGACTCCGCTGGGGACACCTGATATAAGGAGGTACTCCGCTGGGGACACCTGATGTGAGGAGGGACTCCGCTGGGGACACCTGATGTAAGGAGGGACTCCACTGGGGACACCTGATGTAAGGAGGGACACTAATAGGGACACCTGATGTAAGGAGGGACTCCGCTGGGGACCCTTGATGTAAGGAGGGACTCCGCTGGGGACCCTTGATGTAAGGAGGGACTTCGCTGGGGACACCTGATGTAAGAAGGGACTCCGCTGGGGACACCTGATGTAAGGAGGGACTCTGCTGGGGACACCTGATGTAAGGAGGGACTCCGCTGGAGAAACCTGATGTAAGGAGGGACTTCGCTGGGGACACCTGATGTAAGGAGGGACTCCACTCTGGACACCTGATGTAAGGAGGGACTCCACTAGGGACACCTGATGTAAGGAGGGACTCTGCTGGGAATGCCTGATGTAAAAAGGGACTCTACTGGGGGCACCTGATGTAAGGAGGGACTCCGCTGGGGACACCTAATGTAAGGTGGGACTCCAGTGGAACACCTGATGTAAGGTGGGACTCCACTGGGGACACCTGATGTAAGTAGGGACTCCACTCTGGACACCTGATGTAAGGAGGGACTCCACTCTGGACACCTGATGTAAGTAGGGACTCCGCTGGGGACACCTGATGTAAGGAGGGACTCCGCTGGGGACACCTGATGTCAGGAGGGACTCCACTGGGGACACCTGATGTAAGGAGGGACTCTGCTCTGGACACCTGTTGTAAGTAGGGACTCCCGCTGGGGACATCTGAGGTAAAGAGGGACTCTGCTGGGGACACCTGATGTAAGGTGGGACTCCTGATGTAAGGAGGGACTCCGCTGGGGACACCTGATGTAAGGAGGGACTTCACTGGGGACACCTGATGTAAGAAGGGACTCCGCTGGGGACACCTGATGTAAGGAGGGACTCCGCTGGGGACACCTGATGTGAGGAGGGACTCCGCTGGGGACACCTGATGTAAGGAGGGACTCCACTGGGGACACCTGATGTAAGGAGGGACTCTAATAGGGACACCTGATGTAAGGAGGGACTCCGCTGGGGACCCTTGATGTAAGGAGGAACTTCGCTGGGGACACCTGATGTAAGAAGAGACTCCGCTGGGGACACCTGATATAAGGAGGGACTCCGCTGGGGACACCTGATGTGAGGAGGGACTCCGGTGGGGACACCTGATGTAAGGAGGGACTCCGCTGGGGACACCTGATGGAAGGAGGGACTCCCCTGGAGACACCTGATGTAAGGAGGGACTCCCCTGGCGACACCTGATGTAAGTAGGGACTCCGCTGGGGACAGCTGATGTAAGGAGGGACTCCACTGGGGACACCTGAGGTAAGAAGGGACTCCGCTGGGGGCACCTGATGTAAGGAGGGACTCCACTATGGACACCTGATGTAAGGAGGGACTCCACTGGGGACAACCGGATGTAAGGAGGGACTCCGCTGGGGACACCTGATGTAAGTAGGAATTCGGCTGGGGACACCTGATGTAAGGTGGGACTCCTGATGTAAGGAGGGACTCCGCTGGGGACACCTGATGTAAGGAGGGACACCGCTGGGGACACCTGATGTCAGGAGGGACTCCGCTGGGGACACCTGATGTAAGGAGGGACTCCGCTCTGGACACCTGATGTAAGGAGGGACTCCCCTGGCGACACCTGATGTAAGTAGGGACTCCGCTGGGGACACCTGAGGTAAGGAGGGTCTCCACTGGGGAAACCTGATGTAAGTAGATACTCCGCTGGGGACACTTGATGTAAGGAGGGACTCTGCTGGGGACATCTGAGGTAAGAAGGGACTCTGCTGGGGACACCTGATGTAAGGAGGAATTCCGCTGGGGACACCTGATGTAAGGAGGGACTCCACTGGAGACACCTGATATAAGGAGGGACTCCGCTGGGGACACCTGATGTGAGGAGGGACTCCGCTGGGGACACCTGATGTAAGGAGGGACTCCACTGGGGACATCTGATGTAAGGAGGGACTCTAATAGGGACACCTGATGTAAGGAGGGACTCCGCTGGGGACCCTTGATGTAAGGAGGGACTCCGCTGGGGACCCTTGATGTAAGAAGGGACTCCGCTGGGGACACCTGATATAAGGAGGTACTCCGCTGGGGACACCTGATGTGAGGAGGGACTCCGCTGGGGACACCTGATGTAAGGAGGGACTCCACTGGGGACACCTGATGTAAGGAGGGACACTAATAGGGACACCTGATGTAAGGAGGGACTCCGCTGGGGACCCTTGATGTAAGGAGGGACTCCGCTGGGGACCCTTGATGTAAGGAGGGACTTCGCTGGGGACACCTGATGTAAGAAGGGACTCCGCTGGGGACACCTGATGTAAGGAGGGACTCTGCTGGGGACACCTGATGTAAGGAGGGACTCCGCTGGAGAAACCTGATGTAAGGAGGGACTTCGCTGGGGACACCTGATGTAAGGAGGGACTCCACTCTGGACACCTGATGTAAGGAGGGACTCCACTAGGGACACCTGATGTAAGGAGGGACTCTGCTGGGAATGCCTGATGTAAAAAGGGACTCTACTGGGGGCACCTGATGTAAGGAGGGACTCCGCTGGGGACACCTAATGTAAGGTGGGACTCCAGTGGAACACCTGATGTAAGGTGGGACTCCACTGGGGACACCTGATGTAAGTAGGGACTCCACTCTGGACACCTGATGTAAGGAGGGACTCCACTCTGGACACCTGATGTAAGTAGGGACTCCGCTGGGGACACCTGATGTAAGGAGGGACTCCGCTGGGGACACCTGATGTCAGGAGGGACTCCACTGGGGACACCTGATGTAAGGAGGGACTCTGCTCTGGACACCTGTTGTAAGTAGGGACTCCCGCTGGGGACATCTGAGGTAAAGAGGGACTCTGCTGGGGACACCTGATGTAAGGTGGGACTCCTGATGTAAGGAGGGACTCCGCTGGGGACACCTGATGTAAGGAGGGACACCGCTGGGGACACCTGATGTCAGGAGGGACTCCGCTGGGGACACCTGATGTAAGGAGGGACTCCGCTCTGGACACCTGTTGTAAGGAGGGACTCCCCTGGGGACACCTGATGTAAGGAGGGACTCCTCTGGCGACACCTGATGTAAGTAGGGACTCCGCTGGGGACAGCTGATGTAAGGAGGGACTCCACTGGTACATCTCATGTAAGGAGGGACTCCGCTGGGGACCCCTGATGTAAGGAGGGACTCTGCTGGGGACACCTGATGTAAGGTGGGACTCTGGTGGGGACACCTGATGTAAGGAGGGACTCTGCTGGGCACACCTTATGTAAGGTGGGACTCCAGTGGGGACACCTGAGGTAAAGAGGGACTCTGCTGGGGACACCTGATGTAAGGAGGGACTCTACTGGGGGCACCTGATGTAAGCAGGGACTCCACTGGGGACACCTGAGGTAAGGAGGGACTCCCCTGGGGGCACCTGATGTAAGGAGGGACTCCACTCTGGACACCTGATGTAAGGAGGGACTCCGCTGGGGACAACCGGATGTAAGTAGGAATTCGGCTGGGGACACCTGATGTAAGGTGGGACTCCTGATGTAAGGAGGGACTCCGCTGGGGACACCTGATGTAAGGAGGGACACCACTGGGGACACCTGATGTCAGGAGGGACTCCGCTGGGGACACCTGATGTAAGGAGGGACTCCGCTCTGGACACCTGTTGTAAGGAGGGACTCCCTTGGGGACACCTGATGTAAGGAGGGACTCCCCTGGCGACACCTGATGTAAGTAGGGACTCCGCTGGGGACACCTGAGGTAAGGAGGGTCTCCACTGGGGAAACCTGATGTAAGTAGATACTCCGCTGGGGACACTTGATGTAAGGACGGACTCTGCTGGGGACATCTGAGGTAAGAAGGGACTCTGCTGGGGACACCTGATGTAAGGAGGAATTCCGCTGGGGACACCTGATGTAAGGAGGGACTCCACTGGAGACACCTGATATAAGGAGGGACTCCGCTGGGGACACTTGATGTGAGGAGGGACTCCGCTGGGGACACCTGATGTAAGGAGGGACTCCACTGGGGACACCTGATGTAAGGAGGGACTCTAATAGGGACACCTGATGTAAGGAGGGACTCCGCTGGGGACCCTTGATGTAAGGAGGGACTTCGCTGGGGACACCTGATGTAAGGAGGGACTCCGCTGGGGACACCTGATGAACAGAGGGACTTTGCTGGGGACACCTGATGTAAGGTGGGACTCCAGTGGGGACACCTGATGTAAGGAGGGACTCCCCTGGGGACATCTGATGTAAATAGAGACTCCGCTGGGGACACCTGAGGTAAGGAGGGACTCCACTGGGGACACCTGATGTAAGTAGAGACTCTGCTGGGGACACCTGATGTAAAGAGGGACTCCGCTGGGGACATCAGGTGTAAGGAGGGACTCTGCTGGGGACACCTGATGTAAGGAGGAATTCCGCCGGGGACACCTGATGTAAGGAGGGACTCCACTGGGGACACCTGATGTCAGGAGGGACTCCGCTGGGGACACCTGATGTAAGGAGGGACTCCGCTCTGGACACCTGTTGTAAGGAGGGACTCCCCTGGGGACACCTGATGTAAGGAGGGACTCCACTGGAGACACCTGATATAAGGAGGGACTCCGCTGGGGACACCTGATGTGAGGAGGGACTCCGCTGGGGACACCTGATGTAAGGAGGGACTCCACTGGGGACACCTGATGTAAGGAGGGACTCTAATAGGGACACCTGATGTAAGGAGGGACTCCGCTGGGGACCCTTGATGTAAGGAGGAACTTCGCTGGGGACACCTGATGTAAGAAGAGACTCCGCTGGGGACACCTGATATAAGGAGGGACTCCGCTGGGGACACCTGATGTGAGGAGGGACTCCGGTGGGGACACCTGATGTAAGGAGGGACTCCACTGGGGACACCTGATGTAAGGAGGGACTCTAATAGGGACACCTGATGTAAGGAGGGACTCCGCTGGGGACCCTTGATGTAAGGAGGGACTTCGCTGGGGACACCTGATGTAAGAAGGGACTCCGCTGGGGACACCTGATGTAAGGAGGGACTCTGCTGGGGACACCTGATGTAAGGAGGGACTCCGCTGGAGAAACCTGATGTAAGGAGGGACTTCGCTGGGGACACCTGATGTAAGGAGGGACTCCACTCTGGACACCTGATGTAAGGAGGGACTCCACTAGGGACACCTGATGTAAGGAGGGACTCTGCTGGGAATGCCTGATGTAAAAAGGGTCTCTACTGGGGGCACCTGATGTCAGGAGGGACTCCGCTGGGGACACCTGATGTAAGGTGGGGCTCCAGTGGGAACACCTGATGTAAGGTGGGACTCCACTGGGGACACCTGATGTAAGTAGGGACTCCACTCTGGACACCTGATGTAAGGAGGGACTCCACTGGGGACACCTGATGTAAGGAGGGACTCCGCTGGGGACACCTGATGTAAGGAGGGACTCCGCTGGGGACACCTGATGTCAGGAGGGACTCCACTGGGGACACCTGATGTAAGGAGGGACTCCGCTCTGGACACCTGTTGTAAGGAGGGACTCCCCTGGGGACACCTGATGTAAGGAGGGACTCCCCTGGCGACACCTGATGTAAGTAGGGACTCCACTGGTGACAGCTGATGTAGGAAGGGACTCCACTGGGTACATCTGATGTAAGGAGGGACTCCGCTTGGGACACCTGATGTAAGGAGGGACTCTGCTGGGGACACCTGATGTAAGGTGGGACTCCACTGGGGACACCTGATGTAAGGAGGGACTCTAATAGGGACACCTGATGTAAGGAGGGACTCCGCTGGGGACCCTTGATGTAAGGAGGGACTTCACTGGGGACACCTGATGTAAGAAGGGACTCCGCTGGGGACACCTGATGTAAGGAGGGACTCCACTGGGGACACCTGATGTAAGGAGGGACTCTAATAGGGACACCTGATGTAAGGGGGGACTCCGCTGGGGACCCTTTATGTAAGGAGGGACTTCGCTGGGGACACCTGATGTAAGAAGGGACTCCGCTGGGGACACCTGATGTAAGGAGAGACTCTGCTGGGGACACCTGATGTAAGGAGGGACTCAGCTGGGGAAACCTGATGTAAGGTGGGACTCCGGTGGGGACACCTGATGTAAGGAGGGACTTTGCTGGGGACACCTGATGTAAGGAGGGACTCCACTCTGGACACCTGATGTAAGGAGGGACTCTGCTGGGAATGCCTGATGTAAAAAGGGACTCTACTGGGGGCACCTGATGTAAGGATGGACTCCGCTGGGGACACCTGATGTAAGGTGGGACTCCAGTGGGAACACCTGATGTAAGGTGGGACTCCACTGGGGACACCTGATGTAAGTAGGGACTCCACTCTGGACACCTGATGAAAGGAGGGACTCCACTGGGGACACCTGATGTAAGTAGGGACTCTGCTGGGGACACCTGATGTAAGTAGGGACTCCGCTGGGGACACCTGATGTAAGGAGGGACTCCGCTGGGGACACCTGATGTGGGGACACCTGATGTCAGGAGGGACTCCACTGGGGACACCTGATGTAAGGAGGGACTCCGCTCTGGACACCTGTTGTAAGGAGGGACTCCCCTGGGGACATCTGAGGTAAAGAGGGACTCTGCTGGGGACACCTGATGTAAGGTGGGACTCCTGATGTAAGAAAGGACTCCACTGGGGACACCTAATGTAAGGAGGGACTCCGCTGGGGACACCTGATGGAAGGAGGGACTCCCCTGGAGACACCTGATGTAAGGAGGGACTCCCCTGGCGACACCTGATGTAAGTAGGGACTCCGCTGGGGACAGCTGATGTAAGGAGGGACTCCACTGGGGACACCTGAGGTAAGAAGGGACTCCGCTGGGGGCACCTGATGTAAGGAGGGACTCCACTATGGACACCTGATGTAAGGAGGGACTCCGCTGGGGACAACCGGATGTAAGGAGGGACTCCGCTGGGGACACCTGATGTAAGTAGGAATTCGGCTGGGGACACCTGATGTAAGGTGGGACTCCTGATGTAAGGAGGGACTCCGCTGGGGACACCTGATGTAAGGAGGGACACCGCTGGGGACACCTGATGTCAGGAGGGACTCCGCTGGGGACACCTGATGTAAGGAGGGACTCCGCTCTGGACACCTGATGTAAGGAGGGACTCCCCTGGCGACACCTGATGTAAGTAGGGACTCCGCTGGGGACACCTGAGGTAAGGAGGGTCTCCACTGGGGAAACCTGATGTAAGTAGATACTCCGCTGGGGACACTTGATGTAAGGAGGGACTCTGCTGGGGACATCTGAGGTAAGAAGGGACTCTGCTGGGGACACCTGATGTAAGGAGGAATTCCGCTGGGGACACCTGATGTAAGGAGGGACTCCACTGGAGACACCTGATATAAGGAGGGACTCCGCTGGGGACACCTGATGTGAGGAGGGACTCCGCTGGGGACACCTGATGTAAGGAGGGACTCCACTGGGGACACCTGATGTAAGGAGGGACTCTAATAGGGACACCTGATGTAAGGAGGGACTCCGCTGGGGACCCTTGATGTAAGGAGGGACTTCGCTGGGGACACCTGATGTAAGAAGGGACTCCGCTGGGGACACCTGATATAAGGAGGTACTCCGCTGGGGACACCTGATGTGAGGAGGGACTCCGCTGGGGACACCTGATGTTATGTAGGGACTCCACTGGGGACACCTGATGTAAGGAGGGACTCTAATAGGGACACCTGATGTAAGGAGGGACTCCGCTGGGGACCCTTGATGTAAGGAGGGACTCCGCTGGGGACCCTTGATGTAAGGAGGGACTTCGCTGGGGACACCTGATGTAAGAAGGGACTCCGCTGGGGACACCTGATGTAAGGAGGGACTCTGCTGGGGACACCTGATGTAAGGAGGGACTCCGCTGGAGAAACCTGATGTAAGGAGGGACTTCGCTGGGGACACCTGATGTAAGGAGGGACTCCACTCTGGACACCTGATGTAAGGAGGGACTCCACTAGGGACACCTGATGTAAGGAGGGACTCTGCTGGGAATGCCTGATGTAAAAAGGGACTCTACTGGGGGCACCTGATGTAAGGAGGGACTCCGCTGGGGACACCTAATGTAAGGTGGGACTCCAGTGGAACACCTGATGTAAGGTGGGACTCCACTGGGGACACCTGATGTAAGTAGGGACTCCACTCTGGACACCTGATGTAAGGAGGGACTCCACTCTGGACACCTGATGTAAGTAGGGACTCCGCTGGGGACACCTGATGTAAGGAGGGACTCCGCTGGGGACACCTGATGTCAGGAGGGACTCCACTGGGGACACCTGATGTAAGGAGGGACTCTGCTCTGGACACCTGTTGTAAGTAGGGACTCCCGCTGGGGACATCTGAGGTAAAGAGGGACTCTGCTGGGGACACCTGATGTAAGGTGGGACTCCTGATGTAAGGAGGGACTCCGCTGGGGACACCTGATGTAAGGAGGGACACCGCTGGGGACACCTGATGTCAGGAGGGACTCCGCTGGGGACACCTGATGTAAGGAGGGACTCCGCTCTGGACACCTGTTGTAAGGAGGGACTCCCCTGGGGACACCTGATGTAAGGAGGGACTCCCCTGGCGACACCTGATGTAAGTAGGGACTCCGCTGGGGACAGCTGATGTAAGGAGGGACTCCACTGGTACATCTCATGTAAGGAGGGACTCCGCTGGGGACCCCTGATGTAAGGAGGGACTCTGCTGGGGACACCTGATGTAAGGTGGGACTCTGGTGGGGACACCTGATGTAAGGAGGGACTCTGCTGGGCACACCTTATGTAAGGTGGGACTCCGGTGGGGACACCTGAGGTAAAGAGGGACTCTGCTGGGGACACCTGATGTAAGGAGGGACTCTACTGGGGGCACCTGATGTAAGCAGGGACTCCACTGGGGACACCTGAGGTAAGGAGGGACTCCCCTGGGGGCACCTGATGTAAGGAGGGACTCCACTCTGGACACCTGATGTAAGGAGGGACTCCGCTGGGGACAACCGGATGTAAGTAGGAATTCGGCTGGGGACACCTGATGTAAGGTGGGACTCCTGATGTAAGGAGGGACTCCGCTGTGGACACCTGATGTAAGGAGGGACACCACTGGGGACACCTGATGTCAGGAGGGACTCCGCTGGGGACACCTGATGTCAGGAGGGACTCCGCTGGGGACACCTGATGTAAGGAGGGACTCCGCTCTGGACACCTGTTGTAAGGAGGGACTCCCCTGGGGACACCTGATGTAAGGAGGGACTCCCCTGGCGACACCTGATGTAAGTAGGGACTCCGCAGGGGACACCTGAGGTAAGGAGGGTCTCCACTGGGGAAACCTGATGTAAGTAGATACTCCGCTGGGGACACTTGATGTAAGGAGGGACTCTGCTGGGGACATCTGAGGTAAGAAGGGACTCTGCTGGGGACACCTGATGTAAGGAGGAATTCCGCTGGGGACACCTGATGTGAGGAGGGACTCCGCTGGGGACACCTGATGTAAGGAGGGACTCCACTGGGGACACCTGATGTAAGTAGATACTCCGCTGGGGACACTTGATGTAAGGAGGGACTCTGCTGGGGAAATCTGAGGTAAGAAGGGACTCTGCTGGGGACACCTGATGTAAGGAGGAATTCCGCTGGGGACACCTGATGTGAGGAGGGACTCCGCTGGGGACACCTGATGTAAGGAGGGACTCCACTGGGGACACCTGATGTAAGGAGGGACTCTAATAGGGACACCTGATGTAAGGAGGGACTCCGCTGGGGACCCTTGATGTAAGGAGGGACTTCGCTGGGGACACCTGATGTAAGGAGGGACTCCGCTGGGGACACCTGATGAACAGAGGGACTTTGCTGGGGACACCTGATGTAAGGTGGGACTCCAGTGGGGACACCTGATGTAAGGAGGGACTCCCCTGGGGACACCTGATGTAAGGAGGGACTCCCCTGGGGACATCTGATGTAAATAGAGACTCCGCTGGGGACACCTGAGGTAAGGAGGGACTCCACTGGGGACACCTGATGTAAGTAGAGACTCTGCTGGGGACACCTGATGTAAAGAGGGACTCCGCTGGGGACATCAGGTGTAAGGAGGGACTCTGCTGGGGACACCTGATGTAAGGAGGAATTCCGCTGGGGACACCTGATGTAAGGAGGGACTCCGCTGGGGACACCTGATGTAAGGAGGGACTCCGGTGGGGACACCTGATGTAAGGAGGGACTCCACTGGGGACACCTAAAGTAAGGAGAAACTTGGCTGGGGACACCTGATGTAAGGAGGGACTCCACTGGGTACATCTGATGTAAGGAGGGACTCCGCTGGGGACACCTGATGTAAGGAGGGACTCTAATAGGGACACCTGATGTAAGGAGGGACTCCGCTGGGGACCCTTGATGTAAGGAGGGACTTCGCTGGGGACACCTGATGTAAGGAGGGACTCCGCTGGGGACACCTGATGAACAGAGGGACTTTGCTGGGGACACCTGATGTAAGGTGGGACTCCAGTGGGGACACCTGATGTAAGGAGGGACTCTGCTGGGGACACCTAATGTAAGGTGGGACTCTGGTGGGAACACCTGATGTAAGGTGGGAATCCGGTGGGAACTCCTAATGTAAGGTGGGACTTTGCTGGGGACACCTGATGTAAGAAGGGACTCCGCTGGGGAAACCTGATGTAATGTGGGACTCCAGTGGGGACACCTGATGTAAGGAGGGACTTTGCTGGGGACACCTGATGTAAGGAGGGACTCCGCTCTGGACACCTAATGTAAGGAGGGACTACCCTGGGGACACCTGATGTAAGGAGGGACTCCACTGGGGAAACCTGAGGTAAGGAGGGTCTCCACTGGGGAAACCTGATGTAAGTAGAGACTCCGCTGGGGACACCTGAGGTAAGGAGGGACTCCACTGGGGACACCTGATGTAAGTAGAGACTCTGCTGGGGACACCTGATGTAAAGAGGGACTCCACTGGGGACATCAGGTGTAAGGAGGGACTCTGCTGGGGACACCTGATGTAAGGAGGAATTCCGCTGGGGACACCTGATGTAAGGAGGGACTCCGCTGGGGACACCTGATGTAAGGAGGGACTCCGCTGGGGACACCTGATGTAAGGAGGGACTCCGGTGGGGACACCTGATGTAAGGAGGGACTCCACTGGGGACACCTAAAGTAAGGAGAAACTTGGCTGGGGACACCTGATGTAAGGAGGGACTCCACTGGGTACATCTGATGTAAGGAGGGACTCCGCTGGGCACACCTGATGTAAGGTGGCACTCCGGTGGGGACACCTGATGTAAGGAGGGACTCCGCTGGGGACACCTGATGTAAGGTGGGACTCCAGTGGGGACACCTGAGGTAAAGAGGGACTCTGCTGGGGACACCTGATGTAAGGAGGGACTCTGCTGGGAATGCCTGATGTAAGAAGGGACTCTACTGGGGGCACCTGATGTAAGGAGGGACTCCGCTGGGGACACCTGAGGTAAGGAGGGACTCCACTTTGGGCACCTGATGTAGGAGGGACTCCACTGTGGACACCTGATGTAAGGAGGGACTCCGCTGGGGACACCTGATGCAAGGAGGGACTCGTGTGGGGACAACTGATGTAAGGAGGGACTCTGCTGGGGTCACCTGATGTAAAGTGGGACTCCGGTGGGGACACCTGATGTAAGGAGGGACTCAGCTGGGGACACCTTATGTAGGGAGGGGCTTCGCTGGGGACACCTGGCGTAAGGTGGGACTCCGCTGGGGACACCTGATGTAAGGAGGGACTCTGCTGGGGACACCTGATGTAAGGTGGCACTCCGGTGGGGACACCTGATGTAAGGAGGGACTCCGCTGGGGACACCTGTTGTAAGGTGGGACTCCAGTGGGGACACCTGAGGTAAAGAGGGACTCTGCTGGGGACACCTGATGTAAGGAGGGACTCTGCTGGGAATGCCTGATGTAAGAAGGGACTCTACTGGGGGCACCTGATGTAAGGAGGGACTCCGCTGGGGACACCTGAGGTAAGGAGGGACTCTACTGGGGGCACCTGATGTAGGAGGGACTCCACTGTGGACACCTTATGTAAGGAGGGACTCCGATGGGGACACCTGATGCAAGGAGGGATTTGTGTGGGGACAACTGATGTAAGGAGGGACTCTGCTGGGGTCACCTGATGTAAGGTGGGACTCCGGTGGGGACACCTGATGTAAGGAGGGACTCAGCTGGGGACACCTTATGTAGGGAGGGGCTTCGCTGGGGACACCTGGCGTAAGGTGGGACTCCGCTGGGGACACCTGATGTAAGGAGGGATTCTGCTGAGGACACCTGATGAAGGGAGGGACTCTGCTGGGGACACCTGATGGCATCTGGTGGCAGGCGACTTGGCAAGTGACACGCTCAGGGCTCCCACGGATTCTCCATTATGGTGAGTTGAACTATTTCATTTTATATTACAATATACTAAGAAAAAATGCTCTTCAATCATCCTGACACCATAACAACCATGTTGCTAAGATTATTGAAGCGCTAACACCAGGTGTTTGGAGTATCTTTATCTGCTGATTGTTAAACTTTATGGAATACACATATTTCTATTGTGGTGTAGGATCTGGGCCTGCTGTCCCTCCATCCCTCTTTCTTTCCTTCCTTCTCTCTCCTTGCCTCCCTATTTCTTTCTTTCTCCCTCCATCGTTCATCTCAGACTCAGACCACACCCCACTGAGCCACCCCCTTTAAGCCAAGCCCAATATTTAGTTTAAACCACGCCCATTTTTCGCCATGGCGCACTTCACGCCCCCCATTTTTCTTCCTCCATTATGGCCCACCTATAAATGAATGCCCTGCCCCCTAATTATAATAAGACTGCCATGGTTGCCATGGTGCGACGCATGTAATCAGTTATGACACCAGCCATTTCAGAGCTTGCCTAATCAGTTCAGAGCACAAGCAACTGTGACAGTTATACATTGAATGTAACTGTTTTTGGGAAACAGGTAAATTGATGGGCTTAGTTCCGCTTCAAAAAAATTGAAAAATAACACTAATGCCGCGTACACACGACTGGACTTTACAGCATACTTGGTCCAGCAAACCTAAGTCCGTCGGACAATTTGATTGTGTGTATGCTCCAGCTGACTTTTTTTTCTCAAAAGTTTGACGAACCTAGAAATGAAACATGTTTCAAATCTGTCCAACGGACTCGAGTCCGGTCAAAAAGTCTGCTCGTCTGTATGCTAGTCCGACAGACAAAAACCGACGCTAGGGCAGCTATTGGCTAATTGCTATGAACTTCCTTGTTTTTTTTTTGTTTTCAAAAAGTTTTTATTTTGTTTTTAAGAATAACAAAGAAGGTGTAATACATCCAAGACAATCAGAGCAATGAATACAAAAAGTGTAGGGACATGGAATGTAAGCAGAGACTACGCTCCGATATAAACTGCTGAGTTATATATCTCTATTAGAGCTATCGACATATTCTGAAAGTCTGAGACTAAGTTGAATAGATAAAATAATACAAACGCACAAATCAAAAAAAACAAAAAGCCCTAGGTCGGAAAATAAAATGTACAAAATATAATAAAATAAAAAGAAAAGAAGAATATAAGAATGTCAGGTTTGGAGCCTAAATAAGAACCAGGGATTCCAGATGGCATCATATTGAGGGATAGTGTCATGTAGGGTATGGAAGATCTGGTCTGACAACATCATGTGGTCTATTCTTGCAATAACTTGAGAAAATGGCACTGAAGCTGATTTCCAATGCAGAGCAACCACCCAATGCAAGGCTATACAAATAGAGTGAATCAGTTTAACCAACGGTTTAGGGGTGTCTGGGGGGGATTGAAATAAAAGACAGTGTTGGTATGAGATATTAAGAGGTTTGCCCGCTAATTTGTCAATTACTTTCAGGATCTCATTCCAAGTAGGGCGTAGTTTTTCGCAATTCCAAAATATATGGAAAAACGAGCCTTGTTGCATACAACCCCTAAAACAGAGGGGGGATGATTGAGGGTAGATCTTGTGAATACGCAACGGGGTGTAGTACCAGCGTGTCAACAGTTTGATCGCAGTTTCACGTACCATGATGGATTTAGTGCATTTGCGTAGGTTCTGCCAGCCCTTCACCCAGTCTATGTCATCGACTGCAAGATCCAACTCAGCTGCCCATTGGGATCTATATTTTAGAGTTGTGACCTCTGAGTTAGCTTCCAGGGTAACGTAGACTAGCGAGATCAGACCTTTTTGGCGGGGTGAGTCATGGCATATGTCCTCATATAGAGTGGTGGAGGTCGCAGAGGGGCCAGTGTAGTGCCTTTGGAAAAAGTGACGTATTTGTAAAAAGTGGTAGAATTCAGAGTTTGGGATGTGGTGCAAGGATTGCAACTGAGAAAAGGAGATAAATTTCGAGTTTATAAAAAATTTGTCTAATGTAGTTAGTTTTAAGTCAATCCAGAGTTGGAAGGAGGAAGGTCTATCAAAGGCCAATGGAAATCTAGAATCTCCTAGAAATGAGGCATATAGAGGGACAGCTGATATGAGATTGTAAGTTTTTTTATATGAGTCCCAGAGTTGGAGGCCAGCATGCGTAATCAAATTTTTAGTGGCTACTACTGATTTAGTCTGATTGTTGGACCACATAAGGCCAGGGAGATATAGGGGGGCAATAGATTCGCTTTCAAACTGCACCCAAGGGACCCTGGAGTTATAAATATTCCATTGTGCTTGTTGCGTGTATCTACTGGCTAAGTAGTAAAGCCATATTTGAGGAACCCCCAAACCCCCACTCTTGGCAGAGCGATACAGGACTTCTTTGGCAAAGCGAGGGGGTTTGTCCTTCCAGATAAATCTATTGAACAACACCTGGATAGTGTGGAGGTATGTTTTGGATAATTTAAGTGGCAAGGATCTAAAAAGGTAGAGCAGTTTAGGGAGGATAGTCATCTTGAGAGCAGTGATTCTGCCAAGAAATGAAATGTGGAGGTGTGACCATTGTTTGAGGATACTTTTCAATTTAGAAACCATAGGTGGGAAGTTTACTTCAAAGAGTCTGCCGAAATCATTAGCCAGGTTGATACCCAGGTATAGAAGGTGAGACTCTGCCCAAATAAAGGGGTAGACTGACTGAAGATGATGCAGTTCTCCAGGGGAGTAACCTATGGGGAGGGCGCTTGATTTTGCCATGTTAATGGATAGACCTGATATCTCTGCAAAGCTTGATAGAGTCTGAAATAAGTTTGGCAGAGAAACCAGATGGTTGGTGAGAAACATTAGAACGTCATCAGCATACATTCCAAATTTGTATGTCGAGTGGCCCTTCACATAACCCGAAATATCAGGATTTTGTAGTATAGCTATGGCCAAAGGCTCGAGGGCTAACGCAAAAATTAGAGGCGACATAGGGCATCCCTGTCTTGTACCCTTGCCCAGGTCAAAAAAGTTAGTTACAGCCAGGGAGCCTAATCCGAGTCTTCGGGTTACGATAAAGGGCCAAGAATGCATGTAGGAAAGCTCCCTGGAATCCCATATGTTGTAGGAGTGTAGTGATATAGGACCAAGAGACACTGTCGAATGCTTTCTGTATGTCTAGGCTAAGCATGAGGAGTTTACGAGAAAAAAGGTTGGCATCTTGTATTATATTTGTCGCCAGACGAATATTATCGGTGATAAGTCTATGGGGTATAAATCCGGACTGAAAAGGGGAAATCAAAGTGGGGATAACCCCCGCCAGTCTGTCAGCCATGATCCTGCTAAAAATTTTTAAATCATTATTAATGACCGAGATAGGTAGTAATTTTGGGGTAGGGTGTGGTTTTTGTGAGGTTTTGGTAACAGGGACATATTGGCAAGTAACATTTCTTCAGGGAAGCTACCCCCTTGTAGGACCCAATTAAATATATGAACTAACCTAGTGGTAAGGAGGGATGAGAATTTCTTATAGTATAAGGAGGAAAATCCGTCAGGGCCTGGGGCTGAGCCTGATTTCAGAGATTTAATTATTTTCAAAACCTCCGCCGAAGTGATGGGGGCGTTCAGTTTATCAAGTTGTGTAGGTGTAAGATGTGGTAGAGGAATGTTCTGAAACCAGGCCTCATCTGCAGGTGAGGGATTTAGTTGGGAGGGGGATAGGAGGGAGGAATAAAATCGTTCAAAGATATGAAGGACCTCTTGGGGATGAGAAGTAAGATGTCCTGTGGGGGTCATCAGTCTATATATGTGGGGCGGGCGGGATGAGTGATTTAGCTTTCTGGCGAAGAGGGTAGAAGCGGAGCCCTCATGGAGAAGATATTTTGCTTTAGACCAACGAAGAGTCTTTTCCACCCTCTTGGACAAAATGCCATCTAACTCTAGTCTTTTTTGATCAATCAGCTGTCTTGTGGCGGCTAAGTGTAAGAGATTGGTATTTTTGTAGATATTATCTAGATCTTTGGTAAGGGTTAAGATGTTTTGTTTGTCAATTTTGTTTTGGGTCGAGGCTAAGCTAATTAATTTGCCCCTAAGGACTGCTTTATGTGCCGTCCAGACAATGGCAGGGGGGGTTTCTGGGACGGCATTGAGGTTAAAATATTCTGCAATAGCTTGTGCAACTTCTGCCTCCACTACTGCATCTGAAAGGAGGGCCTCATTTAGGCGCCAGGAGTAAGAGGTAGGAGCAAGCCTGATGTAAGTAGTGGTGAAGGCAGTGGCATGGTGGTCAGACCACGTGCAAGGGTGAATGCTAGACTCTGTAGTATTAGCCAGAATAATAGGGGTAGTATAGATATAATCCAATCTTGCATAACTTTTATGGGGATGGGAGTAGAATGTGTATTCTTTAGTACCAATGTTGAGAGCTCTCCAGGAATCTACCAGTTGATGTTCAAGCAGTCCCCTGGAGAGAGAGCGGGGAAATGATTTGGAGGAGGGGGATAAAATGGATCTATCAAGGTTAGGATTGGCAACCATGTTAAAATCCCCACCAATTATCATGTGTGGTGACTGAAAATAAGAAAGGCGGTCAAAGAAGGAGTGAAAAAAAGAGGCGGGGGAGTCATGTGGAGCATAGATACTAGCAATAGTAAGTTCTCTGTTATGAATCTGACCTTTGATTATGACATACCTACTATCTTTGTCTTTAAATATCTGTTTAACTTCCATTGGGAAGGATCTGTGCAAGAGTATGGCGGCACCCCTACTCTTCGTCTGGTGTAAAGAGCAAAAAGATTGAGGAAAGCTTCTGTGAAGGAATTTAGGATGCGAAGAATGAGCAAAGTGTGTCTCCTGTAAGATTAGAATTTTTGCATCCAACTGCTTATAAAAGGCAAAGGCCTTCTTCCTTTTAGATGGGGAATTGAAACCTTTAACATTGTGTGATATACATTTAATTACCATGGTGAATGTCGTTATACACTATAGACTGGGGATAAACAGGAGCCAAAAGTGTCCTAAGACAGGCACCTATTTTTCCAGGAAACAAGCAAAGGGCCGACATACTCAAGCACTGGAGGGTAGAGGGTTGTGACATACCAAAAACAATTAAGCCGTAAAGGCCTAGTAGAGCAAATAACCTGCAAAATATTTCTGCAAGATATAATCGATGCATACATAGAATAATGGTGGATCGAAACCTGAGGCTAAAAAGGAGAGAAATAAAAATAAAAAGAAAAAAGATAAGAAAAAAAACCATAAGTCAGATAGCAACACAAATGTCTTCATAACTAGAAACCGGATCAGGTGACAGTAATAAACCTGATAAAAGAAATACCAACTACTGAGACTACAAGGTCTCAAACCCAGCCTAGAAAATGTTCTGAACTTTGCAGATCAAGTGGATATAAAGCCAAAAAAAAATAAAAAGAGAACGGGCCTGCAGTAATGACTCAAACCAAAAATAAAAGAAAAAGTAGGTCTGAGTCTACAGACTGCTGCTGGGTGGGGTGTGCATGTCGCAGCTCCAAGGGACCGACGTCCGGGACATTGAAATCAGGTGGAAGATGCAAGTTGCTGGGGTATCATGTGGTGGTCGGCTGTGCTGAGACGATCAAGGAAAGGGTTCATCAAATCTATCTCCGATGTCGTATCTGATCCTCCGTCTGTCTCTCCTGGTTGGGGGGGTCTGCCAGATGGGTGAAGGTCTAGGAGTAGAAGGGGGTCGGCGAATGATATCCGGATCCAAAAGGCCCAATTTTACAAGAATCTCTTGACCTTCCAGGAGTGATGTGGCAGAGTAAGTGGTGCCATTGTGGGGAATTACCAGCTTAAATGGAAAGCCCCACCTGTAGCGAATGCGAGCTGCTTGGAGGGCAGATGTAATCTCTTTCATGCCACGTCTCCTATCCAAGGTGGCGGGAGAAATATCAGGATATATTTGGATGGTACGATCGTCCAGAGTGATGCGTTGTTGATTACGAGCAGCTCTGAGGATCTCCTCCTTAGTTAGAAAGTCCTTCATGCAAAGAACAATATCCCTGGGAGGCTTATCTTCTGGAGGTTTAGGCCTGAGGGCTCTGTGAATACGATCACAGGTGAACGCTCCGGCGTCAGTGTCAGGGAGCAGGGATTTAAATAAGGCGGATTATTGTGGGGATGAGATCTGTAACAGATTCTGGTATACCTCTTATGCGCAGATTGTTGCGTCTGTTGCGGTTATCGAGGTCCTCAATTTGGGATTGCATCAGGGAGAAGGCAGTGGCTAGAGAATCGTGTTCTCTGGAGAGGTCACTGTAAGCTAGTGCCAGCTCATCGTGCTTAGTTTCCAGTCTTTCTGTCCTGGAGCCTAAGGATGCAATCTCTTGGGAAAGTGTGTGAGAAGTTTTGTGGAGCTCCGTTTGGAACTTTGAAGCAAGCCTTGCGTACATGGCCTCCAGGCTGCTTTCTAGGTCTAACTTGGTGAGAGATGCAGCGTACTCACGGCTAGGATCCAGGGGAGGTGTCTGGTCTGTGAGACGTCCAGGAGAGGAGGCCGGAGACGGAGGTTTGTTTCTTCCCGCAGCGCCATTTTGAGACATGCTGCCTTGATCACGAGCGCGGAGGAGATAGTGTGTTAAGGTGTGTTGAGCCGATCCTCTGGGCTTTTTCTTTCTCCCAGGCATGCACCAGGTATAAGGGGCTCGAGGGGTGATAAAATCGCTGCAAAAATAGCTGATATTGGCCCTACTGAAGCCGTTATCTTCCCGGGCTGGACAGAGCTACAGTCTCAGACGTCCATCACGCTCAGCGCCGCGCATGCGCCCCCCGAACTTCCTTGTTTTAGTCCGGTCGTACGTCATCACGTACGAATCCGTCGGACTTTGGTTGATCGTGTGTAGGCAAGTCCGTTAATTTGGAAAGTCCGTCGTAAAGTCCGCCGGACAAAGTCTGCCATAAAGTCCGCTCGTGTGTACGCGGCATTACTACTCGAATCACCAAACCTATTGCAGCCACCACATTTTGGGTTGGTAAGCTGCAATACATTTTTTTTTTTTTTGAGGGGGGGGGTTATTACCACCTAAAAATCCCTTGGCAGTTTCATTTTTGCTTTCCTCTGACTTCCTGAGTTCTGACCATTTCCTGCTCTGTCCAAAAGTTTACATGAAAAGTTTTGGCTGCCATAATGCATGGAAAATGTGTATGATTGATCCAACCTTCAACTGTATATCTGAAACTTTTCGTACAACACAAACATTTGCCACATTAACCCGAGTACTTTTAATGGATAAATTTGAAGTACATTCACAATTTTGCAACCCATCCAATTACTTTCATGTTTAATGCAAATAAGATAAAAAAAGTTATTATGATAGAGAAAAACAAAAAATGAATAATGCATTCAATCAGAATATGAAAACAGTTGTATTGTTACATATATGTCAGCATTACTTTACTAGTGTATAGGGCACCAGGTCTGTCTATTCTTGCAGGATATAAAAGAGCCATAACCTTATCTCAGTATTACTTTGTACTGTATACCTCATTAGTACATTTCACAATTAGCTGTATGTACATTTACTGCTTCTGTTAGACCAAAACTATATTTGTATAAACATTAATGCTAATGCTAGAGAAATTAGATAGCAGCTTACGGTCTTAACAAAAAGAAAACAAAAAGAAAACCCTGTAGGTGTGTGTGGGGGGAGGTTATATATTATAAAAGTATCCCTTTAATAAATAGCCTTTTAACTAAGTAACACTTATGTAAAATTAAATAACTGTGATGCACTTTAGTTTCACTAGATGGCACCAGACTACCTCAATATCTTTCTGGTAGTACTGTATACTGTATAGTCTAATTTTTAAAAACTCTAAAAAGCCACTTTACAGTTGTAAAGAATAATCACAATGGGAACTATGGGCAAAATCAAAAATAATTTGTTTGTGATGTGTTTAATCTATTTAAACATCATTCTCTACATTTATTACTTTACAACACTGATTGTCTTTGAATCCATATATTTTTAGAAGTTGCAATCTATTCTTTAGCGCAAATAATTGTGTGCATACTCTCACACACACATGTGTATGTGGGTGCATGTGTATATACAGTATCTCATAAAAGTGAGTACACCCCTCACATTTTTGAAAATATTTTATTATATCTTTTCATGTGACAACACTGAAGAAATGACACATTGCTACAATGTAAAGTAGTGAGTGTACAGCTTGTATAACAGTGTAAATTTGCTGTCACCTCAAAATAACTCAACACACAGCCATTTATGTCTAAACCGCTGGCAACAAAAGTGAGCATACCCCTAAGTAAAAATGTCCAAATTGGTCCCAAAGTGTCAATATTTTGTGTGGCCACCATTATTTTCCAGCACTGCCTTAACCCTCTTGGGCATGGAGTTTACCAGAGCTTCACAGGTTGCCACTGGAGTCCTCTTCCACGCCTCCATGATGACATCATGGAGCTGGTGGATGTTAGAGACCTTTCGTTTGAGGATGTCCCACAGATGCTCAATAGGGTTTAGGTCTGGAGACATGCTTGGCCAGTCCATCACCTTTACCCTCAGATTCTTTAGCAAGGCAGTGGTTGTCTTAGAGATGTGTTTGGGGTCGTTATTATGTTGGAATACTGCCCTGCCGCCCAGTCTCTAAAAGGAGGGGATCATGCTCTGCTTCAGTATGTGACAATACATGTTGGCATTCATGGTTCCCTCAATGAACTGTAGCTCCCCAGACCATGACACTCCCACCACTATGCTTGACTGTAGGCAAGACTCACTTGTCTGTGTACTCCTCACCTGGTTCCCGCCACACACGCTTGACACCATCTGAACCAAATAAGTTTATCTTGGTCTCATCAGACCACAGGACATGGTTCCAGTTATCCATGTCCTTAGCCTGCTTGTCTTCAGCAAACTGTTTGAGGGCTTTCTTGTGCATCATCTTTAGAAGAGGCTTCCTTCTGGGACGACAGCCATGCAGACCAATTTGATGCAGTGTGCAGCATATGGTCTGAGCACTGACAGGCTGACCCCCATCCCTTCAACCTCTGCAGCAATGCTGGCAGCACTCATACGTCTATTTCCTAAAGACAACCTCTGGATATGACGCTGAGCGCGTGCACTCAACTTCTTTCGTCGACCATGGCGAAGTCTGTTCTGAGTGGAACCTGTCCTGGTAAACTGCTGCATGGTCTTGGCCACCGTGCTGCAGCTCAGTTTCAGGATCTTGGCATTCTTCTTATAGCCTAGGCCATCTTTATTTAGAGCGACAATTCTTTTTTTTTTCAGATCCTCAGAGAGTTCTCTGCCATGAGGTGCCATGTTGAACTTCCAGTGACCAGTATGAGAGAGTGAGAGCGATAACACCAAATTTAACACACCTGCTCCCCATTTACACCTGAGACCTTGTGACATTAAATGAGTCTCATGACACCGGGGAGGGAAAATGGCTAATTGGGCCCAATTTGGACATTTTCACTTAGGGGTGTACTCACTTGCCAGCGGTTTAGACATTATTGGCTGAGTTATTTTGAGTGGACAGCAAATTTACACTGTTATACAAGCTGTACACTCACTACTTTACATTGTAGTAAAGTGTCATTTGTTCAGTGTTGTCACATGAAAAGATATAATAAAATATTTATAAAAATGTGAGGGGTGTACTCACTTTTGTGAGATTCTGTATGTATAAAAAATACTTGAATGTGACTCTTATTCATTTATCCCTACTTGTTATGTTGTAGCTCTTATACTCAAGTAATATTTTTAGGAAAACCTTACCTTGAATTCAGATATTTTGGGGTGGTCCTTTTAATTTCAGATTTAAATACTAGCATTAACAGAGCACCCCAGGGGCGTGCAGCGGCTTGAATTTCTGGCAACGTCATATGATATCCAGTCAGGATATCGCAACCACTTTGCCGACGTCATATTGCTATTAAATAGAACATAGATACATATTTGTGTCCTGATGTCAGTCCACTGTAACCTCTTGTAAAGCAGGAAAAGCAGGACTAAAGCCTTGTACATTACACTATTAGTTTTTTTCCTTCAACCCAGAGAGTTGAATAGAAAAAAACCTGACAGCTCAGGTCAGAGCCGCTGTACTAACAATCCAATGTTAGTACAGCGATGTCGCCTGCTGTGCTTTTGTGTTCTGATAGGGGAATGGCCCCCCACCAGAACAATCCTGTCAGCGCTCTCAGCCATTGGCTGAGAGCGCTGATTGGGGGCTGGTCGACAGACCTTTTACTGTCATGACCCTTCGACAGAAGTCAACCGAACGGCCGGCTTCTATCGGACTGGCTGCTGTACACACAGTCCAAATGTTGGCCGGTTTCTATGAATCAGCCAATACCGCCCGACATTCTGCCATGTGTACTAGGCTTAAGACTGAGAAAGAAAGATAGGACTAGTTGCCAGTTGGGCTCTGCTGCACACATATGTGATGACAAGGAAAATGTTTACAGGAGGAAAGAGTAGAGTGAAGACTTATCGGTTTACTGCTTTTCTTTCCTTGGTCAATCAAAGACTGGGGGTAAGGAGTTAACCTAGCTGTATTGCTTAACTGTGGGGAAAAAAAACTGTCTGAGCTGCCTGGAAAAGCTTTGTAAATCTTGGTTCTGAATCAACAAAATTACAAATTCTTAACCTTCTAACGCTGCCTCCTGGTGGTCCTTTACAGGAGCTTTAATGTTCAGGAAGCGGCATATCTTCTCTATCATGTGACTGGTGTGATGTCTCTCACAGCCGTCACATGATCAAGAGCCCATCCTGCTCGCTCCTGGTCAGAAGCCGTAAACTAAAAGTTGTTGGTGACAGCTCAGCCAGCGTGTTTTTAGCACGCTATCAGCACACAACCTCAGGCCTCCATGGAGGGATATGTGTGGTGGCTGGCCATTAAAGCCCACTTTATCTGCCTCCGCAAATGGGCGTTACACGGTTGGAATACATATTTCCACTGTATTTAACTGTTTTCTATTGTTTTATAATTTTGGGTAAAAAACAGACAATTCTGTCATTGTGTTTTGGGCAAAAAAAACAGCAAACAGATGTTTTTCTTAATTTATGCACCAGCCTACATAGGAGTGTCTGATTGCACTGTTAACAATACAAAAAAAATATTTTTGTCACCACATCCTGAAAACTAATATAAATGTGTGCAGAAGAATGATTTCCTTTTGTATTTAAACTTTCAGGGGAAAAAACTCAATGCGGTTGGTATTTGCAAGCCAATGGGGCCAGAAATTGGTAAATATGGCCAGCCTTTAAGAAGATCTTCGGATAATATACACTTCAGTGAATAATTTTACACACAGAGGACAATGAAGAAATTAGACCTGAATATGATAGCTCTGTCCTATTCTATGTGGGAACCTGGAGAAGGGAGCACTCATGCCCCTAGAGGCTGCCAGGTGTGCAGTATATGTCTTAACACCAGGTATGGTGTTAAGACAGTACTAATGAGCGACAATTGCAGACATTTCGTTAACTCTTGGATCCTGTTACTTAGCTCTCGCCTCTCTTCCACTGAAGATCACAGATAAAAACTAATTTAAACACTTCTTCTCCCATGCAGCATTTCTGTGCCAGTGCCATGTAGCATGCACCAAAATCCACAAGCTCAATTTGTATCACAGAAAGTTCTATAGCATTACTGACTTATGCGTTAGTACTTCAAGGTCTCACCACATCTTCCTGTGACTCCCAGGCCAGGTCCCTTTGACACCCCATACCACAATCGAACCCAAACTGGGTTACAATTGCTAGGAAAGGAACCAAGCACACATATGCCCCGTACACACGATCGGAAATTCCGCCACCAAAACTCAGATGAGAGCTTTTGGTTGGAAATTGCGACCGTGTGTATGGTCCATCGGACTTTTGCGGGCGGAATTCCCACCAGCAAAAGATTGAGAGCAGGTTCTCCATTTTTCGGTCGGAAAAAGTTCCTATCCAAAAATGCGTTCGTCTGTATGCAATTCCGATGCGCAAAAAAACACGCATGCTCGGAAACAATTCGACGCATGCTCAGAAGCATTGAACTTCATTTTCTCGGCTCGTCGTAGTGTTGTATGTCACCGCGTTTTTGACGGTCGAGAGTGCAGAAAACTTTTGTGTGACCGTGTGTATGCAAGGCAAGCTTGAGCGGAATTCTGTCGGAAAAACCATCCAAGATTTTTCTGACGGAAATTCTGCTCGTGTGTACGAGGCATTAGGCTCATTTGCTACGAGCGACCTCCTTCGCCTAGGCCTAGTCACCTCAGCTTCTCAACTGGTGGGCTGCTATGAACTATAGTCTCTAACAATGGCAAGACAACCCCATGATGATTAATTTAACCACTTAATAGGACACTGGTACTGCATCTTCTATTCACACTGTCTTGGCCCCTGATATGCCCGTGTTATGTGATAGGCCATGCATGCACCCCTTTACTTATGTCCATGAATAACTCCAGACCAGGCAGAACTTGTAAACAACAGAACTCATCTTTACTGATGGCACTTTATCCATTACATCTTCACATTACAGTGCAGTTCTTGTTAACATCATTCCACATTCAGTATTCCTTCTTAACCTCCGGTGCCTCCAGGTATCCCTTGTCCCATAATAGCTGATACATCAAATATGTATAAAGTCCATAAAGTCCCTAAGTTCAATCACCTAACGACATAATCCCCTCTCTGGTTCCCATACACGAAGTAAGCGATGGGCACGGAAGCTGCTCTTCCCATGTATTTATAGGTCACTAATAGGGGCCAGCACAATGTACACCCGGGAACAGGGCAGCACACTTATCCTCCCTAGCCTGGAGGCACTAGCTAAATACATGAGTCCTGTTCACATATGGGCGATATGGAATCTGGGGAAGAATCGCCTCAAATCTGCCCACGATTCGAGATCACAGCAAACGCGTGATGCATGTTCAAAATCGCTCCTGGCTCAGGGCCAATATTTGGTCCCTGAGCTTCTTTGGAGCAATAATCGCTCATAGGTCAGCCCATTCAGGTGAATGGGCTACCGTATGCGCCACACAGGTTATCACAAGTTCCGGCTACGCGTAGTATGAACGAGGCCTTACATTGCACAAATCAAGCAGATCAGCGGTGCAGTTTACATAAGGCATTGGCATAAGGGAGATAATCCAAAACATACAAAAGAACAATCTAGGCACCTGCCTACATGCCAGCCCCTGTATGTGCTAGTGGTGATAATAATAGGCATCTGCCACAGAGAAGTGAGGACAGCTGGTAGTGAACAATAGGAATTAGACAATGCAACTAATGTGAGGAAAACTGAAGTGGACTGGCAGTAGACCCTAATGCACACTGTCACTATGAAGCACCATGCCTTTTGTTTTGAAGGCTTTAACCAAGAGATATGTCCTGCTTTTGTTTACACAGCTCCTTCTGATTAGCTATAGGGAACGGCAGAGTCTAGCAAAGCCTGTAAGGAAGTATGTTAGAGCCCACCAAATGTTAAAAGGCGCTAAAAATGGCACAAACTGCAAAAAGTTTATTAACATCAAGCAAGCAAAATGCCATGATTTGGGGCCCAACTTAGTTCACATAGAATAGTTGACTCCTTTCTGCCAATGGATTTTGAACTGGCCTTTTGAGAAAAGGATCTCTGCTCTGGGATCCTAGAGTCTTAAACTGAATTAATTTTTTGCCCATTCAAGGCAAACCAACAGGTTTACTTTAATACTGCATTAAAAACACTCACATTAAAGACTTAGATAGTCCGGCATGGGAAGTTCAGTATAGCCATACAGGGTTGCGTCCTCCTATGTCCACAGTCTTATTCCTCTATTGCTGACGGCTGATCCGTGTGGTAAAAGCTTCCGGTATCTGTGTCAGTCCAGAAAGAGGCTTGGGCACCGCCGAATAGTCAATTGGGAGGCTGGGACGCTGGAACGCACATCCGAAGTATGTGCTGTACTGCCGTAAGGCGACGCGTTTCAGAGCATGCGCACTCGGTCGCGCTCCTTTCTCAAGCTAGGGAATACAGGAAACTGCAGCCTATTTAAGTGCTCTAATGGCACCGCCACCTAATGGATGTAGTTGCAATTACGGGTGATATAACAAGTGATATTACAAGAGAAGGGACCAGACGGAAAGATATATATACATGTTAAAATTAGATATTATGTGCCTACTGATTGTTGGTATAAAACATTAGTATATATGTAATGATATTATTATGTTTACTATCACTGCTTATGGCAAATATCTGAATAAATGGATCCATCTATTTCAATAAACTGTAGTGGTGCTAAGCTAGATGTTTTTGTTGTTGGGGTTCATTTTAACATAAAGTATCATTTTATATCCATACATATACATAGTATACATATATGCTCCAATTTTAACCCATTTTATCCATTTTTATTATCACAATAATAATTTTTAATTAATTTATTATAAATATTATTCCATTAGATAGTGCTATTGTACATAAATGTGCCCATAATAATACTAATCATTTGTATATATTGCATATATACAGGGTTTATTAAGAGTATTTAGGTTATTACAAAAACATCTAGCTTAGCACCACTACAGTTTATTGAAATAGATGGATCCATTTATTCAGATATTTGCCATAAGCAGTGATAGTAAACATAATAATATCATTACATATATACTAATGTTTTATACCAACAATCAGTAGGCACATAATATCTAATTTTAACATGTATATATATCTTTCCGTCTGGTCCCTTCTCTTGTAATATCACTTGTTATATCACCCGTAATTGCAACTACATCCATTAGGTGGCGGTGCCATTAGAGCACTTAAATAGGCTGCAGTTTCCTGTATTCCCTAGCTTGAGAAAGGAGCGCGACCGAGTGCGCATGCTCTGAAACGCGTCGCCTTACGGCAGTACAGCACATACTTCGGATGTGCGTTCCAGCGTCCCAGCCTCCCAATTGACTATTCGGCGGTGCCCAAGCCTCTTTCTGGACTGACACAGATACCGGAAGCTTTTACCACACGGATCAGCCGTCAGCAATAGAGGAATAAGACTGTGGACATAGGAGGACGCAACCCTGTATGGCTATACTGAACTTCCCATGCCGGACTATCTAAGTCTTTAATGTGAGTGTTTTTAATGCTTATCTATCATTAAATATACAGTTTACTAAGAGGCGCCTTTCCTGTTGTTTTTCCATTGCATATCTGGAGCGGCTTCACCTCCCATCAAAAGGCTGCCCTACCTAAAGACTGTTTGCATCTCACAAAGAGCGCTATGCTCAAAAGGACATTTTTATAGCAACATTTGTATACAACACAAACCATGTAACCTGCGCTATTTTGTCTGTTTATTTGTATTACTTTAATACTGGCCCTACCTGTTACATTTACCTACACTTCACTATCCATATGTCCGACAGGAATGAATAGAGTTAAGCGCCGTACACACAATCGTTTTTTCCGACGAGACTTGTGTGATGACAGGCTGTTGGCGGAAAATCCGACCATGTGTATGTTCCATTGGACATTTGTTCTCGGATTTTCCGTGGACAAATGTTGGATCGCAGGTTTTAAAACTTTCCGTGGACAAATGTCTGTCGTCGGATTTTCCGAGCGTGTGTACACAAGACCGTCGGACAAAAGTCCAAAGTACAAACACGCATGCTCGGAAGCAAGGAAGAGCCGGAGGCGGTCTTGTAAACTAGCGCTCGTAATGGAGAATTAACATTCGTGACGTGGCAAATTAGGAAATCTCGAAATGCAGCGCACATTCATAATAATGAAGCTGCTTTGCTGGTGATACTAATGGAGTTATTGCAAACGAATTTCAAAGGCTTTTCTTTTCCTAGTGATATCAAGAATTATATTATTATGCTTTTTTTTGGGGGGGGGGCAAGTTACAACAACACCATTATCCCGTAGTTTTTAAGATCAAAGATACAACTATGTTGGTGACCTTTGTCAATTTTACATTGTATTTTTTTAAATGTAACTGCCTACTCCCAAATTGTCATTTGAAGTGAAACACATAGCCAAGTATTATTCTCCACAATTTTTTTGTTGTGCATTAAAAAAAAAAACAAATAAAATTAGACATGCGATCTGCCAATAGAACCTAACCAAAAAGTGCATTCTATGCATCCAAAAATATAGAAAATATGCCAAATCAAATCATTATTCAACCAATAAAAATAATGTCAAAGCAATAACTCCAAGGCCAATAATAAATAACACGTTATCTCCTCTGATTCCGCAACATGTCTGGTTGACGAACGGCCGCTCAGAAACGAACTGAAAAGCGCAAAATAAAAAGCGCGAACCAACACTCACCAAACTTCTATTAATCACGAAATTAGCAGAAGGAGCCCAAAGGGTGGCGCTAAAGAGCTGAAAAACCACGTAGTACGTCAGTACGTTCGTGTTTGTTGGCCGACAATTCCTTGCCGTTTGTATGCAAGACAAGCTTGGGCCAACGCCCTTCGGACAAAAGTCCACGGTTTTGTTGGCCAACAATCCGATAGTGAACTTTAGTCACAACATAAGCTGGCCATATACTAAAAGAATTTAGTTACATTTTTGGTCTTAAAGCTGGGTTCCACCCAAATTTTGAACATTATCTCTATGCATTCTCTTCCTTGCCTAGATGTTGACATGCTGTGTAAAAAAATTTAAATCGCCGTAATTACCTTTTTTTTCTAATCTTCTTAGCACTTCCTGGTTTTCCTCCTATGGGAGTAGGCGTGTTTCTAGCCTCTCCCAAACCTCCCACAGTCCCCTGGGAGCTAGTCTCAGGCTTCCCAGCATGCATTGTGCAACAGCGTCATCACAACATCTCGGTGAATGCTGGGAGCAAAGCATTCACCGCATCCAGGAAATACATGCTTGTGGGCTTCAAATGCCCACAATGAAGATGGAAACCGCCTTCAGTGAATTTTATAAGTTATTCTTTACAACAAAATCGGACACAGGCGGACTTAAAATACAGAACATGTGAGTAGATAATCATGAGAAGAAAAGTTTGTGAATGAACTCCAAAAAAAAAAAACGATAGATAGGTGGACCCCTGCTTTAAGAATGTTCATTTGATTTTATAATCATTAGTGGGGTCAAACTGCCATTCGTTTTCAACCACAGTTAGAAAATTTGAAGGAGCAGAATGGAATTTTTTTTCTTGAACAAACAAATTTGTAACACTAATGCCCCGTACACACGGTCCGACATTGATCGGACATTCCGACAACAAAATCCATGGATTTTTTCCGACGGATGTTGGCTCAAACTTGTCTTGCATACACACGGTCACACAAAGTTGTCGTAAAATCCGATCATTCTGAACACGATGGCGTAAAACACGTACGTCGGGACTATAAACGGGTCAGTAGCCAATAGCTTTCATCTCTTTATTTATTCTGAGCATGCGTGGCACTTTGTGCGTCGGATTTGTGTACACACGATCGGAAATTCCAACAACGGATTTTGTTGTCGCTTGCTCTCAAACTTTGTGTGTCGGAAAATCCGATGCAAAATGTGGGATGGAGCCTACACACGGTCGGAATTTCCGACAACAAGGTCCTATCACACATTTTCCGTTGGAAAATCCGACCGTGTGTACGGGGCATAAATGTTGTTTTCATTTTAGAAAGTTCATTCGTTCCAAAATCGAAAGGTTAAGAGCAGATTCAAATTTTGAAGTACTTTTGAATTGAATGCTCGTACAAATTTGTGTATGAATGTTTATACAAATGTTGGTTTAAAAATAGTGTATGGCCAGCTTTATAGGTTACTCATAGCTAATTACTGCCCTTATGTGACAGTGTTAAATGCCTGAGCAGCCAATTGACAAGCACCAATATCGTCACTTTGGAGGCAGGGGAGTGAGAAACATGCTCCCCATTCCCCAGAGTACAAGGTATTTTTCTTTCTCCCTAATGGTCAAATAGAGTTTTAGGGGACCAAAGGAAAGGTGAGTTGCTGAGGTAAAGCACAAGTTCTCTTTAAGAAGTGAGCAGATAGTTAAAGCCATATGTGGCTTTCCTAAATTATAATACTAAATTATAATATCAGTTTTTGCTGAAATTGCCCTTGAATATTCCTTGACAATATTATGCAATCAAGGCGCTCTATTTAATTCAGGCTAATGAAATGACATCATTTGAGTGTGACGGACTTTATTGCAGAACTGCGCTATTAATAATAATATTAAGGTATTAATTAAAGCAATTATGTGAATATTCTGAATAAAAAAAGCTAAAACCTCTAGAGCAGCATATAACTTACAAATGACTCTAACAAAGAATGTCAGCAAGTCCCTTTATGCCAACACTATTCTTCCTGTTGAATCATGGTTTCCTGAAAATGTAATACTGGAAGCTTTTCTTGCAGTGAAAAGACAGCTGATGTATTCCAATTAAGGTCAAGGGTTGATGTAGTCACAATTAGGACATAATATCCCCCCCTGCACTCTTAGGAATGGACTTTGCAGCACGCAGGATTTTAGGTCATAGTTGTCATGCGCTATTGCTTTTGCTAAATAATACTTTAATCACCCAATACATGTTGCTGCTTTTTTTCATAAACACACGAGGGTGACAACTGAGGATCTCATAAGCAACCAATCAGAAGTTAGTTGTCATACTGTACCAGGTCATTCTTACAATAATTTGGCAGTTGTATTTGGTTTGTTTCTGTAGATTGATCTTATGGATTCTTTGTACTTACAGGGTACTAATTAACATGTTTTGTGTTATATTATGTGAGATGATATTCCACATAATGTGAAACCTAAGGACAGTAGATGGCAGGAGAAACTAAAGTTATCCCTACCAACATTTTAAAACTCAAATCAGGATATTGCTAAAAAGATATAATGGTTAAACTCTAGGCAATGTTATATTGTAGCCATGGCTGTATTAGCCCTAATGACTGCCACTGATACCTTAGGTCTCAAATACCAGGTAGCAGGGGCGTTGCTAGGTCTTCAAAATATCTGGGGCTAGATTCCCATAGCAGCGGTCACCAACCGGGGGGGGCACGCCAGTGGTAAGCAAGGCTGGTGGAAGGCTGGTGTTGGCGTTTCAATCATCATGACACCATGGTTGTTATGGGTGATCAAAGCGCATTGTTTCTATTTATACATTGTAATATATAATGAAGTGGTTCAACTCGCCATAATGCAGATTCAGTGGGAGCCCTGGGCGTCTCACTTGCCACGTCACCTGCCACCATTTGCAGATTGTCACTTGCCATGTCACCTGCCACCACTTGCAGATTGTCACTTGCCACATCACTTGCCACCATTTACAGATTGTCACTTGCCACGTCACTTGCCACATAACTTGCCACCATTTGCAGATTGTCACTTGCCACGTCACTTGCCACATCACTTGCCACCATTAGCAGATTGTCACTTGCCACCATTAGCAGATTGTCAATTGCCACGCCACTTGCCACCATTTGCAGATTGTCACTTGCCATGCAAGCCAGTGCCACCAAATGTGCATTGTCGCTGCATTGGTGGCAGGCTGGCAGCACTGGCCCATTTAGTGAGGGCATGAGAGCGGAGATGCGGGGCAGGCAGTTAAAGATGATGTAATCTCTCTGCTCCCCGCTGCATCTCCGACATTTAAAAGGCCCGCACTGTGAGGGCGGAAGAGCGCTGATGTGTGGTGGGCAGTGAGAGATGATGTAATCTCTCTGCTCCCCGCCGCACATCGCTCCCACATTGAAGTGGCCCGGCTGTGAGGGCGAAAGAGTGATGATGGGCAGGCGGAGAGAGATGATGTCATCTCTGCTCGTCCGCCCGCTCACCTCTCCTCCACCTCCAATGCCGCAGCCGCGACCCCCCCCCCCCCCGCTCGTCTCTCCTCCACTTCCAATGCCGCAGCCGCGACCCGCTGAGACTCAGGCTATGGGCTCCATATTCGGGGCTCCAGCCCCGATAGCCACACTCTGCAACGCCTATTCCAGGTAGATAAATCTGGTAAATCTCATAGTTACGTAGTAGGTAAGGTTGAATAAAGACAACAGTCCATCCAGTTCAACCTGTGTTGGTGTGTGTGTTCATATTAATAATCATTTCAATATTGTGTTCGCTAAGATGCATGTCCAAGAGTCTTTTACAACTACAAATACTTCCTGCTGACACCACTGATTGTGGAAGAGAGTTCCACATCCTTACCGATCTGACAGTGAAGAACCCCCTAGGCAGCTTAACCACTTGCCGACCGCTGCACGCCAATATACGTCGGCACAATGGCAGCGGTGGGCAAATGGGCGTACCCTACGTCCCCTTTAAGAGCCGTGGATAGCAGGTGCGTGAGCGCCTGCCACGTAAAGCGTGACTGTGCCCGCGGGCCCGGCATACTTGATGTGTCCCGGCGATCGTGTCACGGAGCCTCAGAACAGGGAAGTGCCTATGTAAACAAGGCATTTCACCATTCTGGCTTGTGTCATGACAGAGATCACTGCTCCCTGTCATCGGGAGCGGTGATCGCTGTCATGTGACTTGAAGCCCACCCCCCCCCCCGCACAGTTAGAATCACTCCCTAGGACACACATAACCCCTTCATTACCCCCTAGTGGTTAACCCCTTCACTGTTAGAGTAATTTACACAGTAATCAGTGTCTTTTTATAGCACTGATCGCCGTATAAATGACAATGGTCCCAAAATAGTGTCAAAAGTTTCCCATGTGTCCGCCATAATGTTGCAGCCCCTATAAAAATTGCAGATCACCTCCATTACTAATAAAAAACATTTTAAATAAAAATGCCATAAATCTATCCCCTATTTTGTAGACGCTATAACTTTTGCGCAAACCAATCAATATATGCTTATTGCATTTTAACAAAAAATATGTAGAATCTTTTTTTAGATATTTTTGGGGGATATTTATTATAGCAAAAAGTAGAAAATAATGTGTTTTTTTCAAAATTGACACTCTTTTTTTGTTTATAGCGCAAAATATAAAAAACGCAGAGGTGATCAAATACCACCAAAAGAAAGCTCTATGTGTGGGAAAAAAAGGACGTCAAATTTGTTTGGGTGCAACATCGCATGACCGCGCAATTGTCAGTTAAAGAGACGCAGTGCCGAATCGCAAAAAGTGCTCTGGTCAGGAAGAGGGTAAAATCTTCCGGGGCTGAAGCAGTTAAGGTTAAACTGCTTCTCTTTCAGTCTCATTGTGTGGCCCGGTGTATTTGATACACAACAAACAAATTGTTTTTGAATCGTTTTTGAATACTTTTCTAATTCTACTAGTTTTCAAATTGGAATTCGAAAAGTTTTCCAATTTCCAAAGAGAATAAAATAGAAAATAAAGGAATAGGATAGAAAAAAAATAGACTAGAAAAGAATATAACAGAAAATAAAAGAATAGAATAGAGTAAAACAGAACAAAATAGACTAGAATATAATAGAAACAAATAGAATACATTTGAATTTGAATACATAAGAAAAGAATAGAATAGAAAAGAATGGAATAGAATAAAAATAATATATTAGACTATAATAGAATAGAAAAGAATAGAATTAAAAAACAATAGAATAGAATAAAAAGAATATAACCATTTCCCAAAATTCAAATAGAATCAATTAAAATTTGAAAATAATAGATTAGAATAGAATAGAAAATAACAGAATAGTATAGAAAAAAACAATAGAATAGAAAGAATATAACCATCTTCCGAAATTCGAATTTCAAATATAATAGACTTGAATTTGAATAGAAAATAATAGAATAGAATAGAATAGAAAAGGATAGAATAGAAAATTAAATAATAGAATAGAATAAACAAATTTAAAAAAGAATATAATTAAACAAACAATAGAATAGAATAGATTAGAATAGAAAGAATATAACCATTTTCCAAAATTCAAATAGAATCAATTTGAATTTGAATAGAATAAAAAAGAATAGATTAGAATAGGAAGATGGTTATATTTATTCTATTCTATTCTGTTGTTTTTTTTCTATACTATTGTGTTATCTTCTATTATATTCTACTCTATTCTATTCACAGTTGGCGCTTACACCAGACTAAGTGTTAGTCCACCAGTCTGATAAATACATAGGAAATGGGGGATGATTAGGATCAATTTTAAAAAATTACTAATAAAAAGTCCCTATAGTCCGTATGATAACACCTTGAAGGCAGGTGTTGCCTGTTTTTACCCTACTCTTGTGAGTATGTACATCCGTCTTGTGCATTCAATTTACTGTTATACTGCACTTAGAGTGGCGCCTGTGTGCTTTATCCTACTGTATTCTATTATTTTCTGTTTTATTCAAATTGATTCTATTTGAATTTTGGAAAATGGTTATGTTATTTATATTCTATTCTGTTGTGTGTTTTTTGTTTTATTATTTCTATTCTATTAGAATTGTAGAAGATGGGTATAATCTTTCTATTTTACTCTATTTTTTTTATTCTATTTTATTCCTTTCTATTCTATTCAATTTTGTTCTTTTATTTTCTATCCCATTTTGTTCTGTTTTACTCTATTATATTATATTCTTTTATTTTCTGCTATATTCTTTTCTATGCTAATCAATTTTTTTCTATTCTATTCCTTCATTTTTTATTATATTGTATTCTCTTTGGAAATTGGAAAACGGTTCCAATTCGAAAATGATTCAAATTTGAAAACGATCCTAATTAGAAAACTTTTGGAATTCGAAAACCTTTCGAATTCGAAAACTTTTGGAATTTGAGAACTTTTTGAATCGATCCGAAAACGAATAAACTAAACGAATTCCGAAAATGAATTAAACGAATGAAACAAATTCCACTTAACGAATTTATGTAAATAACAAATCGAAACGAAACGAAACAAATTTTTTCGCTCTGCACATGTCTACTGCCCATAATCCCAAACTTAATACTACTTCCCCCATCACTCCAACCCTGACACTAACCCAATCCTCCCTGTAATCCCAACCCTATCATTATCCCTCCCTTTAACCCCAGCCCTAATGCTAACTTTTCCTGTAACCCCAACCCTAAGGTTGCATTGACACCTGAGCATTTTGTAGCTCGAAGCTCAAAGATGCTCAACAAGCAAATTCCCATTCATTTTAAAGGCCCCTGTTCATACCCAGATGTGAACAGGGGCCATTGGAATTAATGCTATTTTGCTTGTTGAGCATTGTCAAGCTTCAAGCTTCGAGCTACAGAATGCTCAGGTTTGAATGCAGTCTAACAGTACTCCTCCTTGTGACCCCATTTCTAAAACTATGCCCCCTTTAACCCTCACTCTAATGCCCCGTACACACGGTCGGATTTTCCGATGGAAAATGTCCGATCGGAGCGTGTTGTCGGAAATTCCGACCGTGTGTGGGCTCCATCGGACATTTTCCATCAGATTTTCCGACACACAAAGTTGGAGAGCAGGAGATAAAATTTTCCGACAACAAAATCCGATCGCGTCAATTCCAACCGTGTGTGGCCTGTTCCGACGCACAAAGTGCCACGCATGCTCAGAAGAAATTCCGACACGGAACAGCTCGTTCTGGTAAACTTAGCGTTCGCAATGGATACAGCACTTTCGTCACGCTGCAATGTTAAAAATGGTTTAATACAGCGCACTCTCTTCTTCTTTATTATGTGACAAGAATAAAGTAGTTTTGCTGCTCATATTCACACAGACTTCTCACAAACTTATTTCGTTACTATTTATCGGGATTCTCTCAATATATTTTGATTTCTCACATCTGACAACATAATTTAGTTGTATTTTTTTGGGGGGGCTTTAATGTAGATTCTTTTTTTGTGTTTGTATTTTTTTGAAGCGTGTTTTTTTTTGGGGGGATTTTTATTTGTACTCCCGAAAATGTTTGTGTGTGTTTTTTGTGTCAAGTTCCCACAACACCATTGATATGTTGTTCCATTTAATCTGTAGGAGATTGTTTGGTGTTGTTGTCCCTTGTTAATTTCACATTTTATGTTAGAAATGTACCTGAATCGACACCAACAAACTGTCCTTTTTGGATGAAAACACACACAGGAGAGTATAATTTCCCTAAAAAAAATTTATTAAGGGCTCACAACTAAACAAAGAGGGAGGCAACGCTGGAGAAACAGCAGAAATGGGTGAAGCCTTGGACCCCCAGGGCAGACATCAATAATTTTAAAGCAAAATTGGTGGCCTGAGGAGTCCTTATCTAAGGGAGGGCACTCTGGTCCAGAAGTCCCAGAGATCCGGAAAGCAGCAGATGACATCTGTGTCCCCAGGCTGTGGTCATACGAGAGACTGCAGCTTCTGTCAGACCAGACTGAACCCAGGGTCATCACTCTCAGGTCTTCTTTCCACGCTTCCTTCCACGTTGTGGCTGTGGTGGTGGAGTTGTGGCAGCAGGAGGAGGAGGAGGAGGATGGTCCAACTCAATGACGTCGGTCTTGGGTGTTAGTTCCCCACTCACCCCCTTACGTAGGACTTTATACAGAAGGTCCTCACAGAGCCTGCGTTGACCCTCCTGCATGTCCTGCAGTTTTGTGGCAGCCATGCAGGCAAAGGCCTCTTCAGGAGTGGGGAAGGCTCTGAGGGATGCAGAAGCCTCCTGAATCAGCCTGATCGCAGAATCATGCACGGGAGTCGTCTTCCTCGCTCTTTTATATGGAAGGCGGAGGGGAGGAACCTGTGATTCTGTCAGGCTGCGACTGGTCCCAGGCTTTTCTTGGCTGACACTTAGCCCCGCCTCCTCCTGGCTGCCACTAACCCCCGCCTCCTCCTGGCTGCCACATTCCACAACCTCCTCCTGGCTGAGGTCTTCCTGTGTATGAAAAAGGGACATAGTTTTAGTTTTTTAGTCATCAATCACACACAATTGTCACCTCCTGACTGTTGCAAATTGAATGTTAACAAATATAACAGACTATCATTCTGAGCCCAGCAGTTTTCATTCTTGTCCCAATTTTGGGTGCCCACTACTGTCTAATGATATGTAAAACACTTTTTTCAATCAGCAATTAGTGATCAATAATAACATCTAATAAACATCATTTATTTATTGCCCAGAAATCTGTAGAAGAATCCCTCTCTACTCTTCCTTCCACGCTTCCTTCCACCCCAGCTGAGGCTTCCGATGTCCAACCTGGGCCTTCCAGCCAGGAAGAAGTGGAGGAGCCCAGATGGAGTCAGGTATAGCATTCTTCTACAGATTTCTGGGCAATAAATAAATGATGTTTATTAGATGTTATTATTGATCACTAATTGCTGATTGAAAAAAGTGTCTAATGATATGTAAAACACTTTTTTCAATCAGCAATTAGTGATCAATAATAACATCTAATAAACATCATTTATTTATTGCCCAGAAATCTGTAGAAGAATGCTATACCTGACTCCAGCTGGGCTCCTCCACTTCTTCCTGGCTGGAAGGCCCAGGTTGGACATCGGAAGCCTCAGCTGGGGTGGAAGGAAGCGTGGAAGGAAGAGTAGAGAGGGATTCCCTGACTTCAGTGTGGTCTGACAGAAACCGCAGTCTCTCATAGTACCACAGCCTGGGGACATAAACGTCATCTGCTGCAGCTCCGGACCTCTGGGAATCCGTGACCTTCTTGCGCTCCCTAAGATAAGTGCTCCTCAGGCCACCAATTTTGGTTTTTAAATAAGGGATGGTTGCTGTGGGGACCACCGGCTTCACCAACTCCAGCAGTTTCTCCAGCGCTGCCTCTTTTGTTTATTGTTGTAATGGGGATGTCTCACCTGCCACAGACAGGGCAGCTCCCTGTACTTGTCTATGAACAGGGGGAGGAAATTGTGGTCGTTGAACCCATCCATTTTCTCTGCAAGACACAACACAAGACAAACCCTAATGTCAGGCCAAACTCCCCTAATCTTGTTACAATATAGGCTTCCATTTCGAAGCAGTATAGGCCCAAGTTTAGATCCTACCTTCGTTATCACGATCGGCGCCTCCGATGCTCCTTCCTCCGCTCACAGATCGTACGTAAGACGCACGCGTGTTACGCTTTTTACACACTGCGCATGCGTGTAACTCCGCCCACCCCTGACGTTCTTTCTAGTCTATTCCTCGCCCCTTTTCGTTCGGCGCAGTGGGGGAAGAGCACATGGCGGATACACAGCAGGAGCGTGATAATTGTAGCAACGAGGAGGAGGAGGAGGAAAGCACGGATCCGGAAACGTCCCAATCCAGAAGGAGATTTAAGGCCTCAAATATGTCCTTTGGGGAGATGTTGGAGATGGTGGAAATCCTGAAGAAGGCCGACTATGATGGAAAGTATGGACCTTACCCCAACCCCAATGTCAGAAAGGCCAAGATAATTGCGAAAGTGGTCAAGAGTCTGCACCGGAATTTCGGGGTACGACGATCGAAAGATCAGCTCAGGAAGCGGTGGTTGGACCTCAAATTAAGAGAACATGAGCAGTACAGAAAGAACCGGAGAATGCTGCAAAAAAGTAAGTAGTTGTGGTGTGTTCCTATTCTTTTGATGTTTATTACATTCATGCTGCTCCAGTTTAAAATGGCAACTTTCATGTTCATGGGCACATTATTCGTTCGTATCAAACATTTTTCTTTCGGACTATAAAATACCATTGTTTAGGCCATATGCATTTGGCCACCATTTTTACGCCCTATACTTGTCTTAAAAGAATTTGGTTGTGTAGATGGCTTTGTTACTAGAATGAAATGCAAACGAGATTCTGTGTAAGGAGAGGACACTCAGCAGCTGTTTTCACATCTGGACACTGGAGCACTAGTGTGGGACACAAAAACACCATTTTTATTAGGGGGCCACACAGGTGCTCCAGTGTATACTATTGGGGGGGCTACCTCTGTGAAGCTTGTACCAAACAGGTAAAGCATTGCAGCTTGACAAAGGACACTGAAAATGCTACATTTTTGAACTCTGCTAAAATTGCCAATTGTACCCCACTTTCAAGCAATGTTTCCTATTTATAGTTCTGCCATCAAATATCTGTGTGCGAAGTATACCTTTTTGTTTTACATAGGGGAGAAAAGACTCGGAGGACACCCCTCATCCGAGGAGACCAGAGCCCACACCCCTCTGGAAGAAGGGGAAATACCCCCAACACAAGCTGAGCAGGAGGAAGAAGACGTGGTGGAACTAGTCACCACAACAGGTGAGTGTCTGCGACCACAGGCTCAGGTAAGAGATGGATGACGGCATATTTTTGAGACCTAATTTTTTTTTGGGGTTCCTCTCTTTTTAGGTGATCGTGATGTTGTGGATCCAGATCCTTTCACATCCGAAAGTGCCCAGATCCTGATCGGGGAGATCATGGGGTGTAATTTACAATTGGAAAACATCAATAAAAACATCAATGATGTTATTCCAAAAAATAAAAACATCATTGATGTTTTGGGGCGAGTTTAAAGCCCCTCCAAAACCCTTTGTTTTTTGGTGTGCTACAATGTGCAAAATGTTTTTGTGATTTTTCACAAAGCCAAATTTGGAGGATGCACACAGTGTGTCAACATGTGCCTTCTGCCTTCACGGGAGATCAATGGACGCGTTTTGGGGGTGCAACCCCTTCCTCAATAATAAAGTAGCTGAGAGGAAGGGGTTTCTCATCCCAAACACGTCCCTTGATCCCCCGTGATGGCAGCTAGCACATGTTGAAATTCGTAAATTGCTGTGCATCTTCCAAATTTGGCTTTTCCTGGGATGACTTCACCCCATCTGAACGCAATATCAAACACAGTTCCTAAATACTCATGTCTGATATTGCCTTCAAGTTCTACCAAATGTGACGTTTGTAAGTTCAAGATTTGTGTCTTTCTTGTTGGTTTTACACATGCCTGTTTTATCGTAAATGGACATTTCTATTTTTGATAATGCTACCCCAAAAATTGTTATACAACAAACATGTTTGTTTGTTTGAAAAACCTTTGGTAAATGTACATGTGATTGTGCAGGTATAAAAAAGTTTGTTAATCAAGAATGTGTGGATTATTGTCTCAACGCTACAACACTTTTGGGGTGATGTCATTGCTGTTTTCAGAGAAAATGGGGGTTATTTACTAAGGGCAAATCCTCTTGGCACTACAAGTGCAGTTTCAGTGCAGTTGCAAGTGCACTTGTGGTGAAATGTGTCTTTGCATTTAGTAAATAACAGCCAACAGTGCTTTGTATAAGGTTACACAATCACGTCATTTTCTGGACTCAACACATTTCTGTCAGGGTCAGCTAAAACAAACACAAGCAGTAAATGTCCACAAAGAATGTCTTTTTTTTGTTTTTTTATTATAAAAAGGCTTCACATATTTGCTGGCATATTGATGGCCCCCCTACCCGCAAAGAACTCCAGGTATCGTAACAGGACATCACGGGCACTCAGGGAGGGCAAGCCAGGACGGCCGCTTTCAAGCGCCGTCAGTGTGGTTTCATGTATCATTCCGGCCTCAGGCCCAACTGAGCCAGCATAGTTGGCCGAATGTTTCCTTAAAAAGTTATGGAGAATACAGCACGCCAGTATAATATGGTTCAGTTTATACTCCGCCATATGGATAGGTGTCAGAAATAGGCGGAACCGGCTGGCCAGGATTCCAAATGTGTTCTCCACCACTCTTCGGGCTCTGGCCAGCCGGTAATTAAAAACCCTCTGTTCCGGGGTGAGGGTCCTTATGGGGAATGGCCGCATCAGCTATTTTTAGTGCAATAGCGCCTGCAAAACGACACAGTGTGAAAGGTGTCTTAAGGTAATTTTAAGACACACAATCGCAATAAATTACCCAGTTTCTGGTAAAGTATAAAAGATGAGGTTGGCGCTAAATAAAAAGATACCCAACATGTCAAACCTTAAAATTGCTTGCGCTCGTGAAGTGGCAACAAACAGTGCTCTATATTTTCCATAGGCAATACTTTAATGGCCCCTACATTTTATCAGTTAGCATTATGCAGGAGCTCTGGTGCTAAAATTATTACTTTCAATCCAGTGTGGCGATATGTAACATGTATATTGCAATCAAAGTTTTACGTGCACAGGCACCCCCGGTGCATGTGTTTACATTCGTACATGCGTGTATGTGGAGCCAGTGGGGCCTCAAAAGTTTTGGGGGGGTGGGTTTCTTTTTTCTTCACCACATAGGAAACAAAAATTTCCCTATGTGATGATTTTTTGGTAACAGGTTCTCTTTAATGAGACTCAAGTTATCTAAAAGACTCCTGATATCTCACCTATTCCCCAATGAATCTATTGCAGTGCAGATCACCATACAGGCCAGGGAAACTGGCACGGGGACCCAGAAGTGAGTTTTTATACATTATTTTTTTATTCAGTAAGAAGAAGGGGAACAGAGTGGAATGTCCGCTTGGTTCCCTCCGCTCTACCTGGCAGCACCTGCCATGCCTGATCCTGGGCGCACCATTGGTGCGCGCACAAGACCCCTTCTCCAAAGGAACAGACTGACTTGAGGCAGCACTATCCACTGTTAAGCTCTGTTCACATCTAAACATTTGGAGCTTCTTTTGGGTGACAAGATTTGCGTGATGCGGTTTGCCGTGATTGCCGAACGAGAAATCACATGACAATCATAGCAAATGGCACAGCGCTTTAGATGCCATTAAAAATGAATGGCACACAGATACACATGTTGTGTTTTGCCAGCACTGCATTGCGATTTGGAATTGCAGAACGAATCGTGGCAATTTTGCGCACAATCCCAAAACAACAGATGTGAACGGGGCCTTAACCTCTTCCTCTGAAGACCCGAAATTCAGGGAAACAGCAGGAGCCAGCAGTATTGAAAGTTGTAAATTGTAAGAATTTTAACAAATAGTTTAGTGGAGAACATTTATTTTTTTGTGCTTAACATGTTAAGCTAAAAAATGCTGAGGGTTTAATACTACTTTAATCCAAACAATAACCCACTTTGTAATCCCAACTCTAATGCTGCGTACACACGAGCGGACTTTACGGCAGACTTTGACCGGCGGACGGGATTTCGTTGGACAATTTGATCGTGTGTGGGCTCCAGCGGACTTTGTTTTCTCAAAAGTTGGACGAACTTAGATTTGAAACATGTTTCAAATCTATCCGACGGACTCGAGTCCAGTCGAAAAGTCCGCTCGTCTGTATGCTAGTTCGACGGACAAAAAGCCACACTAGGGCAGCTATTGGCTACTGGCTATGAACTTCCTTATTTTAGTCCGGTCGTACGTCATCACGTACGAATTAGACGGACTTTGGTTGATTGTGTGTAGGCAAGTCCGTTCATTCAGAAAGTCCGTCGTAAAGTTTGTCGAAAAGTCCGCCGGGCAAAGTTTGCCGTAAAGTCCGCTCGTGTGTACGCGGCATTACACTTTCCCTTGCTGTAGCCTCAACCCCTAACACTATCTCCAATTGTAAGCTTAGAGTGTCCATGAACCCACATCTTAAAAAAACGATCAATAAATGCTGTATTACATGCTGTTCATATTCACTATAGGATTCGTTTTCTGTATTTTGCAAAAAAACTGTTGATCCTGCTGTTCTCTATCTACCCCTTCTGTTCGTGACCCCATTGCAGATAGGGGATTTACAGAGCAGTGTTGGCAGCTCTGCACATGCTCAGTTTTCAGTGGGTTTCTATGCTGAGCATTTCCTCCCTATCACATCTAAGCAGCCCATATGACTATAGAGTCACACATGTGTATACACAGTTGTAAATGACAGCCCTCCTCCTCCATGCCCACTAACCAGATAAAAACAATAGAGGAGAGATATTACATGTAGATGGATGGAGGCTTCACCCCCCTCTAAGACACAGGCTGGAGGGGCGTGACACAGACTGTGACAGGCAGAAATCTGCCCACACCCTGTTATTGCCAAAAAATAATGTGTCGCTGGGTGGGCAACTGCTCTTGGTCCGGGGTAAAGATCGGTAGCTTGGTCTCTGATCATATGGCTATTGTTATGCCCTGTACACACGGTTGGACATTGATCGGACATTCCGACAACAAAATCCTAGGATTTTTTCCGACGGATGTTGGCTCAAACTTGTCTTGCATACACACGGTCACACAAAGTTGTCGGAAAATCCGATCATTCTGAACGCGGTGACGTAAAACACGTACGTCGGGACTATAAATGGGGCAGTAGCCAATAGCTTTCATCTCTTTATTTATTCTGAGCATGCATGGCACTTTGTGCGTCGGATTTGTGTACACACGATCGGAAATTCCGACAACGGATTTTGTTGTCGGAAAATTTTATAGCCTGCTCTCAAACTTTGTGTGTCGGAAAATCCGATGGAAAATGTGTGATGGAGCCTACACACGGTTGGAATTTCCGACAACAAGGTCCTATCACACATTTTCCATCGGAAAAACCGACCTTGTGTACGGGGCATTACAGTGGTCACATGATCGCTGATCCTTTCTAACCCCAAACTGTTTAAAGGGGCACCAGAGCAGATGGGAAGGGGTCAAAGGAGAGGAAATTTTGAAGTTCTTTCTAACAGTTTTCAAGGCAAAGAAAGTACTGAGAATTTTCATACAAATGGCAGTACGGAAGTTCATATGAAGGTTGGTTCAAAAATCTACAAATGTGTGGCCAGCTTTACACTATACTTCCCTACAATGCAACCATGTCCCTGACATGACCACTTTCTGAAACCTCCACCTACTGTATATGTGTGTATGTTTGTATTGTGTGTATTTTGTGCTGACTTTTGTCATTTTAAATATTTTATTATATATATTTTTAGAAACTTTTTCTGCACATGGAAACTATGAAAACAGAGACACTGAACTTGGAAACTGCTAAAGATCAAGATATTCCTGTTTCATTCACAGCCAAAAGATCATCCACCAATCTCCTAATTCACCATCCTGAATGCAAAGTTTGATAACGAAAATGGCAACTTCAGGGACAGATTGACAGTTAAACAAATCACTTTTTCAAACTGAAAAGATACCAAGCGTTAAAATTCAGCTTATAGTCTCAAAAGAAATTGCAATAAAATAAAGTATAGACAGAAAAATGGGATTTTAAAGGCAATATATTACAATCATAGCTCCCAACTGTTGATTTTGAGGGTAGTTATATATAAAATGTATACAAAATGCACTTTTTATCTATCAAAAAAAGCAAAAACAGGTATGAAGGACTAGTAGTGGTAAAAATAAAGCACTTGTTTGTTTATTTATGTTTGTGTGTCTTATGCCTACATACTTTTTCTAAAAGTTGTCCCTCGTTCCCATGTCACAAAGTTGGGAGGTATGTTACAACTGTGTTATAAAACATAAAACATCTATTTGTCTTTTACAACCAATAAAACATTAATATTACGAAGACGGCGTTATCGTTAATACATGCATCACATTTCCACACATAAGTGAACATATGTCTTATATCTCCAATTAACCAACAGTGAACAGTTAAATGGGTGGGCAACTACATGGCAAATGAGATTTAATGTAGAAAAATGCAAAATAATGAATGCATTTGGGTGGCAAAAAAATGAATGCAATCTATACACTGGGGGGAGAACCTCTGGGGGAATCTAGGATGGAAAAGGACCTGGGGGACCTAGTAGATGATAGGCTCAGCAATGGCATGCAATGCCAAGCTGCTGCTAACCAAGCAAACAAAATATTGGCATGCATTAAAAAGTGGATTAATTCCAGAGATGAAACGATAATTCTCCCACTCTACAAGACTCTGGTCCAGCCTCACCTGGAGTATGCTGTCCAGTTCTGGGCACCAGTCCTCAGGAAGGATGTACTGGAAATGGAGCAAGTACAAAGAAGGGCAAAAAAGCTAATAAAGGGTCTGGAGGATATTAGTTATGAGGAAAGGTTGCAAGCACTGAACTTATTCTCTCTGGAGAAGGTATGCTTGAGAGGGGATATGATTTCAAAATACCGTACTGGTGACCCCACAATAGGGATAAAACTTTTTCGTGGAAGGGAGTTTACCAAGACACGTGGCCACTCATTAAAATGAGTAGAAAAGAGGTTTAACCTTAAACTACGTAGAGGGTCCCTTACTGCAGGAGCGGTAAGGATGTGGAATTCCCTTCCACAGGCGGTGGTCTCAGCGGGGGGCATCGATAGTTTCAAAAAACTATTAGATAAGCACCTGAACGACCGCAACATACATATGCAATGTAATACTGACTTATAATCACACACATAGGTTGGACTTGATGGACTGGCGTCTTTTTTCAACCTCACCTACTATGTAACTATGTAACTACAAACACATCTAATGATGATGGTAAACGGGATCCCATTTAACATCATCATTAGATGTGTTTGTATTTCACAGTTTGTTAACGAGAGATGTAGGATATATGTTCACTTATGTCACGTGTAGAAATGTGATGCATGTATTAACGATACCGCCTTTCCGTAATAATAATGTTTTATTGGTTGTATATTAAAAATAGATGTTTAATGTTTTATAACACAGTTGTAATATATTGCCTTTAAAATCCCGATATGGGGAAACCTTTCTGTCTATATTCATAAGAAAGGATGGTGGCAACCTCAAAACACACCTCACTATCTATTTTGCTGTAAAATAAACCCAAAACAAACATATATTATATTGCAGCTTACCATTTCTTGGATGTGATTGATGCCTTCATTCCCTTTTTTAGGTTTTATTGCTAAATAACTAGCTCTCCAGCAGAATGTATCAGTTGCAGAGATGAGACAAACCATTTAACACTCAGGGGTGCTTACAATGATCAGTTTTAATGTATCTACTGTATGTAAAACCCTTATCCCAAAAAGAAAAAAAACAGTTTGCTGTAACTGAGTAAACTGGAGTTTGGCTTAAATGTGTTAGTGTATCTAAATCTGCAACTACATCTAATGCCGCGTACACACGAGCGGACATTACGGCGGACTTTGCCCGGCGGACTGGATTTCGTCGGACAATTCGATGTGTGTGGGCTCCAGCGGACTTTGTTTTCTCAAAAGTTGGACGGAATTAGATTTAAAACTTGTTTTAAATTTATCCGTTGAAATCGAGTCCGGTCGAAAAGTCCGCCGTCTGTATGCTAGTTCGACGAACAAAAAGCCACGCTAGGGCAGCTATTGGCTACTGGCTATGAACTTCCTTGTTTTAGTCCGGTCGTATGTCATCACGTACGAATTCGACGGACTTTGGTGGATTGTGTGTAGGCAAGTCCGTTCATTCACAAAGTCCGTCGGAAAGTACGTCGAAAAGTCCGCCGGGCAAAGTCCGCCGTAATGTCCGCTCGTGTGTACGCGGCATAACACTCCCCTCTCCCCAGACTGGCAATGCTTCTGTCCAAAGGTATACCTGTGCTCCTTCATCCAGAGTGGGGGCACTCTAATAAAGGAGGTGTATTACTGGTCAGATCACCAGGTGAAAATAGAGGGAAAAAGCATAAAAGAAGAAAACGAATGCAGCCTCTACTTGTAAGGATTGATAAGCTGCATTTTTTTTAATGTTTATTACATTTTTTATTTTGGCTTTATTTACCTCTCTTTAAAACAATATGATTTGCCTGGTTGTGTTTGACCTGGAGAAAGAATGCAGGTTAGAAAATCAGAGTGAGGTCATGATTCCTGATTTGTGTAACTGTTCTGGATCAGGGATCCAGAAGGTGAGGGAAACATTATCAGCATGCGGGGAAAACTAGAATTTTCAAAAGGGGTGGTCATCAGTCTATGATTTCACAGTATAGATTACTTTTAAGGGGTTCCTAATTCCATCAATCATACACATGACCTTAGGAAGAATTGAGGATCTTAGTAGTTATGTGCATGTTATGGTGGAAAATGCTGTGTGCAGGGACAGACCCAAATGTCCGCTACTGTCTGACTCCCAATTATAGAAAGTCAGGCACAGAGAACAAAATAATCCTATTTTCTGGTTCATGAAGACAGCTTCTGTATGTGCCCATCAGTAGGAAATTATGTATAAACTAGTGTTACAGTGTGGTTGCAGACACTGAAAGGTGTCCATTAGCATGTTAACATTTTGCTATGGCTCATTCTATAGGCCTCAAAATCGGGGGCATTTGCAGGATGAAAAAAATCAGCTTTGCTATACACCATCATTGGTGTCCCCATTGAATAGTGTGATACCAAGGAGATATTGTACCTGGACAAAAAACTATACCTATATAAGAGGTGGTAAGCAGTGGACAGAGACTCCAGAGGCAGTTTGTAACCAACTTAAGGCTCCATTAACACTAGTGTGATTTCAGATGCAAATTAGAGTGCACAGACTTGCATGACAATAGAAATCATATTAATTTCAATGGTGCCCTTTCACATAAATGCAACTCAGCATGTCGACATTTACTATTGCAAACAGTGGAGGACAAAGTACAGGTACAAAAGCATGCAAGCATGCAAGCTACAATAAAGTACAGTTCTTAGGGTTCACGTTAACGGGCTTTCCTCTTTGTGAAATCTCTTATGTGACCAGCATGTGGTTCCATTACCGTCCATGTAGTGGTTAATAAATAAAATAAATGTATTACTCTGTCTGTACTGTGCTGTAGCTCCACCCCTGTATGAAGCCCAAGTTATGGCCATTCCTTTGTGGTAATGGCAACACAGCATTGACAAGGTAACACCAGAGGCCGCCAGATTAAGTGTAATATAAATGAATCTTTAATGAATAAAAGACAATTGGCATCAGCCGGTCATGTAGCTCACACAAGGAGCATAACTTGATCCATGCCAGGAGTCAGAATCACCCCCGCGGGCCAGGTTGTACACAGCAACCAGTAAGCAACACAACCGGGAAGCAAGGTGTTTCATGGAGCACAAGGCCATCCAGAGGTGATGTCAGATGCTGAGGGACACTATGGGGACATGACTTTACACTTCAGAGCCACCAGGCTCCTTTCTCAAGCTTCTGGTTGAGGATTTTCCGATAACAAAAGCTTTTTCTTCTACCAATGTGAGTTGCCAACTGTCTTTTATTCAATAAAGATTCATTTATGCTACCCTTAGTCTGATGCCCTGTCACAGTCAGGGATCAAACTAGGAGACCAGTAGCTATAGCAGTAGAGAGGCTCCAACCGACCAGCTGGATAAGTGAACAAGCAGGTCACCCTAGTAGATGATGCAGGTCACCCTAGTAGATGATGCAGGGTCACTCCCTCGCGGGAGTGACGTCATCGCGGCTCCGGCCAAGCACAGCGCCGGAGCCGTTATACCCGTAAAGAAGATGGACGTTTCGTGGAAGAAGGGACAGCGGTGACATTGCAGGCTCCTGTGCCAGGTAAGTGACACAAAATGGGTTACTATGCAATGCATAGTAGCCCATTATGCTTTACCTTTGCAGGGAAACAAAGAGGAAGTAAACTCATCAGGGTTTACTTTCTCTTTAAACAAGGTTTTGCAAAACATTTTGCTCAGCATTTTTCTGGCAACAAGATCCTGAGTATAAATATCAGCAAATTTTTATGTCCCTGTGCAAGAGACCTCTTTTGTAAACTTTTTGCGCTATTAGCATCGAGGAATAGACACTTTCAGAGGGCATGCTTTCCAAAAATCACACTACTGGTAAATTTGCGCTTACTCTGAAACAAGTCTAAAAGTTATAAGCAGCTAACACAACAACTAGAATCGTTGCCCAACAGATAAATAATTATACAAAAATGTGTAGCGCTAAAATGGCAAGATGCCTTAAAACTAATAAGTATAAAAGGCCTATACTTAAAGTATAGTGTACATATAAACATACATGCAGAGTATGACTAAAAATCAAAAAGAACAGTCACTACGTTGGAATTGAGTGGGTTGCTACCCCAAACGTGAAGTGAGGAGCGCCTTCACCAACATATAACAGTTTCAAAAGGTAACGTTCTATAGTAAATTAAAAAGTCTCATCAATGCATTGGATAGTCCATCTTGAAACCAAACTCATATGAAACACCACTGTGTCTTCAAAACATGCAGTGCACTTGAATATTGTAGATGGAGGCTTACCGGAGGGTTTGAACCCAAGACAGCATATACTGTGAGGGTCAAACCAGCTTATATTGCACCCTGGCAATGGTGGGAAGATCTTTGTGGCCTGAGGATAGTGAGAAGGTCTTTTCTAAAGATGTATCTTCTCCACACGTAATGCTGGATCTCTCCAACCAGGGTTCATAGAGGGCACAAAAAGGGACTACATAGCGTGATACCGTAGACACCGTAATTTATTAAATAAAGGAATACACTTACATGATAAAGTTGATAAAAAGCGCTTGTACATAAAAAGGGGGCGGCAGTGGAGTCCTCCCGACGCGTTTCGTCTGAGTAGACTTCGTCCTGGGGTGCCCTCCACTGCAGCCCGACTCCCTAATATAGGAACTGTAATCATCCTGATATGAATCCAGCCCAATCGATTCCAAAAAGCAGCACTTCCGGGTTGCCCAAGATGGCGGACCCGCGTGCGTTCCAGACCTCGTTTTAGTGGGTGTATCCATGCGTTCCACCCTCCAAAACGGAAGTCAGATGTTCCCCATATTTCTAAAATAAAGAGTTGTCATCTTATTATGATAAGACAAGACTTATGTTTCAGTTTAGCTGGTTATTAGAGCTGATTAGTAATGTTTCTTGTCGTCGATCGAATATCAGCGAGATCCCGCCGTATCTCGCGATATAATGCTATAGCGTCACGACGCTGAGGGAAAAAGTGTCCACAAGAAGCGTCACGACGCTGAGGCGGAAGTGTTCTCACGAAACACCTCGCCTGCGTTCCACTGATGGTTAACCGGAAGTCCGCGGATCTCAGCTAATCTCGCGATATCGCGCTGTGACACCACAGCGCAAAAAATGGAATTAGTTGTATAGGTCGACCACTTGCATTCCACCTATGATAAAGGTGGAGCAACGGGTTGAGACTAGCTTCACTTAAGTGGCTTATCAGTCAATTACTGAGTAAAGAACTGGGGACCAATAGTTACCCACATAATGTGCACCACAAAAAGGCGATGTGGCGACAGCGTAAGCAACTCGGTGTCACCCAGTTACAATACAACTGGAAAAAACAAAAAATAATTTGTATGACTATGAACCTTTATGTTTTAGTTTAACAGAATCAAGTGAGCTGGATACACATAGGTGTGCCCATTTTATAGCATATATGACATATATGGCCCTACAGAGGGTACCAGCCGCACATAAATGCATCCAAAATACAGACATAGAGATAAAAAATGTACAGGAATGCACACTTGGGAATGGATATTATATCCCTTATGACTCGTCCAGAAAGGCATTAACATCAACCTCTACGTTGAGCCCCGACGGGGCAAAAGTTTTTAGCTCATATGCCCAGAACATTTCGAGGCGTGACACACCCCTTATTCTAGCACCCCCTCTCCAGGGTGGTGTGTATTTATCAATAATAACAAACTGTGATCCCTCTGGATTTCCACCATGGAATTCTTTGTAGTGCCTAGGGACCGTATGTTTGGGGTCTCTGCTTTTAATTAGGGCAATGTGTTCACCCACCCTAATCGAAAATGTTCTGGTAGTGCGGCCAATGTACTGTTTAAGGCATGGGCAAGTAATGAGATACACTACAAATCTCGTGCTGCAAGTGCAGAATGGTTTTATCGTGTATCTCCTTCCAGTCACTGTAGAGGCAAATTCAGATACTTTACGTGTTCTAATGTTGTTATGCTGACACACCGTACATTTCCTACACGGAAAGAAACCTGTCCAATCATGAAAGAACTGGGGACGGATGGGAGGGTTTATAATATTGGGGGCTATCTGTCCTTTTAGGGAGGGTACACCCCTGAAGATAACATTGGCTTCCTCTGGGATAAGTGGGCCCAGAATACTGTCTTGCTTCAGGACGCCCCAATGTTTCCTCATGATGTTTTTAATTTGTCTGTGCTGTATTGAGAAAGAGGTTAGCAGAGCCCATCTGAACCTCCCGTCAGATTCTCTTTTAGGTTTGACTTCCAGTAAAGATTTCCTGTCAATATTGACAGCTTTTTGAATCTCCAGGTTCAAGTCATCAGTGTTGTACCCCTTATCCTCAAACCTGGATTTCAAAATTTTGGCCTGTTCAAAAAATGTCTCCTTTTCAGTGCAATTTCGTCGGAGTCTTAGAAATTGGCTCCGAGGGACCGAATTTAACCACGAGGCATGGTGGCAGCTATCAACGGGAATAAACCCGTTGCGGTCTGTGGATTTGAAATAAGTACTGAATCTAAATTCATTATTGATGATCTCTATCTGTAAGTCCAAAAAGTGAATCTTGGTCTTACTGGCTTGGTACGACAGAGCTATACCCCTGTCATTATTATTCAGACACACAAAGAACTCCTCCAACGTTTCCATGGTGCCATTCCATAGGAGAAGGATGTCGTCTATGTAACGGGTCCACAGAACCAGAGACCTGGTCTCGTGGACATAGACGACATCCTCCTCCCACTTGGCCATGAACAGGTTCGCGAGACTAGGCGCGAATTTCGCCCCCATGGCCACTCCCCGTTGCTGGAGATAGAAATTGTGGTTAAACCAAAAGTAGTTGTGTTTTGCCGCAAACTCTAATAGTTCGACAAGATACTCGCACTGAAAAGAGGCCAAAGAATGTTCCTGAGATAAGAAGTGTTTGACGGCATCGATACCCTTATCGTGTGGTATGCACGTATACAGTGACGCCACGTCCGCCGTAGCCATGATATAGCCCTCCCTTAAAGGGGTATTCTCAAGAAGTCTAATCGTTGAGCTAGTATCTTTTAAATATGATGGTGTTTTCTTTACTAGGGGCTGCAGGAAAAAATCTATATATTTGCCCATTCTGGCCGTAATGGAATTTATGCCACTTACAATTGGCCTACCGGGGGGGCAAACTGGATCCTTATGGACTTTGGGCAAATAGTATATAGTGGGGATTCGAGGTGCTATAGGAATCAAAAAATCTTTCTCTCTCTTGTTCAGGATCTTTGATTCATATCCTTTTAAAACAAGTTGTTGTAATTTTTGTTTAAATTTGTGTGTAGGATTATTAGGTAGCAGCTGATAAGTCCCTGGTTCGCTCAAGATGCGATGCATTTCTGCTTCGTACTGGCACTTGTCCAAAATCACTATCCCTCCACCTTTGTCCGCTGGACGGACCACCAAATCTTTACGCGCACACAGAGATTCCAAACCATCTCTTAATAATGGAGGATGGTGAGTGCGTTTATTGGGCAGTGAAGCTAAATCCTGTAAAACAAGGTCCCTAAAGATTTTTACAGCAGGGGCTGTGGGGACTGGGGGAGAGAAGAGGGAGGGATTCGATAGGCCGGAATGAACCGTTCCTGATGTGGATGCCGGGTAGTCAGTACGGACCGGGTTGGAAATCAGATACCTCTGTATATTGACCTTACGGATGTATTTGTGAACATCCATGAACGTATGGAACTTATCAAGTTTCTTGGGGGGGGCATATTTAAGGCCTTTGTCTAATAAAGATAGTTCTGCTTCCGTGAGGGTTTGAGAGCTCAAATTATAGACACCTTGGCCTTTTACAGTCTTTGCCTTTTTTCTTCTTTGTACTCTCCTCCCCCCTCTGCATCCTCTCTTTGGTTTGGGCCTCGTTTCCTTGAGTGAGGGGCCTCGCGAAAAAACTGGTTCCCATGTGTGTAGGGATTATGTATGTATGGAGATTGCTCATACTCATCTCTCCTGCGTTCAGGGCTGTAAATCTCCCTGAGGGGTGAGAACCTATTGTGGGTGCGTATAGGGGAGGGGTAGTGATGGTAGGGTTCATCCCTCTGTTGAGACTCATGACCTGATCTATGATGTCTGGGGGAAGGGTGGTATGTACCATATTGGGAGCTGGTATCGGAATATTGTGCCCTACCCAAGGTATTACCTCTACCCCCCCTCTTCCCTCTTGTGTTGTTTCTGCCCCTCCGAGGGGTTTGAGGGCTATAATGTTGCACCCGCGACTGGGAAACATGAGATGCTCCACCACGTTTGTTTCCACCCCTCTGTACACCACGACCACGAGAATGAACACCCGTGGGCTGAGAATGTACAATGGTGGTGTTTGAAGTAGGAAGGCCACCTGTTGAAAGTGTGCCAGCCATGGTGTCAGAGGAGACCTCCATGGGTGGGGTGACCTGCAACAGTTTTTGCCACCCAAACACTGTATGGTCCTTATAGTCGCCTACATCCCTAGAATATTTCTTTTGTTTCTTTATCCTTTGGTCCCGTTCCTCCTTCTCTAAGTGTCCCAAAAGGTTAGAGGAAAGGGACTTATATTCTTGAGAATTTTTATGAACTAAAAGTTTATCCTTTAAATCCTTGATTTCTCGGTCTATCGCCTGAAGTCTCATATTTTTCTTGGCTATAAGAAACTGTAAAAAATTTATGCCTGCATCATTAAAGTATTTAAACCATGTTTCCAAGTCAGTTTCCCCCTGTTGGGGTTGGACTTCCCAACGGAGGCTTCTAGGGACCATTTGTTCAGTGATGTATTGTTGTAAGAAAACCAAATCCCATTGCAAATGGAGTTCAGTTGTCATTACATTTTTAAGTCTGAGGAACAGACCTCCAATTTCTGTGTTACTACTTAGTGTTATAAATACTCCCTCAGGGTTGACCCTGCGTGAGGCTCGGTAGTCGAACACATCCATAGTGGAATGATTCCACAGAGCAGCAGCAAAAATAATATTTCTAAATGTATAAACCAAAAATCACACTACTGGTAAATTTGCGCTTACTCTGAAACAAGTCTAAAAGTTATAAGCAGCTAACACAACAACTAGAATCGTTGCCCAACAGATAAATAATTATACAAAAATGTGTAGCGCTAAAATGGCAAGATGCCTTAAAACTAATAAGTATAAAAGGCCTATACTTAAAGTATAGTGTACATATAAACATACATGCAGAGTATGACTAAAAATCAAAAAGAACAGTCACTACGTTGACTACGTCACTACGCCTCAGCATCGTGACGCTTCTTGTGGACACTTTTTCCCTCAGCGTCGTGACGCTATAGCATTATATCGCGAGATACGGCGGGATCTCGCTGATATTCGATCGACGACAAGAAACATTACTAATCAGCTCTAATAACCAGCTAAACTGAAACATAAGTCTTGTCTTATCATAATAAGATGACAACTCTTTATTTTAGAAATATGGGGAACATCTGACTTCCGTTTTGGAGGGTGGAACGCATGGATACACCCACTAAAACGAGGTCTGGAACGCACGCGGGTCCGCCATCTTGGGCAACCCGGAAGTGCTGCTTTTTGGAATCGATTGGGCTGGATTCATATCAGGATGATTACAGTTCCTATATTAGGGAGTCGGGCTGCAGTGGAGGGCACCCCAGGACGAAGTCTACTCAGACGAAACGCGTTGGGAAGACTCCACTGCCGCCCCCTTTTTATGTACAAGCGCTTTTTATCAACTTTATCATGTAAGTGTATTCCTTTATTTAATAAATTACGGTGTCTACGGTATCACGCTATGTAGTCCCTTTTTGTGCCCTCTATGAACCCTGGTTGGAGAGATCCAGCATTACGTGTGGAGAAGATACATCTTTAGAAAAGACCTTCTCACTATCCTCAGGCCACAAAGATCTTCCCACCATTGCCAGGGTGCAATATAAGCTGGTTTGACCCTCACAGTATATGCTGTCTTGGGTTCAAACCCTCCGGTAAGCCTCCATCTACAATATTCAAGTGCACTGCATGTTTTGAAGACACAGTGGTGTTTCATATGAGTTTGGTTTCAAGATGGACTATCCAATGCATTGATGAGACTTTTTAATTTACTATAGAACGTTACCTTTTGAAACTGTTATATGTTGGTGAAGGCGCTCCTCACTTCACGTTTGGGGTAGCAACCCACTCAATTCCAACGTAGTGACTGTTCTTTTTGATTTTTAGTCATACTCTGCATGTATGTTTATATGTACACTATACTTTAAGTATAGGCCTTTTATACTTATTAGTTTTAAGGCATCTTGCCATTTTAGCGCTACACATTTTTGTATAATTATTTATCTAGAGGGCATGCTTTGCAGGGTAGGTAGAACACTTCTCCACCTGCTTGTTCTAGGTGACCAGCTACTGCTGTCTGTCCCCCCTAAAGGGGTACACCTTCTGCCCTGCTTTACAGCTGTGCCTGCAAAATCAGACAGAACGGCTTTAGAGAGTATACTGCTTGACACGGCTGTCTGATTAGACAATTCTATATTTATTTATCCTGCATTTAAATAAGTGTTGGAATGGGGGTAGGGAAATAAGTAACATCAAAGCAACTAATTACAGTTTACTTTTCATTAGTTTAGCGCTGTTAAAAGAATGATAGCCTCTCCAGGCCTAATATTGACCTCCAGAGTTAGGGACAGCTGACATCCTTCTGTGTAGAGTGCGGTTATGAGACATGGTCGGTGCAATGTAAGGTAGATTAATGGCCGCCAGACACTTCTTGAATACAAAGAAATTTATTTTCTCTTAAACAGAACTGTGGGAGAGAGAGTTAGGGCCACGACCCCCTTCAGTAGTTAGCAATGTTAATCAGCAGACTCCGGGACGTCTATAGGTAGCCAGCCATGCAGGGAAAGGCACCCAGCCGGGCACCACATCTGCATGTGTAGACACGCTGTCTCCTATGGCAACGATCTTGAACAGTTTCTAACAAAGGTTGCAGTGAACTCTTTCACTTCCTCCATAATCTCCTTCACTCAACTGAGCTCCCAGTCTCTCACCTAGACCCCCTGATCCACTGCCACTGGATCTCCTAGGCTCCTCCAATCTTCTCACTGAGTAGCTTCCTCAAGCGTCACCCCCACGTCCCTGCTGGCTCCCTAACTTGGCACTCACAGATACTCCTCAAGCGTCACCCCACTGGCCTGCTCGGTCCCTGGCTTGGCACTAGGGATGAGCTTCGAGTTCGAGTCGAACTCGTATTCGACTCGAACATCCGCTGTTCGCCGAACAGCGAACAATTTGGGGTGTTTGTGGCAAATTCGAAAGCCGCGGAACACCCTTTAAAAGTCTATGGGAGAAATCAAAAGTGCTAATTTTAAAGGCTTATATGCATGGTATTGTCATAAAAAGTGTTTGGGGACCTAGGTCCTGCCCCAGGGGACATGGATCAATGCAAAAAAAGTTTTAAAAACTGACGTTTTTTCGGGAGCAGTGATTTTAATAATGCTTAAAGTGAAACAATAAAAGTGTAATATTCCTTTAAATTTCGTACCTGGGGGGTGTCTATAGTATGCCTGTAAAGGGGCACATGTTTCCCGTGTTTACAACAGTCTGACAGTAAAATGACATTTCAAAGGAAAAAAAGTAATTTAAAATTACTCGCGGCTAATAATGAATTGCCGTTCCGACAATACACATAAAAGTTCATTGATAAAAACGGCATGGGAATTCCCCACAGGGGAACCCCGAACCAAAATTTTTTAAAAAAATGATGTGGGGTCCCCCTAAATTCCATACCAGGCCCTTCAGGTCTGGTATGGATATTAACAAGAACCCCAGCCAAAATTTTTTTTAAAAATGGCGTGGGGTCCCCCTCAAAATCTATACCAGACCCTTCAGGTCTGGTATGGATTTTAAGGGGAACCCCGCACAAATTTTTATTTAAAAAATGGCGTGGGGTCCCCCCAAAAATCCATACCAGACCCTTATCTGAGCACGCAACCTGGCAGGCCACAGGAAAAGAGGGGGGACGAGAGAGCGCCCCCCCTCCTGAACCGTACCAGGCCACATGCCCTCAACATTGGGAGGGTGCTTTGGGGTAACCCCCAAAGCACCTTGTCCCCATGTTGATGGGGACAAGGGCCTCATCCCCACAACCCTTGCCCGGTAGTTGTGGGCGTCTGCGGGCGGGGGGGCTTTTCGGAATCTGGAAGCCCCCTTTAACAAGGGGACCCCCAGATCTCGGCCCTCCCCCCTGTGTGAAATGGTAAGGGGGTACAAAAGTACCCCTACCATTTCACAAAAAAGTGTCAAAAATGTTAAAAATGACAAGAGACAGTTTTTGACAATTCCTTTATTTAAATGCTTCTTCTTTCTTCTATCTTCTATCTTCTTTCTTCTATCTTCTATCTTCCTTTGGTTTCTTCCTCCAACTTCTTCTTCTTCTGGTTCTTCCTCCAGTGTTCTCGTCCGGCATCTTCCTCTGCGACGTCTTCTTCCCTTCTTCTTCTCGGGCCGCTCCGCATCCACCATGATGGGAGGCTCCCGCTGTGTTACCCCAAAGCACCCTCCCAATGTTGAGGGCATGTGGCCTGGTACGGTTCAGGAGGGGGGCGCTCTCTCGTCCCCCCCTCTTTTCCTGCGGCCTGCTAGGTTGCATGCTCGGATAAGGGTCTGGCATGGATTTTTGAGGGGACCCCACGCCATTTTTTTTATTTTGGCGCGGGGTTCCCCTTAAAATCCATACCAGACCTGAAGAGTCTGGTATAGATTTTGAGGGGGACCCCACGCCATTTTTAAAAAAAAATTTGGCTGGGGTTCCCCTTAATATCCATACCAGTCCTGAAGGGCCTGGTATGGAATTTAGGGGGACCCCCACGCCATTTTTTTTAAAATTTTGGTTCGGGGTTCCCCTGTGGGGAATTCCCATGCCGTTTTTATCAATGAACTTTTATGTGTATTGTCGGACCGGCAATTCATTAATAGCCGCGAGTAGTTTTAAATTACTTTTTTTCCTTTGAAATGTCATTTTGCTGTCAGGCTGTTCTAAACACAGGAAACATGCGCCCCTTTACAGGCATACTGTAGACACCCCCCAGGTACGAAATTTTAAGGAATATTACACTTTTATTGTTTCACTTTAAGCATTATTAAAATCACTGCTCCCGAAAAAACGGCCGTTTTTAAAACTTTTTTTTTGCATTGATTCATGTCCCCTGGGGCAGGACCCAGGTCCCCAAACACTTTTTATGACAATAACTTGCATATAAGCCTTTAAAATGAGCACTTTTGATTATTCATGTTCGTGTCCCATAGACTTTACCAGTGTTCACGTGTTCGAGCAAATTTTTTGCCTGTTCGCATGTTCTGGTGCAAACCGAACTGGGGGGTGTTCGGCTCATCCCTACTTGGCACACAAGGCTGCTCTGCAAGCGTCACCTCCGCTGGCTGAGTCCCTGGTTTGACACCTGCCGAAGTTTCCCAATTCTTCACCATGAGAATATTACTCTGGTACTTGCTTCAGCTACTCACGGTGGTCCCTGGTAAGAAGGTGTATGGTCCCTTAGTGGTGACAGCTCCCCTCTACCTCCGACCATGACAGGTTCTCCGGCCGGCAGAACCGTTACTTTTGGTTGGACTGCAAGCCGCAGGGCAATACAACACACGTCCACCCAGACAGCCAACAAGGTGGCACAGAACCCAGATCACTTGACCTCACCCAAATAAATAGACTCTCCCAGCAGGCCAAGGGACCCAAGAAAATCCCTGCCCATTGGCTGAGACACCCCATTTATTCCTAATCTGTCCTTGTAATGCCCTTGTCTTATCTAATGTCACCAGATATCTGGCCATCTAGTGACAGAAGAGAGAAGTGCAACAATTCCAGCATTAGGGTGGAATCAATTGATCTCCTATCAATTAGTCAAGGCAACTATACCTGGCAGTTAAATTTACTAGCAACCCTGCCAAAATATCAGGGTGCTACAGATATATAAATGCTGATTAGTTTCTGTAGGCTAGCACTTTGACATAGCTCTCTTATTATATATTCCATGCTGGCTTTCAAAACCAAATGTACCCTAGAAAGAGAAAGGTAGGAGAGAGAAAGAGAGAGAAGGAAAAGGAGAGAGATGGTAAATATAGCGTGCATCATAAATTTACTGTTTATTCATTTAATAGTGGTTTAAAGCAAGTTAACAATGTACAATATATGACATTTGGTGGTTCCCTATCATTCAAAACAACAGCTGTTGAGAGTACAGTATTTCTTTATTGAATGCAATAAATGGACTCTTTCCACTTTGCTAACCAATACAAATGTTTAATCATCTAAAGTGTGTGGCTACCACTCTTTAGAGAAATTTTAAAATATTTATACACAGTGCTCAACCATTATGAGCTAATCTGGTGCATCATCACTTAGGCCCCTTTCAGACCTGTGGATCCGTATTTAGCCATCCGCTTGCTCAGCGTTGATCCCCGCTGAGCCTGCGGATGACAAGTCTGTCTCTACACACTGCTTATACTCATTATCATCTTTAACCACTTGAAGACCAGGCCTTTTTCTGCCATTTGTTGCTTACAAGTTAAAAATCTGTATTTTTTGCTAGAAAATTACTTAAAACCCCCAAACATTATATATATTTTTTAGCAGAGACCCTAGTTGTTAACCACTTGCCGCCAAATCACGTACCTGGTACGTCATTGGACTTCAAATGGTTGTACCGGGGTGATGCCTGCAGCTGCAACCATTTTTTAGAACCCGAGCTACCAGCTGACAAATCCGCTGGCTAGTCGGACACCCAAACAAAGCTTTGATCAGGTCTTTGCTATGGTAACCCGGAAGCGATGACATCACTTCTGGCTACCCAAATGTCAACGGCTCCATTTTTTAAAAATTGAAAGTATTCAAAAACACTGATCTTGGGGCAGAGGATGTATTTGGGGTCTTATAGAGCCCAGATCCCGCCATAAAGAGTACCTGTCACTTGCCTATTGCTGTCACAAAGGATGTTTAAATTCCTTGTGACAGCAATAAAAGTGTTAAAAAAAAATTTAAAGCAACAGTGTAAAAATAAAAAAATGTATATTTAAATAAAATGAAAGTGCCCCCATACTCCTTGCACATCGGGTCTTGTACGCACCCAAACAGTGATCGTTCCACACATGTGAGCTATTGCCAAAAACATCAGATCATGGGCAGCAATTCTAGCACTAAACCTCCTGTGTAAATCTAAAGTTGTAACCTGTAAAGGCTTTTAAAGCGTCGCTTATGGATAGTAACATTTACGTAGTTTGATGCGGTTGCACGGGTGTGCGCAATTTTAAAGCATGACATGTTTGGTGTCTATTGACTCCACGTAACATTATGTTTTAGATTTTACAAAAAATTTGGGTTATGTATTGTGTTTTTTGCATTAACATTCTAAAAAGTTTTTTCCCCAAAATTGCGTTTGGAAAAACTGCTGCGCAAATACTGTGTGACATAAAAAATTGCAAAATTGCAAAACCCTCCAATTTATTCTAAAGGTCCTCTGCATAAAATAAATAAATAAATAAATAAATATATATAAATATATATGTATATATATATATATATATATATATATATATATATATATATATATACACAGTGGGGCGAAAAAGTATTTAGTCAGCCACCAATTGTGCAAGTTCTCCCACTTAAAAAGATGAGAGAGGCCTGTAATTGTCATCATAGGTATACCTCAACCATGAGAGACAAAATGTGGAAACAAATCCAGACAATCACATTGCCTGATTTGGAAAGAATTTATTTGCAAATTATGGTGGAAAATAAGTATTTTGTCAATATCAAAAGTTCATCTCAATACTTTTTTATATATCCTTTGTTGGCAATGACAGAGGTCAAACGTTTTCAGTAAGTCTTTACAAGGTTGTCACACACTGTTGCTGGTATGTTGGCCCATTCCTCAATGCAGATCTCCTCTAGAGCAGTGATGTTTTGGGGCTGTCGCTGGGCAACACGGACTTTCAATTCCCTCCAAAGATTTTCTAAGGGGTTGAGATCTGGAGACTGGCTGGGCCACTCCAGGACCTTCAAATGCTTCCTACGAAGCCACTCCTTGGTTGCCCGGGCGGTGTGTTTGGGATCATTGTCATGCTGAAAGACCCAGCCACGTTTCATCTTCAATGCCCTTGCTGATGGGAGGAGGTTTGCACTCAAAATCTCATGATACATGGCCCCCATTCATTCTTTCATGTATCAGTCGTCCTGTTCCCTTTGCAGAGAAACAGCCCCAAAGCATGATGTTGCCACCCCAATGCTTCACAATAGGTATGGTGTTCTTTGGTTGCAACTCAGCATTCTCTCTCCTCCAAACACGATGAGTTGTGTTTCTACCAAACAGTTCTACTTTGGTTTCATCTGACCATATGACATTCTCCCGATCCTCTTCTGGATCATCCAAATGCTCTCTAGCAAACCTCAGACGGAGACATGTACTGGCTTAAGCAGGGGGACACGTCTGGCACTGCAGGATTTGAGTCCCTAGCGGCGTAGTGCTACGTGGGCCCAGCTCTCTGCAGGTCATTCACTAGGTCCCCCCGTGTGGTTCTGGGATTTTTGTTCACAGTTCTTGTGATCGTTTTGACCCCACGGGGTGAGATCTTGCGTGGAGCCCCAGATCGAGGGAGATTATCAGTGGTCTTGTATGTCTTCCATTTTCTAATTATTGTTCCCACAGTTGATTTCTTCACACCAAGCTGCTTGCCTATTGCAGATTCAGTCTTCCCAGCCTGGTGCAGGTCTACAATTTTGTTTCTGGTGTCCTTCGACAGCTCTTTGGTCTTCACCATGGTGGAGTTTGGAGTGTGACTGTTTGAGGTTGTGGATAGGTGTCTTTTATACTGATAACAAGTTCAAACAGGTGCCATTAATACAGGTATTGAGTGGAGGACAGGGGAGCCTCTTAAAGAAGAAGATACAGGTCTGTGAGAGCCAGAAATCTTGCTTGTTTGTAGGTGACCAAATACTTATTTTCCACCATAATTTGCAAATAAATTCTTTCAAAAATCAGACAATGTGATTGTCTGGATTTGTTTCCACATTTTTTCTCTCATAGTTGAGGTATACCTATGATGACAATTACAGGCCTCTCTCATCTTTTTAAGTGGGAGAACTTGCACAATTAGTGGCTGACTAAATACATTTTTGCCCCACTGTAAATAAATAAATAAATATATATATATATATATATATATATATATATATATATATATATATATATATACACACACAGTATCTCCCAGATGTGATTACACCCCTCATGTTTTTTTAAATATTTTATTATATCTTTTCATGTGACAGCAATGAAGAAATGACACTTTGCTACAACGTAAAGTAGTGAGTGTACAGCTTGTATAAGAGTGTAAATTTGCTGTCCCCTCAAAATAACTCAACACACAGCCATTAATGTCTAAACCACTGGCAACAAAAGTGAGTACACTCCTAAGTGAAAATGTCCAAATTGGGCCCAAAGTGTCAATATTTTGTGTGGCCACCACTACGCTGAGTGCCTCCTTGGGGAGCAGACTCCATCCATTTCTCTCCATGTGATTAGACTGCGAGGACTCTTTGTGAGTTACAAACTCTTTAATACACAATCGCCCTTCTGTGGATGTGTTAAATCTTTTCCTGATCTCGCTGGTCGTTCACTGTTTGGTAACATCTTTGGAAGCATTGGCTGCACCGCATAGACCCTGGTTGGGACATGACTGTCTGGCTTTTACACTAATCTGTGGCTGTAATATGTGTCTGCACTTATCCTGTCAACATAAGTAACCTGCTCTACTTACCTATACACCCCTGAAGAAGTTTCTGAAACGCGTTGGGTGTGGTCTGCATGTTCTGCCATGGTGACTTCCACCACGGTAGTCCTGTGACCGCTTTAGAGCTTCTATGTTCCTATATTTTCCATGTATTCATGTTGACTTTTGATGTTATCAGCCAGTTTCATTATTTTATATTTCGAATTAAATTTTGTATAACTTTTTTGACGTTTTTTCCATATAGGCGATTAAAGGCTCATTCCATTGGTCAACCATACCACTTCTTTCTCTGATACAATCTTCAGAATAGGCAATGATTGGAGGTAAACATAAAAGTATTGTAGAAAGCTTTTTAAAAAGCTTTTCTGTGTGGATTTCAGCTTGCACGTAACTCTAAATTTATGGTGTCAGTCTACAGAAGAATAGAGCTGTATCTTAGAATAGGTCTAATAGAGGATTCTACACCTTTCTATCAACCCACAGCCCCCCTACAATCATAACATTACAATCTTTGGTACATTCCTGTGGTTTTACCCTTTAAATGCATACCAGAGTCTGCCATGGCAGGCTACAGTCAGGGCTTTTAGACTCATGCACACAAACTAGGGCCATTTTAGACAAGAGCCTATCAACCTACCAGCATATCTGTAGGTTAGGTGGTACCTCCTCCATGTTCCCCTCCTCATTGGGCACCAAGTGTGGGTCACATAGGAATCCTACCCTGGGGTGGGTTCTTCTGGGCACCTAGAACAGGGTCACTCTCCTGCACATGGGGTACCCTTATTTGTGCTTTGCTTACCAATGCCTTGGGGCAGGGCATAGGTCAATTTCAGGCATAATTCAACCCCTGACTCGCAGATGGCCGTACACCATGAACACTTGAACAGATGGCTGAACTCTAGTTAACTCTCTTCATGTCAATGAACACTACTGTCACAGGCACACACTTACGACGGCTGCTTGTGAAACCTTCTCTACCCTTGGTAACCACTTGTATCTTCATACCCCAATGTGCCTTAACTGACCCAAGCTGTAGACTCTGGGTGCTGGTTGCTTGCATTGCAACTTTTTAGTAAATTCAGACCAGGCAAAGACAAAGTTTTAAAAGCTTTACTTAAATACCTTAGGCATGAGAGTCAAACAAAGGCAACATTCTTTCCCTAAACAAATCCTTAACTCAGGCTTGTGGATTGTGGCAGCATACCTGCACTGGTAAGAGTCCATCTTTGGCAAAGTCCAAGGTGGCAGTGTCCAGAGTTGGTATCTTCAGGGCAGACTGCAATCCCCCTATGCTGTGGAAGACTCCTAGTCAGAAGCCAGAAGTTCATCAGCAGGAAATCTGGACACAGTATGGTACAGCAGGCTGGCAGAACAAATTCCTGCAATGGCATCATCAGTGAAGACGACAACGGCAACAAACCCTGGGATAAGGGCCACTGTCCCTTTTATAATGACCCAGGATCAGTGGGTCGAACCCAAGAAGCCTGCCAAGGAAAACCCGGATGAACATAGAAACTTTGTGCAGATAGGGTCCTGTTGGTGTTTAAACCAAGGGCCCCAATGCTGCAATCTATAAATCTGTGATTGCACCAATACTCCAGATCTCTAAAGGGAGTCTGTCAAAATAGAGGTATGGGAGCTGCCATGGTTGACTTGTTTTAGCAAGCGCATGCTCTTGGTCTGTCCTTCTGATTTGGCTTCAGTGAGTCACTGACCTTAAACAGTGCTTGAACCTTGAAAAATAATTCAGTAATAGCAGCTTCTATATTGCTATCCGGCAACCTTCATTTTAATGGATTACTCAGCTTACTGTAAGGGAGCTGAAAAAAAAGACACCAGTGAGGAGCATAAGGTCAAAATTGTGTGTACCTTGAGGTTCCATTATGTGCTGCGGCTGCTGCCACCCATCATTTCAGCCACTGAGCTGAATCTTATCTCAGGTAAACCTCTGTCAGCACAAAACTAATAATTATTGGAGTCTACTGCTGAATTTAGAATTACAATAATCAAATAAGGACTTCAAAATGCATCTTCCATTACGCATTTTACAGTGCTGAGATTTCATAAATACTATCAACACTGTAATAAGAAAAGTATTTCCTCTATTGATTGACAACCACAGCAAACTGCGTCCGCTGATACTGTTTGAGAGCTATGCACTAATGCTAAAATTACTGCAATCAAAGTATCATTACCATGTAAACAAATATACCTTCCATTACATTATGCATAATTGAAGAGATCAATTTCTTTTTTTGAAACTGCAGTCATTTTATTTCGTTCCGTATAAATTTATTTCAGATGCATAAAATAACTTTTTTTTTTTTTTATTAAAGCATCTAATAACTTGCCAAATTGGAGAAACTAATGACAGTATTGACTTTTATCAAGTATGAATCATCCAGCCTGTTTGATTTCAGGTCATAATGGCTTCTTCTCATAGTCCCCAGAGACCCCCATAATGCTTCAATGGTCACATGATCTCACTCTATGCAGAAAGGTGGGGGCAGGACTGAGAGGGTATGTCAACAGCAGAGTAACAGAACAGAAATGTGCCTTGTACTTTAAATTAAAAAGTCAATAAATTCACCTGAGGGAGCATATCTTGGCATAGAAGCCTTGTTTTAACAAATGGGTAACGCATCTTGCAAAGCGTGATAGACACCATCCTTGCAAGTATGATTCTCTTGAAGAGCATCATTAACAGAAAGGTTAACTTTAACAAGGCAATTAGGTCTAATGGATTTAAAGGATAACCCAAGAACAAAAAAAATATATAATTTGATGCTTACCAATCTTTAGATGTGATGGCTGCATTTGTTTGTATTTATCAGGCCAAGGACATTTTCAACAAGTACAGAAAATGACTGTTCATCTTCCAAAAAATACAGTGTCCTTGTAACTTCTGTGAGCTGAGCTATAAGCATAAAACAATGTTATTTTTCTTTTATAAACTACTAATCTTCCATTCCTCTGTGCAATGGAAAAGAACAAAAGTAGGCATGGTTGTAATCCAGTCTGGGTGGCAAATACAGTGAAGGAGTAAGGAGAAAAGAGGGTTTGGTACTTTATATGAGGCACAGTGCATGTACCTCCATCCCTAATTGCTGAGATACATGGGAGAGGGGTTTGGGACTTTATATGAAATATGCAGCCATCACGACATGAATGTGTCTGATGGGTAATTGTGAGTTGTGACCATATATATTGCATAGTAACATAATACATACAAAAATGTAAAATAGGTAGAATTTATTCCATACATAATACATAATAACATGGTGGCATAATAGCATAGCAACATATTGGTTCACAAGTATACCATATAAAACACCAAACTCATTATTGCGTGTCTCCTCAATAAAAAAAACATGATTTGAATTGGTAAGATCCAATAGAACATTAATTTTGAGATGTAAACAAAGGGGCATCTAATAGCTCAACGCGTTTCGTGGCTAAACTCCACTCTTCAGACGCAGATGCAAGATAGGTGTCTATAAAAATGTTAAAAATCGAAAATTCAATTGGGTATGTCTATAAGAGGAGGAGGGAAAGGCCCAGACTCATAGTTGGTCATAGTTGGTCTGTAAGTATGAGTGGGGGATCCACATTTGCATCTTCCTTTCCCTCCTCCTCTTATAGACACACCAAATTGAATATTTTATTTTTAACATTTTTAAAGACACCTATTCTGCATCTGCTCCTGAAGAGTGGAAGAGTGGAAGTGAAACGCGTTGAGCTATTAGATGCCCCTTTGTTCACATTTCAAGATTGTTAACAACATTATGTTCTACTGGATCTTACCAATTCAATTTTTTTTTTTAATTGAGGAGACACGCAATAATGAGTTTGGTGTTTTATATGATGATATCATTGTGAACCAATATGTTGCTATGCTATTATGCTACCATGTTAGTATGTATTATGTATGGAATAAATTCTACCTATTTTACATTTTTTGTATCTATTATGTTACTATGCAATATATATATGGTCGTAACTCACAATTACCCACCAGACACATTCATGCCGTGATGCCTCCCTGACTGCATGTTTCATATAAAGTCCCAAATCCCTCTCCCATGTATCTCAACAGTGAAGGAGTAAGCGTAGATGGGATTAGTATGTAGGCAGATGTTCCCTTAAGGGTGGGGCCACTCTGTATAGCTCAGGTCTGTCCTTTTAAATATGAGGGGAGGAGCTAATAAGAGTATTTGGTCCGCAGCAGGACAACAGGATGCAGCGATAAGAGGAAGCACTTTCCCTGGGGAGCCTGGAGGAGAGACACCATGAAGCCCAGGACATGGAAGGGGACGTAATGGGAATCTTTCATAGTGAATAGAACTACAGCACCGTTCTGTGTAGTTGGAAAGACTGTTTTATTAGAACAGCCAGGCTGTGGACAATTTCATGCTATACTTTATATTATTATCCCAATGTTCCAAGACTGTCTATACCATACATAATGGAATGGAGCACCAGTGTACAGCATAACCACTTCCAGATCAAGCCTTCTCTGGCACTTTGTTTAAATGTAACAATCTGTATATTTTGCTAGAAAATTACTTAGAATCCCCAAACATTATATATTTTTTTAAAAGCAAAGGCCCTAGAGCAGGGGTGTCAAACTCAAATTCATCGGGGGCCGCATCGACAGGATGGTTGCCCTCAAAGGGCCGGTTGCATCTGTAGGGCAGGGGTCAGGATTGCGCTATGTACAAAGTGCAGGGGTCAGGATTGCGCTATGTACAGAGTGCAGGGGTAAGGATTGCGCTACATACAGAGTGCAGGGGGTCAGGATTGCGCTACGTACAGAGTGCAGGGGGTCAGGATTGCGCTACGTACAGAGTGCAGGGGTCAGGATTGCGCTACATACAGAGTGCAGGGGTCAGGATTGCGCTACGTACAGAGTGCAGGGGTCAGGATTGCGCTACTTATAGAGTGCAGGGGTCAGGATTGCGCTACGTATAGAGCGCAGGGGTCAGGATTGCGCTACGTATAGAGTGCAGGGGTCAGGATTGCGCTACATTTAGAGTGCAGGGGTCAGGATTACGCTACGTATAGAGTGCAGGGGTCAGGATTGCACTACCTATAGAGTGCAGGGGTCAGGATTGCACTACGTACAGAGTGCAGGGGTCAGGATTGCGCCACGTAGAGTGCAGGGGCCAGGATTGTGCTACGTACAGAGGTCAGGATTGTGCTACGTAGAGTGCAGGGGTCAGGATTGTGCTACGTACAGAGTGGTGGGGTCAGGAGTGTACTATGCATCATGACGTCATCACTCCTCGCCGGATGTTTTCGTTCTTCCATGCTCTCCACCTAGTATTGTGACTTATCACCGCTGCGGCCGGCCTCACATCTCAGCGGTACCTCTCCTCACACACAGGCAGAGCCCCCCGCCAGGAGTTGCCTTTGACTGACTTGAACCCTTGATGGATGATGTCCTCTTCGGTATTTGATTACCATTCTATGCCTATTGATAACCTTCAACATGTGAGTTTGATCATCATCATCTTTCTATGAATAAACCTTGTTTTTAGTCTACACCCAGAGGCGCCTCTCTCTTCTGTTGATGCTACATAGTTACCTGTGCAAACCTGTTCAGCTTAGGAGCAGATGCTGATTGGAGAAAGGAGTCACCCGCTTGGCAGTGAGAATGAACCCCCTCATGGTGCATGCGCAGGGTGACCCAGGCTACTGTTTGACATGGGCCCTGGATGTTCGGTTGGACTCCCAGGCGTATGTGGTTGATTTGGACTGTGATTAGGGAGATGTGGTAAGTTGTTTCCAATCAACATCCATGCATGTGTTGCAAAGAGGTATATCTGCTCGGAGCTTGGGTAGTGTACACTACAGAGTAAACCTTGGAAAGCTCAGTTTGTAGGTGGAGCTTCAGCTACATGTTTAGCCACAGTCTGCTTACAAATAGTTAAGGCTTGGTTCAGACTATTGTGGCTCTGCAGCAGCCCACTCATTTGAATGGGCTGTTGTGCCTGCGTTTCATGCAAGATAAAGGTTCCTGTGCCATTTTTAAAATGCAACAGCAGGGAAATCGCATAGTGCGATTTCTCAGGCAGTTCCCACACTTGCAAACGTGCAGCGTTTTTAGATGCATGGGGGTGGTATTAAGAATAAATGGCAGCCACCCCCCGCAATTTTAAAGAGAAGCACGTTTTGGATGCTTTTGCTTGTGGGTAAGGGAACAGGTGTGATTCCTGCACCCGAAACCACCAGCTATAGTGTGAATCCAGCCTTAGGCTGGATTCACACCTATGCATTTTTGGTGCTTTTTGCATTTTGCAGATTTGCACTACAGTCCATTTAACATGGTTTCCTATGGAACATGTTCTGTAGTGCCAATCTGCAAAATGCAAAAAGCACTAAAAATGCATAGGTGTGAATCCAGCCTTACAGAGAAACGATAATATTGTTTTGCTTTTAGTTTAGCTTAAGGGAAGTGACACGGATGGTGCATTTCTGGCATGATCAACAGGTATTTTCCTGTACTTGCTGAAAAGTTCTTAGCCTGAGAAATGAAAAATAATGCAGCCACCACATCTAAGGACCTGTAAGCTGCAATATTTTTTCAGCCAGTGATTCCCTTCACTGTAAAAGTAATCCTAGCGGCTATAAAGCCCCTGAATTAATTTTACAGATGGCGGAAGAGCTCACTAAGTCTCACTAAGTTTGCTGCACTGCTAATAATTAATTGCATGCAAATTTGACCTCTGGAATATTGGGGTCCAGTTTTTTTGGTGAGGGCTTGAGAATGTATTTTGGTAGAGGTCGCTGAGCTAAGAAGAGCACATCTTTTGAAGACAAGTTATTTTATTTTAAGCTCTGCATTTTCTTTATGCTAATAGCTAAAGGACTTTATATATTTCTTTCTGCTTTCATATTTGTATTGGTTTAGCGCAATGGTCTCCAAACAGCGGCCCAGGGGCCAGATGCAGCCCTTTGCTTGCTTCTATCTGGCCCTTGGGACACTATTCCTAAAACTGACATCAATGATGAGGCACCATTCCTCCCACTGATGCCATCAATGGTGCACTATTCCTCCCACTGACACCATCGATGGGGCACTGTTCCTCCTACTAAGACCATTGATGGGGCACTATTCCTCCCACTGACACCATCTATGGGGCACTGAATATAAGTAGAAGAGTCCGCGCTTAGGACAGTGTGAGAGCTGCTGCCTATTCCTGATTAGTACCCCAAGGGGTCCAATATGACAGAATATAAAATAATAAGGGAATAAAGACGGCGCTGCCCTCAATGTGATTGGGTGAAGTGAACTGGAATAGTGAGTGAACCCAAGCTATGTGTTCGTGATACAGTCTAACTGCATATGCAAAATTCAAACAAATATTACTCCTAAAGTGAAGGAAAAGATAAAATAATAAAGAAAAAATAATAATAAATGCTCTAGTGAATAAAATAAAAAATGGAAAAAATATATGTGGTATACCAACTCAAAATTAAATATGTAATATTTCCTCAGAACTCAAAAGTATTGGGACAAAATGGCGCCCGAGGTGGTGATAAATGTTATGCTAGAAATTAATTAATTACATGTGTATATGGTAATTCTGTGGTCCCGTGTATCATTACCATATGTGTATAGGGTGATTCCTACAATTTCCAAAAGTATTGGGACACCATATCATATGTGAACCACAACAACTTATTATGAATCATGAGAAACTTATTAGTGACACCCTGTTGACAACTACTTGTGGGTTAACTGTCAGTTATATAAAAGAGCCTGCAGCAGCCATAAATCCACATAAGCAACAATCATTAGTTCATAAAAAGTCCATGCAGGGGGTCATCCATTAACGACCAGATGGAGAAGACAAAGTTCAAACACTCTAATTACTGTTGATTATATCCTTGGGGACACACTGCAGTGACTTCCATGCTTAACACTCCAACAGTGACTTTCAGGTGCTTACCCCCCAGTGATACCCCACTCACCAGAGATGAACACCCCTACAGGGGTACCGAGCGACAGAGCGGGCTTCCCGGGGCAGGTAATATTCACTCCAAGTCTCCTTACGTTCCTCTGCAGCATTCAATCCTCACTGCTATTCCAGGGAACGGGTGTGCTCTCAGGATACTGCAACGTATTGCCACCTTCAGCTCTCCAGTGTGCAAAAAGAAAAAACACAAGGGGGCCTCCTTGGTGAAGTACGTTGTGTCCAATTTATTGCAAAGAAGTTATTACAAACAGAGTCCCATTGCACATAACTACAGATGTGCAAGCCAAAAAACAGAATTAAAAAGTTTTGAAAGCGCCGCTATGTGCAGGGTTGGAACCAGCAGCGAGCTATGAGCGTGCGTTCCACCGTGCGTTCCAGCCAGCACTTCCTGGTATGTCGTGTGAGCGTGGCCCCGCCTTACGCGTTTCGTCATAGGACGTTCTCAAAGACGGTGCCGACGCCTACGCTTCACACTCTGATATAGTTCCACAGTGCGCATAACCACTCCCCTTTGTTATGGTAATGTCGCTCGGGGGGAGGGTGCAATCCGGCCAATAGATGTCAATTGTGTATTCATGTCTAGGCAGGGTAAGGTAGTAACCTATTCTTTGCCTGACCATTCACCGCTGGTAACAGTCCAAACGTGCGCTGCTGCATCAGCCCCCAACATATACCACTACACATAGACCAGTGATATGTGGTCTCAGGGGGACAGCATTCCTTAACCTATGTGTATGAATTGAGGCCGTTGGCAGTGACTAATTGTATTGAAAGTAAATATTGGGATATACATAAAAATATTAATGATATGATTTTGGTCCGCCTATGTGGAACTATATTTTTTAAATATTAAAAACATATATATTTATAACAACTACATATAGGACATAACCTAATAAGGTCATCACAATAAACATAATATAAAAAGCCTAAAAAGTCAGAAAAAGAATTATTATTACAACTAAAAGCATTTATCTTGCGATCCACCGAGTTTGTTAAGCATATTTAAAATATTAAAATCTCTATATTATATCAACCCATATTCGGTATGTACCCTTATAACAGCATAGATAAAAATTCTAATTAATTAAAATATGTTTAAAAAATATATGATTAAAAATATATATATTTTATGTGGAAGGAGTAGTGGTGAGCTAGTACATGGGTGTGTACTTAGATATAACAAGTATAGGACCTTCCACGGCATGAATGACCCACCCATGTTACAAACTATGGATGGGTCCCTTGGAATTGTATTATCTTTCTCTGCACGATTCAAAAGTATAGGGACAAAACCCATAAAACAGATATGATTGAAAACAAATGTTAATAAAAACAAATGTTAATAAAAAAATGTTAATAAAAACAGAATATTAATAAAAACAGAGGGGAAAGAAGAGGCAAAGAGGTACCGGAGTCATAGAGTAATGGGGGTTAATGTAGATATCAGATATCGTCTTTCTAGCTATTACGTATGATCAGAATTAAGTCGGACTGTGGCCTAGGGGTTAGCTATATAACAGTTCAAATCTATATCCAGATTGAGCCCTCTGGGGGCAAGGGAACCCAATCGGTATATCCAACTCGTTTCGTTTCTGGATATTGAAGTTTCTCTGTTACCTCCACGCCAATGTTCCTGGACAGAGTCAATACCATAAAAGATGAGTACACTTGGATCCCTATGATGGACCTCATCAAAATGTCTTGATAGACTATGATTGGGAAACCCCTTCCTAATGTTTTTTATATGTTCCCGAATCCTGACAAATAACTGACGGGTAGTTCTTCCCACATATTGGAGGTGGCATGGGCACTCCACAACGTATGTGACATGTGTGCTCCTACATGTGATCAACTGGTTGATTTTGTATTCTTTATGATCAGTACATGATTTGAATGTGTTTTTTCTCCTAGGTTGTTTTTTAGCTACTTTGCACGGTAGGCATCTCTGACACCTGAAGAAACCCTTCAATTCTGGACATATTTTAATAGGTTTCGGAGGGTCAGTGACGTTCTTCACCAGATGATCCCTTAAGTTAGGTGCTTTTCTGTATATAAATTTAGGTTTAACCGGTAGTAGTTTTGTTAGGGTGAGGTCCTCCTTGAGGCCTTTTTTCTTATTTTCTCAAATTCTCTGTATTGGCTGTTGAACCCTGTGATAAAAGCTACTTCTGGTGCCTTCTCAGCTTTCTTTTTCTGTTTGAGAAACAGGGAGGTTCTATCCACCTTCATAATATCTTCTTTAAGTTTCAAAAGTTTCTTCCTGTCATACCCTTTTTCTTGAAATTTGTTAATTAAAATGTCAGCCTGATATTTATAATCTTCAACTTGATTACAATTCCGACGTATCCGTAACAGCTGCCCTCTGGGAACGTTAGTTTTCCATCTTGGGTGGTGGCAGCTGGAGGTAGGTATGTACCCGTTCCTGTCTGTCGGTTTGAAAAAAGTGCGAGTGCATAACTTGTCTCCTGTTTTAAAAATCTCTAGATCCAAGTAATCAATTGTCTCTGAGCTCCACTTCCCAGGAAACTTGATACCATATTTGTTAGTGTTGAGGTTGTTCAAAAATTTTGTGAGGCTGTCCGATGTTCCATTCCATAGGATGAACAGGTCATCTATGTATCTTTTATACATCTTGATCTGGGGTATGTTTGTACTGTAGATGTATTTGTCTTCCCAAAGGTCCATAAGTAAATTAGCTACGCTAGGAGCATAGCGTGCTCCCATTGCAACACCCTTTGTTTGTACATAATATTTTTTATCATGCCAGAAATAATTGCATTCCATCGCCATTTTAAGGCCCTCAAGAATATAGCCAATTTGCTCCTGCTTCATGCTTGTATTCATGTGTAGAGCTCTTTCCACTCCACGTAAGCCGTCCTTCTGTTCGATACTGGTGTATAAGGAGTTAACATCTACTGCAACCAGTAACCATTGTTCCACTCCTTTGGTCTCTTGTAATTCCTGTATTAATTGCATGCTGTCCCGCAGGTAGGATTTCCCTTCTTTCACTAGTGGTTTAAGGAATTTATCCAGGTACTCTCCCAACCTGGAAAAAATGGAGTTGATTCCACTAATTATGGGCCTACCTGGTGGCTTTTCCAACCTCTTGTGGATTTTTGGTGTGTGGTATATGACAGGGGTTTTGGTTGAGTTGGATATTAGATATTCCGCTTCTTTACAATTTAAGATACCTTTGGTTTTCCCTTTTTCTACATAGGATTTTAGCTTCTTTTCGTATTTTTTCTTCGGGTTCCCTTTAAGTATTTTATAGGTATTTTCTATACTTAGCAGATTGTTCATCTCATCCTGATAGTCCTTTTTATTCAGGATAACCAGGCCTCCACCCTTATCTGCAGGCCTTATTACTACCTCATGTTTTTTTGCTATACCTTTGATGGTATTCCAGATGTTATTTGGCCTTTTCTTCTTATTGCCCATTATTTTAACCACTTGAGCCCCGGACCATTATGCTGCCTAAGGACCAGAGGTCTTTTTCCAATTTGGCACTGCGTCGCTTTAACTGCTAATTGCGCGGTCATGCAATGCTGTACCCAAACGAAATTTGCGTCCTTTTCTTCCCACAAATAGAGCTTTCTTTTGATGGTATTTGATCACCTCTGCGGTTTTTATTTTTTGCGCTATAAATGGAAAAAGACCGAAAATTTTGAAAAAAAATGATATTTTCTACTTTTTGTTATAAAAAAAATCCAATAAACTCAATTTTAGTCATACATTTAGGCCAAAATGTATTCGGCCACATGTTTTTGGTAAAAAAAATGTCAATAAGCGTATATTTATTGGTTTGCGCAAAAGTTATAGCGTCTACAAACTAGGGTACATTTTCTGTAATTTACACAGCTTTTAGTTTATGACTGCCTATGTCATTTCTTGAGGTGCTAAAATGGCAGGGCAGTACAAAACCCCCCCAAATGACCCCATTGTGGAAAGTAGACACCCCAAGGAAATTGCTGAGAGGCATGTTGAACCCATTGAATATTTATCTTTTTTGTCCCAAGTGATTGAATAATGACAAAAAAAAAAAAAAAAAAAATATTTACAAAAAGTTGTCACTAAATGATATATTGCTCACACAGGCCATGGGCCTATGTGGAATTGCACCCCAAAATACATTCTGCTGCTTCTCCTGAATATGGGGATACCACATGTGTGGGACTTTTTGGGAGCCTAGCCGCGTACGGGGCCCCGAAATCCAATCACCGCCTTCAGGATTTCTAAGGGCGTAAATTTATGATTTCACTCTTTACTGCCTATCACAGTTTCGGAGGCCATGGAATGCCCAGGTGGCACAAAACCCCCCCAAATGACCCCATTTTGGAAAGTAGACACCCCAAGCTATTTCCAGAGAGGCATATTGAGTCCATGGAATATTTTATATTTTGACACAAGTTGCGGGAAAGTGACACATTTTTTTTTTTTTTTTTTTTTGCACAAAGTTGTCACTAAATGATATATTGCTCACACAGGCCATGGGCATATGTGGAATTGCACCCCAAAATACATTTAGCTACTTCTCCTGAGTACGGGGATACCACATGTGTGGGGCTTTTTGGGAGCCTAGCCGTGTACGGGACCCCGAAAACCAATCACCGCCTTCAGGATTTCTAAGGGTGAAAATTTTTGATTTCACTCTTCACTGCCTATCACAGTTTCGGAGGCCATGGAATGCCCAGGTGGCACAAAACCCCCCCCAAATGACCCCATTTTGGAAAGTAGACACCCCAAGCTATTTGCTGAGAGGCATGGTGAGTATTTTGCAGCTCTCATTTGTTTTTGAAAATGAAGAAAGACAAGAAAAAACTTTTTTTTTTTTCTTTTTTCAATTTTCAAAACTTTGTGACAAAAAGTGAGGTCTGCAAAATACTCACTATACCTCTCATCAAATAGCTTGGGGTGTCTACTTTCCAAAATGGGGTCATTTGGGGGGGGGGTTTGTGCCACCTGGGCATTCCATGGTCTCCGAAACTGTGATAAGCAGTCAAGAGAGAAATCAAAAATTCACGCCCTTAGAAAGCCTGAAGGCGGTGCTTGGTTTTCGGGGTTCCGTACACGGCTAGGCTCCCAAAAAGTCTCACACATGTGGTATCCCCGTACTCAGGAGAAGCAGCAGAATGTATTTTGGGGTATAATTTCACATATTCCCATAGCATGTTTGAGCAATATATCATTTAGTGACAATTTTGTGCAAAAAAAAAAAAAAATTGTCTCTTTCCCGCAACTTGTGTCGCAATATAAAATATTCCATGGACTCGACATGCCTCTCAGCAAATAGCTTGGGGTGTCTACTTTCCAAAATGGGGTCATTTGGGGGGGTTTTGAACTGTCCTGGCATTTTATGCACAACATTTAGAAGCTTATGTCACACATCACCCACTCTTCTAACCACTTGAAGACAAAGCCCTTTCTGACACTTATTGTTTACATAAAAAAGTTTTTTTTTTTTGCAAGAAAATTACTTTGAACCCCCAAACATTATATATTTTTTTAAAGCAAATGCCCTACAGATTAAAATGGTGGGTGTTTCATTTTTTTTTTTCACACAGTATTTGCGCAGCGATTTTTCAAACGCATTTTTTGGGGAAAAAACACACTTTTTTAAATTTTAATGCACTAAAACACACTATATTGCCCAAATGTTTGATGAAATAAAAAAGATGATCTTAGGCCGAGTACATGGATACCAAACATGACATGCTTTACAATTGCGCACAAACGTGCAGTGGCAACAAAGTAAACACATTTTTAAAAGCATTTAAAAGCCTTTACAGGTTACCACTTTAGATTTACAGAGGAGGTCTACTGCAAAAATTACTGACCTCGATCTAACCTTCGCGGTGATACCTCACATGCATGGTGCAATTGCTGTTTACGTTTGACGACAGACCGCCGCTTGCGTTCGCCTTAGTGCGAGAGCAGGGGGCGACAGGGGTGCTTTTTTTTTTTTTTTTCTTTATTATTTTTTTGCTTTTTTATCTTATTTTTAAACTGTTCCTTTCATTTTTATTTTTTTTTAATCATTTTTATTGTTATCTCGGGGAATGTAAATATTCCCTATGATAGCAATAGGTAGTGACAGGTACTCTTTTTTGAAAAAATTGGGGTCTATTAGACCCTAGATCTCTCCTCTGCCCTCAAAGCATCTGACCACACCAAGATCGGTGTGATAAAATGCTTCCCCAATTTCCCAATGGCGCTATTTACATCCAGCGAAATCTAAGTCATAAAATGCTCGTAGCTTCCGGTTTCTTAGGCCATAGAGATGTTTGGAGCCACTCTGGTCTCTGATCAGCTCTATGGTCAGCTGGCTGAATCACCGGCTGCATTTTCAGGTTCCCTGTTGAGACAGGAGAGCCAGAGAAAAACACGGAAGACGGTGGGGGGGGGGCATTCCCTCCCACGGCTTGTAAAAGCAGTCTAGAGGCTAATTAGCTGCTAGGATTGCTTTTACATGAAAGTCGACCGCTGGCTGAAAAGAATGATACCAAGATGATACCTAAACCTGCAGGCATCATTCTGGTATAACCACTCAAAGTTGTGAATGGCGTACCTGAAGACAAAAAAATGGTTAACAATAAAGCACAGTAAACGGTAAAGTATAAAAAATTGCATACCTGAAAAGCAAACATGATAAAACATAATAACAATAAAACATTGCAGAATAGAATACAGTAAAAAAGAGCAGAACAATAGAGAGAATAGAGAGAGAGAGAACAATAAAACGACAACTATTTTTTTTTATTTTATATATATATATATATATTTTTTTTTTTTTACACTTTTTTTGTAACTAACTTTTATAACTGTAACTGGTTCCAGGTTCGGGTCTCTCAAAATGCGATGGCATCTTGGGAGACCCTGTGAAAGTGTGCCTAGTCTGTGCAATGCTGTACCCTACGCTAATACTCAACTAGTGCATGGTAGCGTTCAAAACATTCACCAATGCAAAGACCAGGATTGTCAGGACAGGAGGGACAATAATAGCGGGTGTCACGCCTATATCCGCGCTAGCTGCAGACACAATATCTTTTTTGGGGGCGTTCGCTGGGTAGGGGTACTCGGGAGGACATAAAGAAAATGCCTCTCGTGCAGCCGACTGCATTTGGTTGGGGATGTGAATGGGGGAAGTACGGGCGCTGCAGAAGCGGTGGGTTCCCAATTAGGATTGGCGAATGCAGTAGGAAGGGCACTATGGGCACGACGGGCCTGTGTTTGTCTTTTTGGTGGCAGCGGGACACTACTTGTGCTTGCCACCTCACCAGCTTGAACTGCACTTATGGGACTCGCCACGTCACCAAGTGTTACTGCAGTGCTGGTTTGACTACGACCAGGGTGTACTAGGCCGCTGGCGCTTGCCAGTTCACCAAAACGCTACCAAAAAATCTGTTGGCGATCGCAGGGATCAGGCCTGACTCTGCGAACGCTGCAGTTATGCGTTTTAGTCTTTTGTAAGTGACAGTGATCGATCGATACTGCACTTGGGTGGGCTGGGCTGGGCCGGGCAGAGGGGCAAAACGCAGGTGCTAGCAGGTATCTGGGCTGATCCCACTAACACTGCGTTTGTGAGAACCCTAAACTGCTGGGGATGCTAGTATAGATCTGATCGGATCAGATATTGATCCGTTCAGATACTATACCACTAAGGGTGGTGTACAGTGCGTGCGTGGGTGTTAGCGGTACTGGCGCTAACCTGACGCTGCCTGGGGCTGGTGCTTGCCAGTTCACCAAAATACTACCAAAAAAACTGTTAGCGATCGCAGGGATCAGGCCTGACTCTGCGAACGCTGCAGTTATGCATTTAGTGTTTTGTAAGTGTCAGTGATCGATCGATACTGCACTTGGGTGGGCTGGGCCGGGCGGAGGGGCAAAACGCAGGTGCTAGCAGGTATCTGGGCTGATTCCGCTAACACTGCGTTTTTGGGAACCCTAAACTGCTGGGGACACTAGTATAGATCTGATCGGATCAGATATTGATCCGTTCAGATACTATACCACTAAGGGAGGCATATGCTGCGTGCGTGGGTGTTAGCGGTACTGGCGCTAACCTGACCCTGCCTGGGGCTGGTGCTTGCCAGTTCACCAAAATACTACCAAAAAAACTGTTAGCGATCGCAGGGATCAGGCCTGACTCTGCGAACGCTGCAGTTATGCGTTTAGTCTTTTGTAAGTGACAGTGATCGATCGATACTGCACTTGGGTGGGCTGGGCTGGGCCGGGCGGAGGGGCAAAACGCAGGTGCTAGCAGGTATCTGGGCTGATCCCGCTAACACTGCGTTTTTGGGAACCCTAAACTGCTGGGGACACTAGTATAGATCTGATCGGATCAGATATTGATCCGTTCAGATACTATACCACTAAGGGAGGCGTATGCTGCGTGCGTGGGTGTTAGCGGTACTGGCGCTAACCTGACCCTGCCTGGGGCTGGTGCTTGCCAGTTCACCAAAATACTACCAAAAAAACTGTTAGCGATCGCAGGGATCAGGCCTGACTCTGCGAACGCTGCAGTTATGCGTTTAGTCTTTTGTAAGTGACAGTGATCGATCGATACTGCACTTGGGTGGGCTGGGCTGGGCCGGGCGGAGGGGCAAAACGCAGGTGCTAGCAGGTATCTGGGCTGATCCCGCTAACACTGCGTTTTTGGGAACCCTAAACTGCTGGGGACGCTAGTATAGATCTGATCGGATCAGATATTGATGCGTTCAGATACTATACCACTAAGGGAGGTGTATGCTGCGTGCGTGGGTGTTAGCGGTACTGGCGCTAATCTGACGCTGCCTGGGGCGACGCATATCACCGCCGGGCGATCAGGGGGCTAAACCTTTATTCGGTAATAAACGGCGGGTGCCCTGACACTATAAAAAATAAACAAACTAACCAGCGTCAACCGTAACGGTTATACGGTGATCAGTGGTGAAAGGGTTAACTAGGGGGCAATCAAGGGGTTAAAACATTTATTCGGTAGTATATGGGGGTCCCTGGCGCTATAAAACGCTGACGGCGAACCTAAATATTTATGTCCCTAACTAGCGTCACCAGCGACACTAATACAGCGATCAGAAAAATGATCGCTTAGTGACACTGGTGACAGGGGGTGATCAAGGGGTTAAAACTTTATTAGGGGGGGTTAGGGGGGTACCCTAGACCTAAAGGGGGGTAACAGTATCTGTCCCAACACTGTAACTGTCACAAACTGACACTATGCAGTAATCAGAAAAAAAAAAAAAAAAAAACTGCTGGTGTCAGTTTGTGACAGGGGGGGGGTGATTGGGGGGGGATCGGGGGGCGATCGGGGGGGGGATCGGGGTGTTTTGTGTGCCTGGCATGTTCTACTGTGTGTGTGTGTGTTGGTGCACTCACATTGATGTCTTCTCTCCTCGGGCCGGAACGGAAATTACCGACCCGAGGAGAGATGACATCATTTCCTTTGCTGCTGTTTAGCATACAGCAGCAAAGGAATGATTCGATTGGCCGGCGGCGATCGCGAGGGGGGGGCCACGAACGGATGGTCTCCCCCTCACCACCGATGGCCGCTGGACAAACGACGACCGCCTCGGGCACCGGGGGGGGGTCCGATCGGACCCCCCACCCGCGGAAGGCAAATCACGTACACTGTACGTGATTTTGCCTGTCCGTGCCACTTTGCCGACGTACATCGGCGTGAGGCGGTCGTCAAGTGGTTAATGTCTTCCTCTACCATTTTTTTAAAAGCATTAATACATTGGTTCCCTGGTGTTTTAGGATTAAAAATAGAATTATTTTTGAGATTCGTTTGTTCATATTCTGACTCAGCCCTTGTTATTATTCTGCTTTCATATTTGTATTGGTTTAGCGCAATGGTCTCCAAACAGCGGCCCAGGGGCCAGATGCAGCCCTTTGCTTGCTTCTATCTGGCCCTTGGGACACTATTCCTAAAACTGACATCAATGATGAGGCACCATTCCTCCCACTGATGCCATCAATGGTGCACTATTCCTCCCACTGACACCATCGATGGGGCACTGTTCCTCCTACTAAGACCATTGATGGGGCACTATTCCTCCCACTGACACCATCTATGGGGCACTGTTCCTCCCACTGACACCATCTATGGGGCACGGTTCCTCCTACTAAGACCAATGATGGGGCACTATTTCTCCCACTGACACCATCTATGGGGCACTGTTCCTCCCACTGACACCATCTATGGGGCACGGTTCCTCCTACTAAGACCAATGATGGGGCACTATTTCTCCCACTGACACCATCTATGGGGCACGGTTCCTCCTACTAAGACCAATGATGGGGATTCATTCCTCCCACTGACACCATTGATGGAGAACTATTCCTCCTGTTAAAACCAATAACGGGACAGTGTTTACTCCCACTGATGCCGGGACATTTTCTGGTTTAGAGATATAATACAGTGGGCTTTGTGTGTGTTGTTTTTTTGTTACTTTAATGAGGTGACCTAATTAACTGGCAGGTTACAACTATGACAGTACAATATGCCAAGCCCTAATTGTCTCCTGTATTAGAGCCCTGTAAGTGCCTGCTACAATGTGGCATTGATTGAATTGATCATGGAGGAAGCCAGACGGATGTTTTATAAACCTCTGACTCTTGACTTTCCAAAGCCAGTGTCATACCAATTTATTACAAAAAATATATACATTTTATACCCTAAGATAGATCGTAGAGAGATAGGATTGCAAGGTTCAGAGTATATAAAAACTTGTTTTCTTTCTAGTTTTTCTTGTTCCATAAAATAGATCTTATCTTCGAAAGCAAAATATTATAGCATGTTTCCTGCTATGTAGTAGAAAGAAAGTAGTATCTACAGTAAAGTATTCCTTTTGTATACATTAATTTTCTAATTGTGTAGAAGCTGTAAATATGTATATGTGTATATGTACACACATTCAAAATCATTTTTTCTAAGTGTTGAATCAGACTTATGAGACCACTAACTCTTTGTGAACTTTCACTATGCAGGTGTACAATGGGTTGTCCATACCTCCTGCGGCTAGTGAGTCTCTCCATGCCATAAATTGTAGAGAAATAACAAATATACTTTTATTCTCTTGTCGGACAAGAAATAACACCTGTGTTTTTATGCACTACTGTTCTTTGGCAAGATTATCACCTTTTTTAATTAAATCCTTGCATTTTCCTGCAAATATAAAGCATGCACAGAATAAAGTAGTTTTCCAGGAGTGTCCAATAAAAATGAAAAACATGCTTCGAGTTTAAAGCGGAACTACACTGCATCTGAGCACCACAAACTAAAAATGCTATTTAGTTCATCAAAGCAAACTTTCCTATCCATCGATGTCTCCATACTTTATTTTTACTGAGAAATCACTTTGATAAACACCCCTAGCAATTCTAGCCACCACCATCTTTGATAAGGGCAGGTGATTCATGTAGAATTTACTTCATGGAATCCATCTGCCCTTAGCTCAGGCATGCAGGAAGGCGGGTGTGCTTAGTTGAGAAAATCCCTTCTTCCATCTTGAAGACTCTTGGGATGTATACCATCACTTGCCTAGGCATGGAAAGCACGAAGTAACTGAAGAAATGTAAAAAAATGTATAAAACAAGTAAATATAATATATTTTCCTATCTATTTACTAATGCTATCAGCATAAGTATTAAAAATAGTCAACACTGATTGAGAGAATGAAGTTCTTTCAAGATTGCATTACATATACTGTATGTACAGTACAATGCGGCTTTGAAGTGGTTTACTGGGGTAATGGCTAAAGTTATCAGCCATAACCCTGGTATCTTCAGCCGGTGGCTGTCTTTCTCATGAAAGCATTTCGAGCAGCTCATGAGCTGCTGGAACACTTTCAGAAGCGAGCTCGAGGAACAATCCAAAAGTGTGGCCGGCTAGTCCCAGGGGGGATCAAAGAGCGGATCGTCTTTGATTGCCTCTATGGCCTTGGAGGCGACACAAACAAAGTAAACATTTTATTTATTTTTTTTAAAGTAAAAGATCAAAACATTTTTTTAATCTTTTGCTTTTAAAGGTAAAGGAGAGATTTACCATAGGATGACATCATCAGGGGGCCCCACCCCCTTGTGACGTCACTGCCCGGGGGCATAATGGGTCTGTGACATCATAAGGGGGTGGGGCCTCAGTTGATTGTCATCTGTTGGCCACGCCTCCATCGTTATCTAACAAAGGCTTGACATCGGCACGAACAGATCAGTGGGACACAGCATCGGAGGAGGGTCGTCGGCAGGAGTGGCGGCAGAGGAAAAAGCACACCAGACAAAGAAGACAGGAGAAAGAATAAGAGCGGAAGGAGAAGAGGAAGAAGGAGAAGCCCGGAGGAGGAAGATGAGGGAGAAGATGGAGGAAGACCAGAAGAAGAAGAAGATATTTTTAATAAATGACTGTCTACTGTATTTTTTCACACTACACTACTTTTTTGTGGTGAATGGGTAGGGGTACAATGTACCCCATACTCATTCACATAGGGGGGAGGCTGGAGTCTGGGGGTTTCCAGATTCCGATAAGCCCCTCGCCCGCAGACCCCGACAACCACCGGGCAAAGGTTGTCAGTAAGAGGCCCTTGTCCCCATCAACATGGCGAAGCACCCCCCCCCGTGTTGAGGGCATGTGGCCTGGTATGGTTCAGGAGGGGGGGCTGCTAACTGGTCCCCTCACTTTCCTGACTTGCCGGGCTGCATGCTCGGGTAAGGGTCTGCTATGAATTTTGGAGGGGACCTCACGCAATTTCTTTTATACATTTTGGCGTGGGGGGTCCCCTCCGAATCCATACTAGACCCAAGGGCCTGGTATGGACCTGGGGGGGGACCCCACGCCGTTTTTTTTCACGTTTTTTTTTTTTGCTGGCAATACTTTTTTTACAATCAGCGGGGAAGCCCACTGACAGCCGATGACTCATCGATTGTTAAGGAAGCGGCGGCCAGCTTCTCGGCCCCCTCCTTAGCAACCAGTTATATACAGTAGATGTACAGATAAAAAAAAACACAAATCAGAAAACGCAAATCGCTGCAAAATCGCGGTAAAAACGCGGTACTTGCGTTTTAAATGGGTCCATTGAAGCCTATTACATGCAAAACGCTACATTTTTCGGGGGAAAAAAAGTCCCCGACCCTTTACACAGAGACACAAAAATGCATTGATGTGAACGTGTTCCATAGGAACTCCTGTTAAAAAAATTCCCTGCATTTCTGCAAAATGCATCAAAAAAGGCATTAGGCCCCTTTCACACTACTGCTACTTCAAAGTTGCACGATTTTACGGCCGCAATTTCGCAGCCGCGATTTTGCCGGCATCAAAGTCGGACCAAAGTAGTTGGAACGTCTTGAAGTTGTACTGATATGAATGGTTGTCATTGGAAATCATGGGGAACGACTTGTCATACTATTTTGCAGCAGAAGAGAAGCTGCAAAGCATGCAGGGAATCCAAGAAGTTGTGGAAAGAGATGGCCAGCAGACAAGCAGCACTCAAAACATGAAAGGAGATTTTTCAAGTAAGCTTTGATGGATTGTCAAATTGTTTGTATTGTTATGACAATGCTGATCTTATAAAATGAATGTGTATGCTGTGATTATTTGAGAACTCATCTAATAAATGCTGAGTAATAAAGGCCAGTAAAATGGGTAGAGGTCCACAATTTCAGGTGTGTCAGGTTATTCTTTTTTGTGGCTCCCCTGATGTTACGTTTCACAGCACTAAGGCTGTGTTTGGAATTATTTCCTCCTAAATGTTTTCAAATGCTGGTAACTATATGGGTGAAAGCAACTCTGAAACCCACGAGGCAAGATTCAATAACAGGCACATGCACACCACTAAACACAATAACTGGGCCCAGGACAGCTGCCCCTTTTGTCCTGTGTTAAAGACAGCCCTGGGGGTGGGATGTTAAAAAAAATATTCTTCTCTAGGTGCCAAACATACTGGGAGAAAGCTGTCCCCTTGTCTAGCAGGTTTGCCAAGGAAATATAATAAAGATGATGATAATTCCAGTAGGTGAAAGAGAAAGAAAGTAGTTTGTAAGCATTACATTGCATGAAACCTAAGCAATGTGTATAATAGATATATTTATTTTATTATGTCAATGTCTACTTATCTATATATTGGTTTTACACACTGGAAATGGATGGCTTGTTTGTTCGCAGAAACTCACAGGGTGTTACCAATTAAACATATGTTATGTCTGGAAATACCTGTTGGTAGGTGTGAATAAAAATAGAAGTATGTGTCATACAAGCACATTAACCATACAAAACATTTGCTAAACAGATGCACAGTTACTAACATATTATTTTATTACAGTATTTCTTTCCACTAAATTACACAATTAAGCTTCAGCGTAAGTCAGTGCTAATCTTAAAAGTAACACTAATGATTTATAGTGAGTTGACATTTTGAATTATTATTGGAATTTTTACCTGAAAGCAGGTTTTCTTGACATTTGTTTAAATTGTTTTTTTTTTGTTTTTTTTTTTCACAATAAAGTTTATTGTATAGGTAGAGTAAAAGGGTGTTTGAATTGTTATGGTCTTCTTTTGGAAATGTTTGTTATTGCATTTCAAATTATAAAATAACTGAGCAGCTATCTGTTAAGATAAAAAATATTAAGCCACAAAGAAATTCTACTGTTCAATTAGTTTGAGATGACTGATAATCAGCTCATTATATGTACATACACACAACCCTTATTGGCCCGTTCACACAGCCCACATGCTAAACGCTCTGCTTTCAGTTGTCAGTTTAGGATACAGTGAGGGGGTGTTGTGATGCGTGTTTCAGCGCATTACACAATTTCCTTTTCTTTCATTTTATTTTTTGTTAACTTTGTTTGAAGTGCATAAAATAATACTTTATTCAAGTCTACGCAAAGCAGCATTGATACAAATACTGTAGCTGCTGACTTTTAACAAAGAGGTACTTACCAGCCCACTGGATAGGGTTGCCACTTGTCTGGGATGAACCCAGATAGTCCAAGTTTTAAATCATGTTTTCGGGTTTCAGTCTGCCTGTGGATGTGACTGTGGCTCCCCATGATCAAGGGGGCCTGTGTGGTCTCCCTATCACAGCTGCACAGTGGGTGGCATTGGGGTGCAGCATTAAGACCCCTTTCACACCGAGGGCATTTTGCAGGCGCTATAACGTTAAAAATAGCGCCTGTAATCCGCCCTCAAACAGCTGCTCCATTGTCCCTCAGGCTTTCACACTGGAGCGGTGCACTGGCAGGACGTCAGGAAAAGTCCTGCCAGCAGCTTCTTTGGAGCGGTGAAGGAGCCGTGTGTTTACCGCTCCTCCACCGCTGCTCCCCATTGAAATCAATGGGGCAGCGCTGCAATACCGCCGGCAAAACGCCGTTATTGCGGCACATTGCGGGTGGTTTTAACCCTTTCTCGGCCGCTAGAGGGGGGTAAAAGCGACACGCTAGCGGCCGAAATGCGGCTCAAATCCAACGGTAAAATGCCGCTAAAAATAGCGGCATTTTACCGCCGACGCTATGGGCGGCTAGGTGTGAAAGCCGTCTTACTACAACTAATTGGCTGTACTCCTGAAGCCAGTTTCTCCTCCTCTCCTTTCTGCTGGCATTCAGTGGCTTCAGGAGGAAATCCAGGGTATCGGTTCTAGTAAACGCCATCCCTCCTGTCCAGGTTCTTTTCTTTAACACAGGCCCCCCCGAATAAATAGAAAGCCACTCAGCACAGAGCACTTCCTATTCCTTCAGTCCAGTGCAGCTGTGGCTGCAGAGAAAAAACAACTGGGAAATCTCTATCCTCGGTCCTTTTCTCAGTCTCAAAAGTGAGACATCAGGGGTCTGTTTAGACCCCTGATATTTCTCCAAATTAATTTTGAAATTAAAAACCTTAAACATTAACAGCTGGCGTACCGACACCGCAATGTGACCAAAAAATTCAACCTCATTTGGCAGAATTGGTTGAATAACCCCATCCTTGCTCCCCCTCAGTTAGTAATGGATAGATTGCTACGGTTCTAGACCCTTCTACTGTTTCTAGGATTTCCTCCTGAGCTTGAGACACATGTGCTGTGTAGATGAAAACTCATGCGGTACATATGCCTATGAACAAGCTTGGAGGAAGGTGTCCTTTCTTCTCCTCTCCTTTCTTTCTTTTCTTTCTGTTATTATTATTTTCTCCCCTTTTTTTATTCTTTTTTTTTTGTCTGTTTTAAGTTTTACTAGAAACAAGTTTATATGAGCCTGATACCAGGTTATTGCTTAGTATGTACTAGGGATGAGCCGAACACCCCCTGTTCGGTTCGCACCAGAACATGCGAACAGGCAAATGATTTGTTTGAACACGCGAACACCGTTAAAGTCTATGGGACTCGAACATGAATAATCAAAAGTGCTAATTTTAAAGGCTTATATGCAAGTTATTGTCATAAAAAGTGTTTGGGGACCCGGGTCCTGCCCCAGGGGACATGGATCAATGCAAAAACAAGTTTTAAAAATGTCAGTTTTTTCGGGGGCAGTGATTTTAATAATGCTTAAAGTGAAACAATAAAAGTGTAATATTCCTTTAAATTTCATACCTGGGGGGTGTCTATAGTATGCCTGTAAAGGGGCCCATGTTTCCCGTGTTTAGAACAGTCTGACAGCAAAATGACATTTCAAAGAAAAAAAAACACTTAAAACTACTCGCGGCTATTATTGAATTGTCGGTCCGACAATACACATAACAATTCATTGATAAAAATGGCATGGGATTTCCCCACAGGGGAACCCCGAACCAAAATTTTTTGAAAAATGGCGTGGGGGTCCCCCTAAATTCCATACCAGGCACTTCAGGTCAGGTATGGATATTAAGGGGTACCCTGCGCCAAAATTAAAAAAATGGCGTGGGGGTCCCCCTCCAAATCCATACCAGACCCTTCAGGTCTGGTATGGATTTTAAGGGGAACCCTGCGCCAAAATTTAAAAAAAAAATGGTGTGGGGTCCCACCAAAAATCCATACCAGATCCTTATCGGAGCACACAACCTGGCAGGCCGCAGGAAAAGAGTGCGAGAGAGCGCCCCCCCTCCTGAACCGTACCAGGCCACGTGCCCTCAACATTGGGAGGGTGCTTTGGGGTCAAGGACCTCATCCCCACAACCCTTGCCCGGTGGTTGTGGGGGTCTGCGGGCAGGGGCTTATCGGAATCTGGAAGCCCCCTTTAACAAGGGGACCCCCAGATCCTGCCCCCCTGTGTGAAATGGTAAGGGGGTACAAAAGTACCCCTACCATTTCACAAAAAAAGTGTCAAAAATGTTAAAAATGACGAGACAGTTTTTGACAATTCCTTTATTTAAAGTCTTCTTTTTTCCCATCTTCTTTCTTCTTTCTTCTATCTTCCTTCGGTTTCATACATCCCAAGGGAAGACTCTTGGGATGTATGACATCATTTGCCTAGGCTTGGAAACCAGGAAGTAACTGAAGGAATGTAAAAACAAGTTTAAAGCTAGTGTCGCGTACTACTCCCTTGGGAGCTGCTGGGTGTGTTCATACCTTTCTGTTAACTGATTCCGTTCTTCCACCCCTGCACAAATTACATCAGCAGACAGTTTGATAACTTTTGTAAAAGAACTTTATTCGCTTGATTGCAGTATGTTACAGGATTTCTTGGGGAAATATGAGCTGCCTCTGGTTCCTTAGTGTATCCAGTGACTTCTTCTATAATGAACTGACCAGTGCCCCTCTGAAAGACACTGTGGTATGTGGACACTTAAAGTCCCAGGCCTCACCTGCCTATCTTGACTCCTGCAGTCCTCCCGCGTCAGTTCAGGAAAGTTCTGGATGAATTGAGTACCGCTGGGTTGCACTCCCTTGCTCTCTCCCACCGACAGTCCATGATTGCCACAGAAAGCCGATCCCAGTCTACTCCCTCCTTTTGGCAGCTACTTCCCGCTCCGCATGGTCCGCTGCATCCCAGGTTGATATGCCCAGTCCACATCTCCCGGAATTTCTTGTGGTGAATTGGTGTTGTTGAACCATCCAGTGCTGAGGTCTCTGAACCCTCAGGCCTTCAGGTTTTGTTCCTGCTGTCCAGCGCTGGAGGCATTGCACCTCCAGGCCTTCAAGCCTGCTCTTTGCTGGTTACATTTCTGCTGCTTCTCTGGATTCAGTTCCCATCTCCAACTCCCAGGAAGCACGTGACCTTAGTTTTTATAACAGTCCCGCCTCTGTCCAAACAAAACAATGATTGGCTCAGGGCTAGGGTTGCCACCTTTTCTTCAAGTCAAACCCGAACACTTTAGCGACGCACAGCAATTTTTTTTATAGTATAAACTATACATATATTTTGCTATTAAATAACATTCCTAATCATATGAAGTTAATAACAAGAGCCCCCCTTTACAACAGAGTCCACAGAGTCCCCTTTTACATCTGAATCTACAGAGCTCCTCTTTTACATCTGAACTCGCAGAATTCCCTTTCAGTGTAAGGGGGGACTCTGCAGACTCTGATGTAAGGGAGAACTCTGCGGACTCTAACATAAGGGATACTCTGGGAACCCTGATTTAAGGGGGAACACTGAGAAATCTGATGTACGGAGAGGACTCTGATATAAGGGGGGACACTGTGACCTCTGGTGTAAAGGGGAACTCTGAAGTAAGGGGTGCTCTGAGAACCCTGATTTACCTTAGTGTACTCACACAGAGGAAGGAGAGAGAAGGGGGAAGACTTCAATTACAGACAGGGATGGATGGTGAGCTCACTCACCCCTTGGCAGTCAGCACCTCTCATCCAGATGTATCTAAAAACAAAGGAAGGGGATAGTGGGACTTTAAATGAGGCACGGGTATGTCTTTGAAATAGTCTAGGCTACCATGAATTAAATTAAATGTCACCATCCCACAAGGGAACAACTGTATAGCCATAGACAATTGCTGATCAATCAATTGCATAGGAATCAATTTATGAGTAATATATATATATATAATGTATCATAATAAACAACACATACATCATGCATATTGAAGCATAATAAAAAATATTAGTAGTCATATTGATATAAATGCTGTTTATAAAAAATAAACATAATTGATACAGGCAATCACAATTATAAAATTGAATGGATATACAAATGAGGTGAACATGGTATTCCTAATAGAAGTAATGTATATATAAACGGCATTTTGATAAAATTCATAGATGAGGCAAACTTGAAATGGCATCCCTGAGTGTGGATTCATGGGTATGTACTAATAAAAAATATTAGTAATCATATTGATATAAATGCTGTTTAAAAAATAGACATAAATGATACAAGCATGGTGAAAAGAGGTCCTGAGAGAGCTGTCTCCCCCGGGGTTGAGGCAGGGACACACATGGCTAACCACCAAACCGAAGGTCTCCATGGAGAACGGAGAATCAGAGAGGGGGTGGGGAGGAACAGCAGCCAAGGGGAGAGCCAGACAACCATAACACATTGCCAGAGAGGGAGGTGTGCAGGTATGGGCCACAAAGGAAATCCTGAAGTGTGAATGAAGACCCATAGACCCTCTCCTCATGAGACCATGTGTCCCCGGGGGAGACAGCTCTCTCAGGACCTCTTTTCACCATCCCTCAAGTGGACTGTTGGGTTATCCTTTTGGGTGTTGCTAAAAGCTATTTCTTGATGCATCTAACTCCTGATGATTAGCTTTAAACGCCATGAAACGCGTAGAGTCCACACTCAGGGATTCCACTTCAAGTTTGCCTCATCTATGAATTTTATCAATATGCCGTTTATATATACATTACTTCTATTAGGAATACCAGGTTCACCTCATTTGTATATCCATTCAATTTTATAATTGTGATTGCCTGTATCAATTATGTTTATTTTTTATAAACAGCATTTATATCAATATGACTACTAACATTTTTTATTATGCTTCAATATGCATGATGTATGTATTGTTTATTATGATACATTATATATATATATATATATATATTACTCATAAATTGATTCCTATGCAATTGATTGATCAGCAATTCTCTATGGCTATACAGTTGTTCCCTTGCGGGATGGTGACATTTAATTTAATTCATGGTAGCCTAGACTATTTCAAAGACATACCCATGCCTCATTTAAAGTCCCACTATCCAATTCCTTTGTTCTTTAATAAATACAGGGATGGAGACATGGTTATGTATAATTTGGGGATCAACCAGGTCAGTTCCTTTATGTTATCAGATGTATTTGAGGCTGCTGGACTTCAAATTACCGGCCCCCACTTTCCTTTTCTGAGGCACAGAGCTGGGGATTGGAGTGTGGGCAGACACAGAGGGGTAGGGGGGAGGAAGAGGAGCAGATCAAGCCCTCTCTCCTCGCCCATCTGTATGTGGGGAAATTGTTAGTTCTGGCTTTGGGCAGAGTGAAAGAGAGTGCAACAGACACTCTCAGCTTACACAACTGCAGTCAGTAATCCTGCTGGAAAGCCATAGTCCAGTCTAAATAATGTGTCCGGGTTTCAAGCAGTCTGAAACCCGGACGCATGATTCCAGACCCGAACTGTCCAGGTGGATCCCGGGCAGGTGGCAACCCTACTCAGGGCGGTCTTTATGAACTACCTTCCACTCTGCTCCCCAGCTCCTACCTTCCAGAACATTTCAGGAAAAGTAAGGGAAATCCTTCAGGGCAGAGTATAGGTGGCCACACCCTCCTCTATTCTATCAAATCTCCCAACCAAATTAACCAACCAGGCCTGAACAAACAGGCAATTTACTTAACACTTACCTACTAGCACCCACCTAAAGGTGGTGGGCGCTACACTAGTGTAGCACTAACTCTCGGTGGAGCTGCTGGTTTAAGCGGGCTTGTTACCTTCACTCTCGACACCCCTGCTTCACCGACACCGGGTCTAGGGTTCCGTTGAGTTTACCTCTGGACGTGGCCACGTTGGCGACGCTTTAGCGCTGTTTAAGCGGCGCTTTTTCGGTTGCTAGCGGGGCGCTTTTAACCCCAAAGAAGGGGTTAAAAGCTCCTGTGTTGCAGCACTTCTGAAGCGCTTTTCAGGAGCTTTGGAAGCACTGTCCATTCATTTCAATGGGCAGGGCATTTTGGGAGTGCTAAATACAGTGTTCCCAAACCGCCCCAAAGATGCTGCTTGCAGGACTTTTCCTAACGTCCCGCAAGCGCACCGCCCTAGTGTGAAAAGTCACACTGCAATGAATGGGAGGCAGTGTTCAAGTGCTTTACAGGCCCTATTTCTAGCGCTAAAACACCTGAAAACCGCCTCAGTGTGAAAGGGGTCTTACCGATCCATCATTCTGAAAATCCTGTTGACCTGACTTCAATACTTTTGGAGAAACAGACCTGAAACAGGTATGCATATTTAAATCCCCTTTGACTTTCTAATCTAAGTAACTCAGCCACTTCAATACCACTTCAATACCGCGGCCGCCATATTGCATAAAACAAAAGTGGAGTGGTAGACGTTTATTTCTGGACCACTGTTTTCAAACATCACTCCAAAAGGTAGTCCTCAGGCAACAAATGCGCTGTCATAATTAATAAAACTGATCTCCATAATGTCTTTGCTGTGATCTGTATATTTTAACTTTTTTACCTCTCTTAATTTTTTAATATAGCCATTCATTATACTTGTGTTTATATGAGCATCGGCATGCACTAGAGAGCAGCCATGCACAGCCATTCATGTCTATGGAACATTCTATGGATGACATTCCACAGGCACAGGCACCTCCGTGCTACAGGCCATAAAATATATTTAGATACAGTGTTGCATGACTGAGTACTTTTCAGTCAAACTATCACAGCACTGAAAAATAAAAAACAGCCTGGTAATGGCTTCCATACTCTGGGAAAGAGGGGGAACCCGAGGGTGGGGGGAGAGCCCCTTTAAAAGAGGAGGAGCGAAAAATAGAAAGAAAAATGCACCATCCTCTCCTACACGACCAGCCTATATATTATTCTTCCTGCACCCCCCCCCCCCCCCCCCATTACCACAGGCGGTCTGACTGGTTGCTCAATGATTAAAAACATTGTATGCTCAGACACTGTAAACCTATAGATTTTTATATATATACGTTGGTGTCTTTAAACTTGTATGAGTATCGTACAGTCGTCAATCTTTTTGTTTTCTTCTTAAAGCAGTATTAAACCCAAAAACAAATGTACAGTATTTAATTGCAGCTTACCAATTCTTAGATGTGGTGACTGCATTACTTTTCTATTTTTAGGCTTTTTTTGCTTTATTTTCCCCTGGCAATCTGGCCAGTTAGTCTGTTCTTTTTTCAACTCGCTTTAACACACCAAGTTGTCCAGAAAAAGTGGCAGTTAAAGTGGAGTTCCACCCACTTTTACAACTCTTCAGCATCCCTCACTAAACTGTGCACTGTAAACAAATTGGATATTTTTTTATTTTTTCTCTCAGCACCTACTGTATATCTGCTGTATTCATTTTTCACTTCCTCCTCCCTGGCCGCGGCCCATCGCCTCATTTCCTGTTTCCAATGCCTTCTGGGAAGGGGTGGCAACTTCCTCTGAAACTGCCGTTGCTATGGAAACCTGACCTGAAACCTATTACACTGCTTGTGCTGCACTGAGCATGTGCGAGATCTGCAAGGATGATATCCAGGAAGAAATACAGTCTGGCTTCAGATGCCCACACTTAAGATGGCCACGGCCTGCTGTAAGTTTATAAAATAACAAACTACTGCTATAAACTAACAAAACAGACCTTAGTTTACAGACTAACTTTACTAGAATACATTAAGCTTGTGTATTATAGGGGTATTTTTATTTAAAAAGTATAATTTCGGCCGGAACACCACTTTAAGGGCTTAAGACAAACTAAAGGATGAATACTCACTCACCTATGCAACAATCTCTTGCCAGTGCCAAACTCTAAGTGCCAGTCTTCTGGCCTCTTCATTGGCTGGCGTAGGGTGATGTCACTCCTGCCCATACACATTAGCCAGTCATCCCGACACTCAGAGATCGGCACGGTGCTGGAAGTTGATCTGTGCATGTGCTGTTCAGTATACAGCGTCAGAAAAGACAGCGAGGAGACAAATAGGGGTGTTTTATTGCATGTCTCTTCTGCAGTATAAGCCTGTCGGCTTGCTGTTACTTACAGCAGAAATTTGGTTCCCATTTAATACTGACAGGGGTGAGTTCAATGGTCAGCTTTTATTCATTTGTGTAAAACCTTTATCCCAAAAGGGAAAAAAAAATGTTTGCTGTAGTTGACAATAAATTGTTAGCTGGAGTTCCGCTTCAATTTGTTAGTCATGTGCAACTAATGCTGGCCATACAATGTACGAAAAATCGGCCAAATCCATTTTCGAAAAACAGACATTCGGCCATGAGAGCAAACGATAGTGCCATCATGTAATGACCGAAAAATCGTTCAGTGGACATAAATGAATCAATTTTCTGTTCGTTTTTTTACATATACCTAATGCAAACAGTTCGGACGGGAAACACATTAAACTTTCAATTTATCGCTCGTTCGGCAGAAATTTTTCAAACTTGTCCTTTGTTTTTTTGGCTCAAAAACATCCCAACGATTATTGATTTTGTGCCCATTAACTGGGCGAAAAACGAATGAACTGTCTAAATGACCGAATTTCGGACGAGTTTTCGTGTAGTGTATGGTCAGCATAAATCTGCTGGTCTGACACTACCCTCCCCTAGACTGACAATGCTGCTGTCCAGAGGTGGTGCAGTTGTTCCTCCATCCAGAGTGGAGACACCCTAATGCCGCGTACACACGGTCAGACTTTCCGGCAGGAAAAGTCAGACGGAATCTTTTCAGCGGACATTACGATTGTGTGTGGGCCTCATCTGACTTTTTTTTCCAAAAATTCTAACGACCCTAGAAATAGAACATGGTTCAAATCTTGGAATTAGTTCCTATCGGGAAAACCGATCGTCTGTATGCAAGACAGTTTCAGCGGAACTCCGTCATAAAAACCTTCAGAGTTCATTCCGACAGGAAAACCGGTCGTGTGTATGCGGCATAAGCGCCCTTTCACACTGAGGAGTTTTTTCAAGCACTTTTGCTATAATAAAAAAAAAAAAAGATTGACCCTGCTTATTTATATACTTGAAATTTTTGACAGTTATTGATCCGTATTTTCGAATGACTCTTCTGTATGCTTCTAAATTGTTCTTTATTTTTGTATTCAAGAATATCTTTGTGACGTTTATTTTATGTTGTATCTTGTCACAAGAATGTATATTTTATATACTTTAATAAAAAAACGTTTGTAAACAAAAAAATAAATGCAATTGAAAAGCTCAAGAAAAATGCTTCCCTTTAAAATCAATGAATATGTTTACAATGGGGAGGTGCGCTTCCGGTGTGGTGAAAAAAATCTTTGGAGCATGTTTGAGGAGCTAAAAAAATGCACCAAAAATCTACCTTCCCATTGAAGGTAATGGAAAACGTGGTAAAACCACAGTAAAAATGCGGTAAAAAGTATCCACGGTGTGTTTTTGGTGTGTTTTTTGAGTCACGTCTTTTAAAAACAGCACCGCAAATGCGATAAAATCACTGCAAAAAGGCATATGTGTTTTTGTCACATTTTTGCAAGGGATCCGTGTGAAAGTTCTCTAATGCGCTGTATACACAATGAGATTATCAAACGAATGACCGTCCGTTTTTTGTTGCATGCTAGTCTCCATATGGAAAATGAAGAGGCTACTTAAGTTACGTAGCTTCTCGTATGACAGAATAAAACTTCAGAAGTGATGTCATGTATTGTATTTTATTTGTATTATATTTTCGGACTAAGACTGTACTCATTAAATGAAAATTGTATGATCTGATATTGTATGAGGAAAATTTTCGTGTTTGTCCCTTCTGATAATATCGGATGAACCATGGTGACAATTTTTTTAGCACTGATCTCTGTAATAATGTCACTGGTCCCCAAAAAGTGTCACTTGGGGCCAGATCTGTGCCATTACCAGTAAAAACCATAAAAAAGAAATAAAAGTCCATAAATCTATCCCCTATTTTGTAGACGCTATAACTTTTGCGCAATCCAATCAATATACGCTTATTGCGATTTTTTTTACCAAAAATATGTAACAGAATGCATATTGGCCTAAACTGATGAATACATTTTTTTTTATATATTTTTTTTGGATATGTATTATAGCAGAAAGTAAAAAATATTGTTTTCTTTTCAAAATTGTCGGTCTTTTTTTGTTTATAGCCCAAAAAATAAAAACCGCAGAGGTGTTTAAATACCACCAAAAGAAAGCTCTATTTGTTGGGAAAAGAAGGACATTGATTTTGTTTGGGTACAACGTTGCACGACCGCGCAATTCTCAGTTAAAGCAACGCAGTGCCGTATCGCAAAAAAATGGCCTGGTCGTTTAGGGGGTAAATCCTTCATAACACTTTAAATAATGTCGCTGAAAAAAAATGGCCTGGTGATAAAGAGGTTTTACAGGCTTGTACTGAAGTGGTTAAAACTACTGTCTTAGGGTCCTTTCACACTGGGGCGGTTTGCAGGCGCTATTGTGCTAATAATAGCGCCTGCAAACCAACCCGAAAGTGCCGCTGCTTTCATTCCAGTGTGAAAGCCCCGAGGGCTTTCACACTGGAGCGATGCGCTGGCAGGACGGTAAAAAAAGTCCTGCCAGCAGCATCTTCGGAGCGGTGAAGGAGCGGAGTGTATACCGCTCCTTTACTGCTCCTGCCCATTGAAATCAATGGTACGGCGTGGCTATACCGCCGGCAAAGCGCCTCTGCAGAGGCGCTTTGCGGTGGTTTTAACCCTTGGTTTTAACCCTTTCTCGGCCGCTAGCAGGGGGTAAAACCGCCCCGCTAGCGGCCGCATACCGACGGTAAAGTACCGCTTACAATAGCGGCGCTTTACCGCTGACAACGCCCCCCGCCCCAGTGTGAAAGGAGCCTTAGACACAGCCAAGCAACTAGCATTCTCAGACAGAGTTCAGCAATGGCAGAGTCTCAACTTAGGCTGGCCATACGCTATACAAATTTCTTGTTCAACTTTCCTTTAGATTTACCAAAGCCATATAATATAAGACCAGAACGAAACCCTTTTAATTTGTTTGCAATCAGGCAGGCCCTTGCACAACATAGTTGAAGGTAAATCTAAAGGAAATTGAATAAGAAAATTGTATAGTGTATGGCCAGCCTTAGTTATACAATGGTACAGCCAAAAACGATTTATGCGATCGATGTATCTACCTATTTTAGTTGGCTGTTTTGTTTCCTAATCTGCAGGTTTCTTAACATTACAACATGTGGGACAAGAAGCAGCGTATGTGCAACTTCCAGGTGACCGAGTTATTCATTAATTAACCTTTGGTTCACTGAGGGCAAGGGGGAATCAGACAAGCAAGTGTTATTGCTTGCCATGTGATAACTGGTTTTTACTATGACTGAGCTCAGAAGTCTCACTCAGTAGTGAAGGGAAACCTTTTCCATAGAGAAGCCCAGAAACCATGACTTATTCCACTATGGGGAAGGACTCCCATTCCCTATTTTTCAGCAAATACAGATTGGTGGAGAAGCCCCTGAGTGTCTTATCAGCCTGCTGACACATGTGAAAGAAGAGCCTGCCATAAAAGAGACCATTGGAGGAGACAGGGAATGGATATTTTTGTCTGTCTGGAGCTGTGAGGATAGGGTCTGGTGAGTTATCTTGTCTTTGTAATGTATTCTGTTAATTACATATGTAAATATAAAGCATGTAAACCTCCTTTTTCTGTATTGAACAAAGGTGCGAAAAACGTAACAAATATTTGCTAAGCAAATCAGCGCTTATGCAGATTGAACTCTCCAGCTAGGAGCATGTAGTGGGAATGGGCAGGCTTCAAATATATTGCTGCTTCTGATAAGATTTGTCTATATTTTAAGTGCATGCTTGAAGATCTTCAAGCTTTTTTTTTTTTTTTTTTTGGAGTGGTGTGTTTTATAATATTTATTTATCTTAATGGCTTTTGTGCATACGTTTTTCCGGGCTTGAGTATTTTGTTTTAGCCAATTTTAAAAACTAGTTACTAGGATAAGGCAGCAGAAATCCCATGAAAATGCACGTTTTTCCTACGCTTGCGTTGCAGTTCATAGGGACCAAAAATGGCCAACTCTGCCCCACTGAAGCTGATTCACTTTCTTGAGCTTCAAGCAAGTCTCCGGGCACCATAGGATACAATGGGAAACCTCCATATTGAGCGTTAAAGCTCTTCTAATTGCTCAGGTGTAACCCAGGGCTAAGCCCACATTCACACTACCGTACCTTGGCATAACGCACATGCACTTCATGCATAAGGCAGCCCATTCATCTCAATGGTCTACCTACGCAGTGACAAACGCAGGAAAGAAGCTTTTGCCCCTTTTTTGAGTTTCAAGCTATGTGTTAAATTGTGCATTTTTCTGAGTTTGCCGCACATTTTTGCTTGGCGCGTTTGGGGTGTCTTTAAAAATAAACGTCACTGCAAGCGTAATGTGCTGTTTTTCTGAGATTCTTGAACATATGCATTGCGTGATTTTGCGCATATTCACATGCATAAGTACATTAATGTGAATAGGGCTAATGGTAGAGAAGCTGATTGGTAGCAGGAGAATCACCTGTGTTCTTTTGATTGGCTGATCTGCCCATATGATGGCGGGTTTGGTTTTCCCTGTAGATCCCTGGTTAGATATATCGGGAATGTAATACACCTGGGGCTCATTACAACTATTGCTCTCCTTACTTTAACGCCATCCGCTTTTAGTCCTCATGCACACGGACGTTTTTACAGCTGCTTTTTTGAGCTTTTTTTGCAGCTTAAAAAGGCCTGTCTATGTTAGTCTATGGCTTCATGCCCACCTAGGCGTTTTTGAGCTGCAAGTGGCATAGGCGTTTTTAAGCTGTAAAAAAACCCCAGGACCAGTGGGTTCTGAAAGACGTTTTTCAGCTGTAAAAACGCTGAAAAACGCTCAAAAACGTCATTCACCAACGTTTTTTAGCGTTTTTGATCCATTGAAAAAAAAACGAAAAAAAAAACAAAAAAAAAAACGCTCAGACGCTAACGCTATTGCAAAAATGCTGAAAAAAGCTGAAAAAAGTTTAAAAAAATCACTGCAAAGATACTGGCGTTTTCATAACATTTTTTTAACAGCCTGTGTGCATGAGGGCTAAGTGGCATCTAGTCAGTGTACCAAAAAATGGTATTTAACCCACTGCAACATGTGGGCTTTCGTGCACTACATTAAAATATGCATTGCTGTCTGTTGGCAGACCATTGAAAACAGACGAGCTCTCTTATCAAAATGCACACTAACGCATAGCTCCCAACTGTCCCTGATTTTGAGGGACTGTCCCTGATTTGGAGCAATGTCCCTCGTTCCTCCTCATTTGTCCCTCATTTTGGTCTGATTTATATAAAATGCACTTTTTATCTATGAAAAAGTGTTTTCCAGCACTAAACCTTTCATCTGATTCCTAAATTGCTGCATTTGTAAATTTTAAAAGCCAATATAAAGGAATATTAGTGGTTAAAAAAAGCACTCGTGGGTTTAACCAATCTTGTTTTTTTTGTACAATTCTCCTTTAAGGGGGTGTGTCCTATGCCTACATACTTTTGCTGATAGGTGTCCCTCATTCCCATCTCAAAAAGCTGGGAGGTGTGCTAACGTACTACAACACATAAATAGGAGCCGCCTGTGTGGGCTTTGGTGCTCTGCATTAAAATTTGCAGTGCATTGGCAGCCCATTCAAAACAAATGAGCTGCCTTACTGCCATGTAATTTAATCTATGTAAGCTAGTGGACCACAAGACATCAGGAATTTACACTGCCCACAATTTAACGTGGATATTTGCACTCAGGCTGTAGGCACCTTCGGACACCAGGGAGTGCACTGCTATTTTTCAGTGGGTATTAAAGTCAAAAGGAGATTAATTTTTTTTAATAAAAAAAAATTTAATATATATAATTTGATTGCATTCACCGCACGTTCTCTTTTTTTTTTTTTTTTTTTTTTTTTTTAGCAAATCCACCCCCCAAAGCTAACTGCTTATAAATAGACATCAGCTGGCTGTGACCCTTGCACCAAATACCGGTAATATTTCTAAGAACTTCAGGTGTACTTACATATTTGTGCCTTTAGAGGTTGGAGGGTGTGCACAAATTTTTCATATGAATAGAGGCCTTTCCCTAATGACACCAATGTAATAAAGCTTTCCACCACTGAGCACCAATAATGTATGCCAACCACCAGTGTAGTGGGGAAAATAAATACTGACCTAAGTTCACCCGTTTTTGAGATGTAACATGTTTCCAATGCTTCAGCCGCTGCCGGTTTTATTTGTTTTTTTCCCATACCGCTGCCACCTCCTTGCAACAGCAGTACAGGGAGAAGTTCCCCTTACTAGCTGTCACTTTTTGACATCAGCGCAGCCATGTGGGGCTCCGCCCACACAGTCACGTCATTCATTCACACAGCTCTGTGTGTGAATGAACTACAAGTCCCGAAATCCTTTGCGGGTTGACGGCTTGTAGTTCTCAATGAACTCCCATGGTAGTTCATTGATTCTTCCTGTCAGATTGTATCTGCTTGCCAATACAGGATGTATGGGCACACAGATGCACTGACAGATCTGCAGGAGACCTGTATGGCACCAGCGATCTGCTGATCACTGGTGCAATGCTTTACAGGTGCCAAAAAAAAAAATCTATTTATATTTATTAATTTACACTGGCCACTAATATAACAGGGGAATTTTCAGTAGCTGCCAATATAATGGGGATATTTGCAGCGGCCACCAATGAAATTGGGGGAATTTACGCTGGCCGCCAAGATACAACCATTTTACTGTTAGAAACGACTCCACGTGGAATGCCAGTGTGCTCAGGAAGGGAACCTTTATTGGGAGAAGAACCTAAATTTGCTTTGTGAATATTAAAGAAATATTCCAATGTGATAAGGTATCACACGTTACAGGAGCTGGTGGTGGCTGAATAATGTTATCAGTTAATATAAATCCCTTTTACAGCATAATGTGGTTTTGCTGGGTGATATAATGTTCTTGCAGACTATGTTCTTGCGCCCATTTAAATAATTTTCTTTAATGCAATGATGCAGTGTAATATTATGATGCAGTGCAATATAGTATGGTTATGTAACAGTGACTTCACTAAGCTAGACCAGTTATTTTACCTCCATTTGCTATTCTCCTCTAAAAATCTTCTGTTCACAAATGTAAATATCCTTCTGGTTCAAAGATTGCTCTTTTATGTCACAATTAAGTAAGCTGTGATGCATGTATTACTAGCCATATTAGTTCTTAAAGGAGAAGTATGGGAATTGAAAAAAAAAAAGAAACGCGCATCTCGCTGCCGGCACGAAGTCCAAGTACTGAACGATCATGATTGCTGATTACTCAGCTCTGTCTTCTCAGAGCAGTGACTGTCGTCATCTCTCCCCACTCTGCCCCTCCAGCACTCACTAAAGTGCCAGGCTGGATACTGGGTCACAGGAGCGCAAAAATATGTGAATTACTGTAACCCAGAAGAGAAATTTAGCCATAATTCTCTTTCAATTCTCATTAGCCCTTATTGCTGTAAATATAAACATCATTTCAGCTTTGTTTAGCAGGGCTTCAATATAATTTCTGCACAGGAGCCTTTTGCTGACTTTGTATGCCACTGGAATGATTCTGACTTTAAGGCTACTTTCACACTGGGGTGGGCGGGTGTCAGCGGTAAAGTGCCGCTATTTTTAGCGGCGCTTTACCTTTGTTTTAGCGGCGCTATTCAGCCGCTAGAGGGGCACTTTTAACCCCCACTAGTGGCCGAAAAAGGGTTAAAATCCGTCCGCAAAGCGCAGCTGCCCCATTGATTTCAAAGGCCAGGGGCGGTGGAGGAGCGGTGAATACAGCGCTGCAAAGAAGCTGTTTGCAGGACTTTTTTTTTTTTTTTTTTTTTTTTTACCATCCTGCAAGCGCACTGCTCCAGTGTGAAAGCACTCAGCTTTTACACTGGAGAGACGGGAGAGGCTCTTTACAGGCGCTATTTTTAGCGATGTAGCGCCTCAGTGTGAAAGTAGCCTTGTATAAAAGTTTTATTTCTGTAATTAAACTAAATGCATATAATTTTTTTTGGCAGCAGGCAGGCTCTTTATTGCAGAAGAGCCATGCAATGTCTTTTACAATACGGTACACTTACCTGCCTGTTTTGTAATCCTCTGCATAAATGTAAATGGCGTGCACAGATTTGTCTACATTTCTGGTACAGTGCCAGCGCTTTGGAATGAATGACTTCCATGCATGTGCGGGAGTGACGTCATTCCACACTGGTCAATCAAGGTGGACAAAGACCTTCACTGGGTAGAAGATGCCAGCGTATGGATGGACGGCACACAATTATCATGCAACAAATTAAAGGCTAAGGTCACCTTTCAGAACATGCTGCATATGCTGCCCCCCCCCCCCCCAATCACTGCCTCAGTGTGACAGCGGGCTAAAGATCCTCTCCCTGCACCCACTGTTACATTCAAAAACAATGTGGCCATGCACGGCTCTGCCCACATGACCTTGTCATTCAATCACCATTTCCTGTGAATGGATAGACCTCAACGACCATCAACCACCATGGCTGATGTCTTGTAGTTATGAATGGACTGTAAAGGAGCTGAAGAGCGCTCTCATAGTGCATTCACAAGCCCTGCAGCTTGTAAAGAGTCAGCCTGTATCGGAGGTATGTGCTGAAGGCTGCAGGGCTTGTCTACCGAAGCCTGAGATTGTACCCCCGATTCATTAATCGGGGTGAAATGCTTTCCAAGCTCCTGCAGAAATAAAAGTGCTTTTTTTTCTGCAAAAATAATGTGCATTTAATATTTTTTCTTAAAGGGTGAACTTGTGCTTTAACAAATCTTTGTCTGACGTTTAGATTTATTTGGCTAATAAAATGGTAAGTGTGCCTTAAGCAATCGGTGCAAAATGTGCCAAGCTTTAATGCTCCTATTTGTGTGATAATGTGTCCCCCTTTCTCATCTCAGAAAATTGGAAGATATGCATACGTTGTATGGGTATCACAGGGACAAGAAGTGAGGGAAATTCTAATGCGGACACAACACGAAGACATGCATAACAGAGATCTGTTTGTTGCAGGTGCAATACACAGGCTTCTGCATTATTTACCCCCAGTTGTACGTATGAAGGTATGCACTTCCTGTCATGGCGCTGGAGGAAGTAATGAATAGTGTTGTCACCACACTTGTGCTAATATGTGATCTACAAATCCTTCTGCCATGGTGGAAGATGGGACTTGTAGTCTTTCTATTCCGTTGTGTGGGCGGAGTCACATTGAAGGATAAAGCAACCACCATTCAGTTAATTGGGGGGGGAGGCTGTTTGGAGGGACAGGGGAATGTGACCCTAAATATGAGTGTAATACAAAGCATGATCAGAAAGGTAAACTAATCTTCTTCCAATAAGGACACCAGTTTCAGGGACAACATTGTAAGCGTTTGCATCATATAGTATATATATATATATATATATATAATATATTTTTGGACACCGCGCCGGTCCTGAGGAGCTGCGGCCATGAATTTTTAGGCGAGGCCGCGGCTTCGGCCTAGTCGGCGGACTAGGCCGAAGCCGTGGCCTCACCTAAAAACTCCTGCCCGCAGCTCCTCAGGACCGGTGCGGTGTCCGCGGCGTCCGGCCGAAGCCTCGCCTAAAAAATCATGCCTGCAGCGCCTCAGGACCGGCGCTGTGGAAAAAAAAAAATCTAAAACAATCGATTTGCTTAAATTTTGAATCGATTTGACCTCTCAACTCGATTTAAATTGATTTTTTTTTTTCCCCAGCCCTACCTGACACTAAAAGAAAAATGGTGACAGGGTAGGGAGCTCCAGCTGATTGACATCCTCAGCTCTGTTCCTATGAGAAGGGGGGGGGGGGGGGGTGTCTCTTCCCTCCAACCAGCAATCGGATCTCTCCTCACTGAGCTCTGCAGTGTGTGTGTGTTGTGTTTTTTTTTTTTTTTTTTTTTTTTAGCTCTCCACCCTCTTTTTCCTGAACTCTCAGACAAGCTTTATAAATTCTGGACTTTGAACAGATGTAGAGAAGAGCAGCAGATGTACATGTAAAACTTGTGTAGGAAGATTTTGTTTCATCTCTGTGTATCACCTGAGACCAGTCATTTCACTGGGAATATGTTAGGCCCCTTGCACATGGGGTGGGCTCTGTTGGAGTCTGCCTGCTCAGCGGGTAACCTGTCCGCTGGTCCATGTCCGCCCTGCCTATGCAGAGCAAACAGACGCAGCCCACTTTCCTCCTATGGGTAGTTGGCTGAAAAATGGACCACCTGCCTGTTTACACCCGACTGCCATCTGATCTCCCATCCATCTGTTTATAGCAGATTGGATTGGACGCCCGTGGGTGTCAACGTACACATGTCCTTTGATGATTGCCTCTCCATAGAGGAGACTGGAAGGTCTGATCGGGTCCCCCTGGAAACTGACAGGCGGATCTCAATGGTCTGCTAGTGTGAAAGGGGCCCAAGGGTTTACAACCACTTCTTTTGTGTCTCTGGGACAGGAAGTGAAGGGTAAATTCCTTTTGTGGCGTACAGACCACATAAAAAAAACTGACAAGTTTTCACCCTTCTTTTATTCTACCCAGAGTTAAAGTATAACTAAAGACAAAACATATTTTTTTTTTAAGTTTTTGGCTAGAGGGAAGAGAGATTAAAACCCTCTTGTCATTTTTTATTAGCTGTCTGTGGCCCCGTTAGGGAGATTCATTCTCTCTATTTGTCCTGTTTATTATTATCATTGAAAGTGAAAGTAAAATAAAATCCCCAATTTTGGGTTGTCCTCAGAAAAGGAAGAGGGGAAATCCTCTAGTTGGGGACACTAGTTCTGGTGACCTGGGAGTCCCCAAGGGATTCCCTTCATTGGCTGGGATTTCCTTTCACTTCCTGTTTTGGCTATGGGACAGGAAGTGAAGGGAAATCTCCCCAATAGGAACAAATGTGGAAAAAATAAACCTTACAGTGGTTATAACACTCCCTTTCTCTATCCAAAATGGGGGGAAAGTTTTGCCTACAGTTCTACTTTAAGAAATTTTTTTTATTTTTTTTTTTTTATGTTTTCTATCATACACGGCGCACAGAGCGGAATGGGTGTCATTGAATGTTTACATGCACTGTAATGTAGTGAAGGACTTGTGGAAGTGTTTGTTCCCGGAAATGAGAGCATGGAGAGCTGTATAGAAGTTTGATTCAGTTGTGGGACGGGAGTGAAAAGTTCCAGAGAGGGCAGGCACACTACGGCCGGACACAAGGGGGCGCTGCGGCGAAGGCGGCACTTGGCAGCCCCCTTTTCCCTGTGTCGGGTCGTTGTGTACACCCCTGTCCGGGGATCATGTGACGGCCGCAAAGCGTCGTCCGGCGCGACAGCGTGACACGCAAAGGGTGCGACAGGCGCGGCGTACGGGCGGTGAGAGGGGTCTGGCTGGGGCAGGGTGAGGAGGAGGTGGAGGAGGCGGCGCTGCCATTCCCTGGTTTCCTGTCTCCCCGCTTCCTCTCGGCGTGCCAGCGCTGAGGAGGGCTCCCCGGGCCACAGGCGGACTGAGGGGGGAGAAGGGTGAGCGCTTTCCCTCCCCCTATGAGCTCGGAGCACAGAACGACTATGGCGTCCAACACGGACCGGGAGATCATCCTGACCGACTACCAGGTAATGGAGAGGAGGAGGGGGCCGGGGCGGGAGCTTTCTACTGGGACCTGTTGCCTCCCTCTCCCGGACTGCTGTGTGCTCCATGGACTGTCCTCCACACTGCCAGCCTCACAGTTGTCCCTGGAAGTTCTGCTACTAATGGGGGATACATGGGGCAGGCTATCAAAGTCTGTGGAACTACAAGGCTCAGCATGACTTATCCAGCAATGCCCTGCCTGGGCTCTGTAGAAGTCAGAGATCTGCCCCCTTATGGCTTTTATTCTTCCTTCCATACATCCCCATTTACTTATATTGCAGTGACCACAGTGCTGGGCAGGCATTTCTAGTATGTGAAACTACAAGTCCCAGCATGGCTTCCGCAGAGGCCAGGCAGGGCATTGCTGGATAAGACAGAGATCTGCCCCTCTATGGCTCTTATTCTTCCTCCCATACATTCCCATTTACTTATATTGCAGTGACCACCATTAGGAGACCACAGTGCTGGACGGGCATTTCTAGTCTGTGAAACTACAAGTCCCAGCATGGCTTCTGCAGATCCCAGGCAGGGCATTGCTGGATAAGACAGAGATCTGCCCCTCTATGGCTCTTATTCTTCCTCCCATACATTCCCATTTACTTATATTGCAGTGACCACCATTAGGAGACCACAGTGCTGGACGGGCATTTCTAGTCTGTGAAACTACAAGTCCCAGCATGGCTTCTGCAGATCCCAGGCGGGGCATTGCTGGATAAGTCAGAGATCTGCTCTTCTTCTATAGCTTTTATTCTTCTCAGTCCTCCCATACATTCCCATTTACTTTTATTGCACTTATCACCATTAGGAGACGACGGTGCTGGACAGGCTCCTCTAGTCTGTGAAACTACAAGTCCCAGCATACCAGGGCAGCAGCTTGCTATAGACCTCAATAGTGGCTGCTGGAGTAGGCGGCATTGCTGGTTACAAGTCCAGGACCAGGAATGTTTTTTTTTTTTTTTTTAATTCTCTGCTAATTGTAAATGATATTTGACTTATATTGCTCTAGCAATCTTTTGTAGCCGGTGAGACCACAAGTCCCAGCATGACATGGCAGGAGCCTGCGCCATGTATTGTCAGAATTCCCATCACAAACGTTCCCGGAATGGGTTTAGAAATGGCGAGTGCTGCAGCCAGCTGGAGACATCGCAGATCAATGCATATATTCATCAGCACACCACAGATCAGCAAGTGTCAGCCAAAGTTTTTATTGAAGAATGATCACAAAGGACCAAGTGCAAAATTTCTGAGCCACGTAGGACCCCTGCATCAGGCATGTGATGAGGATTCCGTACCTGACGAAGGGGTCTGGTGCGGCTGAGAAACATCGCACTTGGTCCTTTGTGATCATTCTTTAATTAAAGCTTTGGCTGACCCTTGATCCATGGTGTGCTGGCAAATATGTACATTGATCTAGGAGCCTGCACCAGACCTATATAGACTACAGGTGGGGGGGCGTTGTTGGGGTAGCCTCCGTTCACACTAGTGTGTTTTCTCATGCAGCTGCTCCTGCGTTGCATGATAATGGAAATCACTTTATTCTTGTTTGAGTCTATGCACATCAGTGCAGTACGTTTTTCTTTGGTGCAAATGCTGAATGCTTTTGGCCCCAAAGATTTCAAATAAAATGCACCTAAAACACAGGTACATGTGCTTAGTGCATTTTTGTCAGTTTTGTGTATAAAATGGTTTGTTTCTACCAAAAAAGCATTAAAAATCCATCAAAAATGCTCAAAGTTGCACCACAAAAACACACTGACAACACATTGTGCTGCACCAGTGCGAACCAAGGCTTAAAGTCAGAAGTAGCATTGCATTGTTTTCTTCAGTCTGCCTGTAAAGCACATATTGAGCTATTACATGCTGAATACAGTTGTCAGACTCCGGCACTGAGATCTCCCTGGCTGACAGAAATAAGACGGGGGCTGCTGTATACTGAAGGAGACCATGGGGGCTATAGAGGGCTGTGGAACTACTAGTCCCAGCATGATTGGGAAGGAGCTTACAATAGATCTCCAATGGAGGCTGCAGGTGGAGAGGGCATTGCTCAGTTAAAGATGAATGAAGTTGACTTTTTTTTTTTTTTTTTTTTTTCTCTTTGGTCCACCTAGTCACTAGAATTCAATTGGAGTGTAACATGCTGAATACCTGTCTGTCAGACTCCAGCATTAAGGTCTCTCCAGGTGACACTGACCTCTACAGAAACGGGGTGGGGGAGTTTATACTGTATACACTGGGAGACCATAGTGCTATATATGGGACAGTGTTCTGTAGCCTGTGGAACTAAAACTCCCAGCATGACAGGGAAGGATCTTGCAATGGACTTCAGTGGAGAGGGCATTTCTCAACAAAAGTCCAGAATGGGGTTTCATTTTTATTTATTTTTTTCTTCAGTTTGCCCATTAACTGCTGGAATTGAATTTAATTGGGAGGGTAACACAATACCCGACTGTCAGATCCCAGCCCCCCCACTGACCTGTACAGAGATAGTCTGGGGAGCCATTTACACTGGGAGAACATCCTATGAAATAGGACCATGTCATTAAGCTGTACAGAGAGTCTAGGGGCTGTGTACTGTATACACTGGGAGGCCATCCTGTACTGGACTTATTTAAAGGCTGTGTGGAAAGTAGGCATTTCTGGTTAAAATTCAGGCATGGTGTGGTGTGCGTTTTTTCTTTTCTTCTTCTCTGCCAGACTTCTCATGAGCATATGCTTTTGTTTTTATGCTTTTGTAGTCTGTAGAACTACATATCTCAGCGTGGCAGGGCAGCAGCCAAAAGTCCAGAACAGAGTTGCATTGTTTGTTTATTTTCTACCTGTGAATTATATTTGGTCTATATACCATGCTAAATATCTGGCTGTCGGACTCCCAGCACTGAGATCTCCCCAGCTGCCACTAACCTGTATAGAAATAGGCTTGGGAGACCACAGTGCAAAGTAGGACAGTGACACTAACCTATTCAGATCCAGGCTAGAAAGCTGTGTAATGTATACACTGGGAGACCATAGCACTAAATAGGACAGTCTGTGTAGCCTGTGAAAGCACAAGCCCTTGCACCAGGAACATATAGTCTGCAGGTAGAAGGGGCATTGCTGATTTAAAGTCAGAAATAGGGTTTTATTATTATTATTATTATAGATTTTTTTTGTTTTATCAGCCCACCCGTTATATTGGACTATAACATGCTAAGGACCCAGCTGTCAGTATTGCGCTCTGGCCAGCTGACACCAACCTATGCAGAAAGGGTAGAAACGATCTGTACCATATTTACTGAAAGGCCATAGTGCTAGATACAACAGTGCAAATTACATACAGGGAAATAGGCTGTTGAGCTGTACTATATACCCTGGGAGACCATACAGCTATGTATTGTATACACTGGAAGACCACAGTGTTCTCTACTATATAAACTGTATTGTAGTCACTGGGTGACCCTGGTGCTATGCATTACATACCCTGGGAGATCATAGTGTTCTCTACTATATACACTGGGAGACCATGTTGCTATGTATTAAATAGACTGTATTAGTCACTGGGAGACCATGGTGCTAAATAGGACAGTCCTTTGTAGTCTGTGGCACTGCAAGTCCCAGAATGATGGGTATGATTTTTATTTTACTTTCTCTTAAAAATACCTTGAGAAACGTGGTGGTAGTGAGATCTTTCTGATAAGGCTGCAGCAGGTGGGTAGTGCTAGCGGCACCCTTGCAGAGGTCTCTTCTGGAATGCCTGAGAGCTAAAAGAAGCCAGTGAGTCACCCAATTCAGTCACCGGCATTTACCAAAAACTGGAATGCTTGTTTTGTGTGGACTATTTGTAAAACATGCACTGAAGTTCAGAACATTCTCATGAATTTTTACATAGCTAATGAGTTTCGATTTTATTTTATTTTTGCCATTACAGGTTAAAGAAAATAAGTAATGGGAAATTATTTTAATAAAAATAAAGCTGCACACATGCATGCAGATTGGAAGGTCTCTTTGTTGGGCTGTCTGATCTGCAATAAATCTGGGCATTAATAATGGTAGCCAAGTCTCTGTTATGAGGTGCACTAGCAATTGCTAGCCATTATTTTTTTTTTAATTTTTTTTTTTTATAGGGTAGGGCCACATACATGTGTTGATGCAAGCAGCGACATGTTGCACTTTCCTTTCCTTCTGAGCAATAGCCAAATGGGGGAATAGCGTAATCCAGCCCATGCGTACACAAAAGTCCAAGTGTATAGAGATACTCCTGTTCTATGCAGGTGTGTGTGTGAACCAGGTAGTTAAGAGAACTGGCAATCTACCGGGTACACAGTGCAGCCTGCATAAAGGCTTGTGTGCAGTGTTCATTTTTACGTCAAATTTTGATTCAGTTTCAATCAGTGTTTTAACTAAAATAGTGTTATTTCGTTGCCGAAACGAACACTGCTTGTGTGCCCTGTGCAGATAGCAGGCTTATCCAGAAAGGAGAATTGGTCTGCTAAACTTGTGACCACTTTAAAGCGGAGCACACACTGTAGCTGCTGACTTTTAATATTAGCACACTAAGGCTTCATGTACACGGGACTTTTTTACAACCTGTCCTGAGCAATTTAACTTGACAGATAGTAACCCACGTTTAAAACGTTCGTTTTGCTGCGTTTACATGCCGCATTTTTTTTATTTTTTCAAAATGGCCAAAAATGAAAAACGCCTGTAAACTAAACGCGAGTTACTGCGTTTAGCTGCATTTAGAAGCGTTTGGCGCTTGAAGTGCCTCTAAACTCAGCTTCTGAACCCATATATTTTTTTTTTTTTTTTTTGCGGTCCAAAAAAAGCCTCTAAACTCAGCTGCCTAGAAACAACTGTAAACTACCCTGTGTACATGTACTGATAAGATAACATAGAGGAGAGTTCAGGGGCAGCTGCAAAACAAATGCCCAACTGCTCCTAAACGTCTGTTTTAGCAGCAGCAGTGTACATGAGGCCTTGGGGAACCCGGCAGTGAAGCCTTGTGGCTTCACTGCCCCCTCCGAAAGGTGCCAAATGTGGCTCCGGAGTGAGGGGGGGGGGCGGGGGAGATCCACTTTTTATCAATGATCAGTCTGTAGATGTGAATGTTTGTTTGGATGCCTAGATGTACATCTGTTTTATAAATGAATGGTAGACCCATGTCTGAAATGAACACCCATTCAAGGTGAATGTGAGCGCCAGATGGCATAGAATCTGCTCTTCTGAATTATTGGTATTCTATCTTTTTTTTTCTTATAGCTGCTTACAAGCTACACATTCCTGATGTTCACAGACAAAAATAACAGCAACTTATCACTGTGTGTGAATGAGCCACATTCCCTAACTGTTGTTATTGAAGACCTTTTTATCTTATCTTCCTTTTTGTTCTTCATAGATTAATAGTCTGGCATCTCTAGTTGATAGTATTGTCGGTTCCATAAGAGTATACTATGCTAAGCTGCATTTTTTTAAATTATTCTACATTTATGGTATTACTAATGGCTTTCTTCACTTTTTGTTTTTTATTGGGTGCATGAATTGTATGTCTTGCTATCAGTTTAGGAAAGGTTTATATCTTTAATTGGTTACATGTCACTGGAAGTTGATCTTGTGTATTTGTCTGATTTCTTAGTAACCTTGTTTGTGTACCTGATATCTGTGCAGTTTCAAGTTTCTTAACGCCCCAGGATGCTTTCAGAGTGCCTCCTGTATATCAGCCACCTAGCTGAACTGTCTATTCAATGTTTCTTTGGGTTGCTCTCTGTCTTCTGGTAATTGATAATCTGCTCTGAAAAGGAAGCAAGTCGTCAGACCAAATGCAATTAAAGGATGAGATTAAACTGGATGTGATGTGCTGCCTGACACCTGTATAATAATCTTCACTCGCATCTTTAGTCTGAAGTTATTTTGCATGATTTTAAGACTAATACACTGAAGACAGCTGAAGATTTGGTCTTTCCACAAATTGTCATGTATTTTTTTTGATAATTAAAAAGGTATAAGACGTGTATTATCCATTGCTATAGTTAACTGAAGCAACATGACCATTTAGCACTGATTATGCTGACCGTGAATTTAGTTCATACCATATAAGTCCTTGCTCCAGACAAACGAGTGGCTGTCTATAGCAGTCTTGCAGATCGATGATACAAAGACATCTCTGTACTGTATATCTTTGTTGCAATTAGAGTGAATGTCATTTTGGCATTGAAATACTTGGAGTGGTTCTGTTCAGATAACGGGCAGTATACAGCCCTCCAGCTTTCGTGGTGACCATCACTGTTCCTTTTTGTATTGTTATCTTTTTCCTGCATAACCATATGATCCTCCTAGTTAAGCCTAGTACAAACTAGTAGCTTTTTTTTTTTTTTTCAACCCAGCAGGGCTGAACGGGGAAAAAAACCTGACAACTCAGAGAGGAAGCCACTATACTAACTATGCAATGTTAGTACAGCAATCTCCCCTGCTGTTCTATTGGGTTCTGACAGGATTGGCCCTCTCCTCCAGAAAACTCTGAGCGCTCTGACATTGGCTGAGATCACTGATCGGGAGCCAGTCAGCAGACTTTTTTCAGTCATGCCCCTTTGACAGAAGCCAGCCGAATGGCTTCTGTTGGACTGACTGTAGTACACACTGTGTGTGCCAGCTGGCTTCTATTGAACTGGTCGATGCTGCCAGACATTCAACCTGTGTACTAGGCTTTAGACTTTTTGAGGGAGTATATGCAATGTGTTGGGTAGAAAGTCTGTTAGATCTTTTGATGGGGGGGGGGGGGGGTTATATGTTTTCAAATTTTAGGTTTGGGAAGGCAGTTTTTTAGTATGAAGGGCATCTGAAAATGACAGGAGGAAAGTATTTTTCACTAAAAAAGTAGTGATTGCTTTGAACAGGCTTGAAGGGGAATAAAAACGTAATGTGTTTTACGATTTAGCAAAAAAATACATAATGTGATTTTTGGAAGCTTCCTTGTTGTTCGCTATGAATTTAACAGAAAAGAGAAAAGGCTTCTCTTGTGGCCTAAAGTCTAGACATCCTATATCACATGGTCCCTGGCTACAGAAAGCCTCCTGGTTGTTTCACGCTACTAGACACCATGCAAGTAGTCCAGACCTGTAGACTAGAGGTAAGCAGAGAATGATTCCTGTGCAGGACTTCTATGTAGGGTCCAGTTACCTTGTTGATGGAGAGTGTGATGATGCTGAAGCATTATTGGTGTGTCTTCTGCAAAGTTATTTATTGAAGTTTGTTATAGGCCACCCAGTGTTAATGAGGAGGAGGAGACTCAGCTCCTGGCACAGTGATAATAATGGGGAGGGCTTTAACTGCTTCCCGCCCAGCCTATAGATGAGCACTGCCAATCTGGGTGGACGTCCTATGACGTGATCTTATGACAGATTGGGGTACTGGCCCTCTGCCAGTACCATGTGATCGTTTGGCCATTCACAACAGATGACATGGCAATTGTACATAATGAATAACCTCCATTCATACCACTGATTGTGAACTATTGTGTCGATTGGTCAAAGTGATCACATGGTATAGACCAGGCCAATACACACAGTGCACTTGTACCGTTTAATAGTTGCGGCCAATCACAGCTTCGCAGTAGTACTGGATGGATGGAATGGATGCCAGTCATAATAAAGTATTGCTTATAACAGTTATTATGACTGTTATAAGCAATTGTGTGGGGGGGGATAAAAAAAAATCCTGATCACCTCCCCAAAGTAATACAGTGTAACGTTGTATATCAGTTGAAAGAGGGTGTGTTTATGGTTTTATTTTTTTTTTTTTTTCAGTCTTTCAATTTAGGTAAAAAAAAAACCCAGGCGAGATTTAAATACCACCAAACAAGAGCTCTATTTGTGTGAATTTTTTAAAAAAAATGTCATATGGTACAGTTTTGCTTGGCTGAGTAATTGTCATTCAAAGTGTGACTGCACTGAAAGCTGAAAATTGGCCTGGGCAGGAAGAGAGTGAAAGTGTCCGGTTCCGGTATTGAAGTGGTTAACTACCCTGTAACTAACTGGTTGGTGTAATGGCACTGCTGGAACTGTAAAAGGGCAGAAATTTGTAAACCTTTTACAAGTCAATGTTTTGGTACAGTTCATAGAGGCCCCAATTATGATGCGCTGCTGGACCTGTTTATCTCAAGGCATGCTGAGCCTATTACTGATCTTAAAGAGCATCTGGGTAGCTGTGACCTTAACGTTTGGCTGTGAACAAAAAAAACACATACTGGAAAGATAAAAACCCTTAAAGCAGAGTTCCCACTGTTTTTAAACTTTTTTATTTTTTTTTGGATGCATATTATTTAATTTTTGTTAGGTATATTTACATTTGTGAGATTAATCGGCGCTCTATTGCCTATTTGATATAGGAATATATCTTATATTCCTATTTACTGGAAGTTTTCCATAGTGCTTGTGGGCATGTGAAGCCCACAAGCACTATCTTCCGGGCTCTGGTGCAGCTGAGCGACCAGCATGCAGTGCCCGTTTTTGCGCATGCGCCGTACACTTCTGACGTTGCCATCACAACGGGCGGCAGCGTCGAAGTGCCCGCCCCCATTGTGGTGGCAACGAAGCCCTCGGCGCTGCCCAGTAACTCCTGGGAAATGATGACAGACATCTCCCAGGAGCACTAGCGAGCACGGGCACCGAGGGAAGTGACGTTAGGCCCCTTGAAGAGGCAGATTACGAGGGACCCCCTAGCAACAGACAAGGAAAGGTGATTAAAAATAATTTTTTCCCACAGGTTGTTATTTAGATTTAGTGCACCCGAATAATGCAAAAATAATTTTAGGAGTGGAACTCCACTTTAACTATAGGAGAGCAAATGTTCCAAGGCTGAGGGCTGCTCTCCAAGATTTAGACTTGGAGGGAATGTTCTCTATAAATAAGATTGAACAGAGATGGGACTGCCTTCAAATCGACTGTGTGTGCACGCACTGCAAAATATATGCATGGCCAATAAGTTTAAAAGGATAAAAAGAAAACCTAGGTGGTTCACGTCCAAGGCTAAAATGGCTATCAAGGCTGCAAAGTTGAAAACAAACAGGTTGCAAAAGAGAGTAGGATAAACCCCCTAAAATTCTTCAAATATACCGGTATTTAACAGTAAAAAGGTTAAGTCTGAGCATGTAGGCCCTAGATACTTTTGAGTTGATTACTAGGGACATAGATGAGGCAAATTTTTATTAAATACCTTCTTCAGCTCTGTGTATACAAAATGTGGAAGCTGAAGTTCTTCATGGGGGATGGTATTTGACATAACCCCAAATGGCTCACAATTGACATGGTCCTGAGACATTTAGACAAAATAAAGATTATTTAAAGCACCTTGACCAGTTGGCATACAACCAAGAGTTCTCAAATAGTTATAGCTCTGTTATATGTAAGCCATTGTTTCTAATTATTGGAGACTATTTAATGATTTGGCATGGTACAACTGGATTGGTGTAAGGGCAATGTGGTGCCTATATTTGAAAATCCGTCTTTTCCGGGTAGCTATAGACCTGTTTAACCTCTGTAGTGGTGAAGATACTGGAGAATTTAATAAAAGGCCACATAGATATGTTTTTGCAAGAATTTAAATATTTTTTTAAACAATAGTCAGCATGGATTCATGAAAGACCAAGATTGTTGGTTGGTTGGTGCACCCCAAGGTTCAGTGTTGGGACCATTGCTTTTTAACATTTATAATATGAGTCTGGTATTCAAAGTAACATTTCTGTGTTTGCAGATGACACCAAGCTATGTAGTGGACTTATGTTCTTACAGGATGTCTCCAACTTACAAGCAACCTATTTAATTGGGCGACAAATAAGGTTTAATGTTGCTAAATGTAAAATTATGCCCTTGGGGGCTAAGCATATGCACACATCATACATACTAGGAGGAGAACAGCTGGGGAAGTCAATGGTGGAGGAGGATCTGGGTGTTTTGGTAGTTCATAGACTTAGTAGCATGCAATGGCAAGCTGAAGTTTTTAACGCAAGCAAAATACTTCTTGTTTTTATGATGTGTTAACTCCAGAGAGGGAATAAATTTGCTCCTGTACAAATTATTAGTAAGACCTTATCTGGAATATGCAGTTTAGTTTTGGGCACCAATTTACAAAATTGATATTGGTGGAGCTCAGGTATGAGGAAAGATTAGCTGAACTGGATAAAGGGGGGGGGGGGGGTGTTTGATCAACATGTATACCTACATAAGTGGTCCATATAGTGAACTTGGTGTAGAGTAATGCCGCGTACACACGGTCGGACTTTTCAGCTACAAAAGTCCGACAGCCTGTCCGACAGCCTGTCCGACAGCCTGTCCGACAGCCTGTCCGACAGCCTGTCCGACAGCCTGTCCGACAGCCTGTCCGACAGCCTGTCCGACAGCCTGTCCGACAGCCTGTCCGACAGCCTGTCCGACAGCCTGTCCGACAGCCTGTCCGACAGCCTGTCCGACAGCCTTTTGGCGGACTTTTGGCGGACTTTCTAACGAACAGACTTGCCTACACACGATCACACAAAAGTCCGTCAAATTCTTACGTGATGACGTACACCGGACTAAAATAAGGAAGTTCATAGCCAGTAGCCAATAGCTGCCCTAGCGTGGGTTTTTGTCCGTCGGACTAGCATACAGACGAGCGGATTTTTCGACCGGACTCGAGTCCGTCGGAAAGATTTGAAGCATGTTTCAAATCTAAAGTACGTCGGATTTGAGGCTAAAAAAGTCAGTTGAAAGTCCGGAGAAGCCCACACACGATCGGATTACCAGCCAGCTTTAGTCCGTCAGCGTCCGTTGGACTTTTGTAGACGAAAAGTCCGACCGTGTGTACGCGGCATAAGACTGGCCATAGCCGGTTCCAGTCTTGGCTGGTTCAGCAGGAACCAATGCCCAAAAGTCCAAACTACACATAGAAACCAAGTTTTGTAATTACACACATTGATTAATGTATATGGAAAATCACTTTAAAAGATTATGGTGCACTATGCCACAGAAGTCTTTTTTTCTGGAGCCTGTAATTTCCTGACTTGAGCTACCTGAATGTATTTGGACAAGGAGTTTTAATCTATTCAATTTCTCTGCAAGTGATATCACTGCGCCAAAACTAAAACGTGGCCTGTAAGAATAGCTACTTCCATGAAGGGCTGCTGAGATGGGGCATTTTTCCTCTGGGTATTTCTGCCAGATTCCTATAAAAGCAGAACTACACTATATCCAAGCACCACAAACACCATTTAGTTTTAATATTCAAACCAAACTCACCCATTCATCCATGTTTCCAAGCTTTATTTTGCAGAGAAATCACAAAAACGCCTCCCTAGCATTCCTGGCTGTGGCCATCTTGAGTAAGGGCAGATGATTAATGTAGCATTCCTGGAATCCATCTACCCTTAGCTCAGACAGGTAGGCAGGCAGAAGCGTGTGCTTCACTAGAAAAAACCCTTCCACTCCTCCTGAAGTCTCCTGGGATGTACAACATTTGCCTTTGCATGGAAACTAGGTAGTAACTTAAAGGGGTTGTAAACCCTTGTGTTTTTTTCACCTTAATGCATCCTATGCATTAAGGTGAAAAAACACCTGGCAGTGACCAGCCCCCCGTTTTTACTTACCTGAGCTCTGTATTTCTGTTGGCAGAGATGCGCTCTCCCTCTACCCCACGGGGTCCCAGCTCTTGATTGGGTAGATTGATAGCAGTTCAGCCATTGGCTCCCAATCAAATCCAATGACGCGAGTGCCGGGGGCGGGGTCGAGTCCAGCATTTGTGTCTATGGATGCAAATGCTGGACTCGGGAGCGCGCCCGCAAGGTTTAAAACCGATAAATATGACTTTCCAATCCTATTTACTAATACTACCTGCATAAGTGTTCAAAATAGTCCATGTTCATTGAGAAAGTAAAGTTTCACTCTAAAGTTCATCCCTGGTGTATTTTTGGCCAGGATGAAGTAACCCTCCTGCACAAGTGAGTGAGAGTGTGTTTATTCTCGAACAAAAGCATACCGAGAATGAACACTGGGCTGCACTTACAAAAGGGTAAGTTAGACTGTGTTTGTTTTTTTATTGTAGAAGACACATCTCTCTTTTTTGATGAAAAGCTTACTTAGAAATTTTGATTTAAAAAAAAATCCACTTTAAGTGGGAGAGTGCCTGTTGCACTGTGTATGCCTAGCATGTTGTAGTTATAGCTAGGACAGACTAGTGCTGTCAAATCTTGCCCCTGGAGCTCTGCAGATGTGTAAAACTTTATGTAGCATGCAATATGCATGCAGTATTGGGTAGAAACTCTGCAGAAAACCAGGGTGGATATAAATTAATTATTAAAAAAAAAATTGTGTATTTTTCTTTTTTTTTTTAATTTAAATCTGACTTTTTTTTTTTTTTTATCAAAATTATTTTAATAAAATGCTTTTGGAGTAAAATTCTATCCAAAGATAGTTTTCTATTTATTAATACATTAATAATTTTAGTTTATTCAGCATGAAATGGAGCTTAGTTGTGAAGCATGAGGCTGTATATTCTGCAATAATTCCATTTTTGGTAAACTCATTCAATAAATCCAAGTTCTGCAAGCTGAGATAACATGCACTGCATTGATGCATTCACACAATTTCACAGTAACCATGAGATAAACCAAAGTTCGAGAATTTTTCTTTATCCCATTGAAAATGTATGTACACTGCAAACTGTATGATTGAATCGGTTTTGATATCGCTGTTTTACAAACCTGTCAGCTTATTATTCTAAATAGGAAATCTTCATTTTGTTTTCAAATATTAAAGATTCTAACTACCAGCAAGAATGAGTCCTTACATTTAAAGAGCACCTGTCATTTCAGATCCATCATGGCAGCGCCTGTTAGCGGACATCCACTCACCTGCTGCCGCCACATCACTCACCTTGTTGTGTCACTGCTGCATCACCAGCCGTCCCATTAAAGTGAATGGGACTGTCGGTGAGTCAACAGCGGGTCAGAGGAGGAGCCCTTACAGGACAGAGATGACAGTTGCTCTTTAAAAATTATGATTTAAATCAAGTCCACCCTGCAGAAAACCCATACAGTATTTGTATTTTTGAGATCTATTAAACTCCTTCTCTTTTTTTATTTATTTATTTATTTATTTATTTATTTTTTTTTTTTGATGTTTCCAATGTTACGTTCCTTTTGGAAACTGTTAAATGGGTGAATGTGTGTGTATTATATTTTTTCGTAGGTTAAACTTGTGTGTTTTTTTTTTTTTTTTTTTTTTTTTTTTATTTATTTACAAAGGCCTGCAGTACATTGCACCCATGATCTGTTGCTTGCAGGTGCAATGACAGGCTCCTGCAGATACTGTGGGGGCGCTGATCAGCACACTCGCAGTCCATCGAAACTATACACACCTGACTGCTGTAGTGGCAGATGAGGCGTGTGCTTTATTCAGTCACAGATCCTTGTGAATGATTGATGTAGTTGTGTCTGCGTGTCTTGTGGCAAGGAACCACCCTTTGTCGCACAGAATATGGATGGAACATGTTCAAAAGGTGAACATATCCTTTTAATCGTTTTAGGTTTGCCTATATGCGCAGACTGATTTTTGTTTCAAAATTTTTACCCAGTTAAAAACGAACCCATACTTATCAAGTTGCCAATAATAATAAATGTTTGTACATTTCGCTTACTGGCCATGACCTAGGATTTGCATGTCCTTTCAGAATCCATCATATGTAATTTTCCCAGAATATTTACATTCTTTTGCTCTTAACCTAGTAAATAGCATTTCCTGTTTATGGCAAACACAATTTATGATTTCCTCAGTGTCTACTTGTCAATCTTGGTTAGTTATTCAAGTTAGCCTGCGTATTTATTGACAAGATTTGTGTGACAGAAGCAGATACTGGTATCTTGAGCTTGCTGATTTGCCAGACTGGTATTTGTAAAACCCTTCTCCTGTGTATTAAAATTGCTTTAGCAAATTAATAGAGCAGGTTTTATTTAATTTTAGTCTGGTTGCAGTTGCTGCGAAATAAGATTTTGGCATAAGTTATCCACAGTGAGGCTGGTTTTGTATAGAGGTTTGAAGATGCTTGTGTTTACTTAAATACGAGATGAGACCTTCTTCAGTTCTGTGATTGGTATCCTTTCATTGCTGTGGCTGCTTAAAGTGGTTGTATAGTGTTCTTTTTTACTTTTACCTACAGGTAAGCCTATAATAAGGCTTACCTGTAGGTAAAAAAAATATCTCCTAAACCTTTACGGTTTAGGAGATCTTCCCCTTGCTATGAGCCGCTGCAGCACCGATGGTTCACCGGTTGGTTAAGGCCTTTTTTTATTGCAGAACATTAAAGTGGTATTAAAGTCTCATGTGGTGTGTGGATGTGTGTGTGGTTGTGGTTTTTTTTTTTTTTTTTTTTTTTTTTTTTTTTTTTTACCACTTGCTGACCGGCTCACGCTGATATACGTTGGCAAAATGGCAAAACAACATAGGAGTATGTTGTCTCCTTTTAAGAGCCGCTGAAGGCGCGTGCCTGCGGCACGGCGGGGGACCTGATGCGCGTGGCTGGCGGTCACGAGAGACAGAACCGGGATTTGTGTGTCGGGAGAGTAGACAGATCGTTTGTTCCTAGTAAATAGGAACAGCGATCTGTCTCCTCCCCCAGTCAGTCACATCCCAATATAGTAAGAAACACTAACTAGGGAACACATTTAACCCCTTGATCTCCCCCTAGTGTTAACCCCTTCCCTACCAGTGACATTTACACAGTAATCGGTGCATTTTTTATTTTATTTTTTTTAATAGCATTGTTTGCTGTATAAATGTCGATGGTCCCAAAAATGTGTCAAAAGTGTGCGATTTGTCTGTCGCAGTACCGCTAAAAATCACAGATCACCACCATTACTAGTAAAGAAAGGAAAAAAAAAAAAGCCATCAATTGCCATAAAGGATTTATGGCAATTTTGGGGATATTTATTTAGAAAAAAAAAATTATATTTTATTTATTTATTTTTTTTTACTACTGTGAACTTATCCTTTTTAACCTCCTTGATGCCAAAAAGTGGCTGCAACTTCTCTTTCGGGCCCATACTGATGACCACTTGTCTGAGCCATTTCTCCCAGTTTTTGTCCTGGTCCTCGAGCTCCTGGGCGTTCTGGTTATAGAATCCTTCTGTGCTCCAGGATCTTAAAATTGGGACACTGGAAACCGCAGAGGTGATGAAATACCATCAAAAGAAAGCTCTATTTGTGGGAAGAAAAGGATGCAAATTTCGTTTGGGTACAACATTGCATGACCACGCAATTACCAGTTAAAGCGACGCAGTGCCAAATTGTAAAAAGTGCTCTGGTCAGAGCAGGGCTAAACAAAAAAAAATGTTATACTGGCCTGTGCAGAGCAACCCAGATCCTCCTCTTCTCGGGTCCCTCTTGGGTGCTTCTGGCCCCTCCCTCCTGTTGAGTGCCCTCACAGCAAGCAGCTTTGCTATGGGGCACCCAAGCCACAGCTCCCTTTTGTCCATTCAGACACGGAGCCTCGGCTCCGCCTCCACCCCCTTTCTCCTCCTCATTGGCTGACTGACTTTGACAGCAGTGGTAGCCAAAGCTCTGTCAGATTGGATGGAGTGCGTCTGTGAACAGAAATGTTCAAGTCTTGCCACAGATTCTCAATTGGATTTAGGTCTGGACTTTGGGCCATTTTAACATGAATATGCTTTGATCTAAACTATTCCATTGTATCTCTGGCTGTATGTTTAGGGTCGTTGTCCTGCTGGAAGGTGAACCTCCGCCCTAGTCTCCAGTCTAACCTAACAGGTTTTCTTCTTAAGATTGCCCTGTATTTGGCTCCATCCATCTCGCCATCAACTCTGACTGACCAGCTTCCCTGTCCCTGCTAAAGAAAAGCATCCCCACAGCATGATGCTGCCACCACCATGTTTTATGGTGTGTTCAGGGTGATGTGCAGTGTTAGTTTTCTGCCACACATAGCGTTTTGCTTTTAGGCCAAAAAGTTCAATTTTGGTCTTCTCCTGACCAAAGCTCCTCCTTCCACATGTTGGCTGTGTCCCCCACATGGCTTTTTACAAACGGGACATCTTATGGCTTTCTTTCAACAATGGCTTTCTTCTTGCCAATCTTCCTTAAAGGCCAGATTTGTGGAGTGCATGACTAATGGTTGACCTGTGGACAGATTCTCCCACCTGAGCTGTGGACCTCTGCAGCTTCTCTGGAGTTACATGGGCCTCTTGGCTGCTTCTCTGATTAATGCTCCCCTTGCCCAGCCTGTCAGTTTAGTTGCTTTAAACCTCTCCACAACTTTATCCCTGACCTGTCTGGTGTGTTCCTTGGCCTTTATGATGCAGTTTCCTACGGTTCTCTAACAAACCCCCGAGGGCTTCACAGAACAGCTGTATTTGTACTGAGATTAAAATACACACAGGTGGACTCTATTTACTAATTCAGTGACTTCTGAAGGCAATTGCTTCCACTCGATTTTAGTTAGGGGTATCGGAGTAAAGGGGCCTGAATACATATGCACGCCACACTTTTCAGATATTTATTCGTAAAAAAAATTGAAGACCATTTATCATTTTCCTTCCACATCACAATTATGTGCCACTTTGTGTTGATCTATCACATAAAATCCCAATAGAATACATTTACGTTTTTGGTTGTACCATGACAAAATGTGCAAAAAAATTTCAAGGGTGTATAAATACTTTTCAAGCACTGTATTCTGCCCATCTTATGTTTGACTGTAGATAAAAACTCATATCTAATAGCTTTTCATTGCTTTTGCTGTATGGACACACAGCTTCTTCTTGCCATCTCATTCAGCAGGTAGGACAGAACTTTTGTGTATCTTAACTAAACTGTACTATGATAAATTGGGTCAGTGACAATAGCAGCCAGTCTGAGTATTGTTTTAAATGCCTCAGTATGGGCACCGAGGAGTAAAGATTAATTTCTAACCGCATCTTTTGTTCTTCGCCGTTCTCCTGATTTCTTTAAACCTTTCAGCTGGTTTCTTGCAATCATATGTTATCAAATTATACTTTTTTTTTTTTTTTTTTTCCCTTCATAACTCTGACTTTTATTTGTGCAAGCAGTTAAGTTGGCCATACGTTTTCAGCCTGTAGACCGCACAAAAAAATAAATTTAACGGATTACTTAGGTGAATCCTGGAGACAAGCATGAGGAGGAGACGAGAGCTTGAGAGTAGGAGGTCTTGAGAAGAGCGAAGAGGACGATTTGGGTGATATTTGGAGACAAGATTGGTGATGTAGCTCGGGACAGAGTTGTGAATGTCTTTGTATGTTGTGGTTAGTATTTTGAATTTTAATTCGCTGGGTGATTGGGAGCCAGTGTAGGGATTGGAGGAGAGGGTTGGCAGACACTGAGCGGTTGGTAAGGTGGATAAGTCTGGCAGCAGCATTCATGATAGCCTATGGAGAGGCAGGCCTATGAGAAGGGAGTTGCAATAGTCAAGATGAGAGATAACGAGGGAGTGAATGAGGAGCTTGGTGGTTTCATTTGTTAAAAAGGGCGAATTTGAGAGAGAGAGAGAGACTACATGCGTACCGTTGGGTTGAACGAAAAAAAAATTGAGAGGTTGCCGTACTAACTAACTTTATTTATTTTATTCTTGTTCAACCCAGCGGGCAGACCGAAAAAAACAGAAGAGCTTGGTAGGAGCTGCGGTACTAACATTCCAATGTTAGTACATCCATCTTTCCCGCTTCCTCTTCGGGACCGATGTCCCTTGCACTGAAGCCGGTGATCGGCTGTCAGCGCGAGGAGAAAAAAAAAACTATTACCAATCTTCTGTTACATTACGTGATCAGCGGTCATTGGCTGATGGCTGATCACGTGGTAAAGGGCCAATCTGTGATCACAGCGCGTGTCCTGCAGGGGGCACGGGGAGAGCACGCAAAGGGGAGGAAGTCTATTGACGTACTCCCGGCATAGTAGATCTGCGCTGTAGCCTTCTGTCACACCGAATCTCGGCCTGTTCCTGTTGAACCGGCGGATACCAGCCGATATTCGACCGATGTCTACTTGGCTTAACTCAAAGTGGTTGCTTTACTAAAACTGGAGAGTACAAAATCTGGTGCAGCTCTGAATGGCAGCCAATCAGCTTCTAATTCCAGCTTCTTCAGTTGAGCTTTTGACAATAAAGCCTGGTGCACACTACTAGTTTCTTTGCTCTTGGCTGCCTTCGAATTTCTTAATTCCTTCTTTTTTGGAATTTTTTCTTTTGTTGCTGTGATCCAGCTTCTTGTGACTGTGTGGCTATTGTCGTTCTCCCTGGTCCCACTGTGAGTAATGGCCCGTACACACGATCCGAATATCGTACGACTGATCGACCCTTCTCGCTTAGTAGTCGCAAGTAGAAATTGAATAGCTAAATAAAGTCACAAATTCTCGTACGACAGACAAAAAAAATTGAAAGTGATGTCATGTGTTGTAATGTATTTGTATTGTATTTTCGGACGACAACTATACTGACTAAACGAAAACCGTAAGATCTGGAATCGCACAAGGAAATTTTTCGGGTATGTCCGATCGAATAATATCAAATGAACGGTCGTGATCGGCTGTCGAAAGCAGTGTGCACACGATCTGAATATCGCACGATTCTTCCTCGAAAGACCGTTTTCTTACGATATTCGGATCGTGTGTGCGGGCCATTAGAGTGTAACCACCTGCTCTTTCCACTCTTGAGATGGGACTGTGGGATGTGTACTGTGCCCAGAGCAGTACACATGACAGCAACTAGCATGCAGTGCTCATTTCAAACAAGTGAGGGGAAATATTAGAGGTTCCACTCTGAAGGATGTTACGAATGGGCAAAACCTGCTAAGAAATGATTTCATGAAAAATACCATACATGGCCATTAAAGTGGTTGTAAACCCATATTTAAAAAAACAAAACAAAAAAAACAAACCCTGCAAGACAAAGGCATAATGAGTTAGTGTGCATCATATACTAGCTCATTATGTAATACTTGCCTTAGATCGAAGCTGTTGCAGCGGTCCGCCGTACACCGTTGTGACCGGCGACATGTCTCCAGGAGTTACTTCTGTTTTCGTGGGCTCCGGCGCTGTGATTGGCCGAAGCCGCAATGTCGCCAGTCCTGGCACAGGCCCTTTAGAAACAGCACAATTGAGCCGTTTCGTCAGTGCGCATGCGCCAATGACGTCGGCGCAAGCGTATATGGTAAATATCTCCTAGACCGTGCAGGTTTAAGAGATATTTACAGTACCTACAGGTAAGCCTATAAGACTTACAGTAGGGCAAAAAAGTATTTAGTCAGCCACCAATTGTGCAAGTTCTCTCACTTAAAAAGATGAGAGGCCTGTAATTGTCGTCATAGGTATACCTCAACTATGAGAGACAAAATGTGGAAACAAATCAAGACAATCGCATTGTCTGATTTGGAAAGAATTTGTTTGCAAATTATGGTGGAAAATAAGTATTTTGTCAATATCAAAAGTTCATCTCAATACTTTGTTATATATCCTTTGTTAGCAATAACAGAGGTCAAACGTTTTCTGTAAGTCTTCAAAAGGTTGTCTCACACTGTTGCTGGTATGTTGGCCCATTCCTCCATGCAGATCTCCTCTAGAGCAGTGATGTTTTGGGGCTGTCGCTGGGCAACACGGACTTTCAACTCCCTCCCAAAGGTTTTCTATGGGGTTGAGATCTGGAGACTGGCTAGGCCACTCCAGGACCTTGAAATGCTTCTTACGAAGCCAAACCTTCGTTGCCCGGGCGGTGTGTTTGGGATCATTGTCATGCTGAAAGACCCAGCCATGTTTTTATGTGGCATTTTAATTTTTTTTTTTTTTTTTTTTTTAACCACTTCAAAACCAGCCACTGTATATATACGTCCTTGATTTGGGGGGGGGGGGGGGGGATATCTGAATGATGCCTGTAGCTACAGACATCATTCAGATATCATTATTTTCAGCCGGCAATTCTGTGCACGATAAGAACGATCATAGCGGCAGTTCCACCGCTTGATCATTCTTATAGGCGACGGGAGGGGACGCACCCCCCTCCCGCCGCCATCCGGTGCTTCTCCGGTCTCTCCCGTGCCATCGGGAGCCCGGAGAATGAATCGGCCGGCGCCGGATGAGGACGATAGAGATTTCTGGTGACCAGATGGTCACCAGTCATCTCTAGGACTGTCGGAGGCCCGGGCGCGATGTTATGACGTCACGCCCGGGTACCCGGAAATAACTGAAGCCGCGATCGCGGCTGTCAGCATGAGATCGGTAAATTTTTTTCCAATCTCATGCTTTCCAGCCTGGAGGAGAGATGTGGGGTCTTATTGACCCCGCATCTCTCCATAAAGAGGACCTGTCACATAGATTCCTATTACAAGGGATGTTTACATTCCTTGTAATAGGAAAAAAAGTGTAAAAATAAAAAAAATTAAGTAAAATAAAATTAAAAAAAAAAAAAAATTTTAAAACGCCCCTGTCCCCGGTAGCTCGCGCTCAGAAGCGAACGCACACGTAAGTCCCGCCCACATATGTAAACGCCGCTCAAACCACACGTGAGGTATTGCCACGTGCGTTAGACCTCCTCTGTAACGTTAAACTAGTAACCTGTAAAAATTTTTAAAGCGTTTCCATGGAAATTTTTAAGTTTATGAAGTTTGGCCCCATTCCATGATTGTGCGCAATTTTAAAGCGTGACATGTTGGGTATCTATTTACTCTGCGTAACATCTTTCACATTATACAAAAAAATTGGGCTAACTTTACTGTTTTGTTATTTGTTAATTCATGAAACCGTTTTTTTTCCAAAAAAAGGCGTTTGAAAAATTATTGCGCAAATACTGTGCGAGATAAAAAGTTGCAATGAGTGCCATTTTATTCCCTAGGGTGTCTGCTAAAAAAAAAATATAATGTTTGGGGGTTCTGAGTAATTTTCTAGCAAAAAAATGATGATTTTTACATGTAGGAGAGAAGTGACAGAATAGGCCCGGTATTGAGGTGGTTAAATAACCTTTTTAGATTTTATTATTTAAATAAATATGTGGGCATGTACTAGGAGTATGCATGTGTGGTTTTGTTGAGAAGTGTTTTTTTATTGTTGCATTAACCACCTCACATCCGCGCTATGGCCGAATGACGGCCACAGCGCGGACCTGAATTCCCGGGAGGCCGTCATGGCGGCCTCCCCTGTGCACGCTCCCTGCGCGCGCCCTGTGATCACCGAGTCACTGAGACTCGGGTGATCACCGATCTAAGTAAGGGGCCGGTCCCGGCCCCTTACCATGTGATCAGCTGTCAGCCAATGACAGCTGATCACATGATGTAAACAAAAGATCGGTAATCTTATTTTTTTTTTCTACTCACGCTGACAGCGTGAGTAGAAAAAAAAGCCAATCACCGGCTCAGATGTCAGGGACATCGGTCCCGAAGTGGAAGAGGCACATCTGCCTCGTCACTGCCACCTAACAGTGCCCACAAGTGCCACCTATCAATGCCCACCTGTAGTGCCAATCAGTGCCCATCACTGCCGCCTCATCAGTGCCCATCACTGCCGCCTCATCAGTGCCCATCACTGCCGCCTCATCAGTGCCCATCACTGCCGCCTCATCAGTGCCCATCACTGCCGCCTCATCAGTGCCCATCACTGCCGCCTCATCAGCATACATCAATGAAGGAGAAAAATGACCTGTTTTTACATTTTTTTATAATAAAATATAAAAAAAGAATTTTTTTTTTAACAAAAAGTAAAAACTGCAGAGGTGATCAAATACCACCAAAAGAAAGCTCTATTTGTGGTGAAAAAATGATAAACTCATTTGGGTACAGTGTTGTATGACCGCGCAATTGTCATTCAAAGTGCGTCAGCGCTGAAAGCTCAAAATTGGTCTGGATAGGAGGGGGGTTTAAGTGCCCGGTAAGCAAGTGGTTAAAGAGTATCCGGATAAATGTTGTAAGACCTATGACATGTCCCAGAAGATTGCAGAGAGGGAGGGGAAGAGGAGAACTTCCACTCCAGCCACCTAGGCGGCCCAAGCGGAAGTGGGAGCGGGGTACCTGTCAAAGCCTATTCATTGTGCACGTGTGAGACTTCAGTCTAGTGTACAAGCATGACAGCTGGTTTTAGTTGAGCTTTAAGTTTGTTGCTGCGGAGGGGAGGAGCAGTTCTAACAAGTGAACTACCCTTCCCTATATGTCTTTAGCAGGGATCTTTTAAATGGAGTCAGCTGCTCCAGAAAGTGCCTTGTGTGATTGAAATGTCTGTTGCACCTGTAGGCTACATTGTAGTATAATAAAGCTGTTGAGTGTGCAGTCTCTGAATGGCTTCTCTAGCTGTATAGCTGGCCATACATTTGCTGATCCTACTACTTGACTTGGTATAAACATTCTGTTTTATATAGCTTGGTTTTCTGTAGTGGTGCTCAAATGTCTTTTTGAAGGGAGGATGGCTGCAGATATCTGTTAATAGCAGTAGGAACAATGGGGTCAATTCACTAAAAGATTCTGCATGTGATTTGAGGGTCACGTGACTCACTCTTCAGAAATATCGCATGAGATAATGAGAATCAATTCATCAAAGTAAAATTTTGAATGTGAGTGAAGTAAATGCCGCAAATAAAAGAAAGCGATAAATCATCAGTGTTACTAAACCCAGGAGCCTGCATTCGCTATATCTAGTCTCCCACAGTACACAGAACATGGAAATGCACTTTTAGTAAATATAAACTGCTGAAAATACATTTCCCATCGGCAATATATAGCAGTCTTATGACTTCTGTCAGTGTCTAATGTCTGTCCAAAGCTTGTTGGAGGAGTTTTCATTCTCCTCTGACTGCATAACCCCTGACCCTCTGTCTGGACAGTGCTGATTGGCCCTGTGCCGATCACATGCACCATTTGAAGGAAAAAAATAACTCTTTAGCAATACACCTCAAACTGAGCATGTGCAGAGTTGTCCCCAAGGTTCTATATGGTCAGGAGATAGATTGGGGACAGTTAAAGACAGGGAGGATCAAAGACACAGGATCAAACAGCCTTTTTACACAATGTGCAGGCTTAACCCCTTAGTTTTCACAGTGGGTATAACAAGCATGCTTTACTGCAGATACACAATGATTTTACTGTTGTGGGTTTAGTAACATTTTAACCGCTTCAGCCCCGGGAGATTTTACCCCCTTCCTGACCAGAGCACTTTTTGCGATTCGGCACTGTGTCACTTTAACTGACAATTGCGTGGTCATGCGATGTTGCACCCAAACAAAATTGATGTCCAATAGAGCTTTCTTTTGGTGGTGTTTGATCACCTCTGCGTTTTTTATTTTTTTGCGCTATAAACCAAAAAAGCATCAATTTAAAAAAAAAAACAATATTTTTTTACTTTTTGCTATAATAAATATCCCCCAAAAAGCATTTATTTTCCTCGGTTTAGGCCGATTTATGTATTCTACATATTTTTGGTTAAAAAAAAACACGAAATAAGCGTATATTGATTGGTTTGCGCAATAGTCATAGCGTCTACAAAATAGGGGATAGTTTTATGGCATTTTTATTAATTTTTTTTATTAGTAATAGCGGTGATCTGCGATTTTTTTGTTTTTTTTGGGACACTGACATTTTGGGACCATTGCCATTTATACAGCGATCAGTGCTATAAAATTTCACTGATTACTGTGTAAATGACGCTGGCAGGGAAGAGGTTAACCACTAGGGTGCGATGAAAGGGTTAAGTGGTGTCCTAGGGAGTGGGGGGGTGGGCTTCAACTCACATGACAGCGTGACACAAGGCAGAACGGGGAAATGCCTTGTTTACGTACATAGGCACTTCCCCGTTCTGCGGCTCAGTGACACGATCGCCAGGAGACCGCCGGACATAGAGTTCGTCAGTCCGGCGGGCACTGTCGCGCTGTATGCGGCGGGCGTGCGCCCGCTATCCCCACCTCTTAAAGGGGACGTACAGGTACACCCATTTGCCCTCCGCTGCCATTGTGCCAGCATATATCGGCATGCAGCGGACGGCAATTGGTTAAAGTCAATTCACTAAATAACACACACTTATCACCTGGCAGTCAGTATCTTAATAACAATAAAGGGAACTCTACACTGGCCGGTGAGTTAAAAGTATGCAATGTATCAGTGGAAATGTTCTGCCCTGAGCTCAGGAATGAAAATGAATTGCAACATTTCACCAGAGTGAGTGTTTTGTGAATGAAAGCACAATAGAATGTTTTCACAGTTTGATAATATTTCTGTGTGCATTTATTTACAGAACGATCTTCCTCTGGTGTAGGGTTAGTATGTAAATACAAGATTGCGAAAAAAAAAAAAACCCGCCAAAAATAATGCTAAATTTAAGTGGTAAACGTCACAAAATATAAATCTTTAACTCATTCGGTAAAAAATGTTTGTTTTTTTGACTACAGCTGTGGCCAAAGGTTTGAAGAATGACACAAATTTTACAAAATCTGCTTTTCATGATGGCAATTTGCATGTACTCCAGAATGTTATCAAGAGCGATAAGATGATTTGCAATTATTGCAAGGTCCCTCTTTGCCATGAAAATGATTCCAAAAAAACATTTTCACTGCATTTCAGCCCTGCCACAAAAGGACCAGCTGACATGTCAGTGGTTCTCTCGTTAACACAGGTGTCAGTATTGATGAGGACAAGCCTGGAAATCACTCTGTAATGCTGATTGAGTTAGAAAAAACAGACTGGAAGCTTAAAAGGAGGGTGGTGCTTGAAATCATTGGTCTTCCTCTGTTAGCCATGGTTTCCTGCAAGGAAACATGTGCAGTCATCATTGCTTTGCACAAAAAGGATTCACGGGCAAGGATATTGCTGCTACTAAGATTGCACCTAAACCAACCATCAAGACTTTGAGGATGGCCTGGTGTCAAGAAGGGCAGCAAAGAAGCCACTTCTCTCCAGGAAAAACCTCAGAGAAAGACTGATATTCTGCAAAAGGTACAGGAATTGGACTGCTGAGGACTGGGGTAAAGTAATATTCTCTGAATCCCCATTTCAGTTGTTTGGGTCATCCCGAAAAAACCTTGTCCGGTGAAGAAAAGGTGAGCGCTACCATCAGTCCTGTGTCATGCCAACAGTAAAGTATCAGACCATTCATGTGTGTGTGTCATGTTGCTTCTCAGCCAAGGGAGTGGGCTCACTCACAATTTTGCCTAAGAACACAGCCATGAATAAAGAAAGGGGGGGGGGGGGGACATCCTCAGAGAAACTTCTCTCAACCATCCAAGAACAGTTTGACAAACCATGCCTTTTCTGGCATGATGGAGCACCTTCCCATAAGGCAAAAGTGATAACGAATTGACTTGGGCAACAAAACATTGAAATTTTGGGTCCACGGCCAGGAAACTCCCCAGACCTTAATCCCATTGAGAACTTGTGTGCAATCCTCGAGAGGCAGGTGAACAATTTAAAAAAGAAAACTCACAAGTTTTTACAAACTCCAAGCATTGATCAGTCACAATGTAGTAGTTGGTTGACAGCATGTGTGTACACACATTACAAAGGTGAACTTATCCTTTTAACCTCCTTGATGCCAAAAAGTGGCTGCAACTTCTCTATCGGGCCTGTACTAATGACCACTTGTCTAAGCCATTTCTCCCAGTTTTTGTCCTGGTCCTTGAGCCCCTGGGCGTTCTGATTAGAGAATCCTTCTGCGCTCCAGGATCTTAAAATTGGGACACTGGAAGAAAAGCCGTCCCTTCTGTTTTTTCACGAAGCGGGACGTTCCTTGATGGTGACTCTGGAGTTGTTTAGTACCATATGGGACCTGTTCCAGTATCCACATTACACTCTTACTAGACCCCCAAGCCCGGACATCGGCTTATCCCTTCCTGTTGATGTGTTAAGATGAATTTTCGGTGTGTTTGAGTTTAGGTGGAAGGTGATATATCCATCTTCCGGCCCGCACTTGGTACCCCCTGCTCTCGCTCCTCCCGGAACGGTGTGCCTCCTGGTCCAGTCTCCTGACTAACAGTCTGGGTTGCATCATTTTTCTTAAGATGATAATTCTTCTCAAGTTTAATTAAAATAGAAATTGTCTGATCTGGGTGCCAGGATCATTCTTATGGGAAATTGACCAGTGTGTGATGAAGAGGTCTGGCCCGTCCTAACTTTCGGATATATTTTTGGGCAGCGACTCTGGTTACAGTCCATTGGTGGTTTGCTTGCTCCTGCTCTAATGTGGCGGTTTGTTTGGAGGCTGCCTTTCTGGGCTTCTTCACTGAACTTCATAACTTGGTCTAAAGAGGGGCTAGGGCCTACAGAGTCCCACTAGGGCTACCCTAATGCCCCGTACACACGGTCGGACTTTGTTCGGACATTCCGACAACAAAATCCTAGGATTTTTTCCGACGGATGTTGGCTCAAACTTGTCTTGCATACACACGGTCACACAAAGTTGTCGGAAAATCCGATCATTCTGAACGCGGTGACGTAAAACACGTATGTCGGGACTATAAACGGGGCAGTGGCCAATAGCTTTCCTCTCTTTATTTATTCTGAGCATGCGTGACACTTTGTCCGTCGGATTTGTGTACACACGGTCGGAATTTCCGACAACGGATTTTGTTGTCGGAAAATTTTATATCCTGCTCTCAAACTTTTGTGTGTCGGAAAATCCGATGGAAAATGTGTGATGGAGCCTACACACGGTCGGAATTTCCGACAACAAGGTCCTATCACACATTTTCCGTCGGAAAATCCGACCGTGTGTACGGGGCATAAGTGGCTGGGCGATATCTAGACACAGGTTTCTGAGGGCTAATCATTTGTCTGCGGCCCAGCCCCTGTAGGGGAACCCCCTCCTCTGAGCCATTTTTGTACCATTCCGGCCCCCCAGGTCTGAGCACTGTATGTTGTCAAAGCGCTAGGTGACGACATGCCGGCTGGCTCCCTGCTCTTTTTTTCACAGCACTCTTAAGTTTTGGCTGCCTAGCTGGATGATGATCAGATATCTCCATTTTTAGACATGCTGCTGGTCCCAGTTTCTGCATACGCCAGTCTTCCAAGCTGACCCCATAGAGGAGCTGCTAGCCCAGGGGACCTGTGTAAATTCCTCTCCTTATGCACTGCCCTTCACTGTACTGATTCTCTGAAGGCTGAGTATTTGCGGGATCTCTGTAAGGGTGATATCCCAGCCCTGGATTGGGAGAACTGTCTTGAGAGGTGTTCTAAATTGGGTAGCTCCTCTAGGAATAAGGTAATCAAATAAAATGTGCCCTACCTTCATATGTTCTGGGATTGTCACAAGGTAACCTCCTTTTGGATGGAAGGATGTGTTCGACCTTGTAAACACTTGGTTGCAAATGAGCCTTCCAATGCCCTCTGAGCTGGCCTTTAGGTATACATGATGATGCTTAAAGACCACACCATGCTACATTGTTGATCTCTGGTCTGGCTTTTCATGCCCTGCTCTGCTCCCCTTTTCTTTTAGTTTTATTGTGTGTTTTGTTTTGCTGCCATTTTCTTACCCAACCAGAGGATTGCTTCACCTGCTCTTTCTACTTGTGGATTGTGGCTGCCTTCCATGCACTGTTTGTGTTTTTTTTTATTTTATCTGGAATATGTACGGTATTATACCATATTGCTACCTCTATACTGCCATGCCAATTTATTTCCTTGTTACTGCTTTATACTGGTTTTAGATCTTCAATAAAAAGAATCCTGTTTGGTTAAAAGAAAAATTATATATTTTCCTAAGGCTGGTTCTTAATTATGGGCTTTCTATGGGTACATAGTATTTCAGTAATACTTGGTACATTTTCAGTTTCTCATCTCATGTCTTAGGCATGATGAAATCCTGGAGAATTCCTGCTATGTTAGTCACTGCAGTAAAGGCCTGCAGTTTTACAGATGACTTGGAGAAAGAGGGAAGTAGAACTATGACCTAATCTGAGTCTTTTGGCAGTTTGAACTCTCTGTCAACTCTCGCAGACACAGTGCTGTTCAAGAGTTTTTAGAAGCATTTAAGTTACTTCCTGGTTTTACAGATGAAGAGGTACTTTAAATAATTAAATCCCTTAAAAGAGCCTCAGCATCACGTCCATATGGCTATTCAGTCCTCTATAACATTTTGCCTCAATATTGGTACCCAACCTGGTTCTACCTTTTCAATCGTATCCTTCGAGAATCCTTTTCCAGAAGAAATGCTGATGGCCAATATGTCCTTATTACACAAATCAAAAAAGGATCATACCCTAGCCCAAAATTGATGGGCCTATATCGATTATAAATACCTATCTTAAAACCTTAAGTAGATTGTTTCCACCCTAATCTCTCCCAATCAATCTGGTTTTATCCCAAATGGGCAAATTACAGATAACATTCAAAATTAGCTGCGAATATAATTCAGGGCACTAATTTCCATTCCCACGCGGTTCCCCTACTAAGCTTGGATGACCACAAAGCATTCGATAGTGTCACTTTGCAATATTTTTATCCTTTTACCACGTTATGACTTTAAACTGTATTTTCACTTTTACAGAAAATCTGTAAGGTGACCTTACACTGGTGCGATCACCTGCTGTCACACTGAAAAGCAGCTTCACCGGTCTGGTGATGTGGAATTCCAGCAGCTTTCCCTGCAGTGCTGAAAGTACAGGCTACGCGGCTTCTGATTGGTCAGCTCTGTTCATGTGATGGCGCTGACCAATTAGAATTCATGTAGTCCGTACTGGCAATAAGGATACAAGATTAAGCCACGGGGGTTTCAGATCCCCGGACCAGTGAAGCGGCTTTTCAGTGTCTGACAGCAAGGGATCGCGGCAATCTGGTCCAGTGGGACCAGGGACTTGCACTTTAAGACTAACTTCTCCATGGGTTTCAGGCTTTATACAACCTTCCACACAATAAAATTAGATTACCTGGCTGTAAGGGCTAGTTTACACTTGCTTCAAAACATGGCTTTGGACACGCTTTATTAACCACTTCAATACCCGCCCATAGTCGTATGACGTCCACAGATGGGATCTCCCATCCTGGGTGGGCGTCATATGACGTCCTGGGATTCCCGGCCGCCTAGGGGGCGCGCGCGCGCCCGCCGCGTTCCTCGGGACCCGGTGCGTGTGCCCGGCGGACATCGGTTAACCGGACCGGCATGTGGATCTGTGTGTGTAAACACACAGATCCACAGCCTGTCAGCTCTGAGGAGAGCGATCTGTGTTCCCAGAACGGAGGAACACTGATCGGTCTCCTCCCCTTGTGCGTCCCCTCCCCCTACAGTTAGTAATCACTCCCTAGGAAACATATTAACCCCTCCCCGCCCCCTAGTGGTTAACCCCTTCACTGCCTGTCACATTTACACAGTAATCAATGCAATTTTATAGCATTGATCGCTGTATAAATGTGAATGGTCCCAAAAATGTGTCAAAAGTGTCCGATGTGTCCGCCATAATGTCGCAGTCACGGAAAAAAATCGCGATCGGCGCTAAAAAAATAAATAAATATATATTTTTTAAAAATGCCATAAATCTATCCTGTATTTTGTAGACGCTATAACTTTTGCGCAAACCAATCAATATACGCTTATCGCGATTTTTTTTTTACCAAAAATATGTAGAAGAATACGTATCGGCCGAAACTGAGGAAAAAATTAGTTTTTTTAAAAAAAAATTGGGATATTTATTATAGCAAAAAGTAAAAAATATTGTGTTTTTTTTCAAAATTGTCGCTCTTCTTTTGTTTATAGCGCAAAAATTAAAAACCGCAGAGGCGATCAAATACCACCAAAAGAAAGCTCTATTTGTGGGGAAAAAAGGACGTCAATTTTTTTTGGGTACAACGTTGCACGACCGCGCAATTGACGTTTAAAGTGCGACAGCGCTGAAAACTAAAAATTGGCCTGGGAAGGAAGGGGGTGAAATTGCCCTGTATTGAACCGGTTAAAGCTCTCTGACTGCCAGTCAAAGCTCCGGTCACTAAATAAATACCTAGAGTTAGACTTACTGGTAAGGCTCCACCTCCGGAGGCAGGAAACACATCAACAGATCTTTAAAGGGCGGTTCCCGTCCCTTCTTCCTCAGTCTTTAACCGAGAACTTCCCTGGAAGGGCTTCTGAAACCGCAAAAACACTCGTCCAAAGTTATAACAGCATATAGGGAGGGAATCCCTGCTGTCCTGGACGAATCCTAGAAACAGAGTTACCGGTAAGTCTCTAACTCTAGTTTTCTCTAGTCGTCTATCCAGGACAGCACTAGAGGATCAGCGAGAACTTACCAGATTAGGGGGGGGGGGGCTAGCGCTTGGAGGACTTTTCTCCCAAATGCTTGGTCTTGCGATAAGGTCCAATCTCTATAGTGCTTCATGAAAGTCGAGTAGTTTGGACATGTTGCTGCTCGACAGATTTGTTCTGGTGTCGCTCCAGCTCGCTCCCCCCCAAGAAGCTGGTAGTGGCCGTGGGGGGAAAAGGGACTTTCTGTTTTTTCATAATTTTGTAAGCTTCCACAATAACTTGTTTTAATCCACCTTGCGATTGTGTTTTTTTTTTTTTGAAGCTTGGGACCCCAATTTTTTTCCCGTATGTAAAATAGCGCGTTGGATTTTCTAATGCTTTTCGACATCTCCAGATACTGTAAGACACAGGCTCTCACATCTAGTTGGTGGAATTCTATTTCCTTTTGGATTGGTGGGGGACCCACAAAATGACGGTAAAACACTTTCCTGAGTTCTATGGAATTTTGTCACTACTTTAGGCAAAAACCCTGGGTCTGTGCATAGCACCAGCCTGTCTTCAAAAACTTGCAAAAAAGGCTCTTTAATGCAAAGCGCCTGAAGCTCGCTATTCCAAAATCTACTAGAAAGAATTGTGTTTACCACCCTGTCCGAGAGCCCCTTAGACTTCAAGAGGCTTTGTTCAGACACCAAGCTGATCGTTTTAGAGTCTGTATTTCTGGTAACTGAACTGGGCCCTGGGACAGCAGATCCTTCCTCTCGGGCAGCATGAGGGGAGGCTCCTCTGACAGGCGTAACAGTGTGGAAAACCATGGCCTCTTCGGTTCCACCCACTCTTTTTTAATAGAGTCCGCCAGTGCACTGTATACCAGAAAAACCCTGGTTTGGTCATCCTTCAGGTCATGCAAAGACAAGGAGACCTGCTCTTCTTTAATTTCAAGCGTCTCGTAGATCAGCCCCAATAAGGCATCAACCTCCTCGAGTGAGAGCCTGTATATGGGTGAACTTGTCCCTTGGCTCGGAATATCTTTAGATGATGCCGCCTCACTTGGGTCATCCAAAGAATCTGATTCCTCTCCCCCTGATTCATCACCCTCCTCTGGGGCTGAAGCGGGGGGACTGTGGCTGGTTGCTTTTGGGGTTTCAAGGTTTACCAGCATTGTCTTAATGGTCTTCATTTCTTTCTGAACACCAGAAATCAATTTCTTGCAGGCCCCCGTGGCCTCCTTATAAACTAATTTGTCAATACGGGGTTTACAGAGGGGCTTGTTCCACCCTTCCTTCCTTAAATTTTGTTTGGAAGAGAGGGGGAGAAGAGGTGTCCATCTACAAACTGTGGTGCAGCATTGTTCCTCTGTGGCTGGCGTTTAAATAAAGTGCCCTGGCTCCGTTGTCCACGCTCGCCGTGTGACCAGGAAGTGGTCTGCTGGAAGTCCACGCCCTCCTCCTGTGTTCCATAGGCCGGAACACGAGGCCTCCGCCCGCCCCCCGCCTGACACGATAATCCAGCAGCCGAGCGAGGAACGCCAGCCCTCCCCGGGCTATCAGGGAGGAGGGCGCTGGCACCAGCTACATTTAACCTCGCTGGGGGATCCAGATGCCTGCCATCCATGCCGTCAGGTACGCAGACCTCCTTCCCCTTCTCCCATGGGCAGTCCCAGGTTCAGGGAAGGAGAGCTCCAATCCAGCCTCCTCCTCCAGTAGAGGAAACGCAAAGACTGAGGAAGAAGGGACGGGAGCCGCCCTTTTAAGATCTGTTGATGTGTTTCCTGCCTCCAGAGGTGGAGCCTATCTCTCTAGTGCTGTCCTGGACAGATGACTAGAGAAAAAATGGTTGACTTACAGTCCTGTTTTTCACCTGCTTTTGCTTGGTGCTTCAAGCGAGCTTTGCCATAGACTTCTATGGAGGCTTTGAAGGACCACTAAAGCTACATGGGGTATAATTTTTGAAGCAAAAGCAGATGTAAACAGGACTTCTAAGCTTACCATTTTATTTAGTGACCGGAGCTTTGACTGACTAGCGTTCAGAGAGCTTTAACAAAGCCTGTCCTGAAGCCAAAGCAAGTGTAAATGAGCCCTAACTCAGAGTTATTTAAGGTAGGAAGGGGGGCACGTGAAGGCTGCACTTTTTCTCTTTTGTTTGCACTTGCCATAGCGCCCCTGCTCTATATGAAAAAATGTGTCTTTATATTCTAAGGAGCAAAGGTATGACTTGTACAGATTTCTGACCTGTACTATTATATGTAACGCCCAGACCCAATTTACCACTTCTCACATTTTCTGGTCCTGTGATAAAGGATCCCATTTTGGCACAGTTTGCAAGTTCTCCTCTAGGATTGTGGGTAGACCGATTACACTAACCATTACCTACTTATCACACCTATTCCAGATATTCTTCATGCCTCAGAGAGGTTTATCCACACAATGTGTTGCCATCCACCAGGTCTTGCGCTTCATTGGAGAACCCCTGACATTTCTATTTCACAAATTAAATCTTGATTGAATTCCATTCTGCTTATCGAAAGAATTTTCTACACCCTACATCAGGGATATGCAAATGGTGGACCTCCAGCTGTTGCAAAACTACAAGCTGGAGGGCCGTAGTTTGAGGATCCCTGCCCTAGAGAATAAAACAAAATTGTGGTCCTACTTTGTTGCACTGTATTTACGCAGGTGTCTTAGAAGCGCACATTTTTTTTGGGGGGGGGGGGGAATACTTTTTTTTTTTTAATAAAAAAAAAAATTATATATATATATATATATATATCTATCAACAGTGAATTTACCCCAATTTATTTATTTTTTATATATATATTGTGAAAGATAATGTTGCGCCCAGTAAATACCCAACATGTCACACTTCAAAAGTGCGCCCGCTCGTGGAATGGCAACAAACTTTGACCCTTAAAAATCTCCATAGGCGACGTTTTAAAAATTTCTACAGGTTACCAGTTTTGAGTTAGAGGAAGTCTAGTGCAAGCATTATTGCTCTCACTCTAACGATCGCGGCGATACCTCACGTGTGGTTTGAACACTGTTTTCATATGTGGGCGCAACTTGCGTATGTGTTCGCTTCTGCACGCTTTACTTTTTTTTTTTTTTCCTTATTTATTTTACTATTCTTATACTGTCCAGCCCCACAGGAGAAATGACCGGATCGTCTCCGCCGCTACCGACAGCTCTGGTAAGTGGCGGGAGCCCCCTCACGCCCCTGATTTAAAAGTGCTCTTGTGGCGAATCCATCGCAGAGACCACTTTTATTTGAAAGCGGACTGCCCGCTGTTGAAGAGAATACCAGGGTTATGGCAGCTAGCTGCTGCCATAACAACGGCATTCCACTTCAAACAGCTGACATACGACAGTGCTGCACAAATACAGTGTGACTAAAATATTGCAACAACCGCCATTTTATTCTCTAGGGTCTATGCTAAAACATGTATAATGTTTGGGGATCCAAGTAATTTCTAGCAAAAAAAATACTCATTTTAACTTGTAAGCAACAAGTGTCAGAAAAAGGTTTAGTCTTTAGACTTTGTGTCAAGCCCTACGTTCCACAGCACTGTTTATTAGTAGGAGGTGAATGTCTGCTGTAGAGAAGCTGGACTCCTGAGCACATATGAAACATCAGGCAAAGTTTTATTAAAGTGTTACTAAACCCACAACAGTAAAATAAGGGGGGGGGGGGGGGGTTATGAACTGTTTTCATATTACTGGGTTTAGTAACACTTTAAAATAGAAGTCTACCTAAAATGTTTATATTGCGGTTTGTATCCCTAGTAGGTAGACTTTCTCACTTTTTATGTTTGCATTTACCATTTAGGCTATGTTTCCACTAGTGCGTCCCCAAAGTCGCGCGATTTTGCCGCGATTTTTACCGCGACTTTTTACCGCGATTTGAAGCAATGCCTGTATCTATGGACCTCAAGTCGCATCAAAGTGGGACCAAAGTAGTGCAGGGACTACTTTGAAGTCACTGCGACTTGAAGTCGCACAGATATGAACGGTACTCATTGTAAATCATGGGAAACAATTTGTCATGCGACTTTTCAGTCCCAAGTCGCATGAAAAGTCGCACTAGTGGAAACAGAGCCTTATACAGATAATGGGAAATGAGTAGGATTTGCAACAAAAATTCTCATTTTGGTAGAGTGGAAAAGGGAAGGACCCTTTTGACAGCATTTTTTTTTTTTTTGCTACTTGCGTTGCTGTAGGAAGGTATTTGCTTCTTGTCCTAGTTATTGGCGCCACCGAGAAAAGGAAGTGATTCTAGAGTTCTGATTGATTACTTAAAAATATTGCCATGTATCTGTGTTTTGCAGTCTTTAATTCTCTTGTAAGCTATTTCTTCTGGATTTTCTCGTGTATGTTGGAATGTAGGTAGAGCTGCTAAAATGAGAAGAATCAGACACTGGCCTGGATTATATATAGATTAGTAAATGTGTATGGTTTTATTAACTTCATTTAACGCTTTTAATTCTGAAGTATTGCTCCATACCATCTTTCTCTTTTTTTTTTTTTTTAGGTTTTTTTTTTTTTTTCTCTTGAATTGGATATCTAATTGCATTATACTGTGCAGTCATTGATTCTTCAAATTCCTTTTTGTATTTACAAGAGACTTTGGCTTTTATGTAATTATCCACTCCTCCATAGCAAATCATCCTCTACAAGTAAGGAGGATATTGGAATATGGGGGAAGGAGTTAATGGACTGCTAGGGAGCAAGAGTAAAAGTTGCTGACATAAAAGATATTGCATGGTTTAAATGGCTTGAAATTCACAAATGGTTTGGGGAGACAAGGCTAGCGAAATCACAGCTGTAATTCTCACAGGAGTGAGACTGTCCTGACAATTTTTAGCTCTTTGGTTTTCTGTAAGCATTTGTGTACTTCTGGATGAGAAATTCATTTTTTTTTTTTTTTCTCTCTGTGGGAGTTAACAGGACACACATAATGAAGTGTCTCCCCCAGGCAAAAAAATGTCCCTAGTAATGTTCCCACAATATTTGCACGTTGCAGTTATACACCTATATACACCTCTTTCATATGTTAAGGTTATAGAAGGAAGTTACCTCTTGTTGGTTGTGTGTGTTTTTTGTTTTTTTTTTTTTTTTTATTTCTGCTGTTAGCTGAATGTGACCTTTCCTGAGCTGGCCTGACAGCGCTGTTCAGGTTTGCACTGTTTTAGGTAGCATTGAAATGAATGGCACCTGAACCTGCATTTTGCAATTGTAGTGCATTTTGAAATTTCGGGCAAAATTGTAGCGATTCTGCTGCAATCACAAAGTGCCCAGGTGTGAATGGAGCCTAAGCCCTGGTTCCCACATATGAGTTTCTGGATGCGTTTTCAAGCGCACAGATTCACATGACTGGTTTAGATTTTATGTGGTTTTTTTTTTTTTTTTTTTATATTTACTTTTTTTTTGCATTGCAGTGGATGGGAGGTGGTTGTGGGGAGAGAGCCGGCAGAGTCACACCTGTACTGAAATCGCACAGAATCTTCAGAGAAACGCATGCCTCAATTGCATTGTGATTTTGCCACACACACGTGTGAACCCTGGCTAAAGGGGCTGCTTACCTGCAGCAGAGCTAAATGCAAAAAAACACACCTGCCTGGCTCATGGAACTGTATGTCCTAGGCGTCGGGTGAATTTGAGCATCCCTGGTATATACTTAAAGAACAATTAACTAATGAACACAAAAACCTACCCACAATGTGTGAATGTGTTATAAATCACAACTCTGCAATAGAGCTGCACGATTCTGGGAAAAATGAGAATCGCGATTCTTTTGCTTAGAATACAGATCACGATTCTCTCACGATTCTTTAAAATGGTTAAATTTAAAAAGAGAAAAATCAGCTGTAGACGACGCGTGCGCAATCAACACGCCGCTCGCTCCCGATGCTCGGGGCTGGTTATTCATTTAATACAGAAAGGGGCGGATGCTTTTCTCAAAGGTGCGGATGTATAGTTAACCATACATCCGCCCCTTTGAGAAAAGCATCCGCCCCTTGCTGTCTTTATAACCATATATATACATCCGCCCCTTTGAGAAAATATCCGCCCCTTGCTGTATTAAATAACCAGCCCCGCGCATTGGGAGCGAGCGGAGTGTTGATTGCGCTTGCGCAGTCCAGGCCGGCACTATGCTCTATGCTGACTGACGTCAGTTCCGGTTGCTGACGTCAGTTCCGATATCGGCGCCATTTGCGTTCCAGGCTGGTTCCGTGCTTCCGACTGGGAGATCCGGAAAATCGAGCTAATCCAGCTTGCAGATCGCGCGGGGGGGTGAATCGAAATCGCGATCTTATATACGATTAATCGTGCAGCTCTACTCTGCAATAAATAAAATGTAATCTGAAAGCTGGCAACATAAATGCCCACATAAAGATCTTAATAACAGGGATGTGCAATTTCTATTGACCCCCGCCCAGGACAAGCAATTCCAGGGGCCAAGCAGATAGTTTTGTTGTTTTTTTTCTCAATGTAGCCCTGCTGCGGGCAAGCAGCAGGGTTTACTCGTCGGACGGCTGCGCTGCCACCTGAATTCTTCCACACACCCTGGTAAAATGCCCCGCTATGTATCGCTCTGGCTTTGATTGTCCATCTTTGGGTCCAGGACTGGCATAGCAAGTGTTGCTGGGTATGGGGGAGGGAGGAGAGTAGACACGCATCTGCTCTCCTCCCCTTCTTGTTCCTAACCCAGAAGCAATGTGTATGACTTCACTTCTGGGTCCCCGTTGACAGTACCATCGGCCAGTATACCCGTTAAACTATGAAATGCAATACAATTTGCATTACGTTTAGTAGAGCACAGGAGAGACATCCAGGGTCTTTTAGACCTCTCAGCTCTGCTCTCAAGGGGAGCTTACACTTACACTACATTTTCCATAGACTTTTCGGAAATGTGCTTGTATGCATGTCGCATGGAATGGGGTGTGTGTGTGTGTTTTGTTTTTTTTTTTTTTTTTTGTGATGTCATTGATTTGAGAAATCTTAACAGAAATTTGATCCATTCACTACAATATAGCAATGGTTTGCTTTGTCATGGCATGGGGAAAGTAGGCATAATCCTGGCATTGGAGTTTAAGGCTTCATGTACACGGGACGTTTTATAACCTCTCCTGAGCGATTTAACTTGACAGATAGTAAGCGACGTTTAAAAACGTCCGTTATGCTAAGTTTAGCTCCGTTTGCGTTTTTAGAAGTGTTTTTTTTTTTTTTTTTTTTTTTAACATTGAAAGCAGTCAAAAATGTTTCTCTGTTAAAAACGCCTGTAAATGAAACGCGAGCTACCGTGTTTACAAGCTGTTACAGGCATTTGGTGTTTTAAATGCCTGTAAACATCCGTCCTGAATGCTTTTTTTTTTTTTCTTGCCAAAAAATGACCCGGTGTACACGTACTGATGAGATAACAGAGGAGAGTTCAGGGGCAGCTGGGAAAAAAAAAGGCCAACTGCTCCTAACTAACAGTTCACACAGGGGCGGCACGACTTGCAGGTCGCCTCACCGAGGCGACCTGCACACGACTTCCAGGGCGACTTGCAAAACGACTTCTGTATAGAAGTCTATGCAAGTCGCCTCAAGTCGCCCCCAAAGTAGTACAGGAACCTTTTTCTAAGTCGGAGCGACTTGCGTCGCTCCTATTAGAACGGTTCCATTGTACAGAACGGGAGGCGACTTGTCAGGCGGCTAGGTCACCTGACAAGTCGCCCCTGTGTGAACCGGCACTAAGGCTTCATGTACACTGCTGCTGGTAAACCGGACATTTGGGTGTTTTTTTATACTGCCCCTGAACTCTCCTCTGTTTTCTTATCAGTACATGTATACAGGATCAGTACATGTACTCAGGGTCGTTTATAGTCGTTTCTAGGCAGTTGAGTTTTTAGAAGCATTTTTTTACAAAGCAAAATAATGCGTTCAGTACGGTTGTTCAGAGGCATTTGAAAGCCAAATGCCTGTAACTTGTAAACGCGGTAACTCACGTTTTTCGTTTACAGGCGTTTTTTTTTTTTTTTTTGACTATTTGAAAGAAAAGATAAAAATCTTCTAAACGCAAATGTGGCAAAATGGACATTTTTAAACGTTTACTATCTGTCAGTTAAATCATTCAGGGAAGGCTGTAAAATGTCCCATGTACATGAAACCTAAACGTCTCTTTACCAGCAGCAGTGTACATGAAGCCTAAGGATATCATGTGCTCTGTTGACTTTAAAATTGTTAAATTACTGATTCAGCAAAGTAGGATATGTTTAAGGCTGAGTTCACACTAGCATTTAAGAGCAGGTGTTAAAAAGGCCCCTCAAATGCCTATGCACAAGATACTGTGGAACCTCGGATTGCGAGTAACGCAGTTAATGAGCGTTTCGCAATACGAGCAATTATTATTTTTTTTTTTTTTAAATCCTGACTTGGATTGCGAGTGTTGTCTCGCAAATCGAGCAGGATTCAAGCCTCTGCGGTGTGCAGTACCGCATTTGGCCAGAGATGTGGGGGCGCTGGTGACACTCAGAGCCGTTCAGAAGTATTTGGAAATACTCCGTCCCCGAGTGTTTCAGAGCGGTCTTCGAGTATTTCCCAGTCTCTCCGCCCCCCCCCCCCCCACCTCTGGCCACATGTGGTATTGCATGCAATATAAGTCAACGTGGAACAAATTATCTTAGTTTCCATTGACTTATATGGGGAAACTCCGTTCTTTGGATTACAAGCATTCTCTTGGTACGGATTATGCTTGTAATCCAAGCTTCCACTGTACAATAGACAGCACAGAGTACTGTTCACACTAAGCATTAGCGTCTCTTCAAAATTGAAGCCTCATGTCGAGTCAGGAGGCGTTTGAAGCCTTTCAACGCCTCCCATTCAAGTCTATGGTAACGCCTAACAAATGCTCTGGCAGGCGGTTGCGGAGCGTTAAGATTAGTTAATTTACTGTCATGAAATAGGCTTTAACTAGTCAAACGCTTCAAAACTGCTCATAGGGCATTTGAGGAGAATTCTTAACTCCTTAATGCTTGTAAAATGCCTGGCTCATCCTCATTGACGCTTGTCTAATGCCCATACTAACGCCATGCAAATGCTATAGTAGCGTTTGAGCGTTTGCATTTTAGTCAAGCGTGAACAAGCCCTTAGCCTCTCAAAAGAAAAAGGCATTGTAGTAACTGACACCTCTGCATTACATGTTTATTTAAATATACACGTGGTTTTTGTAGCAAGTTGCTGTTTTAGTTGCTTGAGGATGTGAAAAGTATGAAACGAAGCAGTAAAACCTAATGCTCTTTTCTCTGCAGTATGTGTAGCTGTAATGTGATGCTGGCTGAGAAGGTAGTGTTTTGGAGTGCTGCCCAGCAGGGTTTTTATTTCTGCCCTCTGAGCCGAGTACAATGCACATGCTGGTTGGGATAACATGGAAATTCAGTTTTGCTCAGTAGGTGCTCCTAAACATGAATGATATAAACTTGTAGAAGAACTCTGTTTTAAATGATAAATGGCACAAATACTGTAATGGAACTGTTAAAGCAGTATTAAACACAAAACCAAACCAGATGCACTAGCAGATTTAGATACTCTAAGGCCCCTTTCACACTTACACGACTTGTCCCACGATTTTGTACTGCAAAATCGTATGACAAGTCATTCTCCATGCTTTTCAATGACTACCATTCATATTGGCACGACTTTAAGTCGTGCCGACTTGAAAGTAGTCCCTGCACTACTTTGGTCCAACTTCTATGCGAGTTGTACTCCATAGACCTCAATGTTAAACCCTGAAGTAGCATGCAAGTCGTGCCTGAATAATATAGACACGACTTCAGCACGACTTTGTAAGCACAAGCCTGGCTCGCTGATCGGGAAAGGAAAACTTTTTTTTCCTTTCCCGATGAGCGACAGGCAGTGCTGACAGCTGTTTGGTATGACTCCAGAGGGGGAACTCCACGCCAAGTTTTAAATGAAAAAAACCGGCGTGGGTTCCCTCCCAGAGGCATACCAGGCCCTTAGGTCTGGTATGGATCTAAGGGGAACCCCCTACGCCGAAAAATCGGCGTGGGGTCCCCCCCAAAATCCATACCAGACCCTTATCCGAGCATGCAGCCCGGCCGGTCAGGAATGGGGGTGGGGACGAGCTAGTGCCCCCCCCCCCTCCTGGACCGTACCAGGCCGCATACCCTCAACATAGGGGGTGGGTGCTTTGGGGCATGGGGGGGGGCGCCCTGCGGCCCCCCCCACCCCAAAGCATCTTGTCCCCATGTTGATGAGGACAAGGGCCTCTTCCCGACAACCCTGGCCGTTGGTTGTCGGGGTCTGCGGGCGGGGGGCTTATCGGAATCTGGGAGCCCCCTTTAATAAGGGGGCCCCCAGATCCCGGCCCCCCACCCTATGTGAATAAGTATGGGGTACATGGTACCCCTACCCATTCACCTAGGGAAAAAAGCGTCAATAAAAAATACAGTACACAGGTATTTAAAATAATTTTATTAGGCAGCTCCGGGATCTTCTTCCGACTTCGGGGGGTCCTCTTCCGACTTCGGGGGTCTCTCCGGCGTCTTCTCCCGGTGTCCGCATCTTCTGCCGGCTCCACCGCTATCTTCTGGCGCTCTTTTGCCAGCGGTGGTCCGGACCTCTGGATCGTCTTCTTCCCTCTTCTCTTCCAGAGATGTTGACACGACGCTCTCTCCAGCCGGAATGGTCTCTGTGCGCTCCGCAACCGACTTATATAGGCGGTGACCCCGCCCCTTTATGCCGTCACAGTCCCTGGGCATGCTGGGATTGTGACGTTTTAGGAGGCGTGGTCACCGGGTGATGACCACGCCCCCCTATGACGGCACAGCCCCAGCATGCCCCGGGACAGTGACCTCATAACGGGGCGGGGTCACCGCCTATATAAGTCTGTTGCGGAGCGCACAGAGACCATTCCAGCTGGAGAGAGCGTCGTGTCAACATCTCTGGAAGAGAAGAGGGAAGAAGATGATCCAGAGGTCCGGACCACCGCTGGCAAAAGAGCGCCAGAAGATAGCGGTGGAGCCGGCAGAAGATGCGGACACCGGGAGAAGACGCCGGAGAGACCCCCGAAGTCGGAAGAGGACCCCCGAAGTGGGAAGAAGATCCCGGAGCTGCCTAATACATTATTTTAAATACCTGTGTACTGTATTTTTTATTGACGCTTTTTTCCCTAGGTGAATGGGTAGGGGTACCATGTACCCCATACTTATTCACATAGGGTGGGGGGCCGGGATCTGGGGGCCCCCTTATTAAAGGGGGCTCCCAGATTCCGATAAGCCCCCGCCCGCAGACCCCGACAACCAACGGCCAGGGTTGTCGGGAAGAGGCCCTTGTCCTCATCAACATGGGGACAAGGTGCTTTGGGGTGGGGGGGCCGCAGGGCGCCCCCCCATGCCCCAAAGCACCCACCCCCCATGTTGAGGGTATGCGGCCTGGTACGGTCCAGGAGGGGGGGGCGCTAGCTCGTCCCCACCCCCATTCCTGACCGGCCGGGCTGCATGCTCGGATAAGGGTCTGGTATGGATTTTGGGGGGACCCCCACGCCGATTTTTCGGCATAGGGGGTTCCCCTTACAACCCATACCAGACCTAAGGGCCTGGTATGCTCCTGGGGGGGAACCCACGCCAGTTTTTTTTTATTTAAAACTTGGCGTGGAGTTCCCCCTTATGATTCATACCAACTACTGTATGTTTTCATTTGTTAATGCCAAAAACGTGGCAAAGTAGTACTGCTCCCAAATCGCGGTAAAATCGTGCGACTTTGAAGTCGTATAAGTGTGAAAGGAGCCTAATAATAGTACTACAATAAATTGAAGCCAAACTCCAACTAACACCTTTTAGAAGTGGTTACAGCAACAGTATTCCTTTTGGGATAAAAAGTTTATGTAACCAAAAAAAAAAAAAAAGAAACTGGTCATTGTAGGCACCCCTGTCACTGGTAAATGGTTTGTCTCAACCCTCTAACAGAACAAACTGTCCTGCACATGTGACAGTTAAATGGAGTTACTGGCCAGATCCCTAGGGGAGATGAAGGAAAGCCTACAAAATAAAACTAATAGTTATCTACTTTAGGGATAGGCAAGCTGCAATATAATAGTTTGCATTTTGGGATTCATACAGCTTAGCCTGCATTTACAGTTGTGCTCAAAAGTTTGCATACCCTGGCAGAAATCATGAACGCTTGGCATTGATGACTGATCACACAAAAAAAAAAAAAAAAAGTCTTTAACCACTTCAATACCAGGTCTATTCTGGCACTCCTCTCCTACATGTAAAAATCATAATTTTTTTGCTCGAAAATTACTCGGAACCCCCAAACATTATATATGTTTTTTTTTTTATCAGACACCCTAGGGAATAAAATGGTGGTCATTGCAACGTTTTATCTCGCACGGCATTTGTGCAATTTTTCAAATGCCTTTTTTTTTTTTGGAAGAAAAACTGTTTCATGAATTAAAAAAAATAACAAAACAGTAAAGTTAGCCCAACTTTTTTTTAATAATAAGGTACGCCGAGTAAATGGATACCCAACATGCCATGCTTTAAAATTGCGCACACTCATGGAATGGCACCAAACTTCAGTACTTAAAAAATCTCCATATGCAACACTTTAAAAATTTTTACAGGTTACCAGTTTAGAGTTACAGAGGAGGTCTAGTGCTAGTATTGTTGCTCTCGCTCTAACCCAGGACATCATGACAGCGGGCAGTATTGAAGTGGTTAAGGATAGTGATCATATGAAGCCATTTAGGCCTTGTGCACACTGGACGTTTTTTGACATATTTACAGCAGCTGTTTTTGGCTGTAGACATATTTTTTCTACAGTCATTAAACTCTCCATGTTATCCTATGTGTCCATGCACACAGGCTGTTATCAGCCGTTTTGGGCAGTGGTGCTTTTGAGCAGTAAAAAAACCCAAAACTAGTGGATACTGAGAGATGTTTTTCAGCTGTAAAAACGATCTAACACGGATAAACACTCAAACGTCGCTCACCAGCGTTTAACGTTTTTGATCCATTGAAAAAAAAATATAGCGGTATTTTTTTTCTTAAAAAAAACACTATAACACTGGAAAACGCTAATAAACGCTATTGCAAAACCGTTGAAAAGCTACTGGTGTTTTTATAATGTTGTTTCAACGTCCAGTGTGCACGAGGCCTTATTATCGCTCAGTTTGGCTCCTTTTTAAATCGTAACAAATCGCCAAAATGACCCTGATCAAAAGTTTTCATACCCTGGAATGTTTGTACGCACACGTTGTTAATTCTCCGTTACGAGCGCTAGTTTACAAGACTGACCGCTTCTGGCTCATCCTTGCATGCGTGTTTGTACTTTGGGCTTTTGTCCGATGGACTTGTGTACACACGATAGGAAAATCCGACAACAGACATTTGTCCGCGGAAAATCTGACAATTGTCCGATGGAGCACACATACGGTCGGATTTTCCACCAACAGCCTGTCACCACACATTACCCATTCGAAAATCTGATCGTGTGTACGCGGCTTTAGAGTGAGATTTGGTGATTCTTGTTGGCGGAAGCGATACCTGAGGGCAATGCAAGCCCTACTCCTGTTTTTTATTCATTTTGTGGATCTGTGCTTCATTCATCCCTCAGCTGCTTCTTGTACATTACCCCATCCGCCATCAAGGTGCCAGCTCTGGTAAGCAGCAGCAAAGCTCTGCCTCTCCACCAAGATGGCTGCCTCCTCACTGACATGATCAAAACAAGGTAAGTATGTAATAAAAGTGAGGGCCAGATCAGCTGCAGAGAGCCTACAGGCAGTGTTGCTGACTCATTTTTTGCCCTCTGCTTTTTTTTGCCACAGATTCCACAGTTCATGTTTTTAACACCCTAATAGGTTTAACATCCTGGCCAGGATGTCAGGTTGGTGATTGTCAAATGCTTACTGTATCACATCAAAGATCAGGGTTTTGTCAGTTGTGGTTATTACTATGAAACCGATTTATAGTACACACATGCTAATATCTGAAGAGGTTTGAACTGATTTGTGGTTAGTCATCTTTATGAATATTAGATTAGAAGACAGATGATTGGAAGACTGACAGCAGGTGCAGTTCCCTTTTTCTATATGTAAAGGTGTGGCTGGGATGCCGTATCAAACATAATCACGGCATCGGGTCAATTGGTACAACATTTGGTCTGTCATAAGTTTGTGGGCGTTTGTAGTTTTGAATGTGTTTGCTTACCTTTATGCTCTTACATTTATCTTTTAAAGAAAGCAAATCCTTTATTTATTAGAGCTGCATGATTCTGGATAGAGTGAGAATCACCATTGTGTTTTTTTTTTTTTTTTGCTTAGAACAAAGATCATGATTCTCGCAGCGTAACATCTTTCACGTTATACTAAAAAATTGGGCTAACTTTACTGTTTAGTGTTTTTCAATTCACTAAAGAGTTTTTTTTTCCCCAAAAAATTGTGTTTGAAAGACCACTGCACAAATAAAATAGTGTGCCCTAAAATATTGCAACAACCGCCATTTTTTTTTTCTCTAGGGTCTCTGCTAATTGTATAATATATATATATATATATATATATATATATATATATATATATATATATATATATATATATATATATATATATATATATATATATATATATATATATATATATATATATATATATATATATATATATATATATATATAATTTGTGTGTGTTTGGGGAAGTCTAAGTCATTTTCTAGCAAAAAATACTGATTTTAACTTGCAAGCAACAAGTGTCAGAAAAAGGCCTGGTCTTTGAGTGGTTAAACTGCCTTCATTATTTACAGACCGATGTTCATTCCTTCGATCTTAGGCCCCATGCACACTAGTGTTTTTGTTTTTTTTTTTATCTAAAAAAAACCACTGGAAAAAACACTGGATAAAAAATGCTGTTAATAGCTTTTTGTAGTAGCGTTTTAGGAGCATAAGCATTCTATTGCAATTTTTGCAGTTATGGGTAAAAAAAAAAGCTCAAACGCTATTAGTAGCGTTGGTTTTTTAGGAGCGTTTCTGCTGGGAAAACACTCCAGGATACTACAAAAACTTTCTGCTCCTAGACGCATTAAACATTAATCGCCTAATGTAGCGTGCATGGACTCATGGGATAACACTATTTGGCTTCTAGGAGCAGAAAAAAATGCTAATAGCTTCTTGGAGCTAGTATGCATGGAGCCTAAAAGAACCAAAAGATACCAGGAAGACACACTGGTATCACCATGCCTAGGAGAACCTGCAAGAAGCCCAGAAGTAAGGCAGGCCATAGGTGATTTTTTTTTTTTTTTTTTTTTTTTTCGTCCAACCAGTGTGTTGAACGAAAAAAGAAAAATATTCAAATCTCTAACACAAAGCTATTTTTATTCTGACAGCGGGAAGAGTTCACCATCAGAATACAATAATCAGTGTTGCCGGCACTGAGCGAATGAACCCCCCACCCCCGATAGGTTAGTGTTGTACAGAAGTCGATTGAATGGTTGACTTGTGTACAACCAGCCTGCCCATAGATGGATCGAAATTCGGCCAGTCCATGCTGAACTGGCTGAATTTCGAACCATCTACATGCCCAGCTTAAAGTGATTGTAAAGGCAGAGTTTTTTTTATCTTAATGCATTCTATGCATTTTTTGGAGTATTTGGGGTTATGTATTGAGCACAACCGGTCTCCTTTTGCAAAAAAAAAATGCATTAAAGTGGTTGTAAAATAACTATCCTCAGATAATACATAAAGATCAAACACATCATCCTATATAAGTTGTACCTGTTTATCTGCAGTCTTCTCTCCGCTACACCTGTTCAAAGTCCTGAATTTAACAAACTTGTCTGAGCTGTCAGGAAAATGGGGCGGGGGGCTGAAGTTACACTCTGTAGCATTCAATGAGGAGAGATGATTGAATGTAAGGGACCCCCCTCCACCCAGGAACAGATCCCTCCCCTGTCACCTTTTTTCTCTTGGTGTCAGGAAAAACTGTCAGAAGTGGTTCCTGCTGATAGCAGAGGAACGAGGCAGCAGACAGAAATGATACTTGGTGCTCTTAATTGAGACAAGTACACACTTATAGAGGGATATGCTTTGTTCATTTTTCATGTCTGAGGTTTGCAACCACTTTAAACATAAAAATGTTCTACGAAAATGCACTAAAAACACATGGTTATGCTGCAGCAGCTTTGTGAACCTAGTCCACGTCCTCTGTATTAGATTTCATTACTGACATTACTATTCTTGATGCCCCTTAAAATCTTCACTTTTGTCTAACCTCTAACAAAACCACAGTTGTAAGTTTTTGTTGTGGCTTTGCTAATAAGGTGAAGGAGAGGTTACAGTGTGTGGTTTTCTTCTTGCACGTGTTGGTTCTAAACCAGTGTTTCTTGACTTTTTTTTATTTTTTTTTTCCAGTTGCGGCACTCTTTATTATTCTGCATAATCTTGAGGAACCCCATTCTAAAATGTGAAAACAATAGTTTTACATATTGCAGCAGCGCCCACCAGGGTGTATTTGATTTAAATCCACTAGTAAAAAAGGCTTGATTTTAATCGACTCAATTTAAATCAGAATTTTGAAAGAGCAACTGTCATCTCTGTCCCGTAGCGGCTCCTCCTCTGACCCGCTGTTGACTCACCGACAGTCCCATTCACTTTAATGGACCGGCTGGTGATGCGGCAGTGACACAACAAGGTGAGGAACGTGAGTGGATGCCCACTAACAGGCGCTGCCATGATGGATCTGCAATGACAGGTGCTCTTTAAATGTAAGGACTTATTCTTGCTTGTAGTTAGAATCTTTTATATTTGCAAACAAAATGAAGGTTTCCTATTTAGAATAATAAGCTATCAGTAAAACAGCGATATCAGAACTGATTCAATCATACAATTTGTAGTGTGCATAGATTTGCAAAACAATGGGATAAAGGAATATTCCTGAACTTTGGTTTATCTCATGGTTACTGTGACATTGTGTGAATGCATCAATGTAGTGCATGTTATCTCAGCTCGCAGAGCTTGGATTCATTGAATGAGTTTACCAAAAATGTAAATATTGCAGAATGTACAGCCTCCTGCTACATAACGAAGCTCCATTTCATGCTGAATAAACTAAATTATTAATAAATCTTGCATAGAAAAATATCTTTAGATAGATTTTTACTCCAAAAGCATTTTATTAAAAAAATAAGATTTTTATTTTATTAATTTTAAAGCATTGATTTTTATCTACCCTGGCGCCCACACATGTGGGCCATCCAAAATTAGAGGTGTGCTGATGAGAAGGGGTAAACCAGGATGCTGTGCATGAACCAGTTCTCCTTATCAACCAGTGATGTCGGCTGTCAGGATACCAGTGGCTTGACCCACCCGGTGCCCAGGGCTGTCAGGATACCAGTGGCTTGACCCACCCGGTGCCCAGGGCTGTCAGGATACCAGTGGCTTGACCCACCCGGTGCCCAGGGCTGTCAGGATACCAGTGGCTTGACCCACCCGGTGCCCAGGGCTGTCAGGATACCAGTGGCTTGACCCACCCGGTGCCCAGGGCTGTCAGGATACCAGTGGCTTGACCCACCCGGTGCCCAGGGCTGTCAGGATACCAGTGGCTTGACCCCCCGGTGCCCAGGGCTGTCAGGATACCAGTGGCTTGACCCACCCGGTGCCCAGGGCTGTCAGGATACCAGTGGCTTGACCCACCCGGTGCCCAGGGTTGTCGGGGTACCAGTGGCTTGACCCACCCGGTGCCCAGGGTTGTCGGGGTACCAGTGGCTTGACCCACCCGGTGCCCAGGGTTGTCGGGGTACCAGTGGCTTGACCCACCCGGTGCCCAGGATTGTCGGGGTACCAGTGGCTTGACCCACCCGGTGCCCAGGGTTGTCGGGGTACCAGTGGCTTGACTCACCCAGTGCCCAGGGTTGTCAGGGTACTAGTGGCTTGCCCCACACGGTGCCCAGGGTTGTCAGGGTACCAGTGGTTTGACCCACCCGGTGCCCAGGGTTGTCGGGGTACCAGTGGCTTGACCCACCCGGTGCCCAGGATTGTCGGGGTACCAGTGGCTTGACCCACCCGGTGCCCAGGGTTGTCGGGGTACCAGTGGCTTGACTCACCCAGTGCCCAGGGTTGTCAGGGTACTAGTGGCTTGCCCCACACGGTGCCCAGGGTTGTCAGGGTACCAGTGGTTTGACCCACCCGGTGCCCAGGGTTGTAATGCTGCAAAGTTAAAAACTGTGGCAGTTTGTTGCAATTTTCAAGCATTTTGCCAAGTTACCGCTGAAGAACTCGGAAGGCACCCTGGCTGATAAAGGCTGATCTATTCACTAAAAGTACTGTTACTGAAGAATTACCATGACAGACAAACCCTATTTTAAAAAGCAAATCACATTGGCCGCTACCAGGTTTCTCTCATGAAAGTTGCACATTTGCGTTTTGCTTATGGCTTTTGTCCAGGATTGGGAGGACCCACAGGGCTCAGGGGAACATTTTAGAAAGGGGAATAATGAGTGTCTGCAAGCACCTTACATCCAGATTTTTCCATAATAAGGCATCTTCATGTGCTTATCTTGAAGATCACTTTTCTTTTAAGTGCAGGTTCTCCCCATTTTTTTTTTTTTTTTTGGCCTCTAGCACATATATGTTAAGAGTTGCAGCTTGTGTCTAGGTTGGGCTTTTAATTAAAGCTTTTTACCATAATGAAGCATACGTACAGATTATCACTTCACAAGCTTTAATGAAATATCGGTGCTGTGCTCTGGTGTGATTTCATGTACAAGTATCATTTTAAGTCCACTGCTGCTTGTTGGAAAATATAGTTGGCATGTAATATTTTCCAAGCTTGGCATAGAATGAATCGCTGTGTTTTTTTTTTTTTTTTTTTTTTTTTTCCTGCAAAATTCCATCACTAAAAGAATTGTAGATTTCTTATCATGTTAGAGATGCTTGTTATATATAATAATGTCCTGTACCAGAGTGTGAGAGATTATTTTTGTAGGATTACAGAAGTATAATACAATTTTGTCACTGAAGTCCAGCATTCCACCATGGCGCACAAAAGGAGTGGTGTAATAAACAAGCAGCCAGCACACTTTCTTCAGAACAAAGGGTCATGTTGCTGGAGGGTACTGAGAACCTGTCGGTGTGTGCTTTCCCATGTATAAAGCTGGCCATACACTTCGGGTTTTCCTTGTTTTAGCTCTGCGATTCCTCGATTTCACGTAAAGGGGTGGATGGATAAATCTGCAGTACCGTCTGTTGTATTGTGACAGCTGGAACCCATGGCAAACAGTGGCTGCATCTGATTGGATGCAGGTGCTGTTTGGCCAAGTATTTTCTGATGGGTCCTTCAGCAAGTCAATTGAATCAAAGTTTGTCTTGCTGGGTGGTTTTGTCTGAATTGGCTGAAATTTGATCAATGTATGTCCAGCTTTAGTTTGTAAGCTTTTTCCTTTTACTTATGTGGCCTCTTTGAATCGACTGAGCTCGAGGTATACTCCTTATCACCTCTCTCAACCTGTTAAACTTGTTCAACCTGTTCTCATTCATTTGAAAATGGAAAAGTGAAACGGTACTGTGTACAACCTAAATTCTAAATAAAGTTAGTGTTGCTAAACCCAGGACCCTGCATTCATCATTATATCTGGCCTCCCATACTATGTAACATGGCAATGCAATGGTTTGAGTAAATATAAACGGATAAATGCCTTTTCTGATCAGCAGTATACTGTATAGCAGTCTTGTGACTAAGTGTCTGGTTAAAGCTTTGTAGGAGGAGTTTTCAATCTGCTCTGTCCCATCAGGCTGCAGGACCCCTGACTCTGTCTGGACAGTGCTGAACAGCCCTGTGCTGATCACATGCACTCTCCCCAAGAAGAAAAGAACTCTATAGCAATACACACCAAACTGAGCATGTGCAGCTTGTCCCCTAGCCTCTGTTCTATCATGAGGTGAGTTGGGGACTGTGGAAGAAGGGGAGGATCAAACAAGACAAGATCAAATAGGCTTTTTACAGAGTATTAACCCGTTATGTTCCAGTGAGTATAACAAGCATGTATTACAGCATATACAGACTGATTTTACGGTTGTGGGTTTAGTAACACTTTAAATGTCCTGAGGTTTTCTTTTGGGTGCAAACCACTTCCTGTAAACATTACATTAATCTGTTTTTTTTTTTTTCCCCTCCACTTCAAAGAGCTAAGAGGGAAGACACATTAAGGAGAGATATCAATGCTGCTCACCCCAATATGGACAAGAAAAATGGGAAAAAGTCCCCCAAGCGGGGTTTTTAGGCAGCTAGCTATAGATATGAGCAAGGCATTAAGTAAAATATTAAAATTCTTTATTGAAGGGTAATGAATAAATGTAACAACATATAAATATAAATTTTGAGCTCAAGTGGGAAAATACCCATACCAAATACATATAATAGCAAACATAGGTTATACACAGCATGTGATAAGGCTATTGCATAACAAATGTGACGCGTTTCGACCCATGAATTTTGGGGTCTCTTCAGAGGATGAGTTTGCTAAAGAAAAAAGAAAAATTTATAATAGTATGTCCAGCTTATTTAAAAGAATTACAGCATAGGCAAGTTTGTTTAGTAACACTTTGCACATAATTACCACTGAGTTTGGATGTACCCCTCGATCAGAGCCTCCCCACATAGCAGCCAGACGATCCAGTGTGCCCGCACGTAGCAGCACCCCGGAAGAAGGGGGAACAGGAATCCACTTGATATGGCTTGCAAGGAGTCACACGTGTAATTGCCCCCCCCCCACCAACGCGCCACGGGGGAGGTGGGGCCGGAACCTACGAAAATTGTCAGAGCGTTGGCGTTGGCTAAACTTGATAATTTTTTTTTTCCCCCAAGCATGGACTAAGTGCTTGACTCTGGGGTCTATACTTGACAATCACCAATTTAAACTTTGTCAAATGTCAGTTGTGCTGATAGGTTATTCTAGTAGGTTTATAATGGAGTTCAATGCTGTATAAGTGAGTCAGAGAGTTGTTGTGAACTGGGGCACAACATGTGTGCTGTAATGAGACATTACATTGATCAAAGTTACTGCCAGACACCCCCTCCTCTGTTTTTGTTTTCCTTTCCTTTTTGCTAATCTTCCTTTATTCATAGTGGATGTAGGGGAGCATTGTTCTGACTGGTGCTGTAAAATAGTTGTTGAAATGCTGCTGGATAGTTAAAATAACTGATTCCCTGTGTGTCTTTTTTAGCTGAAATTACCATACATTGACAAAATAGCGGTGTGTTGCTTAGTTTAGAAACTTTGTGCCTTCAATATATTTATTTTGCTAGTAAAGGTTTAGCTTATGGGAAAAATAAAACTGATGTGTACGTTTTTTGGCTTACATTTTATGCTGAGGTCAAAGGTTTGCTGTCATACCTGTAACAGCTGCAGGGGTGTAAGCAGAGCCTGGAGGCTGAGTAACCCCTGATCTCATGCAGAGGAACTTGCTGTAGCCGGGTAGTGCTTGGTGAGCTAAATATAGAGACTACACCCATCCCAACAAGTTATTCTTTGCTGAGCCTAGCACAGGCTATCAGTTGCAATTGTGAAAGAGTACAAACAAAAGCAAGTTGGAAACAGCAGCTTGTCATTTATTAGAATGTCTCATTACTTGAATACTTGGGAACAGAAAATGAATGAGTCACTACAAGTTTTATTGATGGAGTCAGAGTTGTTAGTAATTCAATTGTGAGGCAAATAAGCTTTATTTCATTCCTTCTTGTATTGCTTGAGCTAGAGAGGGGGCTTCTATTGACCACAGTTCTCCTACTTCAAGCTCCTCATAATATTTTGTTAGAAACTTTGGTATCTTTCAACTAATTGGACACTGTTTGTGAGATATACGGAAACTGGAGCAGAGGATAGGCATACAGCGTGTTAACCGGATCACCTAATCTTAAAGCGCATTGCTGGGCAAAAAAAAAGTTTTTTCCCATGGAGTGGAGCTTTGCCTGCAATGCACGGGTTAACCTCTCGTTTTGGTCTAGGGGAGAGGAAAAGGAGATTTAATTAGCTAATCCTTCGATCCTCCTAGCACAAGACTGGTCCGGCATCCCCTGCTCCAGCATTTTTGAGTTATGGACTGCTCTGACGTCATCAAGCCCAGAGCAGGTTCCATAGACCAGGTACAATCAACCACTGGGCTGTAAACAGCCATTTTCTGGTGGACGAAGGTTTGTTCAAGTATAGGCTTTTTTTGTCCCCTAGATAAAACTAATTACTAATTGCTAACTTAGCATTGCTAATTAGATAGGAAGGTATATTTTGTAACATTATTTTTTTTTTTTTTCTTCATTTGCATCCTGGTTTCTGGCCTAGGCCACAATGAGGTCATATCAGGACATGTACACAGGGTTGTTTTTATAGTCCTTTCTAGGCAGTTGTGTTTTTGAAGGCTTTTTGTGGAACCCAAAAAAAAGCGTTCAGAAGCTGTGTTTAGAGGCATTCTAAACGCGTTTAGGCGTGTTTTCGTCTAGTAGCGTTTTTAAAGGGAAACATTTTATTTTGAGCCTGGAAAATGCTAAAAACACACCACAAACTCTATTATAACTGTATGCAAGCTTGATATGCCATGTGAGATTCCCCTCATCAGCCAATTATGCTGTACAATACACAACTTGCATTACTTGACACTGAGGTTGAATGGGAATTTCACTCACCCATCAACCGTTGAGAATGTGCGAACTAGACGGGGTCTAACCTTTTCCAAGAGAACGTCAAAGGTGGTAATTGACATGCATGTAAAATTTAAAAAATTTCTCTGGGTAATTATGCAGCTGAACATATGAGAAAAGTATCCTGTGGACATGCGTTGAGCCATCAATGGATGTGTCCAGTAGCGAGAAAATCTCGTCCTCTCACGCAATTTTCTACGTCTTTGGAGCCTCAGCAAAAGCAACTCCAGGAGCATTTCCTCACATGCTCATCATGGGATTCATATTAACAAACCAACCAAAAAATAACAGCTAGCTACAAGCACACTGCTTTCTCAGCTGCTACTTCCACTGTTCTCTCACAGAATGGCTGAAATAGTTAATAAATGTGTTCAGTGCTTTCTAATCATTTGGGAAGGTCTCCTTACGTTATCTTTAGTAAACGCTTCTGAACGCAAACGCCGCTAAAGACACGTTTTTAAACGTGGAATACTAGCTCTAGTGATCCAGTGTATAGGAGAGGTTGAGAAACGTCCCGTGTACATGAAGCCTAAGAATTACACCCCAAAACACATTCTACTACTCCTCCCAAGAATGGCAATACCACATGTGTGAGACTTTCAGTAACTCTTTGGGGTGATCAGGGCTCACTAATAAGCAATTTGTAACACTGTTCAAAGGTTTCTTTCATGGAACCTTGTTTACTACTGTGATGCTGTAATTGGTCACATTGTATTATGTAATAGCATTGACCGATCACACAGTAGTAGGCAAGGCATCATGAATGACAGCCTTGCTTATAGCTGTAGCTGTGATTGGTCACACCGATCATGTTACCAGGGCTGCTCACAGTGGTCTGGTATTGTGATCAGTAATCCGCTGTGCCCACAGTACATATAGTGCTGATGCGCACCTGGAACTAGAGAGCAAGCGCCTAGCCGTTCAGCTACATTGTCCGGGCGTACAGTGGTTAAAGTTGGTCAAAACCCATAGAAAAAAATGAAATATTTTGTTTCTTGCAGGTCCTGGATATAGTGATTTGATGTGAGTGATTTTTCTTCTGTGAACTACAAAAAAACGTCTTCTATGTAATGGAGAGGGGTGTATGTGCTTGTAGCCCAAATTGGATCAGCAGCCTGGGGTGACAAAGCTGCTGCTCCTCCATAGATGCAGCGCAGTAAGTAAGCATTGTGACCCTAGGAGAGCCGGCCCTTAAACATTGTCCAGCCTGCCATATAATATGTACATGTGTAGAATGTAAAGGCAATGTTGGCAGGTTTAATTGATAAATTCTCTGCACCTAAGGCAATTTGTGATGGGTTTTTTTTTTTTTTACATAGAACAGATCCATCATGTTGCAGTATTATAGCCTGTTAATTAATATAAAATATATTCTCAAGCTGAAAGCATATCCTTTAAATAACTCACTGGAGCTAGCCAAGAATCTAGTAAGTGCTAATCTATGTAATGCTTTTGCCAGAACAGCTCCTTCTCTTGAAAAACTTGTCTTGTCATTGTTGGCATAAAATTTTGGATGTGCTTATGTCACCCCACTTCCACATTTGCCTGCGCAGTGGAACATTACGATGTACTGTAGATCCTATATGTCTTAAGCTTTTTGCTATAGCATTCTTGAACAGCTGCCCAATGTAAGAGTGCTTGTCATGCCCTTTAATGGACACATGTTCTCTGCAATATTAAAGTCCCTTGTTCATCACTTTATAGCCATAGTAGTCTGTCTGCTCCTATTGTCTACACACTCTTCCAGCTCCCCATACATTTCATTTTTATCCAATACTTTTGAAGTGATTTATCTTGAATATTCCAGCCTAGTAATGTGGCAAACATTTTTCTAAACTTCCTTTACAGTGATAGTAGGTTGTGTTGGACATCACAACTATATGCTTTTCAGTATTTCCTCTAATTAGAGCTTAGTATTACCGGCCTGTCTATTTTCAGATCACTAATATTCTGCAAGGCTAATATTCTTTACGCAATAAATGGTTAAAGAGGTCCTAATTGAACCGACAAAGGTTTTCTCTGTTTTTACACAAACACTTTATAAACCGTACTTTAAACTGCAAGCAACCTTGAATAACTGTTTACTATCAATTGTCTTGATTACATGGCACACAGATATCTGATATATTGTTACTGCTTTGAGCTGCACTTTAAGGCCCCTTTCACACTAGATAAGCCCGATCAGATCCGGCTGTCTGTTTTTCAGGCGGATCCAAGCGGGCCACTCATTGACTCCTATGGGCAGACGGATGTCAGCGGAGATGTGTCTGCTGACGCCCACCTGCCATCCGATCCAATCAGATCCGCTCAAAACAGACGTATGGCGATATGTTCACCATATGCTAGCTGTTTGACATGCCAAGCATAAGTTCTTAGTGCAAACTGCTTCATATGATAGGTCTGTCTGCACTTCATTTGGATAATGTGTTGGCTCTGAAGCAGGCCATATGCTGTGTAACCTGTTCACAGTGGAGGCTTATATTGGGATTTAAAGTGCATGGAATCCCAGTGTCATCATTTGCATGTCATTAAGGTTTGCATAGTATAATGGTGTGTCTAATTTTAGAGTGTTTTATGTTCTTGCTTTGCACTTGTGTATCTATCTAAAGCCACTTTTTTTTTTTTCTTCTTTTTTTTTATGTTGGTGTAGGGAATGTTTTTAAAGGAGAAGTACAGCCAAAGTTCATTCTGCACTCTTGTGACCCATTTTGAGCTGACAGCGGGCTGAAGCCTTCTGTTGGCTGACGTCACTGAGTCAGTCCAGGCTGGAGAAAGATTGTGACCATATGGTTGGGATCCACCCAGGACCGGCACCGGGCTCAGCCTCTCAGCAAGCCGCTCCAGTGGCATTGAAACTGGACTGCTGAACACCTAACCCTGCCCTTAAATTGTAGGGTCAATGAAATCGCACTGTGTGAGATGGCCAGACATTCCTCCTGTTGAAGTGGTATATGGCATCTCTTGCTTTCTTTTGGCTCTCAAGCCATAATATATGCTGGAACCTGCCAGACTGATGACAGGCATATGTCTATTCTCTCATTGTTCTCAAGAGAAAAGTATTCTCATCTATACCCAGCCAGGAACCATATTTTAATATGTCCTTTAGACTAGCAAAGTGTATGCTGGTGTAAGTGCAGTCTGAGATAACCTAAAAGTTGGATGTCCTTTTTGGATTTTCTGTAGAAGTATCTGGTTAGAGTGGAAATACCGAAGCTGCATTTGATATAAAGCAGATACTTTTAGATAGTATTCAGTGTTCTTCCATCTGAGTTAGAATCCCTTTTTGAGAGTATCTATAAATTTTATAGCTTCACATTGTATATCTTGAAGAGATTGGTACGGGTCATGCTATTTTTATATATTACAAGTGATTAGATCCTGATGAATCTCTGCAGGCGGAACTTGGCTTGGACATTTAGAGTTTCAATTTAAAGATTTTTTTTTTTCTATTGGCTGTGAATTTGATTACAAAAAATTTAGGAGGTCAAACTGAAAGGTGGTAAATACTAGACCATTTAACTTGGGGGTAGGAAGATGCGTAATGCTAATTTTATTTTTTTAACTAGTTAACTGCACTTGAGTATTCATTTAAGTGGACCAATTTAACAACAGTGCCTGGATTTCAACTTCATCTGATCTGACAGTGCCAGACCTCCTCCGCTTGCTGAGCCATCCTGGAGAAATAATGATTAAGCTAGATTGGATTTTCCTGGATGAACGCTATTTTGTTCAGAGATAATCTGGTGGCAAAGATCTTTCCTTAACCAAAGTTTTCACATTTAGCTAATCGAAATTGGCATATTTTGGAAATATTTTTTGGGGTCTGTGTGTCCTCATTGAATTTTTAATGTCTGTAGTTTGTGCAAGATAAGCATGTGCCAGCTTAAAGAATGTTACCCCAACATTTCATATTCCTGATATGTGACTGCTGTACCATATACATATATACTATATGAAAAATTATCCTGTTCTTTTTTTGTATTGCTTCTGTTGTGTGAAATACCTGATGTACCTGTCAGTCCCTCTGCTTTCCTGTTTCAAACTGACCACACAAGGCATGTGAGTCCTGCTGTCTGTGTCAATGAACGCAGCAGTGAGGCTCGGGAGTGAGCACAAACAAGTGCCCCAATGGGAAGCTGCTTTCCATGTGGGCATTGGACAGAGGAGCCAGGAGCACCGTCGGGGGACCCAAGAAAAGGAGGTTCGGGGTCACTCTGCAATTTCTTTGCACAAAGCAGCTAAGTATAGAAATGTGTGTGGTGGTTTTTTTTCTTTACAATCAACTGTCATGGTTTTTAAAGATGCAGGCCGCTGTGAGGCAGTCCTGATCTTCCTTTGTTATTGAGTCACTGACCGAGCAGGTTTCTGCTGAAGTCTGAAAACTGAAGCATTCAATTCTGTGTGTGTGTGTGGGGGGGGGGGGGGGGGAGAAATTTGCTTGTCACTCTGAAACTTGCCGCAAGTGTCAGTTTACTGGAGCTGTGAAAAATGATCGCCCTTGTTTTCTCAGGTTAGGGCCAGTCTGACGGGCAATCTGGACTTGGTTGGCTTAGGACATATTTGAGAGCACAGTTTGAAGACGTATTATTGGTCCATTTCCTGATAGATGAAAATGTATTGTACAAATTGATGCTTGTTTAACACTGCAGTGTGTGCAGTCAGTCCTAGTGAGAGGTGCCAGAGCCCGCAGTGCCTTTTCTTGTGAGAAACTTGGCTTCGGTTGCTTTTTCAGTGCATTTATGTTGCTGCTGCCAAACACATTCGTAGCCGTGGCAAAGTGTGAGCAACGGAGATAACGGCATGCCTGCTGTCCTCGGATATCAGCAGGCATGGAATGTGTGGGGGAGCCTGCTGTTCTCATTGGCTCAGTGGGCTGTCTGTTCTTTTGGGAGGAAATGGGTGGTACAGTAAACAAGCCTAGGTTTCCCTGGCAACTTCCCTCCTTTGTGGCAGACTGTTGACCTTTTTTCCTGCAAAGAAGCTGGCTTTTGGGACAGATGGATTATTTATTTTTTATTGTATTCTATTAGAAGTGGTTGGGTAAGTTTTTTTTTTTTTTTTTTTTTTTTTTTTTTTTTTTTTTTTTTTAGTATGGTTTTTCAGCATAAATTTACATCAAGGCATAAGTGTATAATAGTTATGGATTCTTTGGTACATCTGAGTTTTAAAAAGGTGTGTTTTTAATTGGGTGTGATGAGACGAATTTCTATTACGGTTAGCCTGTCAGATATTTATCATGCTTTACATTGAGGTATCAAAGGTCTTTTGTGAAGCCACAACCCCTCCTTCCCCTTGTACATTGATGTGGCCTTGTTCTCAGGGATAAGCCTTGTATTAGTGGAAGGTAGAGGTGTTTAATGTCTCAAGAATATCATGGTTTTTATTTTTGTTGTTCTCTCCTTTCCACCCTGCAAAATATTAATGTAGTGCCTGGTCTGCTTTGTCTGTGGTACTCCATGGCCCTCAATTCAAAAGTGAGTGAGAGGCCAGTGTAATTTTATGGCTGGATGAAACCGGACTCCAGAGCCATTTACAACAATTACATCTACTGCAGCAATCCATTCAGAATGTCTATAGGGCAGTGATGGCGAACCTTGGCACCCCAGATGTTTTGGAACTACATTTCCCATGATGCTCAACTACATTGCAAAGTGCATGAGCATCATGGGAAATGTAGTTCCAAAACATCTGGGGTGCCAAGGTTCGCCATCACTGCTATACAGACTCTATATGGCTGTAGGGTTTTGCCTAATCACCATGCCACTAAACTGACTGTGACTCAACCAGGCTTACTCTAACTTGGCCACATGTGAAACAAGCTGTCATTGAGCCCACGTAACTGCCCTGGTCATACTCGTTGCCATAGGACGACTGGCATGCATGGTCCCTGCCATAGGACGACTGGCATGCATGGTCCCTGCCATAGGACGACTGGCATGCATGGTCACAACTCCACTTCAAGGAAAGGCAGACCCTTTCACATGCACTTTTGTTTCCATTACCGGAACTTCATGAACTGGATTTAAAGCAGTATTAACCCCAAAAGCTAATCTTATATTGCAGCTTACCAATTCTTAGATGTGATGATGGCTGCATTGGTTTACATTTTTAAGGCTTTTCTTTCCTATATTTTCATCTGGTGATCTGGCCAGTAAGTCTGGTGTTTTTCAAAAGGGCAAACTCTCTTGAAGATTGTATCAGTTAAGAGGGATGAGACAAACATGTTAATACTGACAGGAGTACTTAGAATTATCCGGTTTTATTCCTTTTATGTAAAACCTTTTATCCCAAAAGAAAAAAGTTTGCTGTAACTGCTTATAAAGTGATTGCTGGATCTAGGCTTCATTTTGTTAGTGTACTTAAATATGCTAGTACATCTAACCTTGCCCTCCCCCCTGACTGACAGTGCTGCTGTCCAGAGGTGCCCCCTGTGCTCATTCAGCCAGGGTGGGGGCACTCTAATACAAAAGGTGTGTTACTGGCCAGATTATTAGGTGAAAACAGAGGGGGGGGGGGGGGTAGGTTAAAAAAAATAAAATAAAAATACAAACGAAGACAGCCAATGATGGGTAAGCGCAGTATATAAAATTTTTGATTTGGGGTTTAATATCGCTTTATCGTCTTCTGATTGGGACCATTCACTTTCATGATGGCGCTGTTATTTGTACTGAAGACTGCTGTGTGTTTGCAGATCTTTGGGCCCAGGCCTTGTTTTTTAACAGCAGAAATAGCTTCCTCAGATTTTCTCCCTGGGAATAATTAGAGTGAAGTGGTTTATGCATGATTTTATTTGTTGTTTTTCCTTTTGAATAATTTACCATTACAGTATTTAGTCTGCATGCTTCAGAGTGTACACAAAGCAATGTTCTATTCGGATAACTAACCTGGAATGAAAATGGCTTTAAAATAACAGCTTGGAAAGCTTTGCAGTTCTGCTGGTTATGTGCATTTTAATTAATTCCCACTGACATTTATTACTGATATATAAATATATCTGGCTGTTAAAGGGTTGTAATGCAAGTCAGTGTTTGTTAAAAACCGCTGCAGTGGTATAAAATACTGCTGTTTTTATTGCTAAAACTTGCAATGAAACCTATAGAGATCGTCCACTTCAGTACCAGACACTTTCACCCTCTTCTGCCCTGACCGTTTTTGAATATTCAGTGTTGTCATTTTTTATGACGATTACTCAGTGATGCAACATTGTACCCAAATGATATTTTTATAATTTTTTGAGGCAGTTGATCCCCCATGGGTTTTTATGCTATATAAACAAAAACATACCGAAAAAAAAAGTAGTCTTCAGTTATAAAACTTTGCAAACGAACAATCTTTCTGCGTAGATTTAGGCCAAAATGCATTGTATATTTCTTTGGGGAAAAAATAACTCAAATCAGTGTATGTTTAGTTTTGTGTGGAAGTGTCTACAAACTATGATATATACAGTAATATATTTGAGAATTTTTCAGTACTGATGTACTGACTGCTTATCTCATTTGAGGCCCTGAAATTCCAAGACAATACAATACCCCTCAAATGACCCCCCCGTTTTGGAAAGTAGACAGTTCAAGGTATTTAGTAAGAGGCATTGTGTTTTTTTGAAGTTGTAATTTTTTGTCAGTTTTTTTTTATTTTATTTTATTTTGGAAAATTAAGCAATTAAACAATGCCTGGTACACACGACACGTTGGTACAGTGATCTCCCCACTGTGGTGCTATTGTGTTCCGAAAGGGGAACTCCCCCACTGCCAGAACATACCAGTCAGCACTCACAGCCATTGGCTGCAAGCACTGATCGGATGCTGTTTTTCCAGCATGTCTGTTCAACAGAAGCCAAACAGGCTGTTGTGCACACGGGCCGAATGTTGACTGGTTTCTATTGAACTAGCCGATATTTGGCCCTTGTGTACCAGCCTTAAAATTTTAGCTAACTTGTTTAAAAGGAGAACTTTGTAAACTTATGTCACACACAGCATATGCATACTTTTAAGTACACCCCAAAACGCATTCTGCTATGCCTGCCGAGTATCGGGATACCACTTGTGTGAGACTTTAGGTGCCTGAACTGATTCTGTACCAGATATTGTATCTTGTGTATCAAACAAATCAACTAATTGTATCAAAAGCATTGTACTGTAATGGTTGCCTCCAATACCCATGGTCAGGGAATATAGCATCACCTATAGCAGTCCCAATTTCTATAAGCCAAGCAAGCCTAGCCTAATGCCGTGTACACACGGTCGGACTTGCCAATGGGATAACCTCCGCCGGCATTTCCGACTGAAAAATTTAGAACATGTTCTCTATCAAAGTCCGTCGGAAATGCCGACAGAAAAAGTCCGATGGGGCATACACACGGTCAGAATATCCGACCAAAAGCTCCCATCGGACTTTTTCCTGTCGGAAATTCCGACCGTGTGTACGGGGCATAATGGTATGTGATTGCCCCCAGAAATGCCAAGTTCACTGGCCTGGGAAGTACCAGAAAGTCAAAGAAAGTAGTACCTGTGGTTCCAGGAGTGCAATCATCTGCAGGGACATGGTCAGTGCAGATGGGTCAGTTTAGGCGCAGGCAGAGACCTTTTCAGCAAACTGGGAAAGAAATGGTCCAGGCAACAGGCAGAAATTTGGTCAATAAACAGGTAAATCAGGAACACTGATTCTAGCTACACTGGCTGGTGTGGTGGTGATCTGCAGGCATTAGTCAGATATCTTTTTTTTTTTTTTTTTCAGTCGGCGATTCCCTGCAAAGTAAAAGCAACCATAGCGGCTAATTAGCTGCTTAATTGCTTTTACAGATGGCAGGAGGGTACTTGGTGTGGGCCAGATGGTCCACGACTAGCTCTATGACCCTCGGAGGCTGGAAGGGACGGCAGATGAAAACCCTGTGTGTTCTTTTTTTTTTTTTTTTTTTTTTTTATCTCAGGTGTTCCAGCATAGAGGAGAGATCTGGGGACTTAGACTCCAGATCTCTCCGTTAAGAGGACCTGTCATGCCCTATTGCAGTGGAACCTTGGATTACGAGCATAATCTGTTCCGGGAGAATGCTTGTAATCCAAAGAACTTGCATATCAAAGAGAGTTTCTTCATAGAAGTCAATGGAAACGAAGATAATTTGTTCCGCATGGACTTCTATTGCATGCAATACCGCATGTGGCCAGAGGTGGGGAGCGCCAGAGAGACTGAGATCGCTCGGCTGCACTTGGAAACCCTTGGAAAGGCTCGGGAAGTAAGTGTTTCCGAGAATTTCCAAACGGCTCCAAACCTTTCCATGTCACCAGCGCCCACGTACTTCTAGCCAAATGTGGTACTGCACTTGACAACACTCGCAAACCGAGTCAGGCTTTAAAAAAAAAATTAGTAGACAAAAATATATGAAAAACCGTGCTAAGGAAACCAAAGAAATTTAATCAGAAGTGATGGCAAAAATGTTTGGCAACTAGCCATCATATTGGAAGCCGCAATTAATATGTACAACATCAATACACACATAGATAAGAAAATATAAAAATCGCGCTACCCAAAACTAAACCTTAATCTAAATGGTGATATATAGCTGATATGTAACATAACACACGCTTTCCCTGATCCTCTGTGATGGGGGATCATGGTGTTCTGGTAAGAGCGCATTCCTGTTGATTCCGGTGGTGGAATTCACTCAACATTCGGAGACAAGAATTCATTTATCGTTTGTTCACTCATTGATGGACTTTATATTACTCACTGGTGTATAGCATATCGCATTGTGCATTGATTACTGAGCACTTGATGTCAAACATTTTATTTTGACGTCCGTATTATCTGCACTGTTTATGAATTTTACTATTTGTTTTATATTATTTTTGGTCCACATCTATATATCGCCATATAGATTTAGGTTTAGTTTTGAGTAGCGTGATTTTTAAATGTTCTTTTTTTTAAAAAAAAAAAAATTATTGCTCATATTGCGAAACGCTCGCTAACTGCGTTAGGAGGAGCCAGAAGCGTCGATGGGGGACCCCAGAAGAGGAGAATCAAGGCTGCTTTGTGCAAAACCATTATACAGAGCAGGTAAGTATAACATGTTTGTTATTTAAAAAAATAAATACTTTAAAGACTGTGCAGGGAAGATCAGCACCTGAACCCAGAGAAGGTGGAGGTTGATAGACTGGAGGTAAAAGAAGGCATTACAATTGCATTGAAAGTAAACTTTTACCGGTATTGTGCATTATAATTTAAAATGATCATATCCATGGAAAAAAAAGTCTCAGCTTTTAGTACTACATTAATATAAAAGATTTATATCTCCCTTCCATCTTTCATATAGCATGACGCCAAGTTATAATGCCCATATATCCTACTTATGGGTGTATTTATTATATATATGATATAAATAATATGTTATTAATTTCACTGTTTCACAGTATAAACGGACCCCTTATAGTAGCGATTATCTGCTGTTTTTGTACTATAAAGGGGTCATTTTGGTAGTTTTAACACCAGGTCTTAGGCCTGGTTCACACCTATGCGATTTTTGCTGCTTTTTTGCAGAAACGCATTTAACATGGATTTCTATGGAACACGTTCACATCTATGCTTTTTTTTTTTTTTTTTTTTTTTTTTTTTTTTAGTCGCTGCATATTTGGAAAGGGTCAAGGACTTTTTTCAATGCAAAACGGTGCCTTGCTTCTTTTTTTTTTGGTTTAATAGACTTCAATGGAGAAGCTGCAGAAACGCATGTAGTGCGTTTTTGCAGCAATTTGCATTTTTTTTAATCTTCCCAACAACAAATTGGCCAAAAGAAAAAAGCTTGAATGCAAAACCCAAATCACAGCAAAATCGTAAAAGCACTGCAGAGACGGCTCAAAAGCAAACTGTATAAGTGTGACCTGAGCCTTATGCTGGCCATACACATCGATTTTCGGAATGAGAATATTCGTACGAAAAAAAAAAAATCTTTGTACATTCACTGAATGAAAGAATGTAATTTGAAAATTTCACTCACTTTTAACATTCAGAAATTACATTCATTTTAAAACTGAAGGAAAACATGCACTGTCTGAAAATCGACCAAGAAGTTTTCTATTCTGTCCCTTCGAATTTTCCCGTCACTGTGGTAAAAAAAACGTCGATTTGACCCCACTAATGATTTAGAAAATCGAACGAACATTCTTAAAAAAAAAAAAAAAAAGTTATTTTAATCACTTTCACACGAATGGACCGTTTAGGTCCGCCGACAAAACTGACAGGCGGACCGGAACAAGCGCTATGGAGCGACGGATGTCATCGGTGACATGTCCTCTGACATCCGACCAGGTCCGATCCGCTAAAATCAGACAGATGGCCCTACGTTCACATCCGTCCCGATCGGGTGAGATCTGATGAAAATGGACATGCTGTCCGTTTTCGTCCAATCTCTCCATAGCAACCAGCGGCGCTCGACAAGCCCCTCCCCGCTCAGTGAGCAGAGAGGGACCTGTCATCCGCCGGCTCAGTGGAGATCAACTGAGAGATCTCCCGCTGAGCTGGCAGACTCCGTGGTAGCAGATCCGCTTCGTGTGAATGAGGCCTTAATAGATTATGAAAATATTTGTTAGTTGCAGCCCTATTCAAGTGTGCAGACATATTCCACGTTGTGTTAAACGACTCGGGCCTTGTTTTCTGCTGTGTTCATACCTGAATATCGCGGTCATGTGAGCATGGCTTCATTGTAGTAGTTTAATTTTCCTTCAGAAAATTTTCCCCATAATTTCCATGCCAGATCCTGCTTGGAATCATTTTAACAGAGCCGTTTTTCACTGCTGTTAAATATTGCACTGAAGTTCATGGATGGAATTCTGCTTTCTTTGTATATATGGTGTTGCTTTTTGAATTTAATTGGTAAATGGAGAAGAAAAACATTTCCCCAGGACTGCTGAATAAGCGTTTTCATACTATTAGTTTCAGGAATAATACTCCCCTGTAAACCATTTGGTTTTAATATGTGTACACTGCCATTCCTTGTATAATCAAGCCCTTCACCTTTCTGTAATTTTGAGAAGTTTCCAAATCAAAATAAAGTGAGTATGTGTGTGTTTTCCAGTTGAAGCAATTGGAAATACTATAGGATCAGTAAAAGCAGTTTATACATCTAAAACAAGATCATGCAACAATTGTAGAATTTCTTAGAACACACAAACCTAAAAACTGAGCAAAGCAAACACAAATGTCTTGATAACCTGTCAGAGTGTGGGATTTTCTTAATAGGTTAAAACACCTGTGTTAGTCAGGAGCAGGTTAAATAAATATTACCAATCCAGCTGGCATTGTAATGAACAGCACCCAATATGCAGTTTAATGCCCAACAATTTTTATTAGGCTTACATAACTACTTTCCCTCACTGCATCAACTTCATTGTCAGCACATCTAAGAGCCATGCTACCATTGCACAGTGGGACCCCCCCCCCCCCCTCTTTTTACCAGTTAACCACTCCAATACCCCAATACCAGGCACTTTCACCCACTTTCTGCCGAGGCCAATTTTCAGCTTTTGGGGCTGTCACACTTTTGACACTTGTGCGGCCATGCAACACTGTACCTAATATCACATTTTTATCTTTTTTTTTTTGGTAGTATTTAATTACCACTGTTTTTTTTTTTATTTGGCTAAATAAACATAAAAAGACCAAACATTTTGAAGAAAATAAAAATGCGTTTTTCTTTGTTAAAAAAGTTTGCAAATCTTCATAAATTTAGGCCAAACTATATTCGGATACATCACATTTCTTTTGGTGAAAATAACCAAAACCAGTTTTATTCTGTAGGGAACTTGGTGTCCACAGATATACATATCTGAAAATCGATCAATCCTGATGGCCTATCTCCATTTATTGATGCCCAAAAATGCCAGGACAGTACAAATACCCAAATGACTCCTTTTTGGAAAGTAGACAGTCCAAGGTATTTAGTAGGAGGCATAGTGAGATTATTTTATTTATATATATATATATATATATATATATTTATTAACCAGTGCACGACAGCGTCGTCATACAACTGGTGTGGTGGCAATCGGGGACACTGACTCATGACTATGTAACAAACAAAAGTAATTTTTTCTATTTAATTTTTTTCACACTGACCATAGCAATACAGTGTTACCATAGTAAACACTGAGCTACTCTGGAGAAGTTATCAGGATCACATGGTAGCAGCACTGATTAGTCATCTGCTGTGTCCAGGTGTTAGAAGGCTCCACCGCGTAGCCTGGGAGGACGTCCTATGATGTCCAACCAGAATAAGGAAAGTCCCGCCAAGCCGTCATTGTACTATAGGCTGTGCAGGGACTGATAAAAATCAGTCTTTATATGCAGTAAAGCATACTTGTTATACTCACTGTGGAGCCTAAGGGTTTAATCCTCTGCATTGTGTAAAAAAGGCTGTTTGATCCTGTATGCACAGATCCTCCTCTTCTTCCACTAACTCCAGAACATGTCCGGATAAGACTGAGCCTTTGGAGTCGGGCTGCACATGCTTGTTTGGTGTGTATAGCTAGAGATGTTTTTTTTTTTTTTTCTTTGGAGAGTACATGTGATCAGCAGAGGGCCAAATAACACTGTCCAGACAGAGGGTCAGGGGTCCTGGATTCTGATAGGATAGCTCAGTGCAGTATGAAAACTCCTACAAGCTTTACCAGGAAGCGATAGAAGCCACAAGATTGCTAGATACTGCTGATGAGAAAAGGTGTTTAGATTTACTAAAATGATTGCATTTCCATGCTCTGTGTACTGTGGGAGACCAGATCTAGTGCATGCAGGGTTCCGGGTTTAGTAACATTTTAAGATCTCAGCAGTGAAATGAGCAATAATTGGCACGTTTATCTAAATGAGTATAAGTTATGAGAACCATGTCCTTGTAAAGTCATGGTTAAACCTCTTGTTTGCACATTACCTTAAAAGGTCAGTAAAAGATTTCCATTTTTTTGGTGGCGAGTTAAAACACCTGAAGACAATTTCTTACACCATTTAGATACTCTATAGGCATCTAGACGAGCTCTCTGTGTAAGAAGACCTGAAGGGCCTAGTATGGATTTTGGGGGGACCCCCAAAGGGCCTGTAATGGACTGGGGGGCGGGAACCCATGCCTTTTTTTTTTTTTTTTTTTCAATGAGTTTTATCTATATTGCCGAGGCCCGACAATTCATTACAACCGCTATCAGTTTTAAATGACTTTTTTTTTTTTTACCTTTTTTAGAAATGTCATTTTGCTGTCAGACTGTTCTAAACACGGGAAACATGCACCACTTTACAGGCATACTATAGACACCCCTCAGGCACGATATTTAAAGGAATATCTCATTTGTATTGTTTCACTTTAAGCATTATTAAAATCGCTGCTCCCGAAAAACAGCAGTTTTTAAAACTTTTTTTGCATTGATCCATGTCCCCTGGGGCAGGACCCAGGTCTCCAAACACTTTTTATGACAATAACTTGCATATAAGCCTTTAAAATGAGCACTTTTGGTTTTTCATGTTAGTGTCCCATAGACTTTAACAGGGTTCCGCGGCTTTCGAATTTGCCGTGAACACCGCATATTCGTTATTCACTGAACAACCAAAATTCGGCACGAACTGTTCGCCCATCCCTAATTTCCTGTATAGAGAATTGAGCTCCCAGGTGGATGGGAAGAGCATTATGAGGACATCTCATTTCTTGAGCATACAAAAATATAAGAAACCAGATGTTGACCTGCCCACCAGACTCCACCTTTACCTAAAATCATCGCACTTTTTAAATTATAGTAGATTAACTTTTTTCTTGCTTTGCTTGTGTGAAATCGGAAGATTTTGCACTTGAAAAGAGGAATTTTCCTACAAACATAAATGGCCAGTTGGCTATAGAAGTAATTGGTGCCGGACGTAAGGCTAACTGCAGTCTCATTATGTATATTTTATCAAAATGATTGATTAACCACTTCAGCCCCGGAAGAATTTTCCGCCTTCCTGACCAGAGCACTTTTTGCGATTCGCCACTGCGTCGCTTTAACTGACAATTGCGCGGTCGTGTGGCATTGTACACAAACAAAATTGACGTCCTTTTTTTTTCCTCCACAAATAGACCTTTCTTTTGGTGGTATTTGATCGCCTCTGCGGCTTTTATTTTTTGCGCTATAAACAAAAAAAAGCGACAATTTTGAAAAAAACCGCAATATTTTACTTTTTGCTATAATATCCCCCAAAAATATATAATAAAAACAATTTTTTACCTCAGTTTAGGCCGATATGTATTCTACTTATTTTTGGTTAAAAAAAATCGCAATAAGCGTATATTGATTGGTGTGTGCAAATATTATAGCGTCTACAAAATAGGGGCTAGTTTTTATGGCATTTCTATTTTTAATTTTTTTTTTTTTTTTATTAGTAATGGCGGCGATCTACGATTTTTATCTGGACTATGACATGGTAGACAGATTGGACATTTTTGACACTATTCTGGGACCATTGTCATTTATACAGCTATCAATGCTATAAAAATGCATTGATTACTGTGTAAATGAAACTGGTAGTGAAGGGATTAACCATTAGGGGCGGTGAAGGGGTTAAGTGTGTCCTAGAAAGTGGTTTCAACTGTGGGGGGGGTCTCACTTGACAGCAATCACTGCTCTCGATGACAAAGAGCAGTGATCTCTGTCCTGTCACTAGGCAGAATGGGGAAATGCTTTGTTTACAAAAGCGTCTCCCCGTTCTACCTCTCCGTGACACAATCGCGGGCACCCGGCGGATATCGAGTCCACGGGACCCACGGAGACGGCTGCGAGCACGCACCCGCAGCACAGCTTCTTAAAGGGGACGTACCTGTACGCCCTTTTGCCCACCAGCACCATTCTGCTGACGTAAATCGGCGTGCGCTGGTCGGTAAGCCGTTAAAGGTACTTATAGTGCCTTGAAAAAGTATTCATTGACATTTTTCACATTTTGTCATGTTACAACCAAAAATGTAAGTAAAAAAGAAATTGTGCTAGGTGCTAAACAGAGTTAATAATAATAATGAAAATACAACACAGTGAAGGAAATCCTGCAGCTAAAACACCATAACCCCAATACACGGGCTCAAGAAGGTATGTCAAAACTAACAGTGTAGCGCTGGACTGGTGATATAGTGAACATATATATTATGAGCACATGTGAGTTATTAAATCATGACCTAAACTTATTCCGTCATAGAATAAATACAAAAATAGTGAAAATCACATAAGTAATAATGATTGTTAATGTGAGTCCACGGTTTAGCTCCCATGGTTGAGACAAAGGATCTTCCATTCTATTACTAGAGTAGGACCCACTAATTCGGGGTACTTTGTCGCAGGATTTGTGGCTTATTTGTGCCTGGCCCATCCGGAAGAAGCACTGAAGGAACCCCTGGGAGCATTCCCTCCATATTGGTGTCCCCGTTGCTGCGGACCATCTGTTTGGCGAGGACAGCGGGAGAACAGCCTAAGGCTCGGTTCACACAGGGGCAAAACGACTCTGGCCGCGACTTTGCGAGGCGACCTGGACACGACCCGAGGGCGAAACCACAGCGCGACTTGGGGTGACTTCAAGTCGCCTCCAGGACAGGCGACTTTCCAGTGGCCAATCAAACTACAATCAGCTCTGGGGGAGGGAGGGGTTTGCTTGAAAAAACCATCTTCTCTTCCTGTGAAGTCGCTTCACTATAGACCACGATCCGACTTGTAGGCGACTTCCATTGAAATCAATGGGTCGCCTTGAAGTAGTACAGGGACCTTTTCTGAAGTCGGAGCGACTTCAGTAGCGTACATTAAGACGGCTCTCATTCACTTCAATGGAATTTCTGATGTCAAGCGACTTGAGGTCTGACAAGTCGGATCCCAAGTCGCGGTAGTGTGAACCGGCACTAAGGAATCTATTGTTAATCATCTCCGGGAATCTATCTTCCACTACTAAGCCTGTATTGACCCCCCTGAATAAGGGCGGTCGCAGGCTTTCCGGTAAGCCTCCAATTTTACCATCTGGTGGTGGGCTGCACTAGCGGTGGACCCTGCAATAGCCTTTTTTTTTGGATTTATTTTTGCACTTATGAACTTTATATTTTTCATTTTGCACTTGTGTTTTCTTTGCATACACCCCTCTAGGGTATGGACTCACATTAACAATCATTATTACTTATGTGATTTTCACTATTTTTGTATTTATTCTATGACGGAATAAGTTTAGGTCATGATTTAATAACTTACATGTGCTCATAACATATATGTTCACTATATCACCAGTCCAGCGCTACACTGTTCGTTACAACCAAAAACGTAAATGTATTTTATAGGGATTTTATGTGATATACCAACACAAAGTGGCACATAATTCTGAAGTGGAAGGAAAATGATAAATGGTTTTCAGTGTTTTCACATTTGTAAAAAAAAAAAAAGTGTGGCTTGCATTTGTGTTCAGCCCCCTTTATTCTGATACCCCCAACTAAAATCTAGTGGAACCAATTACCTCTAGAAGTCGCCTAATTAGTAAATAGAGTCCACCTGTATGTAATTTAATCTCCGTATAAATGCAGCTGTTCTGTCTAGCCCTCAGAGGTTTGTTAGTGAACCTTTGTGAATAAACGGCATCATGAAGGCCAAGGAACACACCAGACAGGTCAGGGATAAAGCTGTGGGGAAGTTGAAAGCAGAGTTAGGTTAAAAAAAAAAAATATCCCAAGCTTTGAACATCTCATGGAGCACTGTTAAATCCATCATCCGAAACTGAAGAGTATGGCATGACTGCAAACCTACCAAGACGTGGCCGTCCACCTGGGCAAGGAGAGCATTAATCAGAAAAGCAGCCAAGAGGTCCATGGTAATGCTGGCCATACACTATACGAAAAATCGTTCGTATGGACACTTCGTTCGTTTTTCGGCAAGTTAGTGGGCACAAATCGATAATCGTTTGTGACGTTTTTGTGGAAAAAAAACGAACGGCATGTTTGGAAAATTTCTGCCGAACGTACGATAAATTGCAAGGTTAATGTGTTTCCCGTCCGAACTGCCTGCACTAGGTATATGTAAAAAAACGAACACAAAATTATTTATTCATGTCCACTGAACAGATTATCGGTCATTATATGATGGCACGATCGTTTGCGGTCACGGTCGAACGTTCGTTTTTCGAAAAGGGGTTCGGCCGATTTTCTGTATAGTGTATGGCCAGCATAACTCTGGAGGAGCTGCAGAGATCCACAGCTCAGGTGGGAGAATCTGTCCACAGGACAACTATATGGCCTCTTGCACACTGCAGCTTGAAAATGCTCATTATAGTAAATTTTTTTTTTTTTTTTTTTTTACTGAGCTAAAATACAGCCCCTTAATTGTAATATGCCTATGCACACGTGTGTAAACAAGCACTGTGTAATCTTCAGTAATACTTTTTTTTTTTTTTTAAATCAGCATTTTTGGTCAGTGTGCCTTGCGTGCCTTCTCACAAATGCACACATATTTGTCCATTGACTCGATCAATCCTAGAACAAGTTTACACGCATGCGGAATTTGTGCGCAAATTTGCGCAAACACATATGCGCGAAAGTACATACAAAATGAATAAAAAAAACACGTCTGAAAAAGTAGATACTCAAACAGGAGTATCGTGTGCAAGAGGCCTAAAGCTGGATACACGAATACAATTTTCTGTAGATTTTTTTTTTTTCCCTTCAGATTTACCAAAACCATATAATATGAGGTCAAACCTTAAGAGTTTCAATTTGTATGCAATCAGACAGGCCCTTGCACTACATGGTTTTGGTAAATCTAAAGGAAATCGGACATCAAAAGTTGTATAGTGTGTATGGGGTCTTACTTGTGCACTCCACAAATCTGCCCTTTATGGAAGAGTGGCAAGAAGAAAGCCATAAGAAGTCTCGTTTGCAGTTTGCGAGAAGCCATGTGGGGGACACGGCAAACTTGTGGAAGAACATGCTCTGGTTAGATGAGACCAAAATTGAACTTTTTGGCCTAAAAGCAAAACTCTGTGTAGCAGAAAACTAACACTGCACATCACCCTAATCACACCATCCCCACCGTGAAACATGGTGGTGGCAGCATCACGTGGGGATACTTTTCCTTAGCAGGGACAGGAAAGCTGGTCAGAATTGATGGGAAGATGGATGGAGCCAAATACCGGGCAATCCTAAAAGAGAAAACCTGTTAATCTACAAAAGACTTGAGACTGGGGCGGAGGTTCACCTTCCAGCAGGACAACAACCCTAAAAATAAAGCCAGAGCTACAATAGAATGGTTTAGATCAAAGCATATTCATGTGTTAGAATGGCCCAGTCAAAGTCCAGACCTAAATCCAATTGAGGATCTGTGGAAAGACTTGAAAATTGCTGTTCAGATGCTCTCCATCCAATCTGACAGAGCTTGAGCTATTTTGCAAAGAAGAAATGGCGCAATTGTCTTGCCTGTGGTTTGTGTTCTCATTCTGATTAGTGAAAGAGGAAAAGGCATGCTGGGAAAGGGAAATGCATCTTTGATCCTCAGCTTTTGAGAAAACAAGAATGAATGGCCCCACTTTTTATTCCTGCTCTTTGAGGAAAGACTTTAAGTCTGCACAAGCAGAACTGCTGCTAAATACATAGTTCAAATACATACTGTGTGTGTTAATGGTTTAAAAACTGAATATTTTTTTTTTTTTCTCTTGTGACACAGTATGAAATGTACTTATAAAAATGAACTCCTTTTTACTGCAGTTTGCATAAAATGCAATGCTTTCATTTTGTACTTGCATGTTAGAACTCAGAATGGTAGAAGAGGATGAAGAATAGGGCTCTTGCATTGCACATAAAATAAGGGATTCAGGCTCTGCTACTTCCACTTGTGCTGAAAGTTCGCATGGCTGCTCAGAGGAAAGAGATGACATCACTGGACCATTGATACTGTTGTTCTCAACTCCTAGGGCAGGTTTGTGATCATGCTATGTTATCTAACTGCATTAACCAGTTCCGGACCGCCTACCACATATATACTGCGTCAGGGCAGCCCAGCGGCGCAAAATCACATACAGGTACGTGATTTTGTGCACGTGAATTTGCGCGCATGCCGCCGGAGCGCCGCTCCCATTGGACACAGCGGGAACCAATCAGCGGGTCCGGCTGCCACCTCGACCCGCCGATCGTTCACAGGAGAGATGGAGAAGCCTTCTGCCTGTGTAAACAAGGCAAAAGCCGGATCTGTCAGGAAGGGTGATCTTGTGATTCAGCTGGATCACGGATCTCTTTTCCTTTAGTGTGACGCTGCTCCACACAGAAAGCACCTCCCTAGGGAACATTTAATCCTTCGATCGCCCCTGGTGTTAACCCCCTCCCTGCCAGTGTCATTTTGTACAGTAATCTGTGCATTTTTATAGCACTGATCACTGTATTGGTGTCACTGGTCCCCAAAAAGTGTCAGATTTGTCCGCCGCAATGTCGCGGTCCCGCTAAAAATCGCAGATCGCTGCCTTTATAGACGCTATAACTTTTGCGCAAACCAATCAATATATGCTTATTGATATTTTTTGTAAAAAAAAAAAAAGTAGCAGAGTACATATTGGCCTAAATTTTATGAAGAAATATTTTTTTTAAAAAAATGTTTGCTTGCTATTGGAGACACTTGGCAGGGGCACAAAAAGAGGACAATCAGGGCTGTTCTGTGCAAAACCGTAGTGGTAATACTCTGGTGGGAATCAATCTTACCAAGAGCCTGTGATGACTTGTAGGTCTCGTGGAGCTTGTGAACTGGCCCAATTATCTTTTTACGGCTCGTTTTCTGTATAGTGTGTATATCTCGTGTGTGTGTGTGTGTGTGTGTGTAGACAGATACTAATACTGTATGACCAAGGCAACGCAATAAATTTTAGTCTGTCCCTTCCATATGTTAAAGGTCAGCATGTTCACTACTTTGGATATTTGACCTTGTTTCAAGAAGTGCACAGGGCCTTGTTTATTTTCTGGATTGATGAACAGGAACTAATTGAATACCGTGCTGCTGCAGCCCCTTGTAAGTCGAGACATTGGCTTTTTTCTGAAGGCCAATGATTTTTTTTCTTTATTTTTTTCTATTTCACCATTCTTCCAAGACTTGTAAAATATTTCCTGTTTTAACCGCTTGCCGACCGGCTCATGCCGATATACGCCGGCCGAAGGGCACGTACAGGCAGATTAACCTACCTGTACGTTGCCCTTTAAGAAGCGGTTTGCGGACGTGCGCATGCCCGCCGCAACCTCCGTGAGTGTGATCGGGGGTCCCGCGGACCCGATGTCCACGGGGATACCCGTGATCATCTCACGAAGCGGAAGAACGGGGAAATGCTAATGTAAACAAGCCTTTCCACGTTCTACCTAGTGACAGGACACTGATCACCGCTCCCTGTAATCGGGAGCGGTGATCAGTGTCGTGTCACACATAGCCACATCCCGCACAGTTAGAATCACTCCCTAGGACACACTTAACCCCTACACTGCCCCCTAGAGGTTAACCCCTTCACTGCCAGTCACATTTACACAGTAATCAATGCATTTTTAATTGCACTGATCACTGTATAAATGTGATTGGTCCCAAAATCGCGCCAAAAGTGTAAAAGTGTCCGACCTGTCCGCCATAATGTCGCAGTCATGATAAAAATCTCTGATCGCCACAGTTACTAGTAAAAAAAACGAATAAAAATACCATAAATCTATCCCCTATTTTGTAGACGCTATAACTTTTGCGCAAACCAATCAATAAACGCTTATTGCGATTTTGTTTTTTTTTTTTTTTCTCCAAAAATATGTAGTATATGTATCGGCCTAAACTGAGGGGGGAAAAATGTTTTTATATATTTTTTGGGGATATTTATTATACCAAAAAGTTAAAAAAAATACGTTTTTTTTTCCTTCAAAATTGTCGCTTTTTTTTTTTTTTTGCGCAAAAAATAAAAACCGCAGAGGTGATCAAATTCCACCAAAGGTAAGCTCTATTTGTGGGGGGAAAAAAAAGGATGTCAATTTTGTTTGGGAGCCATGTCGCACGACCGTGCAATTGTCAGTTAAAGCGGCGCAGTGCCGAATCGCAGTGCCGAATTACAGAGAATAATCTCTCTATCTATCTCCATCATGTTATCCTATGTGTCCATGCACACATAGGCTGTTGGCATATTTTGGCGGGAGCGTTTTTGGCTTTAAAAAAAACCCCCAAAACTAGTGGGTTCTGAGAGGAGTTTTCAGCTGTAAAAACGTTTGAACGTGAAACGCTGATAAATTATGATATCACGGCTCCCCAGCGTTTTTTTTTCAGGTTTTTGATCCATTGGGAAATTTAAAAAAAAAAAAAAAAAGCTAAACACTAAAGCGCTAAAAACTGATATTGCAGGAAAAAAAAAAACTGAGTTGAAAAACTCACTGCAAAGCTGTTGCCGTTTTTATAACGTTATTTTAACATCCAGTGTGCATGAGGCATTAAAGCAGTGATTCTCAACCAGGGTTCCTCCAGAGGTTGCTAGGGGTTCCTTCAGCATTGGACAGTTTGACACCATTGATCTTTTTAGCTATCTGTAAGGAGGTAATTCTTCCCAATGACCACAAGTGTAAGGACCATTCCTCTCACTGACCATCACACTAATGTATCATGAGTTGAAGATTTCCAATTTTTAGCAGGGGTTCCTCGAGACCCGAGAACTATTTCAAGGATTCCTCTGTGTTGAAAAGGTTGAGAGAGGCTGCATTAAAGTGATGTTAAAGCTTCAGATTTTTTTTACATTAAAATAACAAACCTGTCATACTTGCCTACACCATGCAGTGGTTTTTGCACAGAGCAGCCCCAATCCTCCTCCTCTTCTCGGGTCCCCCACCGGCACTCCTGGTGAGTGCCCCCAGAGTAAATGGCTTGCTATGGGGACACCCAGGCAGGCTTGCTCCTGAGCTGCTGTGACCCGTATCTATTCACGTACAGAGCCACGGCTTGGCCCCCTCCCTCTCCTCATTGGCTCACTGGCTTTGTTTGACAGTCTGTCTCAGCCAATGAGGGATATTTCCCAGAGAGCCGAGGCTCTCGTGCACATCGCTGGAGGAAGATCGGGCTCAGGGAAGTATTAAGGGAGGCGCTGCACAGAGGTTTTTTAACCTTCATGCAAAGAATGCAAAAAACCTTGAGCCTTTACAACCACTTAAGGGCCCAGTCGTAGCAGGCACTGCGGAACTATGTTGGGCAGCTATTCTGAAGCGGTCTCTCCAGAAGAGGAGGCAGACTGCCTTGTCTTGCCACCCCATTGCACACTTTTTTCCAGCGCAGTGCAGAACAATCTCACGCAGCAGCTAATAGAATTTAATGAAATGTCACATTTGTGACATTTCAATAAATTTCGTTGTAGAAAAAAAACTGTGGTGCATCGGCATTGCAGTTGTTCGGCAGTATTGCACCATAAAAAAGAGATCATATAGGATTTGAATATGTATTTTTTATTTATTAGAACCAATTCAGGTCGGTGATAATCTTCCCCAGCTTTGTACCTTTTTTTTCTTTAGTTTTTTTTCCAGTGCTAGGGCTACAAGGACAACTTTTAGTCTTTCCCCTAATTAGCACTTTGTTTTGTGTTTTAGTATTTGCTAGCAGAGGTTCAGAACAAATAACTGGCAGCAGGAATCCCAGATTTAATAGTCTGAAGTATTAGTCTGGGAGGCCAGGCCAGAACCTTAGGATTTAAATTAAATCTGAATCACAGCTAATGTCTTTAACAAATCTGCTTCAATAACCGCTAGCATAAATGGGAACTTCTAAAGGTGTGAATGTGAATTGTGCCTGATTTTTTTCTAAACTACAGTATACTTAATACCAACTCAGAAATTACTCAGCTATGAAATATTCACATTGTCACAGTTCCTGATTTGTGTGCCTGTAACCCTTTGGTTATTGTGTGGGGTGTCCACGTGCCACTAGCTTTATTTTTTAAGCTGTTGCCTTGACAGTCTATTTTAAAACTTTAATACAACCCCAATTCCAAAAAAGTTGTGTAAAGTCTGCAAAAATAGAATTCTATGATTCGCAAAACTAATAAACCCATATTTTATGCATAATAGAAAACATGTCTATGTTTAAATTGAAAAATATACCATTTTCAGAAAAAAAATTGGCGGCAACACGTTTCACAAAACTTGGGACAGGGTCATATTTACCACTGTGTAACATCCCCTCTTTTAACAACACTCAGCAACTGGTCTCCTCAGTTCCCAGACATTTACAGAGCGAAATGTTGTCCCATTCTTGCCTGAGAATTTTAAAGCTTGTTTGGCTGTACTTCCCCTGTGGATCACAGGGGTGCAGTTCATTCTGCACTCCAGTGACCCATTTTCAGCAGAGAGCGGGTTGAAGTCACAGAGCCGGTCCAGGCTCAGGCACGATCGCGAAAATGAACTTGGGATCCGCCAACGTTCCTGGACCGCCACCTGGCTCAGCCTCTCAGTGAGCTGCTAAGAGCCTGAGTTTGGCCGCTCTCACCCCCTGCACAGCCCAGCGCTCCAGTGAGCAAGGGAGGTGGGCAGAGCGGTGACTGACAGTCACCAACACTCTGCTTACATAGTGCTCAGAACTGAGCGATCAGCTGTGTTTTATTGCTCGATTCTCTTAGATTCTTAGAGCCGGCGGGGGACAGATGCATCCACCTAGGCAAGTATGTTTCTTAAAATTTTTTTTTAAAAGCCCCATACTTATCTTTTAAATGCTCAACAGTCCTGGGTCATCTTTGCCATAAACTTTTTGTTTTAAGATGCGTCAAATATTTTCGATTGTTGAAAAAGGTCTGGACTGAAGGCAGGCCAGTTAAGCACCCAGGCTCTTCTACTACAAAGCCATGCTGTTGTCATAGATGCGGTATGTGGTTTAGTGTTGTGTTGCTGACATATTGTGTTGACAGATGTTTGAATTAATCAAAATGTGTTATTAGTCCATTTATTGATGCAAAATATTGGCACTGCTTGCCGATGCCAAGATGATTGATTCTTGCTGTGAATTCTTACCAGCATAACCCACAGTTTGTATATAAACAATTGCCACACTAAATACAAAAATAATAATATAACATGTGAAATGAAATAAAGTGACCGTAGTCAGTCGATAAGATTTCCATATAAGTCCATGCAGAAATAAAGTGCTATATTGTTGCAACACATGTCCAAATGATAGTAAGAGACTGTACACCCAAGTGCGCCTTCCACCATATAGATACAAGATATACCCTTAGCAGATGGTTAGACTCCACATATAAGGGTAGCAACACCGCTGTTGGTGCTGGTTAATCACTTTCTCATGGAGGTTTCTGTAAAAAGGCAAAAAGTCGCCACATAGTGTAAAACCAGAGTGGTTTTAATGAAAAAATGCCATTAAAAGTGACCACAAGTCCAATACAATGTAACCAGTGGATAAAAATGTTCTCGCATAAAAATCTGCAAATCAGAGTAGCATGGTATCGATGGACATAAACTCCGCCCTACTAGTTTCATCATACATTGTCATCAGGGGCATGTATGATGAAACTGGTAGGGCGGAGTTTATGTCCAGCGATACCACGCTACTCTGCAGATTTTTATGTGAGAACCTTTTTATGCACTTGTTACATTGTATTGGACCTGTGGTCACTTTTAATGGCATTTTTTCAATGAAACCACCCTGGTTTTTCAATTAAACCACCCTGGTTTTACGCTATGTGGCGACTTTATGCCTTTTTTTACATAAACCTTCATAAGAGAGAGATTAACCAGCACCAAAGACAGTGACGCTACCCTTCTCTACCTCCAGTGGATGGATCCCCTATGATGTGTGATTCCATGCGTGATTAGACTCCTATAATGTGGAGTCTATCTGGTAAGGGTACATCTTGTATCTATATGGTGGATGGCGCACTTGGGTGTACAGTCACTCACTATCATTTGGACACGTGTTGCAACAATATATCACTTTATTTCTGTATGGACTGACTACTGTCACTTTTATTTCATTTCACATGTTATGTTATTATTTTTGTATTTAGCATGGCAATTGTCTATGTATTTTGACACAATTTGTTCTGTTGTGTAATTGCCAGCAGCTTGCTTCTTCCTGCTTTTTGTTTTTAATTTTTCCACTTTCACCTGCGCAATCACAACCCTTCCCCGTTTCTAACCTACAGTTTGGCCTATTTTATTAGCACTTTTTGCAAAGCTTAAAGCTGTTGGTCTACTTTTATTGCTTCACCCTCTACTGCGGAAAGACTATATATTTTGTAGATTTCCCACCTGTACATTACTCATTCAAAATGTATATGGACTTGGAAAAAGAGTTCTCAGATTGTAGTTGGGTCAGTTTTATAGATGCCGCCCCATCAATCTAAATATCAATCTCAATATCCTTTGTGTCAATTTTTTTATTTTTTTTTTTATGCATTGAAATCCGTAAGAGGAAAGTAGTGCAGACAAGGCCTGTGTTACAGCTTCCCTAACAAAAAAATGGTTTCCTTAAAAAGATTAGACAGGAACTGCAGAGGAAATTATGTAATCTTTTGGAGACACCTTAAAATTAGTCTTGCATCCTTTTACTCTGGGTTTGCTGGCACGCATGACCGTTTTTAGACATGTGAAGAACGTGCCTAGGACATTTATTGCATTTACTGCATTAAGGTCAGACAAAAGGAACTGAACTCTGGAAGCCGTGCCCAAAAAGAGCATGCAAATGACTAGTCAGCGGTATTGACTGTGGTCTTTCTGTAGCTGATCTATTCCCCATTACTGACTTACCATGACATGCATGTACTGCAGTGTGTGTGTAGGCAGCCAGCTTGGTAGTGGCAGGGGTTACCAGGTAGTGTCAGATCCTCCAGAAAAAACTATGAGCAATACTGCAGTGATATCGCCAAATATCCTGATTTTAGAACTTGGAGGGAGCAGTGCCTTATCTCACATTGCATATATACAACTATGAGGCTGTAGGTACAGGAATACCTATGCACTCACATACCAGGAAATATACACAATCAAAACCAAAGGTAATGCTTTGGGGGTACTGCTTCTGCAAAATGAACCGGTTCCCTATAACCTGGCAAAGCATCACCTTTTTGGTTAACATCCACTTGCATTTTTACTATATGGAATGGTGAAGATGAGCCATGAGAATGCCAATTGGTATAGAATTATAAAGCCAGTGTGACATTTTAAGAAGCCAATTTTGTAGAGTAACATTTTAGTTCCATTGGTTACCTTTTATCCATGGACTTGTCTGGGGGTAAGGTCTTAGATCTGCCAGTACTGGGGAGGTATGGAGATTGCCAAAGACATTTGCGGGCCAGTGTGCTGCTGCCAGGTATATGGTGACCTGTGGGACAGGGACATTAAGCGGGTTCAGAGAGTGTTTCACATTGCCAGAAACTATCGACAACTAATCGATTTACTATTTTCATAATCGAATAATCGGCCAGCCGATTAGTTGGTCAACATACAGAATGCATAATTTTCCCCTTTCGTCTTTCAGGACAGCCACCATGAGAGATAGTCTCCTCCTCTTCCTCTTAGGAAACACTGCGCCAGCCCATAAATTCTCACTTCCCCCTGCCAGACCTCAGTATTAGTGTTTCCTCCGGTGGGGAGACACTGTGCAAGGAACCAGGCTTTTCAGTCAGGGGACTGTGGCTGTTATTTGTTTTGAGCCAGTAAATGGGAGCAGGGGCTTCCTATGGGCATGGGGGGGACTTACCCCTCGTTCGGTGGCCACCACTTCCTAGCTGAGCGCAGCTTCAGGCTGTGGGGGTTCCCTATCGCGGTCACAGGGCTGCAGCAGGCTGGCGTCCGCCCTTCCTGTATACTTTACAGGCCGCTCTCTTTTTGGAACTAGGCGGGCCGGACGACGGGCGACGTCATTTCCGGCGGAAGGGCGGGGGCTTGCCTTTGACCCGCGGCTTCCGGTTCCGGGTCGCAGGGCTGATAGGGAAGCCAGGCACAGGCTGGAGACGAGTCTGGGACGCGCACAGGCAGCGTTGGACTCGGTAGTAGCAACCACCTGCAAGTCATGTCGGAAGCGGATGCTCAACCAACGGACACTACCTCCAGCCTTCCTAAGGTAAGAGTGCCTTGGGGAAAAGTACTCCTTACCTAGGATTGTCCCTCCATGTATGGTTCCTGTCATGGGGGGGCAGATCCCCTGGGTGGTCAGGGGAGGGAGGCTCAGATCCCCATAGATTAAGGAGGGTCTAGTGCACTCCCAGGGTTGTATCCTTGTTTTTTAAAAAAAAAAAAAAAAAAAAAGTGACAAAATTTTTGTTTTTTCCTTTCTTGTATTTCAGAAAGCTACAGAAAAATCTAAGTCTATCCATAGCTCTAAGAGGAGGTGTGCCTCTTGCAGGGACACATTAGGGGAGGCATGGACAAAGGTCTTGTGTAGGGAGTGCATAGACTCCCTTGTTAAGGAGAGGGACTCTGAACAGGAGTCAGGACTTGCAGCCTCAGTAAAGGAGCTCTCGTCCACCTTTTCTTCATTTAAAGCCTTATTTGAAAGGTTTCAACCTCCCATTAGTCCAGCTCCTCAGGATACAACCCCGCCTCAGGCGCAGGGCTCTGCTCCTGCCCAACCTGCAACTTCAGTTAGGGCAGAGGAAGCTCCAGGGCCTTCCGGAGTGGAACTAAGACAGCCAGATAGTTCCTCCTCCGATTCCCAGGATGGTTCAGAGGGGGAGGACCAGGACGGGGAGTCCAAGAGATCCTCCAGATATAAATTATCCCTAGAGGAGGTAGAGGACCTCTTAGGGGCTATTTATACAACCCTCGGTATTCAGGAGGACAGGAAACCCCTGACCCTTCATGACCAGATGTACAGAGGCTTGGGGGAACAAAAGAGAAAGGTTTTTCCAGTTCATGAAGTACTGGTTGAAACTATCAAAAAGGAGTGGCAGGATCCTGAAAGGAAACCCTTTTTTTCTAGATCCTTAAAAAGGAGATTTCCGTTTTCGGATGATCCTACATCTATCTGGAATAAAAATCCCAAGTTAGATGCTGCTTTCTCCCAGGTTTCCAGACACACTGACCTGGCATTTGAGGACATGGGGGCCCTGGTGGATGTCATGGATAAGAGAATAGACTCTCTCCTTAAAAAGACGTGGGATTCAACAATTGGTAACTTGAAACCTGAGTTGGCTGTCACAGTAGTGGCTCGCAATCTGGAGCACTGGCTCTCTAAGATTCAAGAGCATATTGAGGCTGGAACGGCAAAAGAAACCATTCTGTCTTCTTTCCCTACGATTCTGCGGGGTATCGCCTACATAGCTGATGCCTCGGCAGAGTCAGTACGTATGACGGCCAGATCAGCGGCTCTGGCCAACTCGGCCAGGAGAGCCCTCTGGCTAAAAACCTGGCCGGGCGATAGCGCCTCTAAAGTCAAATTGTGCGGCATACCGTTAACGGGAGACCTTCTCTTCGGCCCAGGCTTAGAGACTGTCTTAGACCGCACAGCAGACAGGAAGAAATCCTTCCCGGTTAAGCGGAAAACCCCTGCACCTACAAAGAAGGGGTTTCGTCCGCAAAAGCGTAAAGAGACTCCAAAGCCGGAAGGGCAAAGGAAGCTCTGGGGTCAGAAAGGCAAGGGCAGAGGAGGGGCGATTTTTCGCCCTCCTGAACAGCCCCGTAAAAGTCAATGACTCCCCAACCATGGTGGGGGGAAGATTGGGGGCCTTCCTCCCACAGTGGGAAGCAATATCCCCCAATCGCTTTATCCTAGGGATTATAAGAAAGGGGTACCATATCGATTTCACAAATCTTCCTCCTCGGAGATTTTTGGTCACGCACCTACCCAGGTGTACGGCAAAAGCCGAGGCTCTGTTGGAAGCACTAAGAGATCTGGTAGATCAGAATGTGGTTCTAAGAGTTCCAAAAGCCGAGGAGGGAGAGGGGTTTTATTCACACATCTTCGTAGTGAAGAAACCCACAGGGAAATTCAGACTAATTCTGAATCTAAAGCCCCTGAACAAGTCAGTGACATACAGGAGATTCCGTATGGAAACAATTTTCACGGTGAGAACACTGTTGCCCCGCAACTGCTTTATGGTATCCCTGGACCTAAAGGACGCGTATCTACACGTTCCCATAGCAGAAGCCTCACAGAGGTTTCTCCGGCTAGCGGTAGATCTAGGTGGAACAAAGGTACATCTACAGTTTCAGGCGCTGCCTTTCGGGCTATCCTCCTCGCCCCGCATCTTCACCAAGGTCTTGGCGGAGGTGATGGCCTTTCTTCGGCTCCAGGGAGTATCAGTGATAGCATACCTGGACGACCTGCTCCTGTTTGCAGAGTGTCCACTGCAGTTAGTCAGGGATCTAGAACTTACAAAAAGAGTTCTTACAGGTCTAGGGTGGCTAATGAACTTGGAGAAATCCAGTTTGATTCCCTCCCAGCGCATTACCTACTTGGGGTACCAGTTGGACTCAACACTACTGAGAGTGTTTCTTCCAACAGAAAAAATACTAAAGCTGGACAGGGCGGTGGCTTGTCTCCAGTGCAGCAGTCGGGTCTCCATAAGAGTTCTGATGTCGGCCCTGGGTCTTTTGACCGCGACCCTCCCAGCAGTGCAATGGGCAGGTCTGCACTTTCGTCCCTTACAGTCCTTTGTCCTAAGGGTGTGGGATCACAGCCAGAGAAATCTGGATGCCTTGGTTCAGGTCCCATCCCAAGTAAAGAGATCCCTCTGGTGGTGGAGGAGGGTCTCAAACTTGTCGCAGGGTCGTCTGTGGTTCATCCCAGTCTCTCAGGTGGTAACCACAGACGCAAGCGGCAGAGGTTGGGGGGCGCATCTGGGTTCCCTTGTAGCACAGGACACCTGGGAGGGAGACGAACTCAGAAGGTCGTCCAATTGGAAGGAGCTGAAGGCAATTGGGCTAGCACTCAGGTTCTTCAAAAAGGAGCTACAGGGCCACCATGTTCAGGTGCAGTCGGACAACTCGTCCGCCGTAGCCTATGTGAACAAGCAGGGAGGCACAAGGAGCGGAGTACTGTTGGCATTGGCATCAGACATTCTGAGCTGGGCCGAGACTCACACTCTCTCACTTTCAGCAGTCTACCTGAGAGGAGAAAAGAATGTGAAAGCAGACTTTCTCAGCCGAACCAAGCTGAGAGAGGGCGACTGGATCCTCAACCAGGAGGTTTTCAGTCTCATCTCAGAGAAGTGGGGTCCTCCGGAGGTAGATCTGTTCGCGTCAAGAAGCAACGCGAAAGCCCCTTGTTTTTTCTCCCTAAACAGAGGGGAGGGAGCGCGAGGGGTCGACGCATTGATCCAGGACTGGCATTTCAGAATCTGCTATGCCTTCCCGCCCCCAGAGTTCTTACCAGCAGTTCTCAGGAAGTTTCAGATGGAAAACACGTCCCTGATTCTGGTAGCACCACATTGGCCAAAGAGGGCTTGGTTCTCAGTACTCAAGCAGCTAGCGGTCGGACCTCCCTTATTCCTGCCACCTCGAGAGGATCTCCTCTCACAGGGCCCAGTCCTCTGTCCACAGGTTCACCAATGGCAGTTAGCGGCCTGGCTACTGAGGAGGGTATGCTGAGAGCTAGGGGTTTTTCTGAGAAATTAATCTCCACCCTCCTCAATAGCAGGAAGAAGGAAACACGCCAGATATATAAAAAAATCTGGGTACGTTTCAATAAATGGTGTGCAGAAGGCTCCTTTGCGGTACATAGTCCCACAGCTGTGTTGGAATTCCTTCAGTGCGGGGCAGACAGGGGTTTATCCATAAGTACCCTTAAAGGTCAGGTGTCAGCACTCAGTGCTTATTTAGAGAAACATCTGGCCACCAACCCCTGGGTGGTCAGATTCTTTAAGGCTCTGTCTAGACAAAGACCGGTTCAAGGTCCTCCCTTTCCCAAGTGGGACCTATCGTTAGTTTTGCAGGGCCTGACGGGAATCCCCTTTGAACCTTTAGAGGAATGTCTACTAAAGGATCTTACGTTAAAAACAGTTTTTTTGGTAGCAGTGACAACTGCCAGGAGAGTCAGCGAGATTGAGGCCTTATCTGTTAGACCTCCCTTTTGCGTTATTTTTCCAGATCGGATCATCTTTAAGACCGATCCAGCATTTTTACCTAAGGTTGCTTCTGGTTTCCACAGAAGTCAGGAGGTAATTTTACCCTCATTTTGTCCCAACCCCTCGGGGGAAAGGGAATTAAAATTTCATTCTTTGGATGTAAGGAGATGTATCCTTAGATACCTAGAGCTGACCAAGATGTTTAGAAAGTCAGACTCTTTATTTGTTTTGTTTTCTGGGGCCAGAAAAGGATGCAAAGCGTCTCGACGCACTATTGCCAGATGGCTCAGAGTAGCCATTGGCCAGGCCTATACATTAGCAGGGAAAGAAATCCCAATGGGTATAAGAGCACACTCTACTAGAGCTATGGCAGCTTCGCAGGCAGAAAGGGCTGGAGCAACGCCAGAGCAAATATGCAGGGCTGCAACATGGTCCAGCTACTCCACTTTTGTAAAGCACTACAGAGTGGACCTGGTGTCGGCTAGTGAGCAAGCCTTTGGGCGAAAGGTATTGCAAGCTGTAGTCCCACCCTAAACTGGTAAGTGCTCGTTTATCCTCTCATGGTGGCTGTCCTGAAAGACGAAAGGGGAAAATTAGAGTTATGTACCGGTAACGTCTTTTCCAGTAGTCTTTCAGGACAGCCCTAGTTACCCACCCGAAATTTTTGGGGGGTCTTACAAAAGACCAGAACGCAGCATGATAATGATATGGAATAGTATGTTATTAATGTGTTCTTGTGTCTCCCCAGCTGACCGGAGGTAATCTCGGAATATACTGAGGTCTGGCAGGGGGAAGTGAGAATTTATGGGCTGGCGCAGTGTTTCCTAAGAGGAAGAGGAGGAGACTATCTCTCATGGTGGCTGTCCTGAAAGACTACTGGAAAAGACGTTACCGGTACGTAACTCTAATTTTTCTACATATCCGGTATTACAGCTCATTACACCAATTGTATATGTCAGTAAGTGCCTGTGAACATGTGAATGCGTGAGGAGCAATGCCTCCTGGGAAATGTAGTCCTGGGCAGGAAGTGAGTGTTCTAAGAGCCCTTGCACACTGGGGCGGTTTGCAGGCGCTATTGCGCTAATAGCGCCTGCAAACCGCCCAGAAAGTGCCGCTCCTTGCATTCCAGTGTGAAAGCCCCGAGGGCTTGCACACTGGAGCGATGCGCTGGCAGGACGGTAAAAAAAGTCCTGCTAGCCGCATCTTCGGAGCGGTGAAGGAGCAGTGTGTATACCGCTCCTTTACCGCTCCTGCCCATTGAAATCAATGGGACGGCGCGGCTATACCGCCGGCAATGCGCCTCTGCAGAGGCGCTTTGCGGTGGTATTTAACCCCTTCTCGGCCGCTAGCGGGGGTAAAACCGCCCCACTAGCGGCCGAATACCGATGGTAAAACGCCGCTAATAATAGCGGCGTTTTACCGCCGACGCCGCCCCCCGCCCCAGTGTGCAAGGACTCTAAAGGCAGAAGTTTTTTTTTTTTTTACCTTTTTAATATAGGGACACTCTATACTATACTTTGCAGCTTGCTATAGGGGCATTCTGAAGGCAGGAGGAGCCAGAGGCGTCGGTAGGGGACCCCAGAAGCGTAGAATCAGGGCTGCTCTGTGCAAAACCATTACACAGAGAAGGTAAGTATAACATGTGTGTTTTTAACTAAAAAAAAAAAAAAAAAAAGACTTTAAAGACTCAGGGAAGATCAGCATCTGAACCCAGAGAAGGTGGAGGCTGATGGACTGGAGGTAACACGTGGCATTACAATTATTTTTAAAGTAAACTTTTACAAGTATTGTACATTATATTTAAAATGATCATATCCATGAAAAAGTGTCTCAGCTTTTAGTACTACTTTAACGACTTCGGCCCTGGAAGAATTCCCCCCCCTCCTGACCAGACCCTTTGTTGCAATGCGGCACTCCGTTGCTTTAACTGACAATTGCGCGGTCGTGTGATGTTGTCCCCCCCGCGTACACACGCAGACACACACACACGCGCGCACACGCAGACACACACACACGCGCGCACACGCACACACACACACACACACACACACACACACACACAAATAGAGCTTTCTTTTGGTGGTATTTGATCACCTCTGCAGTTTTTTTTTTATTTTTTGACAATTTTGAAAAAAACACTGTTGTACTTTTTGCTATAATAAATATTCCAAAAAAGTTTTTTAAAAACGAATTTCTTCATCAGTTTATATTGATTGGTTTGCGCAAAAGTTATCACATCTACAAAATAGGGGATAGATTTATGGCATTTTTATTATTATTATTATTATTATTTATTTTTTACCTAATAATGGCTGTGATCTCCTATTTTTATCGGGGCTACAACATTGCGTCGGACACTTTTGGAGCCATTGACATTGATACAGTGATCAGAGGCAGGGAAGGGGTTAACACTAGGGGGCGATCAAGGGGTTACATGTGTTCCCTAGATGTGTTCTAATTGTGGGGGGAATGTGGCTGACTAGAGGAGGAGAGCGTTCGCCATACACGTATCAGTTTTCGGACGAGCATATTCATACGAAAACTTTATACATTCGCTGAATGAAAGAATGTCATTTGAAATTTTCACTTGCTTTTAACAATCCGTTTTAAAATAAATGTAATTTTTGAACGAAAACTGCATACACTGTCTGAAAATTCCTTCGACCAAGAAGTTGTCTAGTTCTAAATTTTCCCGTCACTGTGATTGAAAACGAACCTTGATTTGACCCCACTAATGATTTAGAAAATCTAACGAACGTTCTTAAAATTATTATTTTTTTGTATGGCCAGCATTTAATATAGATAACAGTTCTGTCTGAAAATCAGCAAATGAAAAATTTGATCTGAGTATATTTACCGGATTCAACCTCCTAATAGTATATACAGTATATCTCCTCTGTCTCTTATTCTCAGAGTGGATTAGAGATTTTGTTCCCTAACCATATAGTTGGTCATTTATATTTACCACTGCTTAGAGATATTTAAGAATACATTTTTTTTTTTTTTTAAACTTTACATATTAACTAAATTATACACCACACTTTTTTAAGGTTATTAATCGAAACAATAATCAGCCAACTAATCAATTATGAAAATAATCGTTGGTTGCACCCCTAGGTATCAATATAAAAAAATTGGCAGAGTTTGCAGGAAAAAAATTTAAGCCCAAAGGCATCGAATACTGCTCTGAATACATATACATGTTAAAGCCTTATATGTATGGGTTAGTGACAGGGTCACTTTAACCACTTCCCGCCTGCCTGACATCGTATGACGTCATGGACTTTGAGTGGAGATATTTGGATGATGCCTGTAGCTACAGGCATTATCCAGATTTTGTTTTTAGATTTTTAGATCATGCTTTCCATGGTAGAGGAGATATCTGGGGTCCCCACATATCTCCATAAAGAGGACCTGTCATGCCTTATTATCACAAAGGATGTTCACGTTTCTTGTGATAAGAATAAGTGATAAAAAAAAAAATACAAATTAAAGGGACAGTGTAAGGCCCCTTTCACGCGATCGGACCGTTCAGGTCCGCCTGTCAGTTTTGACGGCGGACCTGAACGGGCGCGACGGATGCTCCGTCCGATCCGCTAAAAGCAGACGGATGGCCCTACGTCCAGATCCGTCGCTGGCAGATCGGATCAGGTGAGATCTGACAAAAACTGACATGCTGTCCGTTTTCATCCGATCCCTCCATAGGCAGCAGCAGCGCCTGACAAGCCCCTCCCCGCTCAGCAGAGAGGGACCTGTCATCCGCCGGCTCAGCGGAGATCAACGGAGTGATCTCCCGCTGAGCTGACGGACTCCGTGGAAACTAAGTCTGCCTTGTGTGAATGAGGCCTAAATCTAAAAAAAAAATAATACATAAAAAAAAAAAGAACCCCCGGTGCAAACATATACGTTGGTTGCATCCCGCCCACATGTGAGGTATCACTGCAAAAGTCAGGGCGAGGGCAATAATTCTAGCGCTAGACCTCCTCCTATACTGGCAACCTGTAAAAAAAATTAAAACCTTGCCTATGGAGACTAAGTAAAGCATGACATGTTTGGTATCCACTCAGGTTAACACCATCTTTTATATTTTGCTTGGAAAAAAAGGGGGGGGGGGGGGGTTATATATTGTTTTTTGCATGAAAATTCATTAAAGTGTATTGCATTTGAAAAATTGCTGCGTGAATACTGTGTGACATAAATTGCAACAATCACCATTTTATTTCCTAGGGTCTCTGCTAAAAAAAAATAATTATATATATATATATTATACTTTGACGGTATAAACATACCATGTCTGACCCGGTGTCCCATAAGAACTTATACATGTAAATATATTTGGAAGGACCAGATTCTCTCCTGTCCCGGCTTCCATTAGAGGTTCAGATGCTTCCTGGGCTGCAGAGTTTGTTTTCCTAAACAAGTTTCCCCTTTTGTTTCACTACGCCTTGTGTGACTAATTCCGTGATGTGATGCAACAAATCTTTGAGATAAAGGACTGCAGTCAGAGGAAGGAATAATGGCATTTACTAAAGATCAGAGGATTGCTTAATGCACTTGCTTCTGGTCTCTTTTCTGTTTTGACGTTTTAGAAGTAATTGTCATTATAGAGCTTTAACAGTTAACCTGGCTTGCAAATTAATTCTTCCCACTCAAAACATTTTTCTTGAGGCAAAACCGCAAAGCGTGTTTTCATTCAACAGTCATAGAGCATCTTTAATTTGACAGGTATGCTGCACTGCTAACGTTTGAGAGGCTGATGCATTTGAAAACAAAAGAAATAAAATAACATTGGGCACAGAGTAAAAATTCAAATCCAATGTGCTGAATGTTTAAAGCACAAAAACGTGTCAAGGAAAGATTGCTGTTCAAAAAAAAAAAAAAAAATCGAATCTTTCCTATGTCTTTCCCATATCTTAAAATTAAAAGGTATCAACGATCATCTTCTTGGTGATCCATTTCCCTCTATACTACACTTAAGCCTACTCCCAATTAAAACAATGTATTCTCTCAGCACTACAAGGCTGCAAAAGAGCTGATTGATTGCCTCCTCCTTCCTCACTACCCCCAATTACTGGCAATGATAGCAGACACCACCAACTAGAGTAAAGTACATTATGAATACACTTCACTTCTACCACAGATGTCTCTGATCCCCATCAGAACAAGTTAAAACTATGCCAGCTAGATAGTGCTACTACTAGGACTTTGAAATGCCTGGTCTAGTACTATGCATTTGAGCTCAGTGTTCTGTTTGACCACCTGTCTGTTTATACAATGATCTGTACCGCCTCCTCTTTAATACATCTTGTGCCCTGCGCTCTGAAATACATACATGCAGGTGTGTATGTTTTAGAGTGCAGGATGAAAGAAATACTGAAAGCAAGAGTTATTTGGTCACCTAGAGTCCTAAGACAACCAAAATAAGGAGAAAAAAAAAAAAAAAAACAGTTTGCAAATTTGGCTAATAATTGAAGTCCTGTTGAAGTAATATAGTGAGCAAGGTGGCAGAGGCATAAACTGAGGCATGAAAATGGATCTGCAGATATGACACACTTTACAAGGCTTGGGAGGTGGGTAGTGGGTAAACACTGGCAATAATACGAAAGTGGGGAACAGAGACTGATCTACCTAGCCCTGCATAGCAAAAATCCGTATACATACCTTTTTTGAGTCCGGTCCCATGCTGAGCTGTCAGCGGCGGCTTCTCTGTGTAGGCGGGTGCAGAAGAGGCAGCCAACAACGGAAGCTCCCATAGTAGCTCTAGGGGTGACGTCACCTCCCAGGCGTTTCCCAGTCATTATCAGCTGTCTCCTGCACGCAGCTTCCACCACTCGAGACCGGACTGGCTTCAGAAAAGGTATGTATAGCGATTTTTGCTTTACAGGGCTAGATAGGTTAGTCTTCGATTGTGGCTGTGAGTAGATTTGGAGATTTTAGTTTTAGGCTGAACGTCCACTGTAAGGCTCCATTCACACTTGTACAACACCTAAGTTGCGCTTACTTTGGAGTGCAACTTTTCTGAAACTTTGGATGGCTGCAATTTGGTTACGACTTTGGCTTTTCCCTGTGATAATGGACAACTGTTGCACACAAGTTGCATTTTATAACCTTCAGGTATGACTTTCATGCAACTTCTGAGGGTTAACAGTAAAGTCTATGGCTCTCAAACGGCATGAAAGTCAGACCAATGTAGTGCATGAACTACTTTGAAGTTGCTGCAACTTTAAGTTGCGCATATATGAATGAGTATCGTTGGAAAACGTGGGGAATGACTTGGCATGCAACCTTGATGTCCAAAGTTGCATGACAAGTCGCACAAGTGTAAATGGAGGCATATGCCCCGTACACACAAGCGGAAATTCCAACGGCAAAAGTCCAATGAGCGCTTTTGGTCCGAAAATGCGACCGTGTGTATGCTCCATCGGACTTTTGCTGGCGCAATTCCAGCCAGCAAAAGATTGAGAGCATGTTCTCAATTTTTCGGTCGGAAAAAGTTCCGATCGTCTGTACCAATTCCGACACGCAAAATTACTACGCATGCTCGGAAACAATTCGACGCATGCTGGGAAGCATTGAACTTTATTTTCTCGGCTCATCGCAATGTTTGTCCATCGCGTTCTTGACGGTCGAAAGTTCAGCGAACTTTTGTGTGACCGTGTGTATGCAAACCAAGCTTGAGCGGAATTCCGTTGGAAAAACCATCCAAGATTTTTCCAACGGAAATTCTGCTCGTGTGTACGTGGCATACGAGATTTTCTAACCCCTGTCAGGTTTTTTTTTTTTTTTTTTTTTTTTTTTTTTTAGTTTTTTAATTTTTTTTTGTCATCTGTGTCCCTTTGCCGAGATTTCACCACTTCCTGTCCCATAGCCAAAGAGAAACTGAGAGGAAATCCCTGAAAATCTTGATCTACGATATACAACCAGCCTATCGGATAAATGCTGCAGTGCTGTTCAGTCTTTTATGACGGCAGGGAAGTCTCCTCACTGTCAGAACACAATAGCTCAGCAGGAGTCATTCCCCCATCCAACTCGAATGTGTGAATGGGGAAATCGGGCCCTCCTTTTTTTTTCCTCTCATCAAACCCACTGGTTAAACAAAAAAACAAATATCTATGGGCTGCCCAAGGGATCTTTGGTACAGCAAAAGGAAAGTGACTCAGGAAAGTAAATCCAGAAGTGACGTAGCAGCAGGTTGGGACAAATTGTTGTTGAGAAGGGAGCAGTCACCAACAAAGCAGCAATCCACCAAAAGTAATCGAAGTGGCAAAGTGAATCAAAGTTAGAAGCGGAAACTTATCATAATTAGAGTATAAAAATAACATTTTAATAGTTGAAATGGGTGTGAGCATTAGCTCAAACTTTTGACCCGAAGATTGCAGTAGGGAAAGCAGAGGAGGACCATGGGCCATGGTCTTCATCATGCCCATTTAGTGCTGCCTATGATTTCTTGCAAAAGGAGTAGAAGTGTGGGGCTGATTTTGCCCACACGACTTATAACAGGGCAAGCTGGTTATGGTTTTGGAGGTCTTTTAATTTCCATAAAAATTGCTAATGGGGTGGGGTGTTTAGCGTTCCAAACAGCTTAATTTTGAGACTAGCACTTTTTTTGCACTGGCCTTATGTAGGATCTGACTGGCAGTTAAAACTTTAATGTGTAAGGCATGCTTTTATTTGGCCCCACACACATTTTTGTGAGGTGATTGTCCAGCAGAACTGCCAAACCATGGATTATGTAATACTCTGATGCACTTATGATTTCTGAGCAATATTTATGTGGAGAAGGAATAATGCTCGGAAATATGGGACTTTCCATGCATTCACAGACTAATTTGAGGTCTGTGGCAACTTTTCTTTGCCAATATTTAGTTTTGGTTGTATGACGCCCAGTTCCACTCCAAAGGTGGCCGTCCTTTCAAAGTGGAGCTGAACGCATGAAGTGAAGATTTACCATGTTATAGGGAAAGCATTTAGAAATGCTAATGTGTCTAAGCTGTACCCTGAACGTTAGTGGAGATGCAGTTTTCAAACCTTAGGTGTCCCCTTAACGTTTACCTCACTGGGCCTAGGGTCTATTCTTAAGCTGACCATGAACTGATTGAAATTTGTCTGGTCCAGTAGGGAGAAACTGAATTTTCGACCAGTGTGGGCTCCCTCACTTCACACAAGTCGATTGGTTAAGCAACTTTTGTTGTAGGGACATGATGAAATTTTTTCTGGAGCCACTGATCAGTGTACCGGTCAAAATAAAATAAAATGTTCCAGTAGGGAGAGGGATTCCTCCATCCACCTTGTTTGTGTGGATGGAGGAATCTTATGCCTAGTAAACCCAATCAGAAAATTGGACAAAAAATATAGCTTTTGAAGCGATCGTACAATAATCTGATCGTACGTACACAGCTTTCGAAAGCCGATCACGACAGTTCATGCAAATTTATTCGAAGGGACAAACACTCAGGGCCAACTCGCACCATATGCAGTCCAGTGCTTTTTTTTTTTTTTTTTCTACATCAAAAACGCATGGAAAGTAGGTTGTATGGTTTCCAATGGCATAGTTCATACTAGTGCGGTCAGTTCCAGGGCTTTCTAGTTCCAGCAAAAAAGTAGAACATGCTGCATTTTTACTGTACTGGAACGCAGTAAAATGCACCAGACCCCAGTAAAAAAAAAAAAACTGGAAAAAAGCATCTGGAATGCAACTGAAAACGCACAAACGCATTAAAAACGTGCATGCAGAAATGCATTTATAAAAGAAATCTGGAGTGCGTTTTTGTTGCGTGAACCAGCCCAAAGTGTTCTCTCGTACTATACCAGATTGTCTGTCTGATTTTTACCACCTTCCCTCCTGGCCTATAGTAAAATGACAGCCTAGTGGGAGCACTGATGTGGGAAGACGTGATATAACCCTGCTGATCACTGCACCGGCCCCCTGCCAGTGTCATGTGATCACTGTGACCAATCACAACAGATTACATGACAATTGTAAACAATGGATGGCTTAATTTCATGCCATCCATTGTATACAATTGTGTTGCTACCTGTGATTGATCACATGGTACAGACAGGGCCAATCACAGCCCATCTGTACCATGTAATTAACTTTGACCAATCACAGCTAATCACAACAAGACACTGCATGAACCATTTTCATTCAGTAAAAATGGTTGCTTACACCAATTACATTAATTGGTATATGCAATCATAATGTGTTAAAAAAAAAAAAAAATCCTGATCCCTTTACCAGAGTAGTAGTGTTAATATAACACTATTGCTCTGGTCACAGTGTGTTAATCTGTCACCAATCGGTGTCCCTCATCACTGCCACATCAGTTGTGAATTATTATTTTTTATTTTCCAAATGACTGTGACAAATTACAACTTCAAAAAACTCACCATGCCTCTTACTAAATACCTTTGACTGTCTACTTTCCCAAAAGTGGTCAATTGGCGGTATTTGTACTGTCCTGACATCTTCAGGCCTCATGAAATGAGAGGCCATCAACACCTGAATGTGGATAGAGATATAATCATTTTTCATTTTTTTTTGGGATGCACTGATACCTTTTTTTTTTTTTTTAAACTATGAGTACCAATACTTTTTTGCAGGTACTCACCGATACCCATCACCTAGGAAGAGGCGTGGTTTGGGAAGTGCCGTGGGTGGTGTGTGTGTTAGGGAGTTGGGTTGTTCTGACGAGAACTGTCCTCCTATCAGATAGTGTCCGCCCCGTATTGCTGGGGGGAAGAGGATGGGGATAGGAGGGTTATTGGGAGATATGGGGTCAGAGGTGACATCTGTTAGAGTGAAGGAGGAGGCAACAGGCAGAAGTGACTGCAGGCATGGTACAGGAGACGGCCAGAGACTGCAGGCATGGTACTGGCACTCTATAGAGGAGCACTCCACTAAAAGGATGGGAGAGAGCCTGCACCTCCTCTCTGCCGCTGACACTTCTTCTGTCCTCCGCCTCTTGTCCCAGCCCTGAGTGCATGGATTGGAGAGAAGCTTAGCGGCCACACATGTCCATGGGAACCACAACTAAAATCTGGGGAGCGCCCCATAGATCCGACCGCATCTTGTCTCTCTCACAGGAGAGGAGCTGGCCAGACAGCACACGGAGGAGGGAGAGAGTACAACAGGATACCGCCCGTGCAGTGTCTACATACAGAGCCCCTCTTGTTCTCTGCCTCAGCATCCAGCCAGGGAGAGCCCGGATCCTGCGCTCTGTGTGGCTGGGAGTCGGAGCTGGAGGAGGTAAGTGTGCAGTGCGGAGACGAGGCTTCTAGGCTGTTAAGACGGGTGGGCCTGCACCTAGCAATGCCACTGGGAGGAATAGGTGGGGATGGCACTGTCCGGAGGGGATGAGGCGATCGGCTCCCAAGCGACGTCTCTTCTGGTATTGAGCATTTTCGTACCGATACTCGTGAAAATGGCTAGTTAATATATATATACACACACAGGATCTCACAAAACCTTTTTGTAAATTATTTTGTTATCTTTTCATGTGACAACACTGAAGAAATGACACTTTGCTACAATGTAAAGTAGTGAGTGGCCACCATTATTTTCCAGCACTGCCTTAACCCTCTTGGGCATGGAGTTCACCAGAGCTTCACAGGTTGCCACTGGAGTCCTCTTCCACTCCTCTATGAGAACATCACCGAGCTGGTGGATGTTCGAGACCTTACGCTCCTCCACATTCCGTTGTAGCAGTGTCAATTCTTCAGTGTTTTCACAGGAAAAGTAAAAAAAGGAAAAATATTTACGAAAATGTGAGGGGTGTACTCGTGTGAGATACTGTGTGTATATGTATACTCTCTTCCATAGTTTGTGGACTCTATACCTTTCTTGGGGACTAAATAATAAACACTGATTTGGGTTATTTCCAACAAAGAAGTGTAGCAAAATACAGTTTGGCCTAAATTTATGAAGAAAGATAATTTATTTGCAAAATTTTTAAACTGAAACCAAGAAAAGTGTGGTTTTTTTTTTTTTCCCCCACCTCAAAATTCAACATCCTTCTTTTTTTTTTTTTTTTTTTTTTTTTTTTGTTTATGAAAATCTAAAAAACCCATTGGGGAATAAATACTACCAAATTAAAAGCTCGATTTGTGTGAATAAAAATGTTATACGGGTACATCATATGTGTTGCATGAATGCGCAATTGTCATACAAAGTGCAACAGCGCTGGAAATTGGCTGGGGTAGGAAGGGTGTAAAAGTGCCCGGTATTGAAGTGGTTAATCAGTAAAGTATTCGTCTGAAAAAAAATTGGAAGAACAAGACCACGCATGCTCAGAAATGACAGAATACAATATATTACATCCCTTCTGAAGTTGTATTCTGGCATACGAGGATTTTTACTAGTAACCCTTCATTTTCGATATGAGAGTAGGATTCAAAAAAGGATAATTCGTCGGATATTCTCATTATGTGTATGGAGCTTTTAGACGTATTCCTTCACTAGTGTATGTGGGATTAGTTGTATGCTGCCTGGGCAATTGGCTGATTATTCCCAGGCGCAGATATTTTTAGTTTGCTCTGTACATAACCTGTTGAGACAAATTAAACAAAACTCAAATATATAGTGTGTATAAACGCCTCAGCTCCTCCTGCTTTTCAGCTTGCGGTGTTGGGTGGCATTTGATGACGCCATAGAGCTAGCTATTAAAGTGATTATACACCCTTGATATTTTTAGTGTGCAAGTTGTAAATGTGGTAAGGCAGCAACATGGAGTTTGATTTTTTAATGGCATTCAAGTATGCTGTAGAATTAAAATGGACCTGCACACAAGCCTTAAAGCCCAACTCCAAAGTTTTCCCATGCAGTGGGGCTGTGCCTGCACTGCACGGGTCAACTGCCCAAGCGCAGCCCCACTGCATTGGACAACTTTTTTATTTTTTTTACGCCCGCATAAGGGCTTTAAATTCGTGTATTTCCCATCCATCCTCTGTTCAATCATACCAAAAAGAACCCCCCCATTACCTAACAGTAATTATTCTTTTCAAAAACAGGAGCTCATCAATGTTTGCCTGACTGGTTTCCTTTTGGATCATCCCACTTGCAAGTATGGTTAGGCTTTAGCTGCTGTCAGTGTAATAGCCATATGTGCCCATTTTAAACTTTCAGTATTTGTACTATGTTATAGTTCTGTTTATGGGGGAAAAATGTGTACTATGTATTGATTGGGTTTATGCCGGGTCTTAAAGCAGTATTGAACCCAAATGCAAAAATGTAGTATATTGCAGCTTACCAATCATTAGATGTGGTGGCTGCATTCATTTTCTTTTTTAGGCTCTGTTTTCACCTAGTGATGTGACCAGTAATGCACCTCCTGTAGTGCCCCCACTCTGGATGAAGGTGAACAGGGGGCGCCTTTTGGACAGCATTGTCAGTACGGGTGGAGAGGAGTGTTGGATGTACTACCATGTTTCCCTGAATATAAGCCCTACCCCCAAAATAGGCCCTAGTTTAAGTGATTGTAAAATCCTAGAATGCACTGTATTACAGTATTATATAATGTAAACTGTGTATGTTTCTGTATGTTGGCGGTGTAGCGCCGCTCTTTTTAGCGGTGTTGTGCAGGTGGAATGGGGAGCTTTTAACCCCAAAGAAAGGGTTAACAAGGGGTTAAAAGCGCCTGAAAAGTGCCGCTGTCCATTGATTTCAATGGCAGGGGCGGTTTAGACACCACTTCCGCACCGCCCCAAAGACGCTGCTTGCAGGACTTTTTTTCTTTTTTTTTTCCCCCGGTCCTGCAAGTGCATTACCCCAGTGTGAAAGCACTCGGGTTTTCACACTGGGGAGGCAGTTTACACTCACTATTTTTAGCGCTAAAATACCTGTAAAGCACCTTCAGCATGAAAGGGGTCTTATAGAAGCGCTCAGCTGACCTCCCACTGCTCTCCTCCTCTTCTCCCAGCTGTGAGCTGGGGATCTCTGCCCCCTCCTCTGCGGTGCTCAGAGCGGAGAAGAGAGGTCCGGCGGGTCACGGGAGGCGCAGAGCATTGCTATAAGAAGGTATTTATCACAGATTACAGAAACATGCACAGTTTACATTATATAATACTGTAATACAGTGCATTCTAGGATTTTACAAGCGCTTTCTTCAGTGCCACTGGGGGATTCCTGACAGGGAGAGGGGGAGAGAAGACGGCACATGACAAGCCCTACCCTGATAATAAGCCCTACTAGGTCTTTTGTTAAAATTAATATAAGACCCAGGCTTATTTTCAGGAAAACACGGTAGTAGACTAACAAATTAAAGCCAAACTCCAGCTCACACATAATTAGTTCCAGCAGACAGTTTTTTTTTTCTTCCTTTTTTAGGATAAAGGTTTTACATAAACAAAAGATTTCATTGGTAAATTTTGTCTCATCTCTGTAAACTGATACATCTGCAAGAAAGCTTGTTCTTTTAAAAAACAGACTCATCGGCTGGATCACCAGCTGAAAATAGCAGAAAGAAAACCTAAACAAAAAACGAATGTAGCCTTCACAGCTAAGAACTGATAAGCTGTAATATGTTTTGCTTTTGGGTTTAACACTGCTTTAACCACTTGCCAACCTGCGACCTACCTGTACGTCGCTAGACTTCAAGTGATTATAACTGGATGATGCCTACAGCTGCAGACATCATCCCGGTATGATTTTTTTTTTCTTTTTAGAGCTGGCGGGCGGCTCTCTTGTAAAAGCAAGCCTAGTGGCTAACTAGCCACTGGATTGCTTTAACAAGCAGCAGGAAGGGAAGTCCCCTCTCCCAATGCCTTCTGTGTCTGTACCGGGATTTCCCATCCCAGAGACACTTCCGCCGGTTAATCATAGAGCCCAGCAAAGACCCGAACGGCTTTGTTGAGCTCTATGATATAGTAACTCGGAAGCAATAGTCACATGATGTCCGGGTTACCTGGATGTAATCAAAAGCATTTGATCTCACTGATCTTGGTGTGATCAAATGCTTTTAAGTGCAGAGGAGGGGGGTTTGGGGTATTATAGATCTCTATATAAAGAGTAGAGTACCTGTCACTTGCATATTGCTGTCACAAGGGATGTTTATATTCCTTGTGGCAAAAACAGCAATCGTTCCACACATTTGAGTTAAGAGTTGCATCTTGATATAGCGCGGCCCTTTACCCCGCAGGGTCCCGATGCGTTTTCATACACCTACTAGGGCCAATTTATAGACAGAATCTGATTAACCTACCAGCATGCCTTTTGGGAGTGTGGGAGGAAACCGGAGTACCCGGCGGAAGCTCACGCAGACACAGGGAGAACATGCAAACTCCAGGCAGATGGTGTCATGGTCGGGATTTGAACCAGCGACCCTATTGCTGCTAGGTGAGAGTGCTAATCACTACATTACTGTGCTGCCCCCATTTGAGGTATCACTGTGAATGTCAGATCATGGGCAGTAATTCTAGCACCAGACCTCCTGTCTAAATCTAAAGTGGTAACTTGTAAAGGCTTTTAAAATGTCGCCTATGGATAGTAAAATTTCCGTCATTTGTTGCCATTGCACAGACATGCGCAATTTTAAATCGTGACATGTTTGGCATCTATTTACTCAGTGTAACATCTTTTATATTTTATCAAAAAATGGGTCATGTATTGTCAGTTTTTGCATTCAAATTCAAAAGTGCATTTCCCCCCTGCAAAAAAACGCTGTGCAAATACCGCGTGACATAACAAATTCCCCAGGACAAGTCAGCATCATGTGAAGCAGTAAAAAAAGGCTTACTAGTGGGTGTCTTTGAAAGTTATTTCAGGTGCGCTATTTATGAGATATCACACACTCCTTTTTACAATTAAGTCATTTGCACATGCGCATTGTTATCCCGATTTGATGGGACTCTGAGTGTGCCGTCAATAGTTGCATGCCATGTCTGTAAGCATTACTCCACAACATTGCATTGTAATCCCACAAGATTCCTGACCATTCACCAGTCCCCTGGTTTAACCTATTGGCCATGATCGAGATTACTGCACTGACGTACAGGAAAGGCGAAAGTTCAGGTGGGGAAGGGAGTGAGGGAACTCTACAAAGTTGGCGGGGACTTCAGGCTGAATGGGCTACAAGAATAATAAACTGCAGAAATTGTAAAAATAGTTTTTCTGGGTATTCCTGTACTAAATCTTTTTTTTTTAACCTGATTTTGCACTTCCTGTTACAGGTTAGTTTTGGATGTCTGTCTGTCTATCTATCATTTGTGTGTTCAGTATTGGTTGGCAACTGATGGGCCCAGAAGATGCAGTTTGTTAGAAATAATTTCATAAAGCACATACTTTGAGTTGGACTTTTTGTGATGGGTGATACGTTTTTGTTTGAATTAAATGTAAGCAAGTTTACACTGCAATGTGAAACCTTTGTTATGAGATCCTTGATAATCAATTATTCATTTAACTCTCTCATCCGCTTTGCAGGGGAAAAAGTGCTGTGATATTATGTAGGTTTGGTGAAATTATGATGAAATAAAATGAAAACGTGTGCAAACTAAACCCCTTGGTTTTAATGTGAACTGTTAGAGTAATTTAGTTTCTTGCTGGCTGGTAAAGTGAGCTGATAACTTTTGTTTATTTTGTGACCTGTCGCCCTTTCATTTGCTCCTTGCTGCAAAAGCCAGGGTGGCTGCCATTTGTACTGAAATAAAATGAATGTCCTTGTGTGGGCTTAAAGTATATGGGAAGCCTTGTGTGGTAAAGCAGAGAGAAAAACAGCAAAGGCACCTCTTAGTAAGACTGTATAGTTTAATGACAAAATTCCATCAAAATCACTCACATGTAATGACATGTTAGTCCGGCACAAGGGATAGCAGTAGAAGCCAAAGGTGATCTCTGCACTCTTTCCGATGGAAGGGAGCCTTATTCCTCTCCGCTGTCGGCTTGTATGTTCGGCGCAGACTTCCGGGATACAATCGTGATCCAAAATGAGGCTTGCACCTCAGCCAGGCAGTCGAATGGGGGGCTGGAACGCAGAGCACTGGTATGGGCTGTACTGCATGTATATATATATATATATATATATATATATATATATATATATATATATATATATATATATTCACATGGCCTCTGCTCTCAGCTATGTAAGGGACTTCAAGAGGTGGGGGTGGAGACTGCAGGGCGTGTGCCAGCAGGAGGCAGAGAGAGCAGTATACTCATCTTTCCAGTGACATGCAGGGGGGGCGTGTCAGCAAAAGTCTGACCACTGGAGTACAGGCAGTCTGTTCTCTGAACTACAACCCCAATTCCAAAAAAGTTGGGATGCGGCGTAAAAACAAATGATTGCAAATATAAGACAATATTCACAAAAGAAAATAGAAAACCAATAAAATATTTAAACCAACAAATTGTATCATTTTAAAATTTTACAACAGTTTTTAGATGCAGCTTTTCAGATTGGTCAATCTCTGCCCAGGTTTACTCTGATATCCTCTGAATCTCTAAGTTGTCCTTTTTATACCCACTCATGTTACTGACCTTTTGTCAATGAATCTAGTTGCAAAATGTTCTATCAGCTCTTCCTTGTTGGTACCACTTACTTTGCCTGCTTTATGTTGCCCTGTCCCAACTTTTGTGAGAGGTGTTGCTTTTATCAATTTCAAAAATGACCTTATTTTGTGTTTTAAAATACATTTTCTCAGTTTAAACATTTTGATATGTTTTCTATTTTCCGTTGGGAATAAAATATGGGTTAATGCTATTTGCAAATAATTGCTTTCTGTTTTTATGTAGATTGTACACAGTGTCCCAACCTTTTGGAATTGGCTTTGTAGAATGCAAAGATGAAAACTGACCATGATGTGGTCGGTTTAACATAGCAAATCAGGGGGATTGGCAGGATCACTAGGTATTTCATACAAAGGAAGCAAAGCAAACTGGATACTTTGTCATACAAATATGTGGTATGACAGACATGTATCAGGAATATGAAATGTTGGGGTAACATACACTTTAACCACTTCAGCCCCGGAAGGATTTACCCCCTTCCTGACCAGAGCACTTTTTACAATTCGGCACTGCGTCGCTTTAACTGCTAATTGCGCGGTCATGCAATGGTGTACCCAAACGGAATTTGCGTCCTTTTCTTCCCACAAATAGAGCTTTCTTTTGATGGTATTTGATCACCTCTGCCGTTTTTATTTTTTGCGCTATACACGGAAAAAGACCGAAAATTTTGAAAAAAAATGATATTTTCTACTTTTTGTTCTAAAAAAAATCCAATAAACTCAATTTTAGTCATACATTTAGGCCAAAATGTATTCGGCCACATGTCTTTGGTAAAAAAAATGTCAATAAGCGTATATTTATTGGTTTGCGCAAAAGTTATAGCGTCTACAAACTAGGGTACATTTTCTGGAATTTACACAGCCTTTAATTTATGACTGCCTATGTCGTTTCTTGAGGTGCTAAAATGGCAGGGCAGTACAAAACCCCCACAAATGACCCCATTTTGGAAAGTAGACACCCCAAGGAATTTGCTGAGAGGCATGTTGAGCCCATTGAATATTCATTTTTTTTGTCCCAAGTGATTGAATAATGACAAAAAAAAAAAAAAAAAATTACAAAAAGTTGTCACTAAATGATATATTGCTCACACAGGCCATGGGCATATGTGGAATTGCACCCCAAAATACATTTAGCTGCTTCTCCTGAGTACGGGGATACCACATGTGTGGGACTTTTTGGGAGCCTAGCCGCGTACGGGGCCCCGAAAACCAATCACTGCCTTCAGGATTTCTAAGGGCGTACATTTTTGATTTTACTCCTCACTACCTATCACAGTTTTGAAGGCCATAAAATGCCCAGATGACATAAAACCCCCCCAAATTACCCCATTTTGGAAAGTAGACACCCCAAGCTATTTGCTTTGAGGCATGTTGAGTCCATGGAATGTTTTATATTTTGACACAAGTTGCGGGAAAGTGACAAATTTTTTTTTTTTTTTTTTTTTTTTTGCACAAAGTTGTCACTAAATGATATATTGCTCACACAGGCCATGGGCATATGTGGAATTGCACCCCAAAATACATTTAGCTGCTTCTCCTGAGTATGGGGATACCACATGTGTGGGACTTTTTGGGAGCCTAGCCGCGTACGGGACCCCGAAAACCAATCACTGCCTTCAGGAATTCTAAGGGCGTACATTTTTGATTTTACTCCTCACTGCCTATCACAGTTTCGGAGGCCATGGAATGCCCAGGTGGCACAAACCCCCCCCCAAATGACCCCATTTTGGAAAGTAGACACCCCAAGCTATTTGCTGAGAGGCATGGTGAGTATTTTGCAGCTCTCATTTGTTTTTGAAAATAAAGAAAGACGAGAAAAAAAAATTTTTTTTTTCTTTTTTCAATTTTCAAAACTTTGTGACAAAAAGTGAGGTCTGCAAAATACTCACTATACCTCTCATCAAATAGCTTGGGGTGTCTACTTTCCAAAATGGGGTCATTTGGGGTTTTTTTTTGCCACCTGGGCATTCCATGGCCTCCGAAACTGTGATAGGCAGTGAAGAGTGAAATCAAAAATTTACGGCCTTAGAAAGCCTGAAGGCGGTGCTTGGTTTTCGGGGTCCCGTACGCGGCTAGGCTCCCAAAAAGTCTCACACATGTGGTATCCCCGTACTCAGGAGAAGCAACAGAATGTATTTTGGGGTGTAATTTCACATATTCCCATGGCATGTTTGAGCAATATATCATTTAGTGACAACTTTGCACAAAAAAAAATAAAAAAAAATAAAAAATTGTCTCTTTCCCGCAACTTGTGTCACAATATAAATTATTCCATGGACTCAACATGACTCTCAGCAAATAGCTTGGGGTGTCTACTTTCCAAAATGGGGTCATTTGGGGGGGTTTTGAACTGGCATTTTATGCACAACATCTAGAAGCTTATGTCACACATCACCCACTCTTCTAACCACTTGAAGACAAAGCCCTTTCTGACACTTATTGTTTACATAAAAAAATAATTTTTTTTTGCAAGAAAATTACTTTGAACCCCCAAACATTATATATTTTTTTTAAAGCAAATGCCCTACAGATTAAAATGGTGGGTGTTTCATTTTTTTTTTTCACACAGTATTTGCGCCGCAATTTTTCAAACGCATTTTTTGGGGAAAAAACACACTTTTTTACATTTTAATGCACTAAAACACACTATATTGCCCAAATGTTTGATGAAATAAAAAAGATGATCTTAGGCCGAGTACATGGATACCAAACATGACATGCTTTAAAATTGCGCACAAACGTGCAGTGGCGACAAACTAAATACATTTTTAAAAGCCTTTACAGGTTACCACTTTAGATTTACAGAGGAGGTCTACTGCTAAACTTACTGCCCTCGATCTGACCTTCGCGGCGATACCTCACATGCATGGTGCAATTGCTGTTTACATTTGACGCCAGACCGACGCTTGCGTTCGCCTTAGCGCGAGAGCAGGGGGGACAGGGGTGCTTTTTTTTTTTTTTTTTTTTTTCTTTATTATTATTATTTTTTTTATCTTATTTTTAAACTGTTCCTTTCATTTTTTTTTTAAATCATTTTTATTGTTATCTCAGGGAATGTAAATATCCCCTATCATAGCAATAGGTAGTGACAGGTACTCTTTTTTGCAAAAATTGGGGTCTATTAGACCCTAGATTTCTCCTCTGCCCTCAAAGCATCTGACCACACCAAGATCGGTGTGATAAAATGCTTTCCCAATTTCCCAATGGCGCTATTTACATCCGGCGAAATCTAAGTCATAAAATGCTCGTAGCTTCCGGTTTCTTAGGCCATAGAGATGTTTGGAGCCACTCTGGTCTCTGATCAGCTCTATGGTCAGCTGGCTGAATCACCGGCTGCATTTTCAGGTTCCCTGTTGAGACAGGAGAGCCAGAGAAAAACACGGAAGACGGTGGGGGGGGGGGCATTCCCTCCCACTGCTTGTAAAAGCAGTCTAGAGGCTAATTAGCCGCTAGGATTGCTTTTACATGAAAGCCGACCGCTGGCTGAAAAGAATGATACCAAGATGATACCTAAACCTGCAGGCATCATTCTGGTATAACCACTCAAAGTCGTGAATGGCGTACCTGAAGACAAAAAAATGGTTAACAATAAAGCACAGTAAACGGTAAAGTATAAAAAATTGCATACCTGAAAAACAAACATGATAAAACATAATAACAATAAAACATTGCAGAATAGAATACAGTAAAAAAGAGCAGAACAATAGAGAGAGAGAATAGAGAGAGAAAGAACAATAAAACGACAACTATTTTTTTTTTATTTTATATTTTTGTATGTGTTTTTTTTTTTTTTTGTAACTAACTTTTATAACTGTACCCGGTTCCAGGTTCGGGTCTCTCAAAATGCGATGGCATCTTGGGAGACCCTGTGAAAGTGTGCCTAGTCTGTGGAATGCTGTACCCTACGCTAATAGTCAACTAGTGAATGGTAGCGTTCAAAACATTCACCAATGCAAAGACCAGGATTGTCAGGACAGGAGGGACAATAATAGCGGGTGTCACGCCTATATCCGCGCTTGCTGCAGACACAACATCTTTTTTGGGGGGGTTCGTTGGGTAGGGGTACTCGGGAGGACATAAAGAAAATGCCTCTCATGCAGCCGACTGCATTTGGTTGGGGATGTGAATGGGGGAAGTACGGGCGCTGCAGAAGCGGTGGGTTCCCAATTAGGATTGGCGAATGCAGCAGGAAGGGCACTATGGGCACGACGGGCCTGTGTTTGTCTTTTTGGTGGCAGCGGGACACTACTTGTGCTTGCCACCTCACCAGCTTGAACTGCACTTATGGGACTCGCCACGTCACCAAGTGTTACTGCAGTGCTGGTTTGACTACGACCGGGGTGTACTAGGCTGCTGGCGCTTGCCAGTTCACCAAAACGCTACCAAAAAATCTGTTAGCGATCGCAGGGATCAGGCCTGACTCTGCGAACGCTGCAGTTATGCGTTTAGTGTTCTGTAAGTGACAGTGATCGATCGATACTGCACTTGGGTGGGCTGGGCTGGGCCGGGCGGAGGGGCAAAACGCAGGTGCTAGCAGGTATCTGGGCTGATCCCGCTAACACTGCGTTTGTGGGAACCCTAAACTGCTGGGGACGCTAGTATAGATCTGATCGGATCAGATATTGATCCGTTCAGATACTATACCACTAAGGGAGGCGTATGCTGCGTGCGTGGGTGTTAGCGGTACTGGCGCTAATCTGACGCTGCCTGGGGCTGGTGCTTGCCAGTTCACCAAAACGCTACCAAAAAAACTGTTAGCGATCGCAGGGATCAGGCGTGACTCTGCGAACGCTGCAGTTATGCGTTTAGTGTTTTGTAAGTGACAGTGATCGATTGATACTGCACTTGGGTGGGCTGGGCCGGGCGGACGGGAAAAACGCAGGTGCTAGCAGGTATCTGGGCTGATCCCGCTAACACTGCGTGTTTGGGAACCCTAAACTGCTGGGGACACTAGTATAGATCTGATCGGATCAGATATTGATCCGTTCAGATACTATACCACTAAGGGAGGTGTACGGTGCGTGCGTAGGTGTTAGCGCTACTGGCGCTAACCTGACGCTGCCTGGGGCTGGTGCTTGCCAGTTCACCAAAACGCTACCAAAAAAACTGTTAGCGATCGCAGGGATCAGGCCTGACTCTGCGTACGCTGCAGTTATGCGCTTAGTGTTTTGTAAGTGACAGTGATCGATCGATACTGCACTTGGGTGGGCTGGGCTGGGCTGGGCCGGGCGGAGGGGCAAAACGCAGGTGCTAGCAGGTATCTGGGCTGATCCCGCTAACACTGCGTTTTCGGGAACCCTAAACTGCTGGGGACGCTAGTATAGATCTGATTGGATCAGATATTGATGCGTTCAGATACTATACCACTAAGGGAGGTGTATGCTGCGTGCGTGGGTGTTAGCGGTACTGGCGCTAATCTGACGCTGCCTGGGGCGACGCATATCACCGCCGGGCGATCAGGGGGCTAAACCTTTATTCGGTAATAAACGGCGGGTGCCCTGACACTATAAAAAATAAACGAACTAACCAGCGTCACCCGTAACAGTTATACGGTGATCAGTGGTGAAAGGGTTAACTAGGGGGCAATCAAGGGGTTAAAACATTTATTAGGTAGTATATGGGGGTCCCTGTCGCTATAAAACGCTGACGGCGAACCTAAATATTTATGTCCCTAACTAGCGGAACCAGCGACACTAATACAGCGATCAGAAAAATGATCGCTTAGTGACACTGGTGACGGAGGGTGATCAAGGGGTTAAAACTTTATTAGGGGGGGTTAGGAGGGTACCCTAGACCTAAAGGGGGCCTAACATTCACTGCCCTAACACACTAACTGTCACAAACTGACACCAATACAGTAATCAGAAAAAAAAAAAAAAAAAAAAAAAAAACCTGCTTTGTGTCAGTTTGTGACAGGGGGGGGGGGTGATTTGGGGGGGATCGGGGGGGGGGATCGGGGTGTAATGTGTGCCTGGCATGTTCTACTGTGTGTGTGTGTGTTGTGCACTCACATTCCAGTCTTCTCTCCTCGGCCCGGAACGGAAAATACCGAGCCGAGGAGAGATGACATCATTTCCTCTGCCTCTGTGTACAATACAGAGGCAGGGAAATGATCCCATTGGCTGGGAGCGATCGCGAGGGGGGGGCCACGAATGGATGGCCTCCCCCTCACCACCGATCGCCGGGGGACATTTGCCGACCGTCGCAGGCACCGGGGGGGGGGTCCGATCGGACCCCCCACCCGCGGGCAGGCAGGGACGTACAGGTAAGCCCTTTTGCCTGCCCGTGCCGCTTTGTCGACGTACATCTGTGTGCGGCGGTCGGCAAGTGGTTAAGAAACAAACACTAAATGTATGATGGTCCATACGAGTACCAAATCCAGTTACTGTATGACGCACAAACCTCATAAAGTAAGCAAACGCATCACCTCCCAGACACTGTAGGGCTGGTCCGCAATTGATGCAGAGCTGCCAATCCTGAAAGCTATGGGCAGGACTAGAAGAATTGTGAATTGGCAATGTTAATATAGATAATTTTAAAAAGACCCCATCATAAGCCCCCGGTCACACCGGTGGGACTTGTCATGCAATTTGACTAGGGTTGCAACTAACTAACATTTTCATAATCGATTAGTTGGCCAATTTATTGTTTTGATTTATCGGATAATAACCTTAAAGTGTGTTTGTATGATTTAGTTAATATGTAAAGTTAAAAAAGGCAATTTATTCTTAAATATCTATATGCAGTGATGAATCTAAATTACCATTTATATGGTTGGGGAGCAAAATCTCTAATCCACTCTGAGAATAACAGACAGAAGAGATATACTGTATATGTGCTATTAGAGGTTGAATCTGGTAAATATCATCGGACTCAGATCAAATTTTTTATTTAAAGAAAAAATAAATTAGACTGTTTTGCTGATTTTAAGACAGAACTGTAACATATTATATGCTGGCCATTTTTTTTCAAAAAAAATTTAATTTTAGGAACGTTCATTCAATTTTCTAATTGTAAGTGCTGTCAAATCAACGTTCATTTTCGACCACAGTGATGGGAAAATTCGAAGTGGTAGAATAGGAAACTTCGTGATCAAAGGAATTTTCAGACAGTGTATGTGGTTTTCGTTCAGAAATTACGTTCATTTTAAAACTGAATGTTAAAAGCAAATTACATTTTCAAATGACATTCTTTCATTCAGTGAATGTACAAAGATTTTTTGTATGAATATTCTCATTCGAAAATCAATACGTGTATGGCCAGCATAAAGCTCGGTTCCCACCTATGTAGTTTGCTTTTGATCCGTTTCTGCAGTGCTTTTTGCTGTGCGTTTTTGCACACTCGATATTTCTGCGATTTTGCACTTTTTATGCTTTTTTTGGCCAATTTATTGTTGGGCGGATTAAAAAATGCACTACGTGCTTTTCTGCAGCTTCTCCGTTGAAGTCTTGAAACACAAAAGCACAGTTTTGCATTGAATAAAATCCTTGACCCTTTCCAGATATGCAGCGACTGAAAAAAGCATATCGTGTCCGATAGGAAACCATGTTGAATGAACTGTAGTGTGTTTCTGCAAAAAGCACTAATAAAAAAAAGCATAGGTGTGAACCTAAGCCGTTTGGTAGCAGCAGCATGCTTTTTTTTTCTTTTTTTTGTATCACCTGTCATGGGGTTAAAAAAACTAAAATGAGCCCTTTGTAGTTCAAAAAGAGCAGATAATCGCTACTATAAGGGGTTCATTTATACTATGAAAGTAATACTATGTATAACTTTTTCACAGCGTTGTATACAATATAAGTATTTGCCCCCTTTCTGATATATTTTTTTTTTTTTTTTTGCATATTTGTCACACTTAAATGACTCGGATCATCAAACAAATTTTATTAATACACAAAGATAAGCCGAGTAAATACAAAATGCATTTTTTAAATGGTTTCATTTATTAAAGTGGTTGTAAACCCACTTTTTGGACTTCTACCTATAGATAAGCCTAGAATAAGGCTTACCTATAGCTAGTGTAAATATCTCCTAAACGTGCGCCGTTTAGGAGATATTTCACTTGTAGTCTGCCGAAAATTTCAGACGCATGCGCGGGAAAGAAACTAAACAAAGTGCCGTTTCTTCCCTAGCCTGTGTCGTTAATTGCGGGTCCCGTGCACATGCGCGGGAGTGACAGCTCCGGCGAAACACAGAGCCGGAGTCTGCGGCCCAGAAGGAAGAGGGGCCAGAAGGACGCTGCCTACACGGGACATCGCTGGATTCTTTTGCAGGGTAAGTGGCACATAATGGGCTAGTATGCTATGCTTTTCATTTGCAGGCTTTGCAGCGAGCAAAAGAGGAAGTAAAACCCATTAGGGTTTACTTCCTCTTTAAGGCAAAAAAGCTGTCTAAACCTGCCTGGCTTTATGTGAAAAAGTAATTTCCCCCTAAACCTAATAACTGGTTATGCCACCCTTGGCGAAAACAACTGCAATCAAGCATTTGCGATAACTGGCAATGAATCTTTCACATGGCTGTGGAGCAATATTGGCCCACCACCATGTCTGACTGTTGGTATGATGTTCTTGTTATGAAATGCTGTATTGGTTTTATGCCACATGTAACGGGACGCACACCTTCCAAAAAGTCACATTTTTGTCTTATCAGTCCACAGAATATTTGCTTAAAGTTTTGGGGTTAATCAAGATGTTTGGTAAATGTGAGATGAGCCTTTGTTTTCTTTTTGGTCAGCAGTGGCTTTGGCCTTGGAACTCTCCCCATGAATGCCATTTTTGCCCAGTCTTATTGTTGAATCATGAACACTGATCTTACCTGAGTAAGTGATGCCTGCAGTTCTTTTAGATGTTGTTCTGGGTTCTTTTATGACCTCTTGGATCAGTCATCGTCAAGCTCTTGGAGTAATCTTTTTAGGCCACCCACTCCTGGGAAGGTTCACCACTGTTCCAAGTTATTTCCATTTGTGGATAATGGCTCTTCCCGTGGTTCACTAGAGCTCCAAAGCTTTAGAAATGGCTTTGAAACCCTTTCTAGACCGATACATGTACATTACTTTGTTTCTAAACTGTTGTGAATTTTTTTCAGATTGTGGCATGATATGTGGCTTTTCGTAATCTGTTAGGCCTCATGTACACTGCCGCTGCTAAATGGACATTTAGGAGCAGTTGGGCATTTTGTTTTCAAATGCTCCTGAACTCTCCTCTGTTATCTTATCATTACATGTAGTTTGAGTTTAGAGGCATTTTTTGGAAAGCAAAAAAAAGAGTTCAGATGCTAAGTTTAGAGGCATTTCAAGCGCCAAACTCTTCTAAACGCGGGAACTCGCATTTAGCCGCGTTTCGTTCACAGCCGTTTTTCATTTTTGGCTATTTTGAAAAAAAAAAGAAGGAAAAATCTTAACGCAGCATGTAAACACAGCAAAACGGACATTTTAAACGTGGGTTACTATCTGTCAAGGTAAATCGTTCAGGAGAGGTTGTAAAAACGTCACTTGTACATTAAGCCTTCGCATGCTTAACTTTGTCAGACAGCTTCTGTTTATGTGATTTCTTGATTCAACAGGTCTGGCAGTAATCGGGCCTGGGTGTGGCAAGTGAAATTTAACACTGCTTTACAAAAAATTGTGGTTATTCAGTTCATTCATGATTCAGCATGGGAGGGGGCAATTACTTTTTCACACAGGGCCAGGCAAGTTTAACCACTTAAGCCCCGGACCATTTGGCTGCCCAAAGACCACAGCACTTTTTGCGATTCGGCACTGCGTCGCTTTAACTGACAATTGCGCGGTCGTGCGACGTAGCTCTCAAACAAAATTGACATCCTTTTTCCCCACAAATGGAGCTTTCTTTTGGTGGTATTTGATCCTCTGCGATTTTTATTTTTTGCGCTATAAACAAAATAAGAGCGACAATTTTGAAAAAAACGCATTATTTTTTACTTTTTGCTATAATAAATATCCCCCAAAAATATATCAAAAAAAACATTTTTTTTCCTCAGTTTAGGCCGATACGTATTCTTCTACATATTTTTTGTTAAAAAAAAGCGCAATAAGCGTTTATTGATTGGTTTGCACAAAAGTTATAGCGTTTACAAAATAGGGGATAGTTTTATGGCATTTTTTATTAATTTTTTTTTTTTACTAGTTTTGGCGGCGATCTGCGATTTTTATTGTGACTGCGACATTATGGCGGACACATCGGACATTTTTGACACCTTTTTGGGACCATTGTCATTTATACAGCAATCAGTGCTATAAAAATGCATTGATTCCTGTGTAAATGACACAGGCAGTGAAGGGGTTAACCACTAGGGGGCAGGGTACTAGTGTTTAACTAATCAGTACTAGGGAGGTGTTTCTAACTGTAGGGGGGTTGGGCTGTGTGTGTCAGTACACTGATCTCTGCTCCCGATGACAGGGAGCAGAGATCGAGTGACACTGTCACTAGGCAGAACGGGGAGATGCTGTTTACATCAGCATCTCCCCGTTCCTGCTCTCCGTGAGACGATCGCGGGACCCGCGACCCGACTCGCGGAGCTCCCAATGGCACGGCGGGGAATTCAAAAGGACGTACAGGTACGCCCTTTTGCCCAGCCGTGCTATTCTGCCGACGTAAATAGTCGTGCGCCGGTCGGGAAGCGGTTAAACAGCTTCTTTCCCTTAATAAATGAAATAATTTAAAAACTGCATCTCGCAAATTGGATGCGGATGGTTTTCCGCATTCAATTTGCATAGCAGCTTGATGGGCACTGACAAGGCGTGGACTGTCAGTAGTTTATTTTTTTTACAATTTTATATATAAATATTTTATTACATATAATTTTTTTTTTTTAAATAATCTTTTACAATGCTTACTTGTTGGAGGGAGTGGATGGTGTTAGTGCTTTTTTTTATATACACATATATATATTTTACATTTTAACCTTTTAAATATTTTTATTACAATTATTATATATATATATATATATATATATATATATATATATATATATATATATATATATATATATATATATAATTCAACCCTGTTGGGGGGGAGCTTTGGGAGATATTGGGGGTCTAAGCAGACCCCTGACATCTCCCCTGTGAGACAGGGAAAAGGAACTGAGGACACGGATTCCCCAGTCCCTTTCTCTGCAGCCTTGTCTGCACTGAAAATGAATGGAGGAGGCAGAAGCTCCTCGCCATTCATAAACTGAAGCATCGTAAACACAGTTTACGATGTTTCAGTTATGAATGGACAGAGTCAGTGATTTCATTAGTGAAAGCAAGGAGCCGGTAAATGAGATTTACCGGCTCCTTCCTTCACTCTCCATCCTGACATCTGGGACAGGGGGAGGGGGACCGGAGGAGGAGCCGGAGAGTGGGAGGATGACACCGGAGTGAAGGAGAAGGACCCCTCCCGCCACTGACCCTCTGCTTGCTGCAGCTGACAGCCACGGCAGGGAGAGAAGTGGCTGTCAGAACGTCTATACATTAGAGCTCCACAATTAATCGTTAAAAAATCATGATCTCGATTCAACCGCCCTGACAATCTCTATTAGAGTTTTCCGATTCTTTCATATAACAAGCGGAGAGACTTATCTGCTCACTCAGGTGTCAAAAGAACTGTGCTGCACTTTTTTCTGTATATGTCAAAAGAAAACATCTGGGAAGTCTGCCAAGTTTTTAACATGAAACATTGTAACTAACTCTTCCTTCTTAGATCAAAGGGATAAACTTCTGTGTGAAAAAAAAATCCAGGCAGTCTGCCAACATTTTAAACAACTTGTAAATGCAGGAAGTTTAACCACTTAAAGTCAATCTTTTTCTTACACTTGTTTCTTAAGTTAAAATCAATATTTTTTGCTATAAAATTACTTGGAACCCCCAAACATTACTGCATCTGTGGGTGAGTGAAGTTACGGTGGGACAGCTGTTTTCAAAAGAAAATTAGCAATTTGACAGATTGGAAGTGTATTACTGATTGTGCTCTAAATAACCAACCACCACCTACCTATCTAAATGGAGAAATCCATAAAGGAAGTTCGCCTTAACTTCTCAATGTTGGCTTCAAGCATTAAGTATTAAGTGTTCAAATGATTTCTGTAATCTTAGTTTGTCTTATGAAACATACATACATGTTAGCCCATCCTCTGATACCTGGGATTAGGGGAGAGGTGTCTTTTGGAACACCAAAGCACTTGTCTCCCTCTTACCGGAAAAAGATGCTTTGTGTCAGAAAATGCCCCTCGCTTTCATGAGTCTAGAACTTGGGCCTTCCTTGTGTTTGCACTTGGCTTTTGGAGTATTTTCCATCTCCTGAAGTACATAGAATTGCCTTTTAATGTATGTAATCTGTATAAAGAGTTGGAGGAACTGTTAGGTTTGCTTTTGTAGTAAAGTTGGTTGACTTGTTTAATTTTATTCCCCCACAGGACAGAACCCACATTGCTCCCGAACCAATGGGTATTAATCAGAAAATAGACTTTTCGGACCCCATGTCACAGCCAAACTTGGATGAAATTAAGGATCAGATCAAGCGCGAAATCAGAAAAGAACTTAAAATCAAAGAAGGTGCCGAAAACCTCAGAAAGGTTACTACAGATAAAAAAAACTTGGCTTATGTGGACAATATTTTAAAGAAGTCAAATAAAAAGCTAGAGGAATTGCATAACAGTCTTCAGGAGCTAAATGCGCATATTGTTGTTCGGGAAGCAGAGGATCTTCCAGGTACTCCAAACAGAGTGCAAGAGATGAAGAGTGTGTGTATAAAACTTGCATAACATAAACTGTATACTGTTTGTTCCTTTTATATACATTAAAGTGTTTGTTAACCCCCAAAAAATAGAGATCCTGGTCCCTTAAAGCAGAATAAACAGCACAGTGCTTGTGCTGTGTAATCTGCCCCTCTTTAGAAGGTAAAAAACCTGGCTGAACCGGCAACTTCCTGTATCCCCCTCTCTGCGTCGACAACGCTAATCGCTAACCTGCTTCAAACCCCCCCCCCGCCACTATTATTAAAAATAAAAAATTGTAAATTGGTCACTGCTAGCCCCTCTATTATAGATAGGCATAGCACGCTGTATAAATCTTTTATAAAAATGAGGCATGTAAATATCTTTTTAGGGCAGTCTTCTTCAGGCCACTCACATGACTCTCGGCCTGTTTCCAGGGCTACTCTACTGCAGGAGGGGCTGAGTGGCCATGTGACCTCCCCGGCTGACGTCAGAGGGAGATCTCGGCCCCTCCTGCAGTAGCCACGTATCGGAGATGTAAAGCGACGCGAGTCACGGGACCGGCCTGACGATCGTTTCAAAAAGGTATTTACATGCCTAATTTTGATAAGACTTCTACAATGTGGTATGCCTAACTCTAATAGAGGGGCTACCAGTGATTTATATGTTTAAGTTAACAAACACTTTAAGTGGACTATTCACTACAAAGTTTTCATTTTATAATTTTTGGTTTACTTTCTGTCAGTGTTTATTTTTGCTGTTCCTATGGGGATTTTTTTTTTTTTCAAGCAATTTCCACATAAATTCAGACACATCCAATCCGTATCCCGAATCTTACTTTCTAGACATTACTTACTGTGTTTTTTGAATTGGTCTAAATACAGTTTGCTAGTAAGTTGACATCACTAACACTGTTGGCATTTGTGAGAATTGTGTTGGCCCAGATGATTCAAAACAGATTAGCCATTGGTGAGGTATATTTCTGATTTTATAAAGGAGATTTAAAAGAAGAATGCCAAAGAACAGCAAGGTTTCTGGAATACAGTTCTTTTTCACATATATTATGTAAAACAGAATAGGCTGTACTTGGTCCTGGCCAAAAATACTGACACCCCTGCTTTCCTGTCAGATAATGCACCACTTTGCCCAGAAAATTGTTGCAATTACAAGTGTTTAGGCATTCTCATGTTTATTTCTTTTGTTTGTATTGGTATGACCAAAAATTTGGATTAACAAAAAGCCATATCTGACACATTTCACGCAAAACTCCAAAAATGGACTTGACAGAATGATTGGCACCTTCTCTAAATTGTAAGAAATAATTACATTCCAAGTTTTGTGATGCTCCTGTAATTTGTAATTAAACTCGCCTACATCAGTTAACAGGTTCTGACAATAGAGAAATATTGACTCAACCTTTTGTTGTGTGTCTCTGTGTGCAACACGAAGCGTGGAGGAGAGAGAGAAAGAGCAGCAAAGAATTGTCTAAGGATTTGAGAACAAAAATTGGGGAAATGCATGGACAATCTCAAGGTTACACGTCCATCTCCAGAGATCTTAATGTCTCTGTGTTCACTGTACGCAACATTGTCAAGAACTTTACAGCCCGTGGCACTGTAGCTAATCGACGTGGAGGAAGTAGAAAAATTGATCAAAGATTGCAGCGAAGCATTGTTCGAATGGCGGCTAAAGAACCTCCGTCAACTTCCATACAAATTAAAAAATGATCTTCAGGCACAGGGTACAACTGTGTCGGCTCGCACTATATGTTGCCATCTGAATGAAAAGGAGTGTAATGGTAGGAGACCCAGGAGAGGACCCCACTGCTGACACATAAACATCAAAAAGCCAGATTGGAGTTTGCCAAAATATACCTGAGAAAGCCTAAATCCTTTTGGGAGAATGTGCTGTGGACAGACATACAAAATTACAGCTTTTGAGTAAAGCCCGTCATTCTACAGTTTTCAGAAAAAGAAATTAAGCCTTTAAAGAAAATCAGTCCCTACAGTCAAACATGGTGGAGGTTCACTGATGTTTTGGGCTTGCTTTGCTGCTTCAGGCACTGGATATCTTGACTGTGTGTGTGGTATTATGAAATCTGAAGACTTTTTTTTTTGGGGTGCAATGTAGTAGGGCCCAGTGTCAGAAAGTTGGTTCTCCGTCAGAGGTCATGGGTCTTACAGCAGGACAATGACCCAAAGTACACATCAAAAAGCACCCAGAAATGGTTTAAGACCAATCGCTGGAGAGTACTGAACTGGCCAGCTATGAGTCCAGATCTAAATTCCATAGAGCATTTGTGGAGAGATCTCAAAACAGCAGTTGGGAAAAGGAACCCTTGCAGTCTGAGAGACCTCTGGCAGTTGGCGAAAGAGGGTTCCAAAACTCTAGGCGAGTTGATAGTTACAGGAGGCGCTTGATTTCGGTTATTTTTTCCAAGGGGTGTGCTACCAAATATTACATTGAGGGTGCCAATGATTTTGTCCAGTTAATTTTTGGAGTTTTCTGTGGAATGTGTCAGATTTGGCTTTTTGTTTCTTCACATTTTTGTGCCATACCAATACAAACAAAAGAAATAAACATGAGAATGCCTAAACATTTGTAATTGCAACAATTTTCTGGGCGTAGTGGTGCATTATCTGACAAATGCAGGGGTGCTAATATTTTTGGCCATGCCTGTATGTACTAATTGGGAGTTTGTTTATCAGTCCTACTGTATTCGTAATAATGGTGTTGCCAGAAGGGGGAAAGATTTACAATGATGGGTTAGCCCAGGAGGTGACCGTCCAAAATGTCAGCATTAACCACAAAGTAGCTGTTCTTTATGATCCTGTACATTTCAGATCATGGACTTTACATCAGGCTATTGAAAGAGCACTAAACCGCTTTCAATGTAAACCTTTCCTAAAAGAAACTTTGGAGCTGACATTGCTGACCTTTTGAAAATGCTAGTTGCTCAGCTATTCCACAACTTTGAGTCGCTGACCTGAAAAATGTATACAGGTACAGGGACCCTTCTAGACATAAGAAGGTCAAAGGAAACCTTTCATGTAAGAAACAGTCTGCCATTGCTGACCTCTCTTTCTAAAAATGCAGATGTCTTTCCTTGAAGTTTTCCTGCCCGCCTTGTATTTTCTGTGGAAATTTAGAAGCACAGCTACAGGTAAATCATTTGTGACAGTCAGGGTGGATTTGATTTAAATCAACTCCATTTAAATCCTTTTTAAAGAGCAACTGTCATCTCTATCTCGCAGTGGCTCCTCCTCTGACCTGCTGGTGATGCAGCAGTGACACAACATGGTGAGTGACGTGGTGGCAGCAGGTGAGTGGATGTCCACTAACAGGTGCTGCCATGATGGATCTGAAATGACAGGTGCTCTTTAAGGCTACTTTCACACTAAGACGCTTTACAGGTGCTACAGTGCTAAAGATAGCGCCTGCATAGAGCCTGTAAAGAGCCTCCCCTGTCTCTCCAGTGTAAAAGCCCGAGGGCTTTCACACTGGAGCGGTGCGCTTGCAGGACAATCAAAGTCCTGCAAGGCGCATCTTTGCAGCGCTGTAGGAGCGCCCCTGCCCATTGAAAACAATGGGCCAGCGCCGGTCTAGGGTGGCATACCTGATGGTCCAGTGTGGTGGCCATCCCTGGTGGTCCTGGGTGGGCATCCGAGGGGGGGGGGGGGGCTGCGCTGATAAAAAATCAGCATAGACCCCCCCCCCCCCCCCCCATCAGGAGAGCAGCCGATCGGCTCTCCTACTCGTGTCTGTCAGACGTGAGTGAGGAAAAGCCGATTAATGTCTCTTCCTGTTTACATCATGATCAGCCATGATTGGACACGGCTGATCACGTGGTAAAGATCCTCCGTCTCTTTACTGAGATCGGTGTACACCGCACCACCGATCGCCGCGATGCACGCTCCCCGAGAGCGGTTGTTCTGGGAGGCCGTCATATGACGTCCACCCAGAACGAGACCCGCACCGCCCAGCCGTCATTTGACAGCTGGCGGGAAGCGGTTAAAGTGGTTCTAAAGTCTTTACCTTTTTTTAAAGTGGTTTTGTAAAGGCTTTTTTTTTTTAAAATAACAAACCTGTCGTACTTATCTACTGTGTGCAGTGGTTTTGCGCAAAGCAGCCCCGATCCTCCTCTTGGTCCCCCCTGCTGGTGCTTCTGGCTATGCCCCCATAGCAGGCCGCTTGTTATGGGGGCACTCATGCAGGCTGTGTTGCGAGACCCCCCCCCCCCCCCCCCCGGCTGGCTCCCACTACTGCCCTCATGTCCAGTGGAGGGGGAGAGCCACTGCTCTGAGGCTCAGAGCTGGATCGATATCGGGCTCAGGTACAGTGCCTTAAAATGTATTCATACCCTTTGAAATATTCCACATTTTGTCATGTTACAACCAAAAACATAAATGTATTTTATTGGAATAGACCAACACAAAGTGGCACATAAATGAGGTGGAAGGAAAATGATAAATGGTTTTCAACACTTTTGTTACAAATATCTGAAAAGTATGGCATTTGTATTTAGCTAGCCTCTCTGAGCCAATACTTTGTAGAACCACCTTTTGCTGCAATTATAGCTGAAAGTTTTTTTGGGTATGTCTCAGAGCTTTGCACATCTAAAGAGTGAGATTTTTGCCCATTCTTCTTTGTAAAATAGCGCAAGCTCTGTCAGATTGGATAAAGAGAGTCTGTGAACAGCAATATTCAAGTCTTGCCACAGATTCTCAATTGGATTTAGGGCTGAACTTTGGGTCATAACACATGAATATGCTTTGATGTAAACTTTTCCATTGTAGCTCTAGCTGTGTGTTTAGGGTCATTGTCCTGCTGGAAGGTGAACCTCAACCCCAGTCTCAAGTCTTTTACAGACTCTAACAGGTTTTCTTCTAAGATTTCCTGTATTTGGCTCCATCCATCTTCCCATCAACTCTGACCAGCTTCCCTGTCGCTGCTGAAGAAAAGCATCCCCACAACATGATGCTGCCACCACCATGTTTCATGATGGGGATGGTGTGTTTAGGGTGATGTGCAGCATTCGTTTTTTTTTTTTTTGCCACACATAGCGTTTTTGCTTTTAGGCCACAAGGTTTGATTTTGGTCTCCTCTGACCAGAGCACCTTCTTCTACATTTTTTGCTGTGTCCCCCACATGGCTTCTCGTAAACTGCAAACTGGACTTCTTATGGTTTTCTTTCAACAATGGCTTTCTTCCTTTCCATTTTTCGGATGATGGATTGAGCAGTGCTCTGTGAGTTGTTTTTTATAACCTAACCCTGCTTTAAACTTCTCCACAACTTTATCCCTGACCTGTCTGGGTTGTTCCTTGGCCTTCATGATGCTGTTTGTTCACTAAAGTTCTCTAACAAACCTCTGAGGGCTTTACAGAACAGCTGTATATATACTGAGATTAAAATACACACGAGGACTCTTATTTACTAATTGGGTGACTTCTGAAGGCAATTGGTTCCACTAGATTTCGGTTAGGGGTATGCGAGTAAAGGGGGCTGAATACAAATGCACGCCATACTTTTCAGATATTTATTTGTAAAAAAAAATGAAAACCATTTATCATTTTCCTTCCACAATTATGTGCCTCTTTGTTTTGGTCTATCACATAAAATCCCCAGTAAAATACATTTACGTTTTTGTTTGTAACCTGACAAATTGTGAAAAATTTCAAGGGGTAACTTTTTAAGGCACTGTAAGTATAAGGGGGTGGGCTGGAGGGAGAGCTAAACCTGGAAGGTTTTTTTTTTTTTTTTTTTTTTTTTAACCTTAATGCACAGACTGCATTAAAGTAACTGTAAACGCTAAAAAAAAAAACCCAAATAAAAACATGCAAGACGAAGGCATAATGAGCTAGTATGCATTGCATACTAGCTCATTATGAAATACTTACCTTAGATGGAAGCTGTTGCAGCTCCCAGTTCTTTCCGGGTTCGTGGGCTCCGGCGCTGTGATTGGACGGAGCTGCGATGTCGTCACTCCTGCGCATATGCGTGGGAGCCGCCGGTCACGGCACAGCTACTGAAGAAATGGTATGAGCGGGCCATTTCTTCAGTCGGCACGTGCGGATACAGTGAATATCACCTAAACTGTGTACGTTTAGGAGATATTCACAGTACCTACAGGTAAACCTTATTATAGCCTGTAGGTAGAAGTGGTAGTACAGGGTTTACAACCACTTTAACCTCTCCTACATGTAAAAACACATCTTTTTTTTTTGCTGGAAAATTACTCAGAACACCCAAACATATATTTTTTTAGCAGACACCTTAGGGAATAAAATGACGGTCGTTGCAACTCTTTTTTATGTGACACGGTATTTGCGCAACAATTTTTCTAACTCGTTTAAAAACAACAAAAAAAAAGTTTAATGAATTGAAAAATAACAAAACAGTAAAGTTAGCCCATTTTTTTTTTTTTTTTGTATAATGTGAAAGATGTTGCGCTGAGTACCCCACATGTCACGATTTAAAATTGCGCACACTCGTGGAATGACGCCAAACTTGAGTACTTAAAAATCTCCATAGGCGACGCTTTAAACATTTTTTACAGGTTAAATGTTTAGAGTTAGAGAAGGTGTTGTGCGAGAATTGTTGCGCTCGCTCAAACGCACGCGGCGATTTCTCACGTGTGGTATGAACAGCATTTACATACATGTGCGTTCGCTTCTGTGCACGAGCACACGGGAGCGCTTTTTTTTTTTCTTTTTAAATCACTTTTATTCCTATTACGGTACAAGAAATGTAAACATCCCTTGTAATAAAAAATGGTGTGTGAAAGGTCCTCTTCATGGAGAGATGTGGGGTCTATAAGACCCCACATCTCTCCTCCAGGCTGGAAGGCATCAGATCAAAAAAATGACAGATCTGATGAGTTCCCGCCGAGATCGCCACTTTGGTGACGTCACGCCCGAGCCTCCGACGGTCATAGAGATGACTGGTTACCATCTGGTCACTGGAAATCTGTATGCTCTTCATCTGGCGTTATCCCCACTGAAAGTCAAGGACGTCAAATGTTGTACTGTGGGTGGGAAGTGGTTGAGGTAACAAGAAAACTTCTACCTTTTTAGAACCACTTTAATGCATTAAGGTAAAAAAAAAACAAAAAAAAAACCCCATTGACTAGTTTGTGAGTGCCGGGAGAGGCCCATATTCAGGAATACATTATTTTTTATCGATTACGGTAAATGATTTTACACTATGGCACCCCCTCTTGTCCTTCCCATGCTCTATATGGTAACACCATTCAGGTACAGCTGAAGGATCCGTATATGGAGGAGATTGCCTCGGGAGATTATAGAGTGCCTTTTGACCCACTATAAAAACAAAGGGCCATCATTCTTGGGGAGTTATCATGAATTAGGGAGGTTTCTCACAGATGTGGGTGGCGTGTATCACATTAGGAAGGAAACGGACAAGCACAGAGTGGAAGTATTGTGGAGCACTTTGTACATTGTTACCAGCAGTGGCCTTGGGATTTGCTGCTTGTATGATTTAGCGCAATGGTCACTCTTGCAACACGGTGATTGAAATACAGTACTGCACTGATTTTCATGACTGTTATAAATGATTGTTATTTACAGAGCTTTAGTAGTGGGTTGGATTGGATATCCATTGAGCAATGGACACTTGGCAACACTGTCATAATTGAAATGTAGCATTGCACTGATTTTTACTAAAGTTATCAGTGATTGTTTGTTTATATTGATACACTGTTTTTTAGTGGTGGATTAGATTGGATATCCATTGAGCACTGGACGCTTGGCAACACTGATTATAGAAATGTAATATTGCATCTAGGGCTGAAACAACTAATCGATCGACAACTAATCGATTATGAAAATGGCTTTCAACTATTTTCATAATCGATTAATCGGCCAGACGATTATTTGGCCTGCATACAGAATGCATTATTTATTTACATATCAGGAAATACAGTGCAGCACACATACAGCTCAGTACACCATCCATACGTGTCAGGAAGTGCCTGAGAACTTGTGAATGTGTGAGGAGCAATGCCTCATGGAACATGTAGTCCTGGGCAGGAAGTGAGTGGGTCTAAAAGCAGAAGTTTTTTTTTACCTTGCTATAGGGGCACGCTATACTATAATTTGCAGCTTGCTATTGGGGCACTCTAAAGGCAGGAGGAGCCAGAGGCATCGGTGGGGGACCCCAGAAGAGAAGAATCGGGGCTGCTCTGTGCAAAACCATTACACAGAGCAGGTAAGTATACCATGTTTTTTTTTTTTTTTTAAAAAGATGACTTTAACCACTTGCCGACCGCCGCACGACGATGTACGTCCAAACTTTGAAGGGGTATATCGTTGTTATGGCAGCAGCTAGCATCCCCGTTTTTTTTCGTGCATCGGCCGGCTTTCAGATAAAAGTGGTCCCTGCGGCGGAATCGCCGCAAGATCACTTTTATCGGTGGCGGGAGAGGGGCCCCTCCCGATCGCATCCGTCTCTGTCCTGTGCCTGGAGATGGCGCTCACTCGTCTCCATGACACTGCTGGGCGGAAGCGACGTCAAGACGTCACTTCCATCCACGCCTCTTAAAGGCACATTTTTTTCAAATGTTTTTTCAAACAGGGACCGACATATCCAATATCTACGCAGTCCTTATATTTACCTCATTTGTACAGTAGTCCACATAGTAAGCAAAGAAAACAAACATCAATAAAACACCCTCCTTTATCAAAGGGATATTCGAGAGTTTTCCCTTTTTTTCCCGATCTATCCCCTTACCCTTACCATTAAATCCCCTTCCAGCTCCCTTCCCCCCAACCCTCCCGTACCTCATTCTCCCCCACCACCATTCATTCTATGCTCCTCCCACATCACCCAAAACTTCCATACTTTCTCAAATTTTTTATAATTACTCCTTTTCTTTATATCTATCTATATATAGATAGATAGATAGAGAGAGATCTCTATATAATTTCTCTCTACTGACTTCCTCCTTTACTTCTTTCCATTCCTCGAGCGTCGGGGGTTCTTTTCTCTGCCAGTTCTTAGCTATGAGCTTTTTCCCTTGAAACAGGCACCTAACTATTGCAGTCTGTGTATCCATTGCGAGCTGTTGTTCCTCCATCAGGCCCAGTAGACAGGTCTTGGCACCCATGCTCAGTGATGTCTTAAAAATGGAGTTTATCTTATCCACTATGCGTTTCCAACATCTGTACAATTTGGGGCAGCGCCAGAACATATGCAGCAGATCTCCTCTCTCTCCTCCACACCTCTGGCACCCCGCATCTAACCTCTTCCCCATCCTAAACCTCTTTAATGGTGTGAAATACACCCCATATATCAAATATAGATGAGAGACTGCCTGTGATGGGGAGAGGGAGACCCTAAGTCCAGAAGACAGAACATACTCCCATTGACTGTCTGACAATGGCCCAACCTCTTCCTCCCATTTCATCCTGTTTTTGTCTTCCGCCCTGTCCCCCTGGACCGAAACTCTAAAACTACAGTACATATCGGAAATTAAGCCTTTCGTATATTCTGCATCGGCCAGCTTTCTCAAAGAGGTCATATCACTCCATAATAGCTCCTTTCCCGTTAAATTGTGCGTCTAGGGCATGCCTTAATTGCAAGTATCTGTAGAATGATCGGTTGGGGATCGCAAATTCAATCACTAGCTCCTGGAATGTTTTTAGTCTCCCTGCCTTATAAAGCTGCAGCAAATAATGGATGCCCTGCCGATCCCACTCCTCAATCTTCCCCATTATTTTTAGCTCATTGAGCTTGCTATTTTCCCATATTGGGGAGAACTCCGAGAAATCCACATATCCCATTATTTTTTTAACCTTAGCCCAGCTCTTGACCATCAGCCGAGTGGTGGGACATCTAGTGTCAAAGGAGTCCGCCTCCAGCGCTTCTACTATGGTATCATGATTAGTGTCGTTTCCCGGGCCTATTACTCCCTCCCATATGCTGGACCTGAGATGCCAAAAAACAGCATCCCGGATCCGGCACTCCCAATCCACCCTTCTCTCCCGTTCGCCGAAGCGTCTGCAAGCCAATCCTTGCTGCCCCGCCCTTCCAGATCTAAATAGGCTATCCATTTTGTTAAACCAGCGTTTAGTAATCCAAACAGGTGAGTTCTGTAAAATATATAGAATTTGCAGCATCCAGACCATTTTTATCAGATTGCAGCGCCCAGCGACCAAAAGAGGCAACCGTCCCCACACCCGACATTTCTGTTTAAGTTTTTTCATTAATGGAACTAGGTTTTCTGCAATATATTGCTCCGGATCCCTTGAGATATTAATCCCCAAGTATTTCAACTGACTTACTACCTTAATTTGTGGAATTTGGTGTGGGAGGGGCTCCGTCAGAGGGTCTATTGGTAATATTGCTGACTTTTCCCAATTAATTTTTAACCCGGAGAAATGGCCAAAGTCCTCAATGATCCCCATGGCCATCCTTAATGAGTCCTGTGTGTCCCCCAGGAACAACAAAATGTCGTCCACGTACATTGCTATTTTCTCTTCTCCCCTCCTTCTTGTAAACCCCTGAACCCCCTGAGACGCCCTTATGGCCGCAGCCAATGGCTCCATTGCTAGGGCAAACAGGAGGTGTGACAAAGGGCACCCCTGCCTGGTGCCCCTTCTTAATTGGAACCACTCTGAACATTCCCCGTTGACTCTGATCTTTGCTTTTGGCTTGTCATATAATAGACTCAGCCAATGAACAAAACTGGGGCCAAATTGGAGTTCCGCTAGCACCTTCCAGATATAATGTCATTCCAGGCAATCAAATGCCTTGGTTGCATCTAATGAGAGGAGAGCTCTCTTACCACTATTTACTATGGGGATCTGCATATTTAAATATGCTCGTCTTATGTTCGTACTTGTTTCTCTGTCCGGGATAAACCCGGTTTGATCTATATGAATTAGCTTTGGGATTATTTTCTTTAGCCTTGTTGCCAGGGCCTTTGCCAGAATCTTCACGTCCGAACATAATAATGATATCGGTCTATATGATGCCACGCCTAATGGGTTTTTCCCCTCCTTCAGCAACATTATTATAATGGCTTCTGTCATAGACGCAGGTAAATTACCGTCCTTCCTAGTACCGTTTAGCACTTCCAAAAGTATGGGGAGCAAAATCTCCCCATATTTTTTGAATATTTCTATGGGTAAGCCCTCGGGGCCAGGGGCTTTCTGATTTGCCATATCTGCCACAACCCTTTGTAACTCCTCGAGTGTTAGTGGGGCCTCTAACATTTCCCGATCCTCTTTCGCAAGAGGGGTTAACTTTAGCTGTCGAAAAAAATCTCTCATTTCCCCCGCCACGTCTTTCTGTGCCGAGCTATATAGGTTTTTAAAGTATTCCCTGAACTCTTCTAATATTTCTGGGTTAGTGTTTTTTTATTATTCCCTCTTTCCCTTCAATCGCTGATATGGTGTTTGGAGGGCCATTGGCCCTAACAATCAGGGCCAAAGTCCTCCCAACACACTCCCCCTCACAGGCAAACCTCCATTTTTGAAATAATTTTTTCCTCTCCATCTTTTCCAAAACCATTCTGCTATACTCATTTTGCCTCTCCACCCACACCTCGTGACTAGATGGGGTTGGTGCCTCAACATACCGTTCTTCCGCTCTTCTAATGCCGCGTACACACGGTCGGACTTTCCGGCATACTTGGTCCGGCACACTTTCCGACGGACTTTGTCCGCCAGGTGCGCCGGACTTTAAAACGGACGGACTTGCCCACACACGCCGGGACTTTCCGGCGGGCTAAGTCCGCCCGTCTTTCCGACGGACTTTCGCCGGAGTTCCGGCGGACTTTCAGAATGAACGGACTTGACCACACACGGCCAAGTCCGTTCATTTTGAACGTGACTCAGGTGCGACGGGACTAGCAAAGGATGTCAATCTTGCCGCTTTTATCGGCGAGATTGACACCTTGCGAGCCCCGTTGCGGGGCATACCAGGCCCTTAGGTCTGGTATGGATTATAAAGGGAAGCCCCTACGCCGAAAAAAACGGCGTGGGGTCCCCCCTAAAATCCATACCAGACCCCGATCCGAGCACGCAGCCTGGCCGGTCAGGAAAGGGGGTGGGGGACGAGCGAGCGCCCCCCCCCCTCCTGAACCGTACCAGGCCGCATGCCCTCAACATGGGGGGTGGGTGCTTTTGGGGGAGGGGGGCACCCTGCGGGGCCCCCCCACCTCAAAGCACCTTGTCCCCATGTTGATGAGGACAAGTGCCTCTTCCCGACAACCCTGGCCGTTGGTTGTCGGGGTCTGCGGGCGGGGGGCTTATCGGAATCTGGGAGCCCCCTTTAATAAGGGGGCCCCCAGATCCCGGCACCCCACCCTATGTGAATGAGTATGGGGTACATGGTCCCCCTACCCCTTCACCTAGGGAAAAATTGTAAGTAATAAAACACACTACACAGGTTTTTAAAATATTTTATTAAACCGCTCCGGGGGTGGGGGATCTTCCTCCGGCTTCGGGGGTCTTCTTCCGGCTTCGGGGGTCCCTCCGCTTCATCTTCTCCCGGCGTCCGGTTGGTTCTTCTCCGCTCTCCGGCCTCTTCTCCCGGTGTCCCAGGTCTTCGGCCGGCTCCTCTGCTGTGTTCAGGTAGCTCTCTTGCCAGCAGAGGTCCGGACTTCTGAGCTGCTGGGCTTCTTCTCTTCTCCAGATGTTGACACGACGCTCTCTCCTGCTGGACTGGTCTCCGAGGGCTGCGTTGTGACTTATATAGGCGGAGACCCCGCCCCCTTTTGATGTCACAGTCCCTGGGCATGCTGGGACTGTGACGTTTTAGGGGGCGTGGTCACTGGGTGATGTTGACCACGCCCCTAAAACGTCACAGTCCCAGCATGCCCAGGGACTGTGACATCAAAAGGGGGCGGGGTCTCCGCCTATATAAGTCACAACGCAGCCCTCGGAGACCAGTCCAGCAGGAGAGAGCGTCGTGTCAACATCTGGAGAAGAGAAGAGAAGAAGCCCAGCAGCTCAGAAGTCCGGACCTCTGCTGGCAAGAGAGCTACCTGAACACAGCGGAGGAGCCGGCCGAAGACCTGGGACACCGGGAGAAGAGAGCGGAGAAGAACCAACCGGACGCCGGGAGAAGATGAAGCGGAGGGACCCCCGAAGCCGGAAGAAGACCCCCGAAGCCGGAGGAAGATCCCCACCCCCGGAGCTGTTTAATAAAATATTTTAAAAACCTGTGTAGTGTGATTTACTACTTACAATTTTTCCATAGGTGAAGGGGTAGGGGGACCATGTACCCCATACTCATTCACATAGGGTGGGGTGCCGGGATCTGGGGGCCCCCTTATTAAAGGGGGCTCCCAGATTCCGATAAGCCCCCCGCCCGCAGACCCCGACAACCAACGGCCAGGATTGTCGGGAAGAGGCCCTTGTCCTCATCAACATGGGGACAAGGTGCTTTGAGGTGGGGGGGCCCCGCAGGGCGCCCCCCTCCCCCAAAGCACCCACCCCCCCATGTTGAGGGCATGCGGCCTGGTACGGTTCAGGAGGGGGGGTGGGGGGGGGCGCTCGCTCGTCCCCACCCCCTTTCCTGACCGGCCAGGCTGCGTGCTCGGATCGGGGTCTGGTATGGATTTTAGGGGGGACCCCACGCCGTTTTTTCGGCGTAGGGGCTTCCCTTTATAATCCATACCAGACCTAAGGGCCTGGTATGCCCCGCGCTCGCCTCAATAGGAAAATTTGTTTTTCCTATTGCAGCGAGCGCGAGATGCAATACCCTGCCCTCATGTCGTATCTGGTCCGTCGGACCAGCATACACACGAGCGGCCTTTCCGTCGGACCAGCACACACACGAGCGGACTTTCCGCCCGAAACTGAGTCCGACGGAAAGATTTGAAACTTGGTTCAAATCTAGGTCCGGCGGGCTTTTGGGAAGAAGTCCGCCGGAAAAGTCCGCCGGCGCCCACACACGGGCGGATTGTCCGGCACACTCTGGTCCGCCGGACCAAGTATGCCGGAAAGTCCGACCGTGTGTACGCGGCATTACCCTCTCCTTGATTTTTAGTTCTTCCGTTTGTGATTGTTTCTTAATATGGGATATTTTTTGGATTAGGATTCCCCGGAGAAAAGCCTTCAGGGCATCCCAAACTATCCCTAATGGAGCAGTGCCTAAATTTAAATTTGCGAATTCCACCAACGTTTCCACGACAGTACCTGTATCCTCAATAATCTCGAGCCAGAAGGGATTTACTTTCCAGTCGCCCTTATTAAAACCTCTCTCACCCTTTAAATCAATTCTCACTGGTGAGTGGTCCGAAATCCCCCTTGGCTGGTAGACTATTTCTTCCACTATGTCTAGCGATTCCTCATTGCCCAACACTAGATCTATTCTGGACAGGGTGGCGTGTGTCCTGGAGTGACAGGAATATTGTCTCACCTCGGGATGCCTCCCTCTCCAGATGTCCACCAGTCCCACCTCATCGCAATATTGTGAAAGAGGGCTCTTAGGTGTACCTCTACCGAGCTTTTTTGGTGGGAACCTGTCTATTTCATTATTCATAGCTATGTTGAAATCCCTGACCGCTATTACCGGGACCCCTGAAAAACCTGCCATATAGATGTTAGCTTATACACATTTCCTGTTCTCAATTAGACAATAGAGAAAGATATACCGTCCCAATACATCCACCTTATTCTGGCTGCAGGAGAAAGCCAGCCCTGACTTTACCAAAATACTCACCCCCCTTGAATACGAGGTGTGAGTAGAGTGATACTGTGTCTGTCTGAAATTTTTTATGATCCATTATCTTAATTGAATCCTTATCCAGGTGCGTCTCCTGCAGGCAGAGTATTTGAACCCTCCCCTTATCTGCCATAGAGAGGATCGTCTGCCTTTTCAAATTATCTTTTACTCCCCGAACGTTCCAAAAACATATGGTAAGCTTCTTTTTTAAGTTCCAGGTTCTGTTACCTACCCCTGTGGCTTCTATTGTGACTGGCCACATTTACTTAAGGTGAGAAAAGCAGAACTGCAACCCCCAGACCCAGTAAGAGGGGAGCTATCTCTCAATAATGGCTCCTTCTCGGCTATTGATACTACTCCGCCATCTCCTATTTCCATGCTCGAGCCAGGACCCCCCTCCACCGTACCACTCGCCCCTGGATCCAATGGTACATTCACAGCTGCACCCCCAGTAGGGGCTAGGCTTCTCCTCCCAGGCTGGCTAGATTGATGCTGTGTCCCCCCTGCATGGCTGCTCTTTTTAGGTGTCGAGCTTGCGAGTTGGTTTGGTGTATGGGCGAACCGTTCTAGTTTGGCGGCTACCTGGCTTCCTTTTTCTTTGGGGTTTCGCTGTGCTAGAACCCCTATGCCCTCCTGTGCTGATGCCTCCTCCTGCCCCTTCTTTCTGGTCATGGTGAACCGACTATTTCAGTATATACCCGTCAGCATATACCCCTCAACGAGGGCTACCACAACCTCACTGCCCCTAAAAAGTGGCACTTTTTCCTCCACTGGCTGTGCAATGCTAAATGTCCTGACACAATAAAGGGGTTCAAGTTGCTATACAGAGTGACATCAGCCTTCCCACTATGTCCTCCAGCTCCCGCTGATGCGGGTCACTCATCCCTCCAATTCAGGGCTGATGTAGCAAAGGTCGGCTCGGTTCATGCAGCTGCCATCGCTGCTCTCGCTCGATCCCAGGCAGGCGCGCTCCCCTCTCTCTCACACAGGTGGCGCGCAGCTGTCAGTCCTCCTGGGAGAGCTTTGAGCGTGAGGATTTTTCCACCGCTGACACCGGCTCTCCTCCACTCCTTCCACAGCGTCTGTCGCACTAGTTACAGCAGGATCCACGAGAACGAACCAGCAGCATCTCCCACTCGGTTTCCCCTGAGGTTTTCAGCATGAGAACGGGGATTGAGCAGGGACTGGGTCCGGCTGTACCTCTCTTCCTCACCTCAGCATCCGGTCACGCCCCCCCACACCCAAACAAAATTGATGTCCTTTTTTTCCCCACAAATAGAGCTTTCCTCTGGTATTCGATCGCCTCCTGCGGTTTTTGATTTTTTGCGCTATAAACCAAAAAGAGCGACAATTTAAAAAAAAAATACAAAAAACAATATTTTACTCTGCTATAATAAATATCACAAAATATTAAAAAACGCCAAATTTCTTCATCAGTTTTATGTATTCTTCTACATATTTAAAAATTGCAATAAGCGTATATTGATTGGTTTGCGCAAAAGTTAGTGTCTTCAAAATAGGGGATATATTTATGGCTGTGATCAGTGATATATATATATTTTTTTTTTTTTTTTTTTTTTTGCGGGACTGTAATATTGCGCCGGACAGATCGGACACTTAACACTTTTTTTTGGGACCATTGACATTTATACAGTGATCAGAGCTAAAAATGACCACTAATTACTGTATAAATGTCACTGACAGGGAAAGGGTTAACACTAGGGGGCAATCAAGGGGTTAAGTGTGTTCCCTGGGAGTGTTTCCAACTGTATGGGGTCTGGACTGACTGGAGGAGGAGAGATATCGCTGTTCCTAATCACTAGGAACAGCCAGCAGATCTCTCTGAAACTCCCCTGGCAGAACGGGGATCTATCTGTTTACATAGACCCCCGTTTTGGCTCTCGTTCCTGCAATCGCAGTTGGCCAGCCAGCGCATCGGGTTCCCCCACCGTACAGCGGGAGCGCGCGCGCCTGCTGCAGCTCCTTAGAGGAGACGACGTACACCTACGGCTATTTGCGGGAACGACGGCAGCTGGTCGGCAAGTGGTTAACCTCTTCTCGGCGACCCCACTGGACTAGGCATTTTTCCCCCGTGGGGCCACATATAAATATGCATATTTTGTTTTTGTAGTGCGAGTGTGCCGCAAAGCCTGCTCCCAGCACAGAGACCAGGGTCATGCCGGGGGCCCAGGTCCTGTACTAACAATCGGCACCCGGAACTCCTGATTTCAGGTCGCCTGATCACTGTGATCTCTCTGCAGAGAGATAAAAAACGGTTTGTGTAAAAATGATAGATCTACTGTACTACGAGTGTATTCAACGTCTAACATACACATATGTGGTATCGCTGCGATCGTTAGGTGATATGTGCAGTTTTACTAACACGTTGTTAAATTGTGCTTGGGCATTAATATTTGTTTTTACCCTTAAGCGCAAAGGGGTTAAAGGTATACGGGTGCACTGGACACCCAGCTCTGGATACCTTTGGCTGCTATTGGTGGGTGTCCAGTGCGTCCCTATACCTTTTGAGGGGTGGGCTCCCCATCCCTCCAGACATGGCTGCCCTCAATCTATCCATTATTAGATGTATGCTCTAATTCAGAAGACTCTCAAAATTATAGTTAGGATTGCAGTACACTGGGGTGCCGTGACTTGGCCGCTGCAGCTTACGCATGTATTTGCAAATGTGTGCAAATGAAACCCCTTGTTTTTAACGTATTGTCAATTCGTTTGTTTTTTTTTTGCAGGCTGGCTGGTAAGTGAGCTGGGAATTTTTGCTTGTTCTTGATTAGAAGCGTATACGCTCTGTTTTTTTTGTTTTGTTTTCTTTTATTCTATAAATATCTGTTGAGCCTGCCAGGGAGTGCTACGTTATACAGTGATAGTGTGACATAGATACTGCTTCTGAAATCGGTGCATAGTTGCCAATCAATGGAATCCTAAAATATTGGAAAGGGTGTGGTGATCAGATTTGCCACTGCTGATTTTTAAGCCTGTAGCATGTCAATCAGGACCTGGCTACATCTAGTCCTAATCATTGCATTTGTTGCTGAAACTCTCCTACTCCTAAACTCTCCTCCTTCTTGACCTGCAGTGTCTGGGGAAATAGTGACAGGAATTGGGGAATTCTTACTGGAGCTAAACACGAGTGTTGTCGTGTATTTGGCGGTGCCCCCCCCCCCCCCCCCAGCACCATTTACTATAAATATCTAACACCTTCAAGAATATGTAAACAAACTCCCCTGTTTTTAAAGGGCGTGTGCCTGTTTAGTATTATATAATGTATTACTCATGGAATTCTAATTTTGCTCATGACTATTAAACCAAATTCAATACAATCAGAAAACAAAATGTTAGATCAATATTATTTGCTAACAGTATGAGTGAACATAGGTTTCCTTGCCCTCGTTGCAGTGTGTTGGCTTTCATGTACATTTAAAGGGTTAGTTTCTCTTTCGCAAAATGCTTATGCAGGGAGCGAACACCTGCAGCTTTGAGTAAAGTTGAATAATGCCTCTGCTGTAGATCATTTGTATACCTCTTAGTGTTACTAAACCCAGGACCCAGCATTTACTATATCTAGTCTCCCACAGAACATGGAAATGCAATTTTCTTTATCGTACATCATAGGACACCGAGCCTCATTTACTTAGTGGGTTATAGCTACCTTCAGGTGTTGACACTGGTATACCAATACAGGAAGTTGACTCCCCTATATAACCCCTCCTCCTTCCAGGAGTACCTCAGTTTTTTCGCCAGTGTCTAAAGGTGTTGGCACGAGTGAAGATGTGCTCTGCAGAGCTCCAGGAGGGATCCATGCTGGATTTAAAAAGCCTCCACAACCGGATCCATCCCGCCACTGCGGCTCCAGGATGGTACCCGGGCCTCACATAGAAGAACGAGGTTTTGCCTGTAATGCTCCTTTTGAGGGCTTGACTCTAGGAACCAGGACTCTTTTTGGTCTTGCTACATTACCTAAAGTTGTCCTGAGGGGTGCTATACAAGGTCCAAAGCAGTGGAACCCCTATTAAAGGGCCCCAGTCTTTGAAGGTTTCACCACGCTGCCCGCCGTGATGGGTGAAGTTTTGATCTGTCTGTTTACAGCAGTATCCTGCAGCGAGGAAAAGGTAAGAGGAAAGCATAGGAACTGCAAAGTCCACCTATGACTTTTCTTTCAATTATATTGTAATGCCTTAAACTCCTCTAGAGGGAGTAAAAATGTGTATATACCCTAGTGCTAACAACAGCGTGTGTCTTAGCAGCTGGAGGGGGTTCTCCTCTCCCCCCCAAGGGGGAAACTGAGAGGCTGGGGGTTACATGTTAGGTTAAAAGCAAAAAAACCAAAAACTGATAAAACTGTTGTATAAACCCCCCCCCCCCCCTCGGGGTATGGGGTGACTTCTAAACAGCCTAGAAAACATAAGCCGCAAAAGTGAAGGAGACACGCCGCAGCGCGGCTGCAGTCTCCTCCTCTGGTGTGTATTTCAGATCGAAGCCGCCGTGCACGAAGGAGGGCGGGGAAGGGGTGTGGCTTAAGCGGTTGGCGCCGTGTGCGGACTCAGCGTCCTTGCACACAATCAGGCTTACACCTGAAAAAAGGCTTAAAAGCTGATACTCTGAAAACAGACAGTGTCTATCAGAGCAGCTGAAGCAAGGCTGCCACAGGACATAGGAGCACTGGTGCACGTGAGGGGTTTACACAAACATTGCAGTACAGGAAAAGATTTTGTTTGACATTAGATTAGTCTATGCTGCCATTGTTTTCCCTACTATTGTTCAAGTAAATGGAACAGTTAATAGAGTGCCTCTGCTTTTGTGCTTTGCACTATGGCTTCAAGTCTTACTACTAAGGCACCAAAACCACCCCCAGGCGCTGGGAACTCCAGTCATGCCTCCACATTGTCATCCTCTCCGGAGATGCCTGACATGGCAAGCCAGGGTGAGCCGTTGGAATCGGCTGGTGGTGCAACTGCTTTTCACACTTCAGCCCCCTGTATACATGACTGAAAATGTATTTTCCTCTGCCCTAAAAAGGCTTAGAAGGAAGATTAGCCGCTTTAATCGCATCCTCCATTGAGGGGGATAGGAAGCGTGCTAGATCCCCTTCTCCCACTCCAAACCCTTTACCAGGGGAACAGTGGGGACAGGTTGAGGTATTGCCCTCAAACGATTGGGAAAATCAAACCGATTATTCCTCTGCGGAGCAAACAGTAGTTGATGATTCAGCTTCACAATCTGAGGTACAAATCCTAATGGAGATGGTTTGCTCCACTTTCATGCTACCTCTAACAGAGTCAGCCGAAAGTCCGGTTTCTTCTTTGGATTCTTTGAAACCGTTTCCTGTCCACGCATTACTAGAGAAACTTATTTATACCGAATGGAATCGTCCGGATAAGCATTTTCTCCCTCCAAAGAGATTCTCAGTTCTCTATTATATTCACCAGGCGTCTTGCATTGCGCTTGTGCTAGTACACATGCGTAGGACCCTTTGGCTAAAGGGTTGGTCTGCTGAAGCACCCTGCAGACAGCTTCTGTCTAGTTTCCCATTTTATGGGGAGCAACTATTTGGCAATGATTTGGATAAATACATCCAGACAATTTCCAGTGGAAAGAGTACTCTTTTGCCAGTCAAAAGAAAGTATAAACGTACTTCACTTAAAACACTTAAAAAATATCTCACTGCCTGCGATTAGCGCTGTGCAGTGCTGACTTTCTGGTGGGCTCTGCACGTGTGGGTTGCGAGCACGCCTGAGCTCCTCTTTACTCACCATCTATGCGGTTCCGCTGCAGCAGTTTTGGGATTTGAAAATGGTTTCCAGCATTCCTAGGGAAAGAAAAGGAAACCGTTTTCAAATCCTAGGTCTGCTGCATGGACGGTGAATGTGTAATGCCCCCACTGAGATGAGTGCAGTGGGGAAGGGTGTAGGGCAGTGGTCTCAAAGTACCGGCCCGCAGGCCATTTGCGGCCCGCGGACTGATTACAAATGGCACGCAGGCAGGGCCGATCCTGGACGGGTTTGCACTGCACCCAGGCAGAGGGGGAGGTGCCGAAGAGCTTTATGTCTCCTGTCCTCTCTGCTGCATGCTGCTGCAGCCCAGAGAGAGAACAGAGCGGAAGAAGGATCGGGCCATCGCCCTGTGCCCACCTAGGCATGTTGATGATCGACCAGAGCCCCGGATCCAGGGTCTTGCTGCCACCTCAGGGCGGGAGCTTGTGTCCTCCTCTGGGTGCCCTGTCACTAGTCCTGTGTTGAAGCCAGGAGCTGACAGGAGGAGAGGTAAGTGAGCCACTGAGGCAAGTCCTTAGTGGGGTGACTGGGGTAGAAATTTGTGTGTGTGGGGGGTATTTGTGCAGTGTGGGGGGTAATGCTGGGTTTAATGATGCGTTTGCTGACACCAGTGCTGGGTGTAATAATGCATTTGCTGACACCAGTGCTGGGTGTAATAATGCATTTGCTGACACCAGTGCTGGGGGTTAATAATGCATCCGCTGACACCAGGGCTGGGGGTTAATAATGCGTCCGCTGACACCAGGGCTGGGGGTTAATAATGTGTCCGCTGACACCAGTGCTGGGTTTAATAATGCGTCTGCTGACACCAGTGCTGGGTTTAATAATGCGTCTGCTGGCACCAGTGCTGGGTTTAATAATGCGTCTGCTGACACCAGTGCTGGGTTTAATAATGCGTCTGCTGACACCAGTGTGGGTTTAATAATGCGTCTGACACCAGTGTGGGTTTAATAATGCGTCTGCTGACACCAGTGCTGGGTTTAATAATGCGTCTGCTGACACCAGTGCTGGGTTTAATAATGCGTCTGCTGACATTAGTGCTAGGGGTTAATGGTGCGTCTGCTGACACCAGTGCTGGGTTTAATAATGTGTTTGCTGACATTAGTGCTAGGGGTTAATAGTGCGTCTGCTGACACCAGTGCTGGGTTTAATAATGCGTCTGCTGACATTAGTGCTAGGGGTTAATGGTGCGTCTGCTGACACCAGTGCTGGGTTTAATAATGCGTCTGCTGACATTAGTGCTAGGGGTTAATAGTGCGTCTGCTGACACCAGGGCTGGGTTTAATAATGTGTTTGCTGACATTAGTGCTAGGGGTTAATAGTGCGTCTGCTGACACCAGTGCTAGGGGTTATTAATGTGTCCGCTGACACCAGTGCTGGGGGTTAATACTGATACCAGTACTGGGGTAATAATACGCCCCCTGACACCAGTGCTATTTTTAAAGTTTGAAAGTTTGCATGCGGCCCCCGTGGGATATGAAAACTTGTCTTGTGGCCCTCAGGTAATTTGAGTTTGAGACCCCTGGTGTAGGGTGTTCCTCTTCTCAGAAAAAAAATGAAATGGTGAACCCAACACTTTAAATATGATGGTCGTCTCTGGGCTCTACAGGTCCTCATACAAGTGTTTGTGTTTCCCTAGTATGTCCGAGGCTCATGCTGTTGTCTGTTACATTGAAGTTGTGTGGTATACTGCTTTTTTGTCTGCCTGACCATCTTTGGTTTTATGTTTTAATCTTTTTAATTAGTTGTCTGCCCATTAGTTGATCCTCAGTTTAACTCTTAGTCTGCACCATGCTGCTTATTTAACTTTCTATTGATTTGCCTTTGGCTTTCTCTTCTGTTAAAGTTGCTTTTTAATGAAGCAACTGACTCTGAAAGGACATACTATGCTACATGTCATTGAACGCGTTTTACTCTCTACTTACTGGGTTTTCTTTCACATTTTTGTTTTCTTTCTTCCACCCACTAGTTCATTTATTAACCTTTTTATATTGCCTGCTAGGCTTTACCACAACAATAACACTCAACCTTGCATCGGTAAACATGTCTTTGTAATCAGCAAAAATTTGTTTAACATTTCCAGATTGTCCCAAGACACCAGACACTCCGAAAAGTGACTCCGGCTCATCAGCGCACAATGGAAGGCTCCTAGCTTTGCAGAAGCAGTTAGACATTGAGCTGAAAGTGAAGCAGGGAGCAGAGAACATGATACAGACCTATTCTAATGGTCCCTCAAAAGTAAGTAGAGGTTTAAGGAATTAGGTTTTCCTTGGCCTCCAGAAAGGAGAACTTTATTTTTCCTTTTGCAACAATCCCTTGTCCAATAAATTATAGAATTCTACAGAAGCATCTTACATGTGTGTGTTCGATTCTCTCTCCCGAGATAACGCTGAGATAACCTACTTTTTTGTTTTTGAGAGAATAGTTATGTTGTGAAAGGACTTGACACCATAAGAAGGCCCCAGCTTTCTGACTTTTATTATCATTTGCTCTTATTCAGAGCTCTGGTTTTTGATATAGGAAATCACTTATGAGCAATTTCCTTTTTTTTTTTTTTTTTTTTTCTTTTTTTTCTTTTTTTTTTTACTCTTTGTGAGTAAAGACCTGTGCACTTATCAGTACAGCCAACAGCTTAGAGCCTCTGCTTAGATATTTGACATGTCCATTTGGCTATTGTGTAGAGCAGGCGAGAACAAATTAGCAGCATGTCCCATGAAATGGGCCATCTGGTGTTCAGTGCTTATATACATCCCATGCACTTTACCTGTATCTGTTTGTGGGTCCTATCCTTTTTATGTATATTTGTCTTCATATTAAACGCATTTGTACATTATAACATTTTATTAGAGATAGTTTGACACAGTACATGTTATACATATATAGTGCTGTTGGAACTTTGATCATTAGGTCAGTATAGTAGGGAGCTTCAATTTTACGAAGTGGCTGAAAGTCTAATATGAAAAGATGCTGGGAACACATCCTGCATGTTGTACCAGAGTACAGAATTTGTTACTGGTATAGTGGGTTCAAGAACTCCAGCAGATTGTGGGTTCTGTTGTATGGTAACCAGACTCTACTGCTTGTACAGTTGTCCTGTTTGAATTCAGAACATGTATACGCTTTTTTTTTTCTTTTTACCTGCCTTTAATTATCCTTATTTTGTTTTACAGGATAGAAAGCTGCTTGGGACCGCCCAGCAAATGCTACAAGACAGCAAAACAAAAATAGAAGTAATACGTATGCAGATTCTTCAGGCAATGCAACAGACAAATGAAATGTCCTTTGATAATGGTAAAGGATCAACAAAAGTTACAGCATTTTTACAGCATTAGCTGGGTATTGGATAATTGTAATATTTATATGAGAAAGTACATTTATTAGGAAGCCCTGAGCCAACTAATATTTGCATCAGAGATCATGCTCTCAACAACTACGAGTGAAATGATTTCTTAGAATGTTGGCATATAGTGTGTATGTGGTTACCTACTTGGTTCTGTCATGTCTTAACTGGCATTACCTCAAAGTAGAACCTTAATTTTCTAATGAGGATAAATCATTTTTTTTTTTTTTTTTCCTCTGTTGCATTTATGGATATTTACTGTACTGTATATGGTACAAACACAAGCAGCTAATTCTTAACATGTGTGTTGCCTGTCTTGCAGCAAAACCTGTGATTAGTCCACTTGAGCTCCGAATGGAAGAATTGCGACACCACTTTAGGATAGAATTTGCAGTGGCTGAAGGCGCAAAAAATGTAATGAAGCTGCTTGGCTCTGGGAAAGTTACAGACCGGAAAGCCCTCCTAGAAGTAAGTGGTTCATTGGTTTTTGGATTTATATAAACTATAGAATAGTTTTCTTTTCACTAATGTGTATGTAAAAATTGGAGGAGGATTGCACCAACACTTGTTTTAGTTTTTGAATGTAATGTAGATCATGCGGTCCCCCCCAACTAGTATATTTAAATGGTTCCAAAGCCTAAATAGTGCCCATGTGAGAAGCAGCTTCCTATGGAGGCACTAGACAGGGGTGGAGCCTCGAGCACCAGCGGGAGACCCGAGAAGAGGCGCTTCAGTGTCATTCTATTGCACAGAGCAGGTAAATGTGACATGTTTTGTCATTTTAAAAATGTAAAATAAAACCACTTTTACCACTTTAAGGTAAAAAAAAAAATAGACCTTAGAACCACTTTAAAGCTAATGCTCAGCTAAAATAGCTGGGTGAAAAAAGCCTTTGCAACCACTTTAAAAGAGAAGTATTGGTTTCCTTTTTGCTGGATCCTAATCCTTTTTGAGCTGCTAGTATCTACAAATCTTTCCTGCCCAACACTGGCTTTTGTCAGCATTGCCTGCATTTACTGTAAAACAAGTAGAGCTAATATTGTGATTTCATATTTTTTTACTGGCTATTCAGATTGTTCTATGTGATTGAGCTCATGGAGTTTTCCATGTACATATGCTGGTTTCACAGTAATAGGAGTACAGGGGATGACGGGACTGTATAGGAGTACGGGGTGGGGGGGGGGGGGGGTGGTACTGTGTAGGAGTAAAGGGGGGTGGGACTATGTACTGTGTACCTAATCGTTCTCTTCGCTCCTCCCAAGACCTCCTGCTCTCTAACTCCCTTGTCACCTCATCCCATGCTCGCCTCCAGGACTTCTCCAGAGCCTCCCCCATCCTCTGGAATGCTCTACCCCAATCCGTCCGATTTTCTCCTACTTTATCCACTTTCAGACGATCCCTGAAAACTCATCTCTTCAGAGAAGCCTATCTGGCCCCCACCTAACAACTGTACACTTATCTTCTCCATCAGCACATCACCCACAGTTATTACCTCTTGTATCTCTTGACCTTCCCTCTTAGATTGTAAGCTCTAAGGAGCAGGGCCCTCTGATTCCTATTGTATCAAATTGCATTGTATTTGTACTGTCTACCCTCAAGTTGTAAAGCGCTACGTAAACTGTTGGCGCTATATAAATACTGTATAATAATAATAATAATAATTAGTACAGGGGGGTGGGACTATGTACTTTGTAGGAGTATGGGGGGGTGGGTCTATGTACTGTGTAGGAGTATGGGGGGTGGGACTGTGTACTGTGTAGGAGTATGGGGGGGGGGGGTGGGTCTATGTACTGTGTAGGAGTATGGGGGGTGGGACTGTGTACTGTGTAGGAGTATGAGGGGACGACGACCGTGTAGGAGTATGGGGGGGGGGGAATTGTGTACTGTGTAGGAGTATGGGGGACGACGACTGTGTAGTAGGAGTATGGGGGGGTGGGACTGTGTAGGAGTATGGGGGGGGGAAGTGGGGATGATTTTTTTTTATGTACAATAAAGGAGACTCTGGGGACATAGATGTGGGGGAGTTGTCGGTCTCCCTCTATGGACTGTACACATGCTCTATAGACATAGCACTGTGTACATTTCAGAGAACAGGACCAGGAAGCAGGTTACTTTGCTCCTTACCATGTCGCCTCTTCTGAAATAGCACAGTGCTATGTGTAGAGAGCTTAACTGTGCTCATTGCTGGACATGAGAAGTGTTCAGTGACACTCCCCTCCCCCCTCCCCCCCCCATCAGCTGGAGGAGACGCTGACACGGACTTTGAATGGGGGGGGGGGGGGTTCGGAGAACACAGGAACATCAAAACATCAAAGCCCAGAGGAGAGCTTGCAGGTAACAGCCAGGGAAAGGTGAGGACACTTCACTGCTTGTGTTACGCTGTCTCTGCTTCCGGGTTTTAGCTGGGGACATGCTGCCATGGAAAGAAGCATGTGAAGAACGGGGTTGCTCTGGATAGCAGCCTGGGTGTGCACCTCTTCACTAATCACACTCAGAGGGAGGGGCTGGATTGTGGAGCTGTATCCACCCCCTGGAAACTTTTGAACTGAGAGAGAACTGTTAGAGGCTGCTTCTGGACTCTTCAAAAGACTATTCTCCAAAACTAAAGGGCTGAGGAAAGAAAGAAACGCAATGCAGGTTTGAGGGTAGCATGTACTACCTATTTTTGCATTCCCATACTTCTCCTTTATTGCAAAGATGAGGACCCCCGGTGAACCTTCAAAAAATGTTTTCCTTTTAGGTAATGGTAATAACAATATCTTATTCATAGTGATTAGGGAGCACAATGCTCTGAATTATATGGTACTTGAAGCCCTTCTGATAAGTGAACCAGTTACCTTGCCCAGAAAAATATGCAAGTTCACTTGTAAAATAGTACATTTGCTAATGTAGTACATCAGAGCTAAAAAGATACATTTCCTGTTAAACTATATGAAAGACTGTTGGAAATGATTCTAACCATTTTACCTGCAAAAGTACCTGCACAGCCCTGCCACACTGTACATCCATTATTGGCTTGTGCTTGGCATTGTTTAGAAAAAAAAAATTCTATTAAATCATTAAACAAAGGTTGTTGCATCATACTAGAGCATGCACTGCACCATAACTTATCCTTTGCTGGCTTAGGTAAAACTAGGTTTGGCGTTATCGTTATTCTAAGGTGGTGTAATGTTTGATTTTTAAGTTTATTTTAGGCGATTCCCTGCCCATCTCCTACCAATAGCCAGACAATAAAGCAAACTTGCGGTTTACATAGACTTCAGTTGTATACTGAATGAAGATCAATCCGCACAGTTACTAAAAAAGAAAAAAAATCTTTAGGCTTTATAATCAATTTTTGTGAGCAGCCACAGAGTAAATATGCCAAGTGCTTGTTTTCTTTACATAATGTAGTTAGGTATGACTTCAGGTTCTTTATGTTTATTCTTGGTTAACTTGTTAAAGGGAACCTGTTAACAGTATATAGTGGAGGAATCCATATTGTGGGTAGAACAGGGCAGGACAAATCCTAGTCACTCAGAGGATTAAAAAAATACTGTCTTGCGACTTGGTCATTGAAGTCTGTATTTGGAGTCTCTCTTTGACTGCACTTTCACCAGTTGCTGTCAGGTGGTGCCTGTACAAATCGTCCAGCAATGAACACTGCAAGTGCCTTTGTTTTGTGTCTCCATGTGAAAAGAGTGAAAGAGTGTCCGCTAGGAGCCCCACAGTACACGTCTGTGTGATTTCTGCATAGAAACCAATCAGTTTCCAGGGTTTTTTTTTGTCAAAGCTTAAAGTGTTTATTAACTCAATAATAAAAAATAATAAAGCCCCTCTATTAAAGGCAGGCATACCACACTGTAAGTCTTTAATAAAAACGTGGCCGCTCAGCCCCTCCCGCAAAAGCCCTATCCTGGAGATGTAAAGCAGCTGTGTTGCGTGGCTGGCCGGAAGATAGCACACAAAATGTATTTACAATCCTCGTTTTTAGAAAAACTTAGTGTGGTATGCCTACCTATAATAGAGGGACTGGAAGTGACCATTTAAGTTTTTTGGTTTTTTTTGTTTTTTTGGTTTTTTTTCTGATAATGGTGAGGAAGGGGAGGGTGGAGTCTCAGGTACACGGAGCTGACAGGCAGGGAGGAGGGGGTGAGGGGGAGGAGAGGAAAGGTCGGCTGCGGATGACGGAGGGACATAAACTGACCATGGTGGTCAGCGCAGAGAAGGGGGGGACACAAGAATTTGCAGGATAAGCCAGGTTTTTGTTTTTTTTAATAGTTTAGAGGGGGGAAGATTACACAGCACAAGCACTGTGCTGTTTAATCTGCTTCAAGGGAACAGGATTTTTTTTTTGTTTTGTTTTGTTTTTTGGGGGGGGTTTGAGTTTAACGAACACTTTTTAAAGTAGTTGTAAAGGCAGAAGGTCTTTTAATGCATTCTATGCATTAAAATAAAAAGCTTTCTGTGTGCAGCAGCCCCCCTCGGCACCCCTAATTCTAACCTGATGTCCATCTAGGTCCAGCGTTGTTGCAGGAGTGTCCCGGCTGCCTGGGACTCCCCTCCTCTGGCTGGCTGAGACAGCAGCGTGTCTGAATGGACACGGGGAACTGTGGTTCGGCTCAGGTACCCCCATAGCAAGCTGCTTGCTGTGGGGGCACACAACAGGAGGGAGGAGCCGGGAGCATCGAAGAGGGACCCAAGAAGAGGAGGATCTGAGCTGCTCTGTGCAAAAACACTGCACAGAGCAGGTAAGTATAACGTTTGTTATTTTTAACAAAAAAAAAAGAGACATTACAATCACTTTAATTGAACAAGCTGAAGTTATAAGATGATCGGCTACCATGCACAGTTGCATCAGATTTTGCACTCTCCGGTTTTAGTAAATCAACCCTAGTGTGACAGCAGCCCTAGTGACGGGCGGCACAGTGGTGTAGTGGGTAGCACTTTCGCCTAGCAGTAAGAAGGGTCGCTGGTTTGAATCCCAACCACGACACTACCTGCTTGGAGTTTGCATGTTCTCCCTGTGCCTGCGTGGGTTTCCTCCGGGTACACCGGTTTCCTCCCACACTCCAAAGACATGCTGGTAGGTTAATTGGATCCTGTCTAAATTGTCCCTAGTATGTATGAATGTGAGTTAGGGACCTTAGATTGTAAGCTCCTTGAGGGTAGAGATTGATGTGAATGTACAATGTATATGTAAAGCGCTGGGTAAATTGACAGCGCTATACAAGTACCTGAAATAAATAAAATAGTGTATATCCGTGTTTTCCTAGCAAGACTAGGGGAGTCTGTGTCAGCCTGGTCTCTTTATGAATATGGATCAGTGAGGCTTCCCTCAGCACATATTATGTTTTTGACTATACACATCAGTGATTTATAGCTGACACATGTGATCTATACGGGTTTAAATGCTGCTGGTATATATTTGCAGTTGACTCCGTATTAAAATGAAATCATAGTGTATTTTGATCAAGCATACATTTAAGAGACTTGTTGCAGTGTTTTCTCCAAAGGGGAGAAAATTTGTGTTTAAAATCGTTTATGGCCCAAGTCCACAACTGGTTAATTTGGACCCTACAGTGACAGGGTCTCTTTAACCACTAAGCCACCGCCCACCGTCACATGACGGCGGGACAAGGCTTCTGTTGTTCTGGGCGGACGTCATATGACGTGATCGCCCTCCGGAGCCACTAGGGAGCGCGCGTGCCCGCTGCGTCGCTCGGGACCCGGTGCGCGTGCCCGGCGGCCGCGATGTCCGCCGGGCACCCGCGATTGCCGGTGTTCTGACATATACTGTCCTCCTATCGGATAGTGTCCGCTCCGTACTGCGCATGCGCAGCGCTTGCGCAGTACGGAGCAGAAGGAGATGCCGAAAATGTCCGAAGTTGATCAGCTGACCATCAGCTGTACACGGCGCTTCGGCACTTCTTAGCGATGGCTTTGTAAGAAAAAAACGCAGATCGCCGCCATTACTAGTAAAAAATAAATAAATAAAAATGCTATAAATCTATCCCCTATTTTGTAGACGCTATAACTTTTGCGCAAACCAGTCAATTACGCTTATCGCGATTTTTTTTTTTTTTTTTTTTTTACCAAAAATATGTAGAATACGTATCGGCCTAAACTGAGGAAAAAATTTGTTTAAAAAAAATTGGATATTTATTATCGCAAAAAGTAAAAAATATTGTGTCTTTTTTTCAAAATTGTCCCTCTTCTTTTGTTTATAGCGCAATAAATAAAAACTACAGAGGTGATCAAATTCCACCAAAAGAAAGCTCTATTTGTGGGGAAAAAAATGATAAAAATTTCATTAGGGTACAGTGTAACATGACCACGCAATTGTCATTCAAAGTGCGACAGCGCTAAAAACTGAAAAATGGCTTGGGCAGGAAGGGGGTGAAAGTGCCCTGTATTGAGGTGGTTAAGATTATTTAAAGCAAGCGGACCACTTTTGGTTATATAGATCTATTAAAAGGAAAAAAAAAAACTTTATTGATGAGACTGTACTTTACTTAAGGCATCCCTTGCTTCCGAGACCTCTTAGCTGAAGTACCACTGTATTGATTAGTCAAACGCTGTGACCTTGATCTGACAAAGTGTCCTTGCGTACATCACTTTACTAGTGCAATTCTGAGAACCCATGCTGAAATTTTCTTTCCCACGTTGTCTTGCTGGAGAAAGGAAGAACTGAGATTAGGTCACTTTTCTACAAACTGCATTCTCCTGTGTTCTTTGGTCCTGAATGGTTTTGCTCATCCAAAATGTAAAACCCCATTCCAGTCTTCTTGTCAGTTGTATGTTTTTTAAACCGTGGAAAAGGTTTCTGACTTTTCATTTAGGTTAAAGTTCTCTAATGGACAGAAAAAATAAATAATTTAAATGAACTGTTAGTGGCAATGTACTGATTTTTCTTAAAGTGGAGCTTTAGTGAAAAATTTTAAGTGGGCGAACAGGCAGAAATTTGAATGCAGAAGAGATATGCTTTGACTCTTCTGCATTAAAGTTACTTACCTGCCTGTCCACCCCTGCATGCGCGCAGTTCACTGTACAAATTCAGCAATGCCGAATCTAACTGCACTCTTGCGCATGCCCAGAAGTGATGTAATGCAGTGAGCTCAGGCGCAGTGCATCACTAGAGCCAAGGCTAGTATAGCTCCACTTTTAAGTACAGTAAATAAAAGAACTTTTTAGTCATGTAAAAAAATACCATAGTATACTATATGAGACCAGTAGTAAACAACGCTTGATCACGAATAACTACAGGTAAGCTTTTAATACCGCTTACCTGTAGGTATAAGGAATACCTCCTAAACGTGCATTGTTTAAGAGATATTTACTACTGGTGACTTCACTGGCGCATGTGCACTGCACTCTGGAGGGACGGCATACTGATTATGCGGTTTCTTCAGAGCGCTGTCCCGCGATCGCGGCTCCAGGTGACGTCATTGTGGCTCAGCCATCCAAACGGAAGGAAGACTGGGTGAAGAATGAAGCCCTGGTAGTGGTGACAGCGTGCCGCTGGAGGGCTTTGTTTTAAGGTAAGTGTTTCATATGTGGTACATACTAGCACATTGACATTAACTTGTAGGGAAAAAGTTTCTTGTCCTTACTTGATTTGTACAATAGTAAAATATGCAATTATTCCCTGTGTTCATAAATGATGTATAGCCCTGATTAAGCCCAGTTCAGTGTTTTTCTGTATGTAGGGTGGGGGTTATGCAGATCCAAGATAAGTGGGTAGGGTCTATGTTGGGTTAACCATTTCAATACAGGTGGTCATTGAGTGGTTAAAATTACATTCACCGCTGTTCTTATTTTCAGGCTCAGTCAAGGTTTAATGAGTCTAGTCAGAAGCTGGACCTCTTGAAGTATTCTTTAGAGCAAAGACTTAATGAACTCCCAAAAAACCATCCGAAAAGCAGTATTATTATTGAAGAGCTTTCACTTGTGTCATCTCCTACGCTAAGCCCAAGGCAAAGCATGATCTCAACGCAGAACCAATACAGTACACTGTCCAAGCCAGCTGCTTTAACAGGTATGTCTTAAAAGGGGGGAAAAAAAACCTGGTAGGGTTAAAATACACACAGCTTAAAAAGACTCATGTGCAACTTTTCTGTTACAATGTTATTTGATACCATAAGTTGTAATGTTTTTGTTATCCAAGATGATGTACCTTTATGAAACTTCTACAGTTCAAAATTACCTATTACAAATGTTCTGTTATTTTTGAAAGTGTCTAAGCTGTGTAGAGTCAAATACAAATATTTTGTGATTTGTACATTTTTAACATGCTTGCATTAAGTTAGTGCTTTGGATTTCTGCAAGAGTAAGCTGTTAAGTTGCCCCTGCATTATCCTTGCTATCACTCACATGGCCTTTTCTACAGATTCTCTGCTATAGCCTAGTACACGCCACACTCAGGTTGGAGCCGCTGTACTAACAATCAGATCTTAATACAGCGATCTCCCCCACTGAGCTTTTGTATTCTGACAGGGGGGCGACCGCGCCCCCTCTCCCCTGCTGAGCAGTCGTGTTCTGACAGGGGGACGACCGCAATTTTTATTTTATTTTTTTTTTTTTTAGATCGCCTATGCAGAGAATTTACTTGAGCATAAGCAGCATGTTTGTGTTTTTTTTTTTCTTTGTTTATTTTAGACTAACCATTAAATCATGAATGGCTTGTTAGACACTTGTCTTGTGGTTTGAAGTGGAAGTTTTCTCTGCTGTCTTTACTCATTGACTGCATTCCACAGGTACCTTGGAAGTCCGACTCATGGGATGCCAAGATATTCTGGAGAATGTCCCTGGCAGGTCCAAAGCCACTACCAGCACCCTTCCAGGCTGGAGCCCAAGTGAAACCAGATCATCTTTCATGAGCAGGACAAGTAAAAATAAAAGTGTCAGCAGTCGGAATCTCCTGAAGACAGATGACTTTTCCAGTTCAGTAACTTTCTGCTTGTTGTCTGACTTCCATTTACACTAGCTGGCACTCAGTGTTTTATGAAGGTTGTGTTTATGGAAACGTTTTTAACACTTGCTCTTTAAGATACCATGTTCTTTAATAAGGGATATGGTATTAAAAAGTTTTAGATAAAAGTTAGAATTTTCATTTTTGTGATAGGTCTTTAGAATGACGCTCTGTATAGGTAGGTAGCTTCACAAAATTACATTGGCTTGGTTCCTATAGTATGTTTTGCGTAGTGTAAACACTTAATGGGGTTTTACATGCCAGGAACCTAGACTGTTGTTTTGTGGCATTCTGTAACGGCAAAAACAAATACCCCCTCCACAGTGTCTACATGTCATTTTTATTCTGAAGAGGTGAAACTTGGTTTTGCCGCCTCAACATTCAGGTATAATGGTACTTTAGTTCCTTCTCAGAGTTATTATATTTAAATGGATAGGCTTGGCTGTGTGTTTAAAAAAAAAAAAAAAAAATCTATATCTAAAACATATTTACTGTGTGTGTGTATATATATATATATATATATATATATATATATATATATATATATATATATATATATATATATATATATATATATATATAATGTATATATGTGTGTGTATGTATATATAGATATATATCTATATCCTATATATCCATCTCGATCATCATCTCACAAAAGTGAGTACACCCCTCACATTTTTGTAAATATTTTATTATATCTTTTCATTTGAAAACACTAAAGAAATGACACTTTGCTACAATGCAAAGTAGTAAGTGTACAGGTTGTATAACGGTGTAAATTCACCCCTAATTGAAAATGTCAAAATTGGACCCAAAGTGTCAATATTTTATGTGGCCACCATTATTTTCCAGCACTGTCTTAACCCTCTTGGGCATGGAGTTCACCAGAGCTTCACAGGTTGCCACTGGAGTCCTCTTCCACTCCTCCATGACTACATCCCGGAGCTGGTGGATGTTGGAGACCTTGCGGTCATTCACCTTCCGTTTGAGGATGCACCACAGATGCTCAATAGGGTTTAGGTCTGGAGACATGCTTGGCCAGTCCATCACCTTTACCCTCAGCTTCTTTAGCAAGGCAGTGGTCCTCCTTTGAGGTGTGCTTAGGGTAGTTATTTTGGAATCCTGCCCTGTGGCCCAGTCTCAAAAGGGAGGGGGATCATGCTCTGCTTCAGTATGTCACAGTACATGTTGGCATTCATGGTTCCCTCAATGAACTGTAGCTCCCCAGTGCCAGAAGCACTCATGCAGCCCCAGACCATGACACTCTCATCACCATGCTTGACTGTAGGCAAGACACAATTGTCTTTGTACTCCTCACCTGGTTGCCGCCACACGCTTGACACCATCTGAACCAAATAAGTTTATCTTGGTCTCATCAGACCAACGGACATGGTTCCAGTAATCCATGTCCTTAGTCTGGTTGTCTTCAGCAAACTTCTTGGGCTTCATCTATAGAAGAGGCTTCCTTCTGTGACAACAGCCATGCAGACCAATTTGATGTAGTATGCGGCGTATGGTCTGAGCACTGACAGGCTGACCCCTTCAACCTCTGCAGCAAATCTGGCAGCACTCATACATCTAATTTCCAAAGACAACCTCTGAATATGACGCTGAGCACGTGCACTCAACTTCTTTGGTCGACCATGGCGATGCCTGTTCTGAGTGGAACCTGTCCTGTTAAACCGCTGTATGGTCTTGGCCACTGTGCTGCAGCTCAGTTTCAGGGTCTTGGCAATCTTCTTATAGCTTGGACAATCTTTATGTAGGCCCAATTTGGACATTTTCACTTAGGGGTGTACTCACTCTTATTGCCAGCGGTTTAGACAGTAATGGCTGTGTGTTAAGTTATTTTGAGGGGGCAGCAAATTTACACTGTTATACAAGCTGTACACTCACTACTTTACGTTGTAGCAAAGTGTAATTTCTTCAATGTTGTCACGTGAAAAGTTATAAGATATTTTACAAAAATGTGAGGGGTGTACTCACTTTTGTGAGATAGAGTGTGTGTGTACACAGTGCCTTGCAAAAGTATCCACCCCCTTGGCTTTATACCTATTTTGTTACATTACAGCCTTTAGTTCAATATCTTTTTTTAATCTGAATTATATCTGATGGATCAGAACACAATAGTCTAAGTTGGTGAAGTAAAATTGGAAAAATATATACATAAAACTATTTTTCAGAAATAAAAAACTGATAATTGGAATGTGCGTAATGTGCGTATTCACCCCCTTTGTTATGAAGCCAATAAAAAGCTTGGGTGCAACCATATTGCCTTCAGAAGTCACATAGTTGGTGAAATGATGTCCACCTGTGTGCAATCTAAGTGTCAAATGAGCTGTCATTACATATACACACCTTTTTGAAAAGCCCCAGAGGCTGCAACACCTAAGCAAGAGGCACCACTAACATTGCCACGAAGACCAAGGAACTCTCCAAACAAGTAATGTTGTTAAGTACAAGTCAGGATTAGGTTATAAAAAAATATCCAAGTCTTTGATGATCCCTAGGAGCACCATCAAATCTATCACAACCAAATGGAAAGAAAATGCACAACAGCAAACCTGCTAAGAGTCTGCCACACACCAAAACTCACGGACAAGGAGGGCATTAATCAGAGAGGCAGCACAGAGACCTAAGGTAACCCTGGAGGAGCTGCAGAGTTCCACAGCAGAGACTGAAGTATCTGTACATAGGACGACAATAAGCCATACACTCCATAGAGTTGGGCTTTATGGCAGAGTGGCCAGAAGAAAGCTATTACTTTCAGCAAAAAACAAAATGGCACGTTTTGAGTTTGCGAAAAAATATGTGGGAGATTCCCAAAATGTATGGAGGAAGGTGCTCTGGTCTAATGAGACTAAAATTTTACTTTCTGGCCATCAAAGAAAACTGTCTGACCCAAACCCAACACATCACCCAAAGAACACCATTCCCACAGTGAAACATGGTGGTGGCAGCATCATGCTGTGGGGATGTTTTTTTAGCAGTCGGGACTGGGAAACTGGTCAGGGTTGAGGGAAAGATGGATGGAGCTAAATACAGGGATATTCTTGAGCAAAACCTGTACCACTATGTGTGTGATTTGAGGCTAAGACGGAGGTTCACCTTCCAGCAGGACAATGATCCCAAACACACTGCTAAAGCAACACTTGAGTGGTTTAAGGGGAAACATGTAAATGTGTTGGAATGGCCTAGTCAAAGCCCAGACCTCAATCCAGAAGAAAATCTGTGGTCAGACTTAAAGATTGCTGTTCACAAGCGCAAAGCATCCAACTTGAAGGCGCTGGAGCAGTTTTGCAAGGAGGGATGGGCAAAAGTCCCAATGGTAAGATGTGGCAAGCTCATAGAGACTTATCAAAAGCGACTTGGAGCTGTGATAGCCGCAAAAGGTGTCTCTACAAAGTATTGACTTTAGGGGGTGAATAGTTATGCACATTGACTTTTTCTGTTATTTTGTCCTATTTGTTTGCTTCACAATAAAAAAAAAAAATAGTTGTGGGCATGTTCTGTAAATTAAATGATGCAAAGCCTCAAACAACTAATAATTGCAGGTTGTGAGGCAACAAAACACGAAAAATGCCAAGGAGGCTGAATACTTTTGCAAGGCACTGATATGTGTGTATGTATGTCCCAAATAAATAAATAAATAAATTATATATATATATATATATATATATATATATATATATATATATATATATATGTGTATGTGTATATATATATATATATATATATATATATATATAATGTGTATATATATATATATATATATATATATATAATGTATATATGTGATAGAAATCTCTCTAAATATTTCATTATATTACATTTAGGAGAGGTTCAGCCTTCTTGAAGTTTAATTCATGCACTTGAGGAGACTAGAGGTTTTAACAACATTTAGTGAATTTTACGTAAAACCCCACATAATTAGTAATGAAACCCAGAGACTATTTCATTTGTTCATGCACCAGGCTCTTTATAAAAAAAAAATGCATCTAATCTTTCCTTAAGCAGATATTTTGTTGTGGGTTTAACAGTGGAGCTTTTTGTTTCCTGCAATCCTCTTAGCCTTTTAAGCTCAGTTGCAGTAATTTCCTTACAGATGAGGTCTGTGCTGTTCTGAAGCTTGACAATACTGTAGTTGGGCAGACCAACTGGAAACCTATTTCAAACCAGTCATGGGACCAGAAGTTTACATTGGAGCTGGACAGAGTGCGTATAACAATGACAAATCTCATACTTCTGATTTAGTGGCATTTTTAGTAGAATTTTTATTTTTTTATATATTACCTTTGTTTAAATTCAAACACATTGTACTTTTCATAAAATGTATAATCTTAAAGTACCTTTGGTGGTTTACATTACTTGAAGGTTATAAGGGTCAGTCTAATATAACAATTATAAACCGGTTAATGTAATGCATCTAATATACACTACTGTGCAAACGTTTTAGGCAGGTGTAAAAAAAAAAAAAAAATGCTGTAAACTAAGAATCTGTTCAGAGAAAAAATGTTAGCTTATTTTTTATCAATTAACAAAATGGAAAGTAAATGAACAAATTAAAATCAAATCAATATTTGGCGTGACCACCCTTTGCCTTAAAACATCATTGATTATTCTAGGTAAACTTGCACACAGTTTTTGAAAGAACTTGGCAGGTACGTTGTTCCAAACAGATCTGTGAATGTAGGATGCCTCAAATCATTCTGTCTGTTAATGTAATCCAGACATACTCGATGTGGGGGCCAAACCAGGACTCCTTTGTTCTGTGTTGTTTTTTTTTTTGTTATGCTAAAGATGCTGTCCTTTTTAATGACATTGGCTGTATGTTGGGGGACGTTGTCCTCCTGCACAATATATGTGGGGCTTCCCTGATTGTGTAGCATGATGGATAACTATCTGCCTGTATTTCTCAACATTGAGGACACCAGTAATCAGGCAACGTTGAAGACCATAGATGCAGTAGTCGGCCAAGGAATCTTAATGCAGCCAATGAAAGACGCATCATGCTTGCTTCCCTTCAGTATTAGAAGATGGCCGCAGTTCTCCAGACAGTAGATGGGTGTACCTACCCTGTTTCCCCGAAAATAAGACCTAGCGTGATTGTCGGTGATGGCTGCAATATAAGCCCTACCCCCCAAATTATCCCTAGTTAAAGTCATTGTAGGTCTTATTTTCAGGGTAGGGCTTATTTTCGGGGAAACAGGTTAGGGCTTAATTGGGGGGTAGGGCTTATATTGCAGCCATCACTGACACTCACGCTAGGTCTTATTTTCGGGGAAACAGGGTAGGTCTCATTGGATTCTGCCAGTTCTGTGCTGATGTCACTGCTGGACCTCTTTCGATGTCAGGGGGAAGTAAGCATGATGGGTCTTTCATCTTTGGCTGACCACTGCATCTACAGTCCTCAGTGTTGCCTGTTTCTTTGTGCTGCTTCAAAGGAGCTCGAACAGCACATCTTGAAACCCTAGCTGTTTTGAAATCTTTGCCTGGGAGAGACCTTACTAATGCAGTATACCTACCCTGTGTCTTGTTGCTGTGCTCAGTGTGTCATGGTGTATGAACTGAAACTGTCTTCCACAAGCTCACCTTAGTAGCAGTTTGGCTGTTCCTCACCCAGTTCTAAGCCTCCTATACAGCTGCTTCTGTTTCAGCTAATGACGGCTTCTACCTAAATATGAAATTGATGATCGTTTTGCACCAGCGCACCTTCTTGGTATAATTAATCATACACCTGACTCTAATCCTACAAAATCCCTGACTTTGTGCAAGTGTACAAAGCGTTCAAGTGTAAGAATTGATGCTGGTTTGAAGTCAAAGGGTAATCGCATCAAATATTGATTTGATTTGGATTTTTCTTCTGTTCACTCACTTTGCATTTTGTAAATTATAAAATATATATTCATTGTGTATTTTTATTAAAGTATCCTTACTTTACAGCATTTCCTCACACCTGCCTAAACCTTTGCGCAGTACCATATTTGCAGTGCCATTCATTGTGGGTGGTGTTCTAACGCACTTTAAAATAGAGGCTGACGCACTGCAGCATTATCGAATGCACATACTGTGTGTTGTGGTATGCAGTGTTGCTATCATTTTTTTTTTTTTTTTTAATCTGCTGCGGTACATTGGTAACCCATTTTAAAGGAATGGAATGCTTTAATACAACAAATGTTAACACACATTAACAGTGGCTTGAAGCAGTATGAAACCGAAAAGGTAATATTTAATATATTGCATCTTACCAATTCTTAGATGTGATGACTGCATTGTTGTTTTGTATAGACTTTCTTTTCTTTTTCACCTGATGACCTAGCCAGTACATCTGTTGTGTTTCAACAGCACAAACCATCCTATAAATGTATGATTTAGAGGGTTAAGAGAAACCATTTACAACTGGCAGGGGTGCTAATAATCAGCTTTTATTCATGTAACGTCTTTATCCTAAAAGAAGAACCGTTGTAATGGCAGTGTGAGCTGGAGTTTGGCTTCAGTTAGTGTACATAAATCTGCTAGTCCATCTAACACTACCCTCACCCAGACTGACATTGCTGCTGTCCAAAGGTGCCCCCTGTGCTCCTTCAACCAGAGCTGGGGCACGCTAATTCAGGAGGCGTGTTAGATGCCATCTAAACATTGGAATGCTGCAATATATTACTTTTTTGGTTTGGGGTTTAATACCGCTTTAATGCACAACAGAGTGCTGAAGTGGGGTTTCAGCCTTGGGTTTAGTGTTGGCCCAAGTCTAAGCCTCCTGTGTAGGAGGCTTGGAACTGGGTGAGGAACAGCCCTTCTTACACTGATTGACTTTTAGTGGCTTTCCAAGTAACTAACAATAACACTGCTTTAAATTACCGCATTACCAGCAGACGTAATTGACCTCCGTATTTCTGTCATTTTAGATGACTTGTACTGGTAAACAAAACCCAATCCCTGGAATTCCGAGAGTGCTGTACATACACTTTGGAAATATGTCTTATGGCAGTGCAAAAAACTTGTGACAGATTCATTTATGTGCTGGTGGATATGCATCTGTTACAACAAACATCTCTCCTGCAAAGTGGCGGAGTTCTTCATGCAGAGAAAATATTTGGAAAAGTCAGGACAGTAATAGAAACATATCAAATATTACATCAATTACAGAGGAGCTTAAAGCAGTGCATCTCCCCTTCTGGTGCCACATTTGGCACCTTTCAGTTTTTGACAGGTAAACTGGCAGTGAAGCCGAAGGGCTTCACTGTCTGTTTCCCTTACCATGAATGGCAGCAGCAGCACCCGAGAGACGGTGGAAACATCAGCTGGGGTGTCGACATCGCTGGATTCCAGGACCAATAAGTGTCCTTATGTATGTAGTATAATTATTCATGCAGCACAATCAACAATTTTAATTCAGCATGTCTTATTTATCTTCACTTTCCTTATCAATTTGCTGCAACAATAGCGCCATTAAGCAAAAGTACCGCAAATAAGTACTACTCAAATTTGTTGCAAGCACCAGTACAAACCATGAAATTGTTGCTGGGTTTATGTGAATTTAGCGCAAGGCTTTTGACTGCTTTGAAGTCAGCACGGAATTTGTCCGCAGATCCCTGCTGACCAGGTGGATGGCTGGTCTGTGTCTGTTCGCTTATGCAGAGCAGAAACGCACAGCCTGCTCCTTTTTTTTTTTTTTTTTTCCTATGGGCGGTCGGATGTAAACGGTCCACTTGTCCGTTTGCACTAGACTGCCATCCGATCCACCAGACGGATGGGAAACTGATTCCCATCCGTCTGTTTTTAGTGGACAGGATCTGATGTCGATGGGTGGACACATTTTATGAAAGAAAAATTTCACAAATTCCTTATTAAATCAACCTGTTTATTCTGTAGAAAATCTCTTATTTATAATAGAGGTTCTATGGTCTGTTTTAAACTGGTTTGCCCCTTTTCTTCTTAGTCCCGAGAATTGGAGATTTCGGTGTTCTGGAGAGACTGGAGATCTTTGTGTGCTGTGAAGTTTCTGAGGTTAGAAGATTTCCTAGACAACCAGAGACATGGCATGTGTCTGTACCTGGAGCCACAAGGCACGCTCTTTGCAGAGGTGAGAACTTGAAAAGTAACCATTTAGTAGCTGCTCTCCAGTGCCAGGCTCCCTTGTGTGTTTAAACCACAATTCCTTGACTGCAGACCTTTTGTAGACTGTAAACTCACATCTCTGCTGCCAAGGCTAATGCTGCTGGTGGATCAAAAGGAGCTCCCTATCTATGAGGAAGGGTTGTATTGTGTCAGTTCAGTGTCCACAATCAAGTAAAAATACTTGTTATATGTTTACTGTGAAGATGCTTTTTTTTTTTTTTTTTTTTTTTTTTTTTACTTTGTGTCTCCAGGGGCCTGATATGATGTAGTGCTTTGTGTTTGGTTAGGGCCCTTTCACACTGATGCTTTTTTTGCTGTGTTTTTACCTTGCTAAAAACGCACTAACAATATTTAATTCCTATTGGTCTCTTCACACCACTGTGCTGCGGGTGCGGTGCATTTTGAAAAAGTCTTGCCTTGCTGCAGCTTTAATGCAATTTTCAAGACTGCACCAAAAAAGCAGCTCCTGTTTGAAAGAATAGGAAACGCATCAAAAACACCTGTTGCGTTTTTGGTGAGTTTGAGTCACATATTCGTGTTTCACAGGTGCATGCCAACCAGAAAACTCACAAACGCATCAAAAACAAATGCGTTTTTTAAAATGTTTTTTCAACTGAATAGTATGAAAGCACCCTTAGACTTCTTTTAAAGTGTAACTAAGGTTTTTTTGTGGTTTTGTGTGGAGAGGTATTAGAACACCTGTCAGGTTTTATTGCTGTCCGTGCCCCCATTAGGGAGGTTCTATTTGTTCTGGTTACTGTTATCATCGAAAGTGAAAGTAAAACAATATCCCAGATTTTAGGTTGTCGTCAAAACTGTAATAAAGGGGAAAATGCCAATGTAGACACTAGTTCTGGTGACACAGGTGACACCTCAGGATTCCTTCACTTATAATTTCTTATTCAAAAGAAAAGCACAGTCCAAATTGTACATATAAACCCAATAGGAGAGACATTGGGGACTTTTCTTCCAGGTATCGTTAGAGTAATGTCAATATGGTTCATATGGTCTTTCCTCCCTAGTAGTACAGTATTTGTTTATTATAAAGATCATATAAGAATTTTAGAAAATAATATAGGGAAATAGTGGGCAGGGAGGATTGGAAGAGATAAATGGGGGGGAAAGTTGAAGAAGAAAAGACCGTAGGAAATAGAATACAAAAGGGGTGGGAAAAAGGAATGGGGGCTTTCCTGGGACCCCTGTCCCCTGTTAAAGGCCAAAGAACCCATTCTGTGAATGTTAGCGAAGGCTCAGGTAAGGCGAGGTGAGGGGAGCCAGGGGAGTCTGTAGAAAAAACATGGTCTCCATGCAGCAAATATGCTGCCAGCTTTCTTTACAAAACCACATCTGTAAGATGCTTGATTTTGAACTCTACAAAATCCCAAATTCCTTGTGGGGAGAGAAACATTAAGCGCAAGGGCCACCATAGCATAGTACTAAAAAGTAAACGCTTTGTTAAAACATAGTGGGTTGCATTCACAAGCACAAGTAGGAGACAGACGGCAGTGACCAGATTCACAGCACTGGGGCTTAGTGTCCGACCATGAGGGAAACACACAGGTGACAGCCAAAAATATAGTGTTGGGTGCTGGGTGTAGTATAGAAGCCAAAAACTATCTGATTGGAAACCAGCTACGATGACATGGAACGTCCTCCGCCTGGTGCCGACGTTGCTCAAGCATGTGCAGTCAATGAACGCGTTTCCAGGCGTATCTGCCTCTTCATCGTTGGCTTAGTTTGGGGAGCCTTGTATATCTATTCTGTATCCGATTGTTCGTAGGAAGGGCTACAAGGGGAGTATAAATATCAAGTGGTATAATGGGAAACCCTGGCGTATCCCGTTAAGGATATAGCAAGTTTCTGTGTATGCATCCTTAACCTTGACTGCATCCGCTGGACTATAGTACAGGGCAGACAGCCTCTTGTGCATTACCTCACCCAAATTGATGTATTCTAGAGTGGCTCTGAGGAATTCCCAATCCACACTCAAAGCTTTTTCAAGACAAGAGAACTATGGGAAGTGTGCTTTGTTTGGGTGTAGTGGATCACATTTAAAATACTCTGCGTATTATCCCAGCCTTCTCTACCTGGTGTAAACTCAGCCTGCTCAGGGTGTATTCAGTCAGGGATGTGGGATAGAAGTGTGGATAAGATCTTTGTGTTCTCACTTTTTGTTTTTTTTGACTATAGGGCAGGAAGTTGAGGGATATCTTCCCTTTGGGACACGTGGCCAAAAAAAACCCCCAACTGGTTATAAACCTCCTTACTCTATTTGAAATGGGGGGGGGGGGGGGAGGTTTTGTCTTTAGCTACTTTAACCAATTTTTTATTCATCGCTTCAGAGCTGCCCATGCCATGAGTATTTTGCACCCTTTTTGCTGCTTGCTGTACCCTTCAGAATGACTGCCTACTTACTGCTTGCTGTAGTAAATGTGTCTTCCTTCATTGAATGTAGGGGGAGAGCGTGAAATGATTATGGGACAAAGTGGACTGTATAGCTATGTTGCGGTACATTTTTTGCAATACCCTGCTACATGAATAATTCAATCAATATCATCTAAGTAAATGAAATACCTGGGTTCTCCTTACCAAATATGCTTATGAACAGTGGTGTTGGAGATCAATCAGTGTATTAAACCTGTTTGAAGAATGTTACACAATTTTAGTGCACTTTTTCTCTGGTAAATGTATCATTTGTTGAAAAACGATCCAGACAGGTAATCTGTTTTTCTTTATGCACAGGTAACCTTTTTCAATCCTGTTATTGAAAGAAGACCAAAACTCCAGAGACAGAAAAAGATTTTTTCAAAGCAACAAGGTAATGTTCTGTTTTTAAACTTTCAAGATGTTTATGGCCTTCAGGGATGTAGTTCTCTGCTTTTACGACTTTTTCATTGTTAACAGGAAAAACATTCCTCAGAGCTCCACAGATGAACATTAACATCGCCACATGGGGGCGACTTGTGAGACGGGCAATACCCACAGTTAATCACTCTGGCACTTACAGTCCTCAGATTTCTGTTCCTGCTGCCATGCCGGTTGTGGACCCACAGAGTGTGGAGTTATCTCCGTCAGTGAGGTATGTGCATTATCTCAAATGCATTTATAAACTTTACAGCACCTACCGATGAAGTATATTTGTAGTTACATTTATAAAGGTCCTTCATGCCTCTTTAAATTGCTTAATTATCGTCCTTAAATAATTACATGCGCTAATTCAGACCTATTCTCCTGTTTAGGACGTGATTGACTTTCATATTTTTATTTTCAAATATATAAAAAATGAGCGAGGGAATTCAATAATGTAAATTTAATTAGATGTTTTTCTTCCTTAAAGCGAATCTCCTATAGGCAAGCTGGACTTTGAAATAGAACCAGAAGCACCTGATGTTCCACCCCGGGCGTCATCACTAGACCTTGATGTTTATCAGGCTTCAATAGACCTTAAAGCACCAAGCATACCAGCTCAGGTAAAGGTTTATGCATATGCTTCCAGTTTTGGTTCTAGATTCTATAATGTTCCAATGCTGCTTCTTGGAGGAGGGAAGGGTCTATCTTTCTATTTTCTGATCCTACTTGCATCACAATTTTACTATTTATTTATATAATCACACTAATGTACTGACTGTACACGAACAGTTGTGTACCTGTAGACCAGGTTTGCCTGACCTTTAAAATCTATCTGAATTTCTTGTGATATGCTACAGTTTTAGGTTTTTTTTTCCTCAAATTAGATGGTCTATTCTCCCTTAACCGATTGTCGACCAGGCCATAGCCGAAAAACGGCTACAGCGCAGTCGGATAACTCTGGGAGTGCGTACTATAACATCCTCCCAAAATGACGCTCCCGTGCTCCCCCTGTTATGTCTGTGACCGTTGTGTCTTTCAGAACCAGCGCGTCACGAGTCTGGGTGAAGGGCCAATGACAGCGGCCCTTTACTACGTGGTCACTCCGTCCAATGATGGAGCTATCAGATGTCAACAAACCGGAGCTTGTCCGGTTCAGCTCCTCCCCTCTCCTCGCACTGATCGGTACAGTGTGCGAGGAGAGGGGGAGAGTCGGGGGTAGCAGCGCTGTGGGCTGGATCTGAAGTGCCCACAGCGCTGATCTGTGCCCATACTGATGGCTCATCCATGCTCCATCCATGGCTCATCCGTGCCACATCAAGGCTCATCCATGCTCCTCAGTGCCACTACAGTGCCTCACAAAAGTGTAATGGGTAGTCAGATTAGATTTGAAATGTACAGTATGTAAAGTAGTGTGTATGGCTTGTATAACAGTGTAAATTTGCTTCCCCTTAAAAAAAGCTCAACACACAGCCATTAATGTCTAAACCGCTGGCAACAAAAGTGAGTACACCTTTAAGTGAAAATGTCCAAATTGGGCCCAATTAGCCATTTTCCCTCCCCAGTGTCATGTGACTCGTTAGTGTAACAAGGTCTCAGGTGTGAATGAGGAGCAGGTGTGTTTAAATTTGGTGTTATCGCTCTTATTCTCTCATACTGGTCACTGGAAGTTCAACATGGCACCTCATGGCAAAGAACTCTCTGAGGATCTGAAAAAAAGAATTGTCGCTCTACATAAAGATGTCCTAAGCTATAAGAAGATTGCCAAGACCCTGAAACTGAGCTGCAGCACGGTGGCCAAGACCATACAGCAGTTTAACAGGACAGGTTCCACTCAGAACAGGTCTTGCCATGGTCGACCAAAGAAGTTGAGTGTAAGTGCTCAGCGTCATATCCAGTGAATGTCTTTGGGAGATGTATGAGTGCTGCCAGCATTTTTGCAAAGGTTGTAGGGGTGAAGGGTCAGCCTGTCAGTGCCCAGACCATATGCCGCACACTGCATCAAATTGGTCTGCCTGGCTGTCGTCCCAGAAGGAAGCCTCTTCTAAAGATGATGCACAAAGCCTGCAAACAGTTTGCTGAATACAAGCAGACTAAGGACATAAATTACTGGAGCCATGTCCTGTGGTCTGATGAGACCAAAATAAACTTATTTGGTTCAGATGGGGTCAAGCGTGTGTGGCGGCAACCAGGTGAGCAGTACAAAGACAAGTGTGTCTTGCCTACAGTCAAGCATGGTGGTGGGAGTGTCATGGTCAGGTGCCGCATGAGTGCTTCTGGCACTGGGGAGCTACAGTTCATTGAGGGAACCATGAATGCCAACATGTACTGTGACATACTGAAGCAGAGAATGATCCCCTCCCTTCAGAGACTGGGCCACAGGGCAGTATTCCAACATGAAAACGACCCCAAACACACCTTCAAGATGACCACTGCCTTGCTAAAGAAGCTGAGGGTAAAGGTGATGGAATGGTCAAGCATGTCTCCAGACCTAAACCCTATTGAGCATCTGTGGGGCATCCTCAAACAGAGGGTGGAGGAGCACAAGGTCTCAAACATCCACCAGCTCTATGATGTTGTCATGGAGGAGTGTAAGAGGACTCCAGTGGCAACCTGTGAAGCTCTGTTGAACTTCATGCCTAAGAGGGTTAAGGCAGTGCTGGAAAATAATGGTGGCCACACAAAATATTGACACTTTGGGCACCATTTTACCATTTTCACTTAGACCCCTTTCACACTGAAGATCCGCACCACGCTTTACCGGCACTGTGCAGAAAAGGAGCTAAAAGCGCTACTGCCCATTGATTTGTAGGACCGGTGTATGCATCGCTCCCGCACCGCGCGGAACTTTTTTTTTTTTTTTTTCCATCCTGCAAGTGCACCGCCCCAGTGTGAAAGCACTTGGGCTTTCACACTGGGGAGGCATTGGAGGCAGTTTACAGGCTCATTACAGGTGCTATTTTTAGCTCTAAGATGCCTGTAAAGCGCCTTCAGTGTGAAAGGGGTCTTGTGGGGGGAGTACTTAGTTTTGTTGCCAGCGGTTTAGACATTAATGGCTGTGTGTTGAGTTATTTTGAGTGAACAGCAAATTTACACTGTTATACAAGCTGTACACTCCCTACTTTACATTGTAGCAAAGTGTCATTTCTTCAATGTTGTCGCATGAAAAAGATATAATAAAATATTTACAAAAATGTGAGGAGTGCACTCTTTCGTGAGATACTGTATGCTTCCCTGGGACCTTAAATTGGTTCCCTCTGCCTTGCAGAAATCAGCCCTTGAGCCCACTGGGGACATACCTTGGAAATTCTTGCCAGCAAAGAGGCCTATTTGATAGCCATCACAGCTGTCAGATCTTCAGTTTCTGCACTAGGGGCCCTTTTCTATAGAGTCTTTCCTCATACTTCACAAAGACGAGGTTGTCTTATACCTTGCTCCCAAGTATCCAAAAGAATACGCTCTACATTACCTGGATGTAGTCGGAGTCATAGCATTCCTAAAAGCTACAGATTCCCTGTTTGATCTTGTCTTGACCTTTTGTGAGATACTATATGTACCTAGAACACCTGATGGTGCTCCCTTGCATGTTGGCCAGGCTGTGTAAAAGTCTCACACATGTGGTATCGCCATACTCGGGAGTAGCAGAATGTATTTTTGGGTGTAGTTGCAAGTATGATTATGCTGTGTGTGAGAAATAACTTATGACAATTTTGTGAAAAAAAGAAAAAAAATCTTCATTTTGCAAAGACCTGTAGGAAAAATTTACAACTTCAAAAAACGAACCATGCCTCTTACTAAATACCTTTTGGAATGTCTACCTTCCAAAAAGGAGTCATTTGAGGGGTATTTGTACTTTCCTGACATTTCAGGGTCTCAAGAAATTAAATAGGCTGTCAGAACATCAGGTGTGATAAATTTTCAGTGATTTGGCACCATAGCTTGTAGGTTCTAAAATTTCATAAAGACCAAATCATATACGCTGATTTGGGTTATTTTAACCAAAGATATGTAGCAGTATAAATTTTGGCCAAAATGTATGACGAAAAATTGCAAATTTGCAAAATTTTATAGCCTAAATTAAGAAAAATTCATTTTTTCTTTTACAAAATTTTCGGTCTTTTTTTCATTTATAGCGCAAAAAATAACTCGGTGATTAAGTACCACCAAAAGAAAGCTCTATTTGTGTGGGGGAAAAAAAGGACAAAAATTTTGTATGGGTACAGTGTTGCATGACTGAGTAATTGTCATTCAAAATGGGAGAGCACCGAAAGCTGAAAATTGGTTTGGTTAGGAAGGAGGTTTAACCACTTGACAACTGGGCACTTAAACCCCCTTCGTGACCAGACCAATTTTCAGCTTTCAGCGCTCTCACACTTTGAATGACAATTACTCAGTCATGTAATACTGTACCCAAATGAATTTTGTGTCCTTTTTTTCATACAAATAGAGCTTTCTTTTGGTGGTATCTGATCACCTTTTTATTTTTTGCGCTATAAATGAAAAAAGACCGAAAATTTTGAAAAAAAACGCATTTTTCTTCGTTTCTGTGATAAAATTTTGCAAAATATAAATTTTTCTTCATAAATTTTGGCCACAATTTATACTGCTACATATCTTTGGTAAAAATAACCAAAATTAGTGGATATTATTTGGTCTTTGTGAAAGTTAGAGAGTCTACAAGCTGTGGTGCAAATCATAAAAAATTGATCACACCTGATGTACTGACGGCCTATCTCATTTCTTGAGACCCTAACAAGTCAGGAAAGTACAAATACCCCAAAGTAGACATTCCAAGGTATTTAGTAAGATGCATGGTGAGCTTTTTGATGTTGTCATTTTTTCCCACAATTCTTTGCAAAATGATTACCCCCCCCCCCCCCCCCACAAAATTGTCATTATAATAGGTTATTTCTCTCACATGGCATGTGTATACCACAAATAACGCCCCAAAATACGTTCTGCTGCTCCTCCTGAGTATTACGATACCACATGTGTGGGACTTTTTCGCAGCCTAGCCACATACAGAGGCCCAACATGCAGGGAGCACCATCACGTGTTCTAGGAGTATAAATTACACATCTAATTTGTTGACTACCTATTACACTTTTGAAGGCCCTGGAGCACAAGGACAATGACATGTGACACTGATGACAGATGGCACTGATACGTGGCACTGATGTGGCACCGATGACAGATGGCACTGATACGTGGCACTGACACTGATGTGGCACTGATGACAGATGGCACTGATACGTGGCACTGATGACAGATGGCACTAATACATGGCACTGAAAACAGATGGCACTAATACGTGGCACTGACAGATGGCACTAATACGTGGCACTGGTGACACTGATGACAAATGGCGCTAATATGTGGCACTGATGACACGTGGCACTGATGACAAATGGCACTAATACGTGGCACTGATGACACTGATGACAGATGGCACTGATACGTGGCACTGATGACACGTGACACTAATGACAGATGGCACGTGACACTGACAGGTGGCACTGATGACAGATGGCACTATGTGGCACTGATGACAGATGGCACTTATACGTGGCACTGGGGGCAGATGGTAGTGGGAACAGATGGCAGGGACATGACAGCAGGGACAGATGACAGGGACAGATGACAGGGACATGATGGCAGGGACATGATGGCAGGGACATGATGGCAGGGACATGATGGCAGGGACATGATGACAGATCAGATGACAGGGACAGATGTCAGTGAGGTCACTTTATTTTTATTTTTTTTTCACTTACCGCCGCAGCGGTTCGCTCTCCCTCCTCACACGCTGTCTCTGTGAGGAGGCAGAGCCGCAAAACACCGGTGATGAGAGATGATCTCGTATGTTTACATATGAGATCATCTCTCATTGGCACCGCCGATCGCGCTGAAAACGGCCGCTAGGATTGGCCGTTTTCAGCGATCTGTGACTGGCTGTGTCCGAGGGACACGGCCAGCACAGAACTTCCTCGATGCGTGCCCGCGGGAGCGCACAACGCAGAAGTAAACAGGAGGCCGTCCAGGGACGGCCTCCCGGCAATTAGCGTCCGCGCTGTAGCCGTCTTTCGGCTATAGCGCGGACGCCTAGTGGTTAAGTGCCTAGTGGGCAAGTGGTTAAAATGTTTTTGTTAACCCAAAAACACCGTAATCAGAGTATGTGCCTTTTGTCAGCCGCAGCCCTGCTCTGTTTGTCCTCTTCCCCCCTCCCCGTTTCCACACCGCCCCCTTCCGTCCTGCTGCCTAAAATGGTTAACGTTACATTAGCCACTTTGTTGATTCAACCAATGTCCCCCTGTGACTGTGCTTTATTAATAATGCAGCTATATACCTTGTATGAATATAAATTAAAAGTGGTGTGGCGCTCCCTATGGGGTTAAATGGGATGATGTATGGGGGGGGGGGGTGTCTGTTAGGTTATATTATATCCCAAGGTGATTGCCCCAATCGTAATCCTATTAGAGGTACCTGATACCAACAGAAAAATTAATTACCAAAAAAAAAATATATAAACAGCAAAAATAATTTAAACAAGAAGCTATCTTCAATAGTTGTTCAAAAAGACCTTATATGTAAGGGATGTGTGCTGAGACCCCTACATCTGTGAAAGGTCTGCACCATATACCGCCACAAGTGAAATGATTATAAACATATAATGTGCTCTACCTAACCGGTGCAAATACTATACAAAACATATGATGTACTCTGCCTAAACAGTGCAAAAAAATATACACATTATTGATCAAAGTCCAGTGAGCAAATAATTGCACCTCAACCTGGTTGGTGCAAATATAAATCAATTAATAATTAGTGGTAATAGTCCTTAAAGTGGTAAACTCTTCAAACCCAGTGTTTCAAGGAATTTCCTTAGCAAGATAAAACCGTGACTAGAGTGCTCTCAGATGGTTTCTGTGACTTTTGTGCTCCCCCTTTTGGGTCCCCACTCACCGAATCCAACAACCCCAGAAGGGGCAAACAGCATAGGGTATCTCGGTCACGATCTCCTCTCCACCACGATCATATAGGGCATTCAGGGTGATTTCCGCGCTCTTGGTTTAAAGTATTCCCAATGGCTCCCCGGATCCAACAACCCCAACGGGGCAAGCTTCATGGGGTATCACGGTCACAATCTCCTCTCCACCACAATCCTACAGAGCATCCAGGGTAATTTCCGTAATCTTGACTTAAAGTGTTCACAATGGCTCCCTCATGGAGAAAAAGAATAGGAGACTCCCATGGTGTAGTAGGTAAGAAAACTTTTTATTCCAAAAAACTCCATAAACACTCAAAGGAGTTAACATTAAAAAACTAAAAATGGTTAAAATATATTAAACTAAAAAGAATTCAGCAGTTTGCTATCGCAGAGTACAGGTATGTGCCTGAAAACAGACCTGTATGGGAATAGCTACATACCGCTGGTTGGAGCTGTTTGCACTCCACCTGCGTTCCAAGCAGAGTCCGTACCCGGAAGTGGCGTAGCGTGCGTGGCGCCGTCGTACGCGTTTCGTCATTGACGTCTTCAGCGACAGTTCCAGCACGCCACGCGCTACGTCCATTTGTAGGGAGCCGCCGATCTATTCACACCCCTTTTACCTGAGATGTCCAATCATCTCATGAAGAGGCGGAGTGGGCACTCCCACCTTATCTGAAGTGTCAGCAGGGGTGATTCCGTCAAACTTCCTTAAAGACCCAAATGGGAAGAGGATATAGGGGGAATGACCCAGGAACAATGGGCGAAAACTTTGGAATTGAGTGTACAGGTCTCGGTATCCCCTTCACAGCGGCTCTCTCATCTACTTTTGCTGAATAGATCCTACTATACACCTAGGAGACTTTTTAAATTTGGGGGAAGGTCTAACGATAACTGTCCCAGATGTCAGAGGTCGGGAGACCTCATCCACATGTTGTGGAGGTGTCCCAAGCTATTTAGATACTGGGAAGAAGTGACCGGACACTTGGGAAGTATCTTTGACACTATAGTAGTAAAAGAGGCCATAACCTGTATTCTGGGATGTAGAAGAGTTCTGGGGGAGAGACTGAGCACCACATTGGCCATCACGCGGGCCTTGTTTCAGGCTAGGAAGATAACACTAAGATGGCAATCAAAAGACCCCCCCTCGGTGAAAGACTGGATTTCTACTATTAATGACACTCTGAGTAGGGAAAGAGTGGAGTATATAAAGAGAGGCAACCTTCAGGAATTTGAAAGCATGTGGAAGCCATGGCTAGAGAAAGTAGGCGGTCCCTAATAGGTAAGGCGTAGGATTAGTCCAAGAGAGGGGCTTAATATGACTATACAGATAACTGAAATCCTCGAGGTTAAGGAGCGCTATAGCGAAGTGATTTTTGACGCGCATAGTTTCTTTTCTTCCTTTCTTCCTTTCTGTGTGTCCTACTTCTTTTTTTTTTTTTTTCTTTTTTTTTTTTGATTAAATAAATAATCTAGATGGTTGTAGGTTAAATGTTGATAAGGGATTGGGGGGGTTTGGTTGATCTGGGAATAAGTAAACTCTTTGTATAATTTTGGGCAGCTCAGCAAACAACGGGCATGGGGAGCCCACACGTCTTCTATTATATATCTCTCTCCTGTTTCTCTTTTATCTTTTATACACTTTTTACTTCCTTATACGAGCCCCTCCCCCCTCTAACTTGACCCAGAAAATGATAAAGATCCACCTGCCACTGGGCTTTAGGGCCACTGCAGACTGGGCCTAGGTGTTGGGAACAAGGGAGGACTTGCTGGTAAAGTGGGACATTAATATATTCAGAGAGATGATACAAAAGGAATTAGAGGTAAAGCATGATCCACTATGATGAAAACCAGAGAAGGCGACTAGTCAATGAACATCGAGCTGATTTTGCCCTCTGCTTATTGGTTTCTGAAGTGGAAAAAAAAAAAAAAAAAAAACACTTCCTTAAAGACACCATAAGGCTTATGTTGTATACCCAACTTATGGTTAAAAACTATATTACCGCCGCAATAGTATTATTCCATATAGTAAATAAATCCGTTGTTCCTAAAATGTATTATATTATAAATTATGTTTACATTTTAGGAACAACGGATTTATTTAATATATGGGATAATACTATTGCGGTGGTAATATAGTTTTTAACCATAAGTTGGGTATACAACATAAGCCTTATGGTGTCTTTAAGGAAGTTTGACGGAATCACCCCTGCTGACACTTCAGATAAGGTGGGAGTGCCCACTCCGCCTCTTCATGAGATGATTGGACATCTCGGGTAAAGCGGTGTGAATAGATCGGCGGCTCCCTACAAATGGACGTAGCGCGTGGCGTGCTGGCACCGTCGCTGAAGACGTCAATGACGAAACGCGTACGACGGCGCCACGCACGCTACGTCACTTCCGGGTACAGACTCTGCTTGGAACGCAGGTGGAGTGCAAACAGCTCCAACCAGCGGTACGCAGCTATTCCCATACAGGTCTGTTTTCAGGCACATACCTGTACTCTGCGATAGCAAACTGCTGAATTCTTTTTAGTTTAATATATTTTAACCATTTTTAGTTTTTTAATGTTAACTCCTTTGAGTGTTTTTATGGAGTTTTTTGGAATAAAAAGTTTTCTTACCTACTACACCATGGGAGCCTCCTATTCTTTTTCTCCATGAGGGAGCCATTGTGAACACCTTAAGTCAAGATTACGGAAATAACCCTGGATGCTTGGTAGGATTGTGGTGAAGAGGAGATTGTGACCGTGATACCCCATGCAGCTTGCCCCGTTGGGGTTGTTGGATCCGGGGAGCCATTGGGAATACTTTAAACCAAGAGCATGGAAATCACCCTGAATGCCCTATATGATCGTGGTGGAGAGGAGATTGTGACCGAGATACCCTATGCTGTTTGCCCCTTCTGGGGTTGTTGGATTTGGTGAGTGGGGACCCAAAAGGGGAGCACAAAAGTCACAGAAACCATCTGAGAGCACTCTAGTCACGGTTTTATCTTGCTAAGGAAATTCCTTGAAACACTAGGTTTGAAGAGTTTACCACTTTAAGGACTATTACCACTAATTATTAATTGATTTATATTTGCACCAACCTAGGTTGAGGTGCAATTATTTGCTCACTGGACTTTGATCAATAATGTGTATATTTTTTTTGCACTGTTTAGGCAGAGTACATCATATGTTTTGTATAGTATTTGCACCGGTTAGGTAGAGCACATTATATGTTTTATATGTTTATAATCATTTCACTTGTGGCGGTATATGGTGCAGACCTTTCACAGATGTAGGGGTCTCAGCACACATCCCTTACATATAAGGTCTTTTTGAACAACTATTGAAGATAGCTCCTTGTTTAAATTATTTTTGCTGTTTATATATTTTTTTTTTTTGGTAATTAATTTTTCTGTTGGTATCAGGTACCTCTAATAGGATTACGATTGGGGCAATCACCTTGGGATATAATATAACCTAACAGACAACCCCTCCCCCCCCCATACATCATCCCATTTAACCCCATAGGGAGCGCCACACCCCTTTTAATTTATATTCATACACTCTGTGGAGGATCCTTAGGGAAGCTCCTTCAGGGGGGCTGCACGCCCAAACGTTTTGTCTTAAGCGCAGCTTCCACACTTATTTATACTCCAGCTATATACCTTGTTTACTGAGCACAGATCAGCGATCACGTGACAGGCCGCCTCTCTTCTCTCGCATGACAGCTGCAGCGGGCTGAGCCGCCTGTCTCCTTTCCTCCTCCACTCCTGAATGCCGTCAGCGGGGGATCCTCAGCCCCGCCCACTGCATCTGTCGGGCCGAGAGAGGAGTGTCTGCATGCCACGTGATCGCAGATCTGCAATCAGTAAACAAGGTATATAGCTGCATTTTTAATAAAGCACAGTCACAGGGGGGCATTAGATGAATAAACAAAGAGGATAATGTAAAGTTAACCCTGTGGGTTAACAAACACTTTAATGCATTATTTGAGGAAATTCTCATTAACCATATTTGGGGCTTTTGCTTCCCAGACTGAGTTAATATGCATCCATTCCCCAGGGTTATGTGATCTTGATAAACCTAATGGACTTACAAGTTCCTGGGGATCAGTGACTTGTAGACTTTGAATGCCCAACAGTCAAAAAGGGGTGTTTGGCAGGTGCCCCCAAACCACTGGATTTAAAAAAAGGTCCAGTGAACCGCTCAGTACATACTACTTGTTTGCCAGGCACCACAATACAAAGTTCATGCTGTGATTAGCCATTGGCACAGAGGAGGCTGAACAACATGTAGGCTGGATTCGCTCCTTCATCCATGAGGTGACTGTAGCTTAAAGGAGAGGCAAATAACTCAAGCACAAGTAAACCTCTTTATTAACCATCATAATCTCTCTTTATCACAGGATCCTGGAAAACATTATGAATATTCAAATAACAGAAACAATGTAGCTACAAAACCGATAACTGATCTAACGGGTGAAGGGGAAATCACTGTGTCAGATGTGGAATATAACTCTCTACGAGAGACAGAGGAAAAAGGGTAATGCTGTTACCCAAGTCCGTGTTTGTCATGTTTGTGTCTACTGGATTGACAGACCTCATAATATCGTTGAATTGTCTCCACAGAGTGCAGCCTCGGTTCCAGTTCAGCTTGCAGGACTTCCACTGTTGTGCAGTATTAGGCAGAGGACATTTTGGAAAGGTGTGTATTGTGAGAGATCATGAAGGATACCGCTGGAAAAAGAATTTGTGTATAATTCTGTTGTGACAACTTTCTGCCTTCATTTCAGGTGCTGCTGGCAGAGTACAAAAACACTAATGAAATGTTTGCAATCAAAGCCTTAAAGAAAGGAGATATTGTATCTCGTGATGAAGTTGACAGGTATGTCTATCTAAAATATATAAATTGTAAAGATTATTTTAAAAATTTAAGAAAACTAAGCAGTTACTGTACCGCTTAGGAAAATTAATTTTATTTTTTGGTTTGTCACACTGCCCTCTTGTGGCATTTGTTTTAAATCAAACATGTCTGTCTGGGTCTTTCTTGCTAGCTGCAGCAACTGTATTTATATTATGTGCTATCCTATTAGCCCAGCTCTGCTCTGGAGGGGCTGAAAAATCAAATTAAATAAATTTGTGACTTATTGTCCCCACAGCCAGTATAGCATTTCCCACTCTGCCCTGATACAAGGTTAATTACATTATGAATATCAACTCTTTGGAAATTTTATTTTAGTGTACTAGATTATAGGGTTTCTCATCCACCTATAAATAAACCGCACACGTTAATATTTATAATTCAATACTCACTGCACTTTGTTAGCTTTAAGCAGTCAATAGATCTCTGCTTATGATAAATGGAGGTTCTTGCATGTAATACACACAGCTGCTATATGTGATACATGCCATCTCATGCAGCAGTCTGTTTATTAAATATATGGTCAGAGGCCAGCTTTTTGCTGATGGAGCTCTCAGCATGCACTTGCCTTTCTTTTGCTACTCTAATGCTCTGTTTGCCATCAGGAGTGAGGAAACCTCAACCTGTGTAAGCTCTGTTGTGATCTCCAGTTGGAGTTCTCCTTTCAACTACATAATAGTGGTAGGCCATTCATCAAGCACCAGGTTTCCCACTCATGCTCCTCCATCCCTAGAAATACTGGGTATTTTTTTTGTTTCTAGTGCAGGGGAACTCGGGCAAGGGTGAGTACGTGCTGCAAGGGTCCTTGCTCTCTCTAAATATTTCCAATAGCTGATTGTATTCTCATATTTTACTGTTACACTTTCTTTAACAAACTGTTTTCTTTCTGCTGTACTTTAGCCTTATGTGTGAGAAGCGCATCTTTGAAACTGTGAATAGTGTACGGCACCCGTTCCTGGTGAACCTGTTTGCTTGTTTCCAAACCAAAGATCACGTGTGCTTTGTGATGGAGTATGCAGCTGGAGGAGACTTAATGATGCACATTCACACGGATGTTTTTTCTGAACCAAGAGCTGTGTAAGTTGTTTCTAAACTACTTCAGATATCTGCTGGGGTCTATTTTTCCGTAAGTGTAGAAAAGGCTGAATGGGCATGAATGGACTAATCTCCCGCTGCGGCTATTGTATTCTTATAGTCAGCAGCTGTCAGAATTACCAGAACAGAAGCTGCCTCTGATTTGATGTAGCCACTATTCACCTAACAATTTTCTGCCCAGCTCCTTTGACTTGTCTATCGAAAGATAGTCGGGAGGGTGCTTGTAGAGTCACACTTAATGCTAATTTCTGCCACTCTATGAGGAATTTAATAAAATATGCTCAGTTTATGAATATCTTTTTTATGTTCAAGCACTTGAACTAGCAACACAACAGCAAAATGGTTTACTGTGTAACCTTTTCTGAATTGCATTCTAATAAAAGCTGTGTTTTCAGCATTGCATTAATCTGCAGCAACCAGAACTACTAAAAAGTGATTGTAGCTTTCCTTGATTGAAAATATTCCTCTCCGCTGCTATATCAATGGATTGAACACCCTTTGAGCCATGTCAAGGGGGGTTTATCTTTACAAGTATGCATTTTTCTTGGTGTAAAAGATCTGGCGTGCCGAGGTCCCTTTTGACTTGTGTAATGACACCACAAGCAATTGTCCACATTACAGAAGCTCCAGACCAATTTTTTTTTTTTTTTTCTTAAAAGACTTTTTTTTTCTTTGCATCCTGTCTCTAAGAGGGGCTTTCCCCAGCTTCCTGTCCTGATGACTATCATCTCAAGAATTCCCCAAGTAGAGACAGACTGCAATAAAAACCTGACTGAGGTTTTAACCATTCTCCAATGATAATTTCACTCCTGTCACAAAATGTTAAAATACTACCTCAACTGGAAAAGCACAGCTTACTTGACATCAGCTTTGTAGCCATGCACATGCTCGGAGTCAGAAATGGCTAGCTAGACCGTTCGCAGTTTTGTAGGCATTAGTGCTAAGGCACCCTGGTTTGAAAAAGGTTGGGTTAGATCATGTTTGATGTGATATGCTGATAACCTTGCAGTGTGTCAGACATTGTTTGGCCACAGATAACTCCTCCAGTAAATGTCTTTTGTAAGCTCAAATTACTGTCACAACTTATTTAGATTAGTAGACAATCACACTGTTGGAAGAAAACAGAAGAGTTGAAGGATAAGTTCATCTTTGGAACTTGTTACATGTTCCACCAATTTTTAGGGGGAAACATGTAACATGTTCCAGCATCTGCAGCCTCAACCCTGTGCCCCCCACCACCACAGCTCTATCCCTACTCCCTGTGCCAGCGGGAGGTAGAGCTTCTCCCCGCACCCGCTGTCACAATTTGAAAACCTCCGCTCCCCTTACCTGCAAAAAAATGTGCATTTATTTTATTTTTCAAATCTTGTATCTTGCATACTCTAATGCTTTATGCTGTATGCTGTATGCTGTAACGCTGTTGCATGTTTCTTAGAAGTAATCTCTCCACTGTCCCACCTTTCCCACCAGGCTGTGGTGGAGTAAGTTTGTGTAATCTCTTCAGTAGTCTGTCGGTACGTACCCCTGATTCTTTGGGTGGCGTATTGTTGTCTGTGCTGCAGAAGTCACTGGGTGACATAACCCATAGCAAAGTGTGTCTGCAATTACCAGCTACTTTAAAATGCTCTTTTTTTTTTTCCCCAGGTTTTATGCAGCCTGTGTGGTTCTTGGTTTGCAGTATTTACACGAGCACAAGATTGTTTATAGGTGAGTTACCCTTAAGTACATGTTAAGTACTGATGACAGCACCATTTTATCAATTCAGTGTGTTTTAATAAGTTGTGGGTGGAAAGACTGTCCCACTGTGAAAGTGTCTGCTCAGTTGTTGAAAATGCCATAATTACAGTTCACAACTCTTTTTAATCTTAGATTTGATACATGATGCCATTCCTCCCTTATTACATTCATCTGCTGAATATAGTTGCCTGCGCATGCAGATGTACAGGGGATGGAGCTTCATAGATTTATAGAACTATTTTCTGGATCCAAAACTCTAAAAGCCTTTCAGAGTAGTTTAGCTGCTGTACAGCAGCACATTATATTTATGTAGGCTTGTCTGTGCTACCAACTATTAAAGTCCAAGTCACTGGTCGGGCTTTACAGTACTTATACCTTAGATTGGCAGAAGAGAAACCCCCCATCCATCATGCTGGCTTTATTCCACAGCTTTTAAATCTCTTCTTTCTACATGCATTCAGAATACGCTCACTCCTGGGTTTCGTTTTGTGATTGACCTGGAGGATAGGGAGGTAAAGATTCAATAACTTGTGCAGCAGCTGTCATCATTGTATAAACTGTATGTATCAGCTACATACATTATAGAGCGCTGTTTTCTGGCAACGAGATAGGGATTTCCTATCCTGCTGTTGGAACAGAATTGAGTTGGGCGAAGTGCTGCTCGGCCATTCGCTGTAAACTTATTTTCTGAATGAATCCAAGGCTTGGTCTGATTGGCTGAGATGGAGAGGCATGCAGATGATGTCACGATCTCCACCTCAGCCAATCGGAGAAAGGTTTGCATTCATTCACGGTGGAACACAGAGCTGTGAACTGTATGTAGCTGATGTTAGTTACAGCTCATACAGTGCTAATGGAGTTACACAGCATTTCCTCCTATGCAGCAGGCTCTTTATTCTGGTGTTTCCCTTTAATAGCAAATAGAAGGAAAAGGACCAAGAGAAACCTCTCTTTCCACATTTCCTGTATTATAAGTAAGTTTATTAATGCGTTCTATGAAAATTCTCAAGCAAATCTTACATGTTCACCTAGGGATTTGAAGCTGGACAACCTCCTACTGGATACAGAAGGATTTGTAAAAATTGCTGACTTTGGTCTTTGCAAAGAAGGTAATGTGCACATTTTATTAAGTTATCTGTTGTCATTTACTCTGTTTGTTGGAGTTCTTAGTCTGGTGGCCCTAACAAGTGTGCTATCCAGTGAGCACAGCTCTGAACACTGAGGCTAACTGACTTGGGGTACACACTCAACATACATAAACCCCCCAGGGATGTGGATTGAGGATTTATCTGATCTGCTACCATTATGAAAAATGTATATTCCAGGTGAAAATGCGTTCTAAACTTCGAGATAATATGCTGCTGTGAATAACTTCTGCACAGTTTTTACAGAAAAATATTACTGATGGTAGATCGTAAAATCATCTTTTATAGTGCATGAAAGCCACTAAAGTGTATGTCCAACCCAAAGCCCTTTTCTTTTTCTTTTTTTGTTAATCTCCATGTGACATTGGTTTCATATGATAGGAAGGAAAATCTCCGACAGCAAAACCCCTTTCCGTTAACTTCAATCACTGTTCACGTCCCTGTTGCTGATTTTTTCCTTTTCTGTCAGGTGAAAAATTTGTCACCTTTACAACACTTGCTCTGTTCAAAAGTACCAAAAAAAAAATTAAATAAATGATAAATTTCTCTGGATTTGACATCCCTTCTTGGCTACATCTATGAATTTCTGTGCCATTAGGTATTTATAAGAATTAAAATAAAAAATGCTGGCTGCGCCTATCCGTGTGCAATTCAGTAATGTTTTTAAACCAAAACCTTACTTTCAAACCACAACGGCTTTCATTATTCAGTGACAAACTTTCTTGTGTACAATAAAATAAAACATATTCCAGGCTCCCTTTCAATCTCCTTCCACTCTCCTCACTGAGCTAACTTTGCACTTCCTTTCCTCCACGTCCCCTCGGTATAAAAGATGCGCTCCCAATGTGTAGTGTAGTTTCACATTTATTGCAAATTATCCCTAATAAGAACCCTGAGGAAGTCACGTGATCGTGGCGATACGCGTGGGATGAGTCGGGTGAACAGAGTACTGTGTTTGTGGAACATACAGGAGCTGCTGTCCTGTCGCATGATCTTTTTAAAGCGCACTGTCTCAAGTTTTAATGTAAGTGGATATTGTGAAATAAATGTGAAACCTTTATACACTACACAATGGGAGTGTATCTTTTATACTGAGGGGACGTGGAGGAAAGGAAGTCTAGACAAAGCCAGCTCAGAGAGGAGAGTGTAAGAAGATTTTACAGCTGAGGAGCCTGGAATTGGCCCCAGCAGGGGAAGGCGATTTTAGACCTGGAAACGGGTCTAAACTGGACGTGAGCGCAGTCATGAAAGGTTGTGGGAGTCACTGCACAAAAATATTAACTGAAATCCACAAGGGTGAAGGTGGAAAATCTGTGGGATATGAGAAGCACATTTAAAGGGAAAAATATTTGAAAGAAGAAAAGCACTACTACTTAAGCTATAGTCATCTGGGACTGTCAGGTTTGTTTTACTGTATTGTACATGAAAAAGTTTGTCACTGAATAATGAAAACCATTCTGTGGTTTGAAAGTAAGGTTTTGGTTCAACCACTTTAGCCCCGGAAAGTTTTCACCCCCTTCATGACCAGACTATTTTTTGCAATTTGGCACTGCGTTGCTTTAACTGACAATTGCACGTTCATGCGACACTGCACCCTATGTCCTTTTTTTTTTTTTTCCTCAAATAGAGCTTTCTTTTGGTGGTATTTGATCACCTCTGTGGTTTTTATTTTTTGCGCTATTAACAAAAAAGCACGACAATATATTTTTTACTTTCTGCTATAAAACGCATTCAATAAAAATAGTGTAAAGAAATCCAATTTCTTCATCAGTTTAGGCCAATATGTATTCCGCTACATATTTTTGGTAAAAAAAAAAAACCCAATAAGCATATATTGAGTGGTTTGCGCAAAAGTTATCACATCTACAAACTATGGGATATTTTTTTATGGCATTTTTATTTTTACTGGTAATGGTTGTGGTCAGCGATTTTTCTCTCTTCCTCTTTGACAGAAAGGCGGGTGTAATGGTTGTGGTCATCTCTCTCTCTCTCTCTCTCTCTCTCCCTCTCTGACAGAACGGCGGTCTGCCTTGTTTACATAGGCAGACCACCATTCTGCCTCTCCAGTGAGCGATCGGCGAGTCCCGGCGACCGCCGAACCAGCTGATTGGCTCCCGCTGTGTTCAATCACAACGGGTTGGTGGCGGCATGCGTGCCCCAAACCTCGAAAGAGGTTTTACGCAGCTGGGCCTGCCCTCCCACAGTAAATGTGCGGTGGGTGGCCTGAAAGCAGTTAAAAACATTAACTGGATTGCACACACTTAGGCGCAGCCAACATTTTTGATTTTATTTTTTTTGTAGTTGTGGGAACACAATTATTTGGTTGCAGCCATCAGACACAAGTTAGAAGTGAGGGACATATTAGGTTAGGGAGCGTGGGATAATACACACCTGTTTTATTATTTATAAGAATTGCTTGCTTAGACCTTCGTAATTTAAGTTTTTAATAGCAAACTGTTTAATAGCATTTACTTTTATTAAGAGCTTGCATGCAGGTGCAAAGAACTGCTGGCTGATGGCTCAGAAATAAAGCAGCGTGTCCCTTTTCCCTGTCTCCTATCCAGGAATGGGTTTTGGAGATAGAACTAGCACTTTCTGCGGCACCCCAGAATTTCTGGCTCCAGAAGTCCTCACTGAAACCTCCTATACCAGAGCAGTGGACTGGTGGGGGCTGGGAGTCCTTATTTATGAGATGCTTGTTGGTGAGGTATGTATATATGTACAGTATGCTGTATAGGAATAAAGGTTTAATTGTTTACATTCACGTTCATGTTTCGATGAGAGAGAGTACATTTGAACTGGTTGTAAAAGTTTATGGCTTATTGAATGGTCCCAAGAGACCATTGCAGCTTTAGAAGCTGTATACCCTGCGTATGCATCTTCAGGATGTGCTCTAACATTGCAGTGTATTATTTATTAAAGAGCTATGTGGTAGGGCATCTGCACTATTGCAATACATTGACCTTTTTGTTTCATTGTGCCTTTTGATGACTTAAGCACATTAGTAATTGTTTTTCATTAGCTTTAATATTTTATTTATGGCTGTGTGCATGCGATGAGCAAGGTGGGCGCTTCCCCTAAGTGCTTATCAGACTAGTGATCTGATGGCATCCACATACGGACTGGTATTTGTCCTCCTTGTTGGTAGTTGTGTAAAAAAAAAAAAAAGTCCAACTGCTGTCCTACAGTAGATTTCAGCATATGGACAATTGTACTCGTTGCTTTAAATAACCAAGTCGGAGCCAATATATTGTATGTTTTGTTTTGACCAGTCCCCATTTCCTGGAGATGATGAAGAGGAAGTATTTGACAGCATAGTCAATGATGAAGTCAGATATCCACGGTTCCTATCAACAGAAGCCATTTCTATCATGAGAAGAGTAAGTTGCCATTGAAACCTCATTCACCAGATTTGATTCTGAAATTTCCTCATTATAGCTTGTTCGTCTGATCAATTTATGCGATTATCATAAGTGGGTCAAGAGTACATTTTATTTTGTTTTTTGTTAATTGACAGTCACTGCTTCTTCTAGTTTTCAATCTTAGGGTTTATATTGCCACCTACAAGAGTAGGACACTAGGCCAAAAAGCTCAGCCATAGGCAAAACAGTTTATTCTGCCTAGTGCCCCATCTAGGACTGCGGCGGCCAGTTAAATGTCTCACGGGGTGGCACATATGACCAGGCACCAAACGTCCATTTCACAGCACTACCCTGGCCAACAGCCCTCCACTCCGGTGGGAGGCAGTTCTGTCTTGTGGAGTGTCTATAGGACTAGTAAGTAGTAGCCCTCCCTCCCGGGCACGGTCCGGAGTGCAGGTGCACTTTGGGATGGTTGGCCCTGCAGGATTCTCCTCCCTTTCTGGCCTGCAAGGTTTCCTACCTGGACCCCTCTCCTCCACCCCTCTTTTGGTAACCCTGTTCTGCTTGCTGGCTGGGCTGCTTTACCTGTGGTGTGGTGTTGGCTGGAGCTAGTGGCTTTTTGCCCCATCTGTGGGCATGGCGGGGTTAACTGGCTGTACCTGGCTGTTATTCTATCCTGTACCTTGCTACTGGCATAGGACCTGTTATGGCAGGCACCATTTTTCCTGGGGCCCAACAGTTCTTTCCCTGGTGCTGCCAGTGGCCACTTTGTGGTGGATCGTTCTGGAGGCTCTAGGCACGCTGTTTCCTCCCTAGTGGGCGGGATCATAGCAGCCATTTTGCTGTGGTCTGTTCTAAGGCTTTGGGTGTGCGGTTTCCTCCCTGATGGGTAGGATAGCAGTGGCCATTTTGTTGAAAACCATACAGCAGGGGCCATCTTGGATTTCCCCTGGTGCCTTCACTGCTCATGTTGGGCAGAGTTTTACGGTCTCTTGGGGACAGACTAGTGTGTTTCCCACATGGTCTCTCTCCTGGTGCAGTGTGAATAGCTCCCAGGCTCCTCTCTTCAGTGCCTGGGTTTGGATCATGCTGGGGTACCCTCAGTCTCTGCTTTGGCCTGCTAGGGGGTGTCTAGCAGTCCCATTCAGCTAGTGGACTTCCCTTAGGGTGCCTTATTGTTGGGCTTTTTCCTTTTTATGGAGTCTCGAAATCATACCTCCCTACCTGACCCCTCCTGGAGGCAACAGGTTCCTCTGGGCCCTGTGTACCACTTGATGCACTGTTGGCGGTCCTGGAGTCCTTTTGAGCACAATCAAGCAGGAAGCAACCCTCGCTTTTTCCTTCGGATTTGTCTGAGCATGGTTTTGGTTCTGCCGCTGCAGGCCCGGCCCTGTCGCATCCTGTCTGAGGGCCTTGACGATTTAATCCCTGAACCTTAAGACGGCAATGAGTCCTTTGCTTCTGTCGCCGCGCATGAGCATGTGCTGATGGGCCGCACTTATCATTGAGGATACCTCTGGGGCTACTAGGGACGTGGCAGTCCTCTTTTGGTATGCATAAGCCGCCTTGTGCACCAAATCTATTCCCCTTTCCGACTTATTTTGATACATTTATTTACAAGGATTGGGAGCTATTAAAGCGCCCTTTTGTGGTCCAAAACGTTTCAGTGCATTACCCCTTTAAAGAAACCTTTCTGAAGTGGATCTCACCTTCGGTCGTGGACCCATCCATTTCAAGGTTGAACCAGTCAACCATGATACAGAAGGAGTCGTCTTTTAAGGATCTGGCTCTCAGGAAGGCAGAATCTGTCACACAAACAATGTTTACGGTTGTTGGTCCGGCTCTACATCCAGTTCTGTCCATGGCCCTGGTGTCTCAAACGCCACTGAGTAGGCTAAGCTCCTATGCCACGCACATCAGTGGGGAGCAGGGCCTATGTAGAACTGGCAGACCAATTGATCCAGGGTCTCGAGTATGTGTAATGCGTCCTTGGATGCAGCTTCTCTGCTTTACAAGCTCTCAGTTTCGGCAGTAGTGCTTTAGCGTGTGCTGTGACTCAAGTAATGGTAATGGCTGTGAACTAGACATCCAAAAAGGCCCTAGTAGATTTGCCCTTCCAGGGTGAACGCCTTTTTGGTGCTACCCTAGACGATGACATAAAGGACCTTACTGGGAGGAAGAGCACTTTCCTCCCGCAATCAAGGGCAGTGAAGGAACCCCACCGCAAGCGTGGTCCTTCTGTCTCTGCGCACAAGATTATTCTTCATTCAGGATCCTCGAATAAATTGATCCAAGGCTCCCAAGGAGGTATTACACGGTCCTGGCCCATCAAGCCTACAGACAAGTCCTCCTTGGCCTGAAGCCTCCCCCCACCTGTTTTTGGAGTGGAGGGATGTCTTCGCTGGTTTGCGGACTCATAGACCTCCCTGCTTTCTGACAAATGGTCCACAAACTGATTTTGTCCAGCTACAAAATAATTTCCTTTCTGTTCACCTGAGAGTTTCTTTCCTACCAATCTTCATCTCTCCCAGTTGCACCTGCAGGCTCCCTACAGAGCGGTGCATGACCTGCTGCTCCAGGGGATGATTGCCCCGCTTTTGGCTTCAGAGAGCTTTTGGGGGTACTCGGACCTGTTTACGGTTCCAAAGAAAGAAGGAAAGGTCCAGCCAATCCTGGATCTCAAGACCCTGAATTGGTTTGTGAGGGTGCAGAAGTTCAGGATGGAATCCATCCAGTTAGTTATGGTCTCCCATAGGGAGATTTCTGCTAGGTTCCTAAAGAGGGAAATTCTGCCCAAGTGAGCCAAGTCCCCCATGTCCCTGGACACCTGGGTCAAAAGACCAGAGTATCTCCGATTATGGTCCAGCTGAGGAGCAGTTCTGGGGACAAGCTTGGCCCAGGGTTGCTGAACGTGAGAGGAATCTCGACTATGAATCAATGTTTTGGAACTTCAGGCTATGCCTGGAACTGTGGAGCAGAGCTTCTTTGGGGGGGCGTGGTCAGGATCCAGTCAAACCATGCCAGGGTGGTGGCCTATGTCAATGACCAGGGCAGGACATGGCGTGCAGCAGCAGAGCTGGAGGCCTCGCGCATTCTCCAATGAGCGGAACGTGACGTGCTGGCTCTATCCACAGTGCATATGGCAGGAGAAGAAAATTGGCAGGCGGACTACCTCAGTCGGCAGACCTTGGATCAGGTAGAGTGGTCTCTGCATACGGACGTATTTCATCAACTTTGTCATAGGTTGAGCTCTCGGGACACCAGAAGGTCCACGTCCAGTCCCAACAGGAAGTTACTGATGTTTGTGGCAAGAAAGGGATCCTCTGGTTACTAACTGGTTCACCTACAGCAGATGAGCGGGTTTATACCAGCCTTCATTTGTGTCTAGTGCCCTACTCCTGTAGATGGCACTATAAACCTTATGGTCAAGAATTAGAAGAAGCTGTGTCCTTCCAAGGAATTTTACGGTGAGGAACAAAAATCCTGCTTTCTGGTAGAAAGCCATACAAGGTACATATGTGCAAAGCGACAGATATATACAGGAAAAATAAACCATAAATACAAATATTAAAGTGATTCTAATGGCTGAAGTTTTTTTTACCTTCAAGCATTCTATGCATGAAGGTAAAAAACCTTCAGTATGCAGCTACCCCCCCTCAGCCCCTCCTAATAATTACCTGAGCCCCTTCTCGATCCAGTGATGTGCATGAGAGCGGCTGCTCTCCTAGCTGTTGCTGCTCATTGGCTCAGACACAACAGTGGGGGAGATATTGGCTCCTGCTGCTGTCAATTACAGCCAGTGAGGGGGGAGTGGGGGGGTGGAGGGAAGCCCCACTCTGTGTCTTATGGACATACAGAGCGGGGTTCGGGAGCAAGCATGCGCAAATAATCCCATAGAAAACAGCTTGCTATGGGGGCACTTAGCAGGGGAAAGGAGCCAGGAGCGCCCGTGGGGGAAAAAAGAGGAGTATCGGGGCCCATTTGTGAAAAATGATTACACAGAGCAGGTATGACGTGTTGACCATGTTTATTTAACCACTTCCATACTGGGCCTTTTTTGGAACTTTTTGTTTACAAGTTTTTAAATCAGTATTTTTTGCTAGAAAATTACTCGGAACCCCCAAAAATTATATATCCTTTATTTTTTTTTATTTTTTTAAAGCAGTGACTCTCGGGAATAAAATGGGGGTCATTGCAACTTTTTACATCACACGGTATTTGCGCAGCAATTTTTCAAATGCATTTTTTTTGGAGGAAAAAACTGTTTCATTAATGAAAAAAGTAGTTAGCCCAATTATTTTGTATAATGTGAAAGATAATGTTACGCGTGGTAAATGGATACCGAACAAGTCACGCTTTAAAATTGCGCACACTCATGGAATGGCGCCAAACTTCGGTACTTAAAAATCTCCATAGGCAACGCTTTAATTTTTATTTTATTTTTTTACAGGTTACCAGTTTAGAGTTAGATATCTTGGGCTAGAATTGTTGCTCTAACGCTTGCGGCAATACCTCACATGTGTGATTTAAACGCTGTTTACATATGTGGCCGCGACTTGCGTATGAGTTTGCTTGTGTGCTGGTGGGCAAGGGCGCTTTTTTTTTTTTTTTTTTTTTTTTTTTTTTTTTTTTTTTTTCTACACTTTCTCTTTAAATTTCTTTATTTATTTTTTGTGACCACTTTTATTCCTTTTACAAGGAATGTAAACATCCCTTGTAAATGGAATAGTGTGTGACAGGTCCTCCTTATGGAGAAATGTGGGGTCAATAATTCCCCACAACTCTCCTCCAGGCTGGAAAGGCCGAGATCAAAATATAAAAATAAACTCTCTGCCTTTCCAGCCGTGTCCCCGGTATTGTTAACTTCCGCTTCTTTTTTTAATTTCTTTTTTTCCAACGTTTTTAGTGTTTTTGCAATAGTGATTTTTTTTTTTTTTTTGCCAGTGAGACGCGTTTTTAAGCGTTTATCTGCATTTTTATTTCAAAACGTTTTTATTTTATGATCAAACATATACAAACCTGTTTAACAGCAGGTTGACAGTGTATAGAATTCAGTAACCAATACGAGTAGTTAGTCTTCGAGATGTAGCTAAACCTAGCTGTAATACAAAGGTAGGAAGACTGAGTCGGTCGGGACATTGTCCTCTATGCATAGAGTTGTTAAAGGAACCTAGAGCAGTTACAACTTGCAAACTGAAAGGTGGGTTGTGCAACTGAAGAAAATGCCCTTATGGCAGTACAATGGTAGAGACAGGAAGGGCCAAGGGAGTCCCTTTTATACACCCAGCACCCAAAGGGGATCAGACTGTGCTGGGTGGGGGTCTCGACCCCAGAACCCCCTCCCCCCCACCATATGACCTAGGGTTGGCATAAAACGGTTCTAGAATTCCTATAAGCATCTGGAACTCCGGGCTGGTGATTTGTTTGTGTTCCACTGTCGTCCCGTTTTAAACAAAGATAAATGAGGAAAGAGAATAGGATAGAGTAGATGGAGTAAGGGATAAAGGAGAGAAGGAAGTGCTGCTTGGTGTTGTCTATCGTTAATAATTTTAAGATTGAGATTTTATAGTCTTAGCCTGGCCTACTGACAGGGAGAAGGGAGATGCCCATGGTTCCCATGTGGCTTCAAATTTAGTGGGGTGTCTGGCAGTATACTAGATAATTTTGTCTTTGGACATAATCCATGAGATCTTCCTTTGGGCGGCATTAATGGAGAGGTTTGGTTGTTTCCAAGCTTTAGTTATTGTAAGTTTAGCGCCCTCTAGTATGAAGTGGATTAGCTTCCTAGTATGTGCAGGGGTTTTCAGAATCTGCTCTTTGAGAAGGGCTATTGTCGGAGAACTAGGCACCTCTCAACTGACCAACTTGTCTATAATGTTAAAGATTTTTCTCCAGAAGGGGCGTATCCTGGGGCACTCCCACCAGATGTGGGCCATTGTGCCTGTAAGTTGACATCCTCTGAAACACAGAGGATCTGCAGAGGCACACATGGATGCTAATCTAAAGGGGTATAATACCACCTCAAAATTACTTTTTTACTGGCCTCTGTGAGTGATGTGTTCAAGATACCCTTAAAGGATTTAAAGCAGGCAGAATGCCAGGTCTCCATATCCCAGCTGAATTGTAGCTCCTCTTCCCATCTCATCATAAAGGGAGAGTTAGAGTCTGGGAGTATCCGTGATGAGTAAATGATCGATTTTCCTCCCCTCTGACCTGAGCCCTGTACACACCATAGTTCATATGCCGTGTATCTAGGTGGGTGTGGCTTTTCCGACCATATAGTGTGTAGAAAGTGTGAGATTTGTTTGAATCTGACCTGTTCTGTTGTGGGTAGTTCCAGCATTATTAATGCAATGCTTGAGGGAGAGAGGGCCTGCAAGAGAGAAGTGCCAAATTCGGTACAGTCCCTTGTCCAGCCACCATTTGAATGCCACAATGTTCTGGCCTGGGGGGAAGTCGGGGTTGTTAAATAGATGGGATAGAGGTTTGCTGACTGAGGTTAGGGCTTTAGACTTGCGTAACTTGTCCCAGGGCGCTAGGGAGTTGGAAAGAGTCGGTGCCATTATCGGCGGACGGGATTTTGGGGAAGACCACATTAAAAAGTCTATAGCGTGGCTGGGTATTGCTTGTCTTTCGATCCCGGCCCACTCTGGTTTCTCGTATCTCGAATATATGATTGAGATTTGAGCTAGTCTAGCTGCCAAATAGTATTGAAGTAAATTGGGGAGTCCTAAGCCCCACTTTTTTCTATGGCTATACATGGAGCCTTGTGGTATCCTATAGCCTGCCTTGCCCCAAGTGAATTGTAGGATCTTGCTTTGAAAGGATTTGATGTGGCCCCTGTTGATTGGGTTGGGGAGGGAGCGAAACAAGTATAGAAGTTTGGGGAGAAGAGTCATCTTTATAGAATTCATCTTTCCTCTCCAGGAGAGGTTATGGCTAGCCCATACTTTGAGTTCCGTTTCCGGAACGTGGGGGGGGGGGGGGGGTAATTGTTATAGATAGATTCTATCTAGGGTGTTAAGTTGATTCCAAGGTATTTAACCACTTCCATACAGGGCATTTTCACCCCCTTCCTTCCCAAGCCAATTTTCAGCTTTCAGCGCTGTCGCAGTTTGAATAACAATTGCGTGGTCATACAACACTGTACACAAATGACATTTTTATCATTTTTTTTCCCCACTAATAGAGCTTTCTTTTGGTGGTATTTGATCACGTCTGCGGTTTTTATTTCTTGCGCTATAAGCAAAACAAGAGTGACAAGTTTGGAAAAAACACAATATTTTTTACTTTTTGCTATAATAAATATCCAATTTTTTTTTTATTTTTTTTTAACAAATTTTTTCCTCAGTTTAGACCGATATGTATTCTTCTACATATTTTTGGTAAAAAATATCGCAATAAGCGTATATTTATTGGTTTGCGCAAAAGTTATAGCATCTACAAAATAAGTGGATAGATTTATAGCATTTTTATTATTATTATTACTATTTTTTTTTTTTTTTTTACTAGTAATGGCGGCGATCTGCGTTTTTTATCGTGACTGCGATATTGCAGCGGACATATCGGACACTTTTGACACATTTTTGGGACCATTCACATTTATACAGCGATCCGTGCTATAAAAATGCATTGATTACTGTATAAATGTGACTGGCAATGAAGGGGTTAACCAGGAGGGGGCGCTGTAGGGTTAATCTTGTTGCTAGGGAGTGATTCTAACTGTGGGGGGAGGGGACTCACAAGGGGAGGAGACCGATCGGTGTTCCTCTGTACAAGGAACACACCATCGGTCTCCTCCCATCTGACAGGACGTGGATCTGTGCGTTTACACACACAGATCCACGGTCCTGCTCGGTTACCGGGCAATCGCGGGTGCCCGACGGATATCGCGGCCGCCGGGCACGCGCACCGGGACCCGAGTGACGCGCCGTGCGCGCGTCCCCTGGGGGACCTGGGAGGGCCGCCGTCGTATAACAGCTGCACCGTCCCGCCGTCATATGACGGTGGGCGGGCAGCGAGTAGTTAATAGACTTGTTCTATTCGAAGGGGAATGATTTTTGGAGCAGGGATACAGTTTGCGGATGGCGCGATATGTTCATGGCTAGAGACTTGGAGTAATTCACTTGAAGCCCTGAGATGCTTGAAAATTCCTCTAAGGTCAGGCGTAAGTTTGGATGTCTACGTAAAGTCCGCACTTGTGAGTTTGTGTGCCGAATGTTACTCCTTTTATGTTTGGGTTCTCCCTAATCGAGATGGCGAGGGTTTCAATTGCCAAGGCAAAGATTAGTGGGCATAGCGGGCAGCCTTGCTTGGTGCCTTTTGAAATATGGATAGGGTTCGAGTAGTGTCCCTGGAGACTTATTCTTGCTTGGGGTTTAGACTAGAGAGATCTGATTAGCCCCATGAATCTATCTCCAAACCCCCATCTTTTCAGCAGAGTGAAGATGTATGGCCGGGATACGGAATCAAAGTCTTTTTTTAAATCTAAAGAGAGTAACATACCTTCTTGTTTGGGTCCCCCTTCCCAGTTAGATTGAAGGATAGATATTATGTTGATTGCCCTCCTAATTTTGGTCTGTGCCTTGTCTGCCTGGAATGAATCCTACTTGGCCTTTGTGTGTGTGTATGTGTGTGTGTATATATATATTATTTAGTTATGAAGGAAGCGAATCGATTGGCTAGGATTTTGGTTAATATTTTAAGATCACAGTTAATAAGAGAGATCGGGCGATAGTTGCTTACTTCTTCCAGATTTTTATCCGGTTTGGGGATCACCGCTATGAATGCGGAGTTGAGCTGCAAGTCTAGTGGGTCTCCTCAAGTCTTGGCGTTGAAAAATTTGGCTAAATGCGGAGCTAAGATGTTAGCAAAGGCTTTATAATAAGGATTAGACAGTCCGTCCGGACCCGGAGCAGATCCACTTTTTAGTACCTAGATAACGCCAAGAACTTCCTCTTCCATGAAGGGAGCTTCTAATGAGTTTTTATGATCCTGGGACAAAAGTGGGATGGGTAAATTTATCTAGGAAAGTTTTGATGGCCTCAGTGTTTTTTGGAGGAGAGGCTGTGTACAGGTTCGTGTAGAAGGTCTGAAACGCGTCTAGAATTTTCACCGGATTAGCTGTGAGGCCGTGTCCGGGGATTCTGATTTGGGGCATTGCGTTTAGTTGTATTCTGGGGGATAATTTGGCTGCCAACATGAAGCCAATCCTCTTCTTTTGTGTATAGTATTTGTTTTTACTCCATCTTATGCATTTTTCTGCTTGTGCTGTGAGGGCTAAATTAAGTTCCAGTTTGATTTTTATCTATTTGTGGTATATTATTATTCGAGGGTTTTTTTTTTGTGTTGGGATCTTAATGCGGCATACTCCCTTTCCAGTCTCAACTTCAGCGGTTCTTTCCCTTTTTTTATTTGAGTGGACATTTGTATGATTTCCCCCCTAATGAAATATTTGTGAGCTGCCCACACAGTTTCCATTGAGGTGTCTCCTGTCGTGTTAAATTTGAAGTATTCTATCAGTGACTTTTCAAGTATGGTGACCCTGATTGGGTCCGCCAGAAGGGATTCATTCAGATTCCAGGGTTTGAGTCCTGATTTTGGAGTTGTAAGGCAAATTTGGAAACGTGGAAGCGTGATTTTGGATTTTGTATGTGAATTTTACCGCAAACGGGAATGCCCACTTGTATTTTATGTCTTTCTGGGCCATGGCGGTCAGCAGGGGCATCACGGTGTGTCTTCGTTGGATGGTTGAGGGTGCAAGATCTTCAAAAATCTGTATCGCGTGGCCTTGACATGTCACCTGGGTTAGAGTGCGTGCTTGTTTCATAACAGCCTCTTTTACAGCATAGTGGTGTGGTTTGACAATTATATCCCTAGGCAAGCTGTCTTTCCTGGGGGCACCCAGGGCTCTGTGAGCTCTGTCCAGTTCTAGGGGCTGATTGATGTTAGGCAGCAGAATTTTAATCAGGTTTCTGGGAGTCCCCTGATCCTGAAATTGTACCATCTGGATCTGTTCTCGATGTCGTCTATGCGTGCTAAGGCAGTTTCTAGTTGGTCCTGTAGGGTTTGAATCATGTCAGTATTTTGGTTAGATACTGCGGCAGTGAGTTTGTTTGTTTTCTATCGCCTCTATTCTGGAGCCTATGTTTTGTAGGTCAGATTTAATGCCCCCTGTTATTTTAGCTGCCGACGTGGCAATTCCTCTTTCCAGGAGGATGGAAAGTTTGTCATATAAATCTGCTGTGGAGAAGCAGTGATCTTGTGGTTGCAGGCCTGGCGTGGGGAAGTCAGAGTATAATGGCCTGTTAGGTCCTGTGGGGCAAAAGGCCTGTTCTGCCATTGTGTGGCCTACAAGTGATACCGTGGAGGTGCGTGAGGGGGTAGAAACCTGCTGGCAGTTCCCAGGCAAGAGGGGTGTATGTCACGGTAGCTGGGGTGAGCACTTGCCTGTACTCCGGGGCTCCCTCTGTGCTGGAAGCATGAGGCTGCTTGCTTGCCTTAGCCGCGGTGGCCATCTTGGTACACCCGCCTGGACGCCTCGAATTGTAGGCCCAGGTCACGGCGTGCAGCCATGTTGTGCATCCGAGGGGGGTCTCTGAAGGTTCGGGCGGCAGGTACCCTCTTTGTTTACTCTCCTGGGGTGTGCAGAGCCATGCTAGGAGCGCAGTTGGTCTGGCAGGGTGTGGAGGATCAGGCTCTCGCTATCATCTTGGATCCCTCGCGCATGTGCACTCCTTATCTGCGTTTTTTTTTTTTACGTTGAAACGTTTTTACAGCTGAAAAACTCCTCTCAGAACCCACTAGTTTTGGGGGCGTTTTTTAAGCCAAAAACTGTTGATAACAGCCTACATGTGCATGGACACATAGGATAACATGCTGTAAAGTTGATTAACTGTAGAAAAAAACATCTGAAGCCAAAAACAGCAGCTGTAAAAACGTCCAAAAATGTCCAGTGTGCATGAGGCCTTTGTGTCACTTGAATAATTAAGTCTATTGCAGCACAAAGGACAAGTTTTCCAAGGACAGTACAACCAGTATAATATATGTCCAAGAACATCTTCTAGATTTGTATAGCGAAAAGTAATTCGTATCATTCCTCTCTTGTGTAAAAGTGTTTAGTAAACGAGCGTTCAGTGGATGCTTGTATCGATATAAACCTTACAAGAACGAAGAAAAAAAGTGTTAAAACTGTCCAAAATAGGAAAAGAGTGGTGGGTGGAATGTCCTAGTAGATACGGCACCTCATCCCTGTCCAAAATAACTTATTGTGTGAGTATATCAGATGCAATGTGGTGTAAATGAGCACAGCTACTATATGCTTTAAATCAGGAATCTTCAAACTACGGCCCTCCAGCTGTTGTGGAACTACACATCCCATGAGGCATTGTAAAACTCTGACATTCACAGACATGACTAGAGATGATGGGAATTGTAGTTCCTGAATAACTGGAGGGCCGTAGTTTGAAGACCCCTGCTTTAAATCGTGAAACTACAGGGAATAGGGAGGTCATGTCTTATCAGACTTTAACTGGTTGCCATCTGACCACCGTCAAATGATGGCAAGGCAGTGCAGCTCTTGTTCTGGGACGACATCATATGACGGCGTTCCATAATGGCCGTCCTCGTACGCCCAAGGGGGCACGCAGCACGGCAATTGCTGCCACACCATGTTGCTAGGACACTGTGTGACCCCGATCCCTGTAAAGAGCCGCGTCTGCGTCCAATCACAGTCGGTCACATGTAAACAAGGAAGTGCCGGTAATCGTCGCTCCTCGCCTCACACTGACAGAGTGTGGGGCGAGGAGAGCCGATCGGCGGCATCTCCACGCAGGGGGATATGTAGGAATGTAATCAGGGCACTGATCATCAGTGCCCTGATTACAATATAGAAATACAGTGTCACCATACAGTGCCCACAAGTGCCACCTATCAGTGCCCATTAGTGATGCCAGTCGGTGGCAATCAGTGCCGCCTATCAATGCCCATCAGTGCCAACCATCAATGCCCATTAGTACCGCCTATCCAAGCCGCCTGTCAGCGCCCACCAGTGCTGCCTATTAGTGCCTATCAGTGCCACCTAACAGTGCCTATCAGTGCCCGTAAAGGCTGAATATTGGTGCCACCTCATCAGTGCCCATAAGTGCCACCTCATCTATGCCTACCAGTTCAGCCTATCAGTGCCCATCCATGCCGCCTCATCAGCGCACATCAGTGAATGGGCCAATCAGTGCCCATTAGTGATGCCAATCAGAGCGCCTATCAGTGCAGCCCATCAATGCCCATCACTGCTGTCGATCAGTGCCACCTATCAGTGCCCATCAGTGCCGCCTATTAATGCCCATCAGTGCCACCTATAGGTGCCCATAAGTGCGGCATATTTTTGTCTCCTCATCAGTGCCGCCTCATCAATGCCCACCAGTTAAGCCTATCAGTGCCACCTCATCAGTGCGCACAGTGAAGGAGAAAAATTACTTAGTTACAAAATTTACTGACACAAAAAAGTAAACTTTTTTTTTTTTCAAAATTTGCTCCTCTTAGGGAAGGATTGTCGTATACCTGTGCACGTAGGTAAGGCTATGGGTATGAACCAGATAGGGATGGAATACAGCTAAGTGGAGGAGCAATGTCCACAGTAGAGGTAGTAGGCACTCTGTCTCATGCAGAGTCGTAGAAAAGAAAGAAGGAAAGAAATGGGGGGGGGGGGGGGACACAGGCAGAAGAGAAGATAAAGACTACATGTACGTCTTTATAGGGTGGTTCTCCAAAGGGCTTAATTGTGGCCAATCACATTTACCCAAATCCCCAGGTTGCTTGAATCCCGGCTCCCATCCCTACTCCAGAGTCAGATGCCTCACGCACCCATATCTTATGTAATTTTTCAGGCAATTACGTGGATATAGAATTTACTGGTTGTTAAATGGGCTTTGGTGAACAGGAACTCTAACAGAAAAATGATCATTGGGGATAATGATCATTTGTTGCAAAAAGATGGAAGTACTGCTCTTCCAAATTCGGACAATAAATAAGCTGGTGGCTATCAAGACACAAGTTACAAGTGTGTGTAGTGGTTTGGGCCATGAGTCAATCCCTATTTTGAGCAGGGCGGTTTGAGGTAAGACAGATACCAGTGAGAAGTGATGAATGAAGTGTCATCATTCCAGATGGTAGTGATGCATTGACCACTAATCTTTTCCCAATGTTCTTTTTAAGGGTCGTTTATTCTGAGGTTGAGGTTGTATGAGCAGTTTGTAAATAATGTTGGTTTATGGGGGTTATAAAAGCACAGTACATCTCGGGTGACTAAGGAAAGGGCATGATGGATGCAAAGATATATGCAGAAATCCTTAATATTGATAACAAAGTTCGTAGAGAGATCATGGAATGAGAGAGCCTGCATAGAGTTCTCCAACATTTTGGAAACTGGCCAGGATCCAACGGTGGAGAGAATTCAGGGCTCATGAGTTCCAATGCAGAGAGTGGCAGGAGTTGTCTCTTTTAAGTATACAGGCTTCGATAACTCATGATCCATTGTTTATATGGATAATAAAATTTTATTAAAAAAAAAAAATGGTTAACTCTTGGATTGCATAAATCTGTATATTATTTTGCTCATTATATACTTTAACCATCTGCTGGTTATAAAATATTTGATTCCCCTTGTTCAACACACACATTGCACTCAGAGAGGATAAAGATTTCCTTGCAACTAGTATTCTAATAATCTTCGTGTTTGCAGTCTCTCTATTTACAAAATTTCTCCTCTTTGGCAGCTATTAAGAAGAAATCCAGAGCGCCGCTTAGGAGCAAGTGAAAAGGACGCAGAAGATGTAAAAAAACATCCATTCTTCAGAGTAAGTACTTTTAAAGTGGCTGAGTAAAATTTCACATCCGTGATTTATGAAAAGCCTAGTAACCTACTGGTGTTCTTAGTGTTCTAGTAATCTACCGGTGTCCTTAAACAAGTCTGTATTTTTGAGTGGAAACCTGCATAGACAATGATCATGCATGGTCATCCCTGGTCAAAACTTTGGACTTCTGTGCTAAACTTTGTTTCACTGTATTGATGGCACTCTGGAAAGGGCACTGCTGCCCTGTCATAGATGGCAAAAAGCCTCTGTTTGTGTTGTGGGTGTTAAAAACTATATTGGATGGCTTCATTGCCTGGCTTTCATGACCCTTTGGCTTCAATATATTTATCTGGAACTAATATACAGTTAGCATTTGGACCCTGACTTTTCTGATCTTCATTGACTTGAAGTATTGAAGCCAAAGGGACAGTGTAGTTGCCAAGCACTTTCAGAGATCAGAAATGGTAGCATCCTTGTTGCTCTCAAGAACCAGCTACATGGGCAATTTTCAATCCCTTGTTACTGAGAGGTTTAAAGGAGGATTCCATCTATGGAAAATAAAAACACACCCATATTGCAAAAACAAAAATATGCATTTATTTTTGTTGCATTTGAGCCTGAAAAGCATTGCAACCGCGTTTGCAGTGCCCTGACCCTTGCAGACTCGTCCTGCAGCTTAGGTCTGAACCAAGATTCAGACCTTCAGTTACAAAGATCATTAATCAGAAACTTTGGGTAAATGGAAAGTCGTGTCTCTAGTTAGAAGAATGCAGCCTCTAGGTAGGTGATAATAACTTTTGTCTTCTTACAACACAATATACAATCTTAAGGGAAGCAAAGTACCAGCACAGATTAAAGCGGGGATTGAATTAAAGAATACTGGAGCTATGTGGCAGGTTTATTCAGTCACAGGCTTTTGTAGAAAAATGTCAGGCTTCTCTTTTTGCCATTTTTTTTAACACCAATATAGCGATGTGATTGCAAAATCAATCGCACCTTTGGGAGACATGCCTTTTGAGGTATCTGCCTAGGACAGTGATGGCGAACCTTGGCACCCCAGATGTTTTGTAACTAATTTTCCCATGATGTTAATGCACTCTGCAGTGTAGTTGAGCATCATGGGAAATGTAGTTCGAAATCATCTGGGGTGCCAAGGTTCGCCAATCACTGGCCTAGGATGTTAGACAGAGTTTGTTAGGTGTAGATGACAGGAAAAATGTAGGACCTGTTAATATTTCAAAACAACTGCACTCTTCAGTTGGCTGACATCTTTACAGATCCAACATCTTCCTTAAAGTGGTTCTAAAGCCTTAAGGTTTTTTCACCTTTTAATGCATTCTATGCATCAAGATGAAAACCACCTGTGCTGCAGCTCCCCCCAACCTCCCCCTTTTTCTTACCTGAGCCCGATCCAGCGGTGTGCATGAGCGCAGCGCCTTCCCCCTCCTCATTGGACTGATAGCAGCTGCAGCCATTGGCTCCCGCTCTTGTCAATTGAAAGCTGTGACACGAGGGCAGGGCCAAGTCCCGCTGTCTGTGTCATTGGAGGTAGCAGCAGGACTCGGGAGTGAGCATGCACAGGTGCCCCCAGGAAAGGCAGCTCTCCGTGGGAACACCCACCGTAGTGTAGGGGCCTGGAGTGCCGGTGGGGGACCCCAGAAGAAGAGGATCGGGGCTGCTCTGTGCATAAGCATTGCTCAGAGCAGGCAGATATAGGCATGTTTGTTATTTTAGTTTAAAAGAATGAGGGTTTAATGCCCCTTGAAGCCTCGTACACACAATGAGAATATCGGACAAATGATCGCCCTTTTTTTGTTTTGTTTTTTTGCTTGCTACTCTCATCAAAAATGTAAGAAGTTACTAAAGTTAGAAAAATTCTTGTAAAACAGAAAACTAATGTAGAAGTGTTGTAATGTATTCATTCTTTTCGTTTCCAAGCATGTGTGGTCTTGATCGCTCAATTTTTTTTTTTCCAGTTGATGAATACTGTACTGATTTAAACAAATATTGTATGGTCTGGTATTGTACTAGAAAAATTTTCCGTTTTGTCCCTTTGGATAATTGTGCATAAACTCTCAATCTGTGTACGAACGATCAGAATATTATAGGGTTGCTTGGAAAGCGGTATTTTTCGTCCTATTTTCTCATAGTGTGTACTAGGCATTTGGCAGGAGGTTGTGCCCATATGCCTGAAGATGTCGGCTATTGTCCCTATTCGAAAAGAAATCTACCATCTTTTGTTTAAAGATCTTCCATTTTACCTCTTGAACACCAGGCCTTTTTCTTACACTTCATACACACATACATGTAACAATCAGTATTTTTTTGCTAGAAAATTACTTAGAACCCGCAAACATTACATAATGGTGTTTTTTTCAAGCACAAATGAAGGAGACTGATAGGCTGGCACGGGGAAAATAACTTGTAGCTCAATGTGAGTAAAACTAAAGAGTTGATAACAGACTTTAGGAGAGATTGATGCTTGTGCTTCTGTTATCGACAGAGTAGATGTAGTTGCGGGTACATGGGTTTAACTTTTTTGGAACAGCAATTACAGGCGAGTTATGGTCCCTGCATATATCGTCTCTGGAAACTGAAGAGGGTGGCATTTTCTAAACTTCTTCTCTGTTTTAATAGAGGTGCAATGGAGAGTGTTTGGACTTGCTATGTTACTTTATGGCCGGGTATATGTAGAGCCCAGGATATAAAAATTTTACAAAGGGTGGTCAAAACTGCACATAATATGTGTAGATCTGCCCAGTACTTGAGGAGCTTAGAGGAGAGGAGGTGCCTTCAGAAAACTCATAGCTTTGTTAGGGACTGTTCCAATCCAAGCCATAATCTATTTAAACTGCTATTATCTGGTAGGCAGTAAAGGAGTATGCCCCCCATACCACCAGTTAGAAAATAGTTTTGTTTTTTTTTTCCCCCCTTGGGCAGTTTATTACATTCCGTTGATTAAATCTTAAAATGCAGAGGAAGGTGTGCCATTGGATGGATGTGTTTATGAAATTTTATGGAGGGTTTTTTAACCACTTAAGAACTAAACTAGTTTTGGATTTTAGGTGTGTTGAAAACCGTTTTTTTTGCTAGAAAATTACTTAGAAAAAAAAAAAACAATATATGTTTGGGGGTTCTAACACCCTAGAGAATAAAATTGCAGTCAATGCAATACTTTTTTTTTTGCACCGTATTTGCGCAGTGGTCTTATAAACGCACTTTTTTTGAATAAAAAATAAGACAACAGTAAAGTTAGCCCAATTTTTTTTTTTATATTGTGAAATATAATGTTACGCCAAGTAAATCGATACCCAACATGTCACGCTTCAAAATTGCGCCCGCTCGTGGAATAGCGTCAAACTTTTACCCTTAAAAATCTCCATAGGCGACATTTAAAAAAATTCTACAGGTTGCATGTTTTGCGTTAGAGGAGGTCTAGGGCTAGAATTATTGCTCTTGCTCTACCGGTCGCGGCGACACCTCACATGTGTGGTTTGACCACCGTTTTCATATGCGGGCGCTACTCACGTATGCAATCGCTTCTGCGCGCGAGCTCGTCGGGACAGAGCGCTTTAAAAAAATTTTACTTTTATTTATTTTTTCACTGTTTAAAAAAAAAAAAATTTGGATCACTTTTATTCCTATTACAAGGGATGTAAACATCCCTTGTAATAGAAAAAATCATGACAGTTCCTCTTAAATATGAGATCTGGGGTCAAAAAGTCCTCAGATCTCATATTTGGACTTAAATGCAATAAAAAAAATAATTGTCGTTTGAAAAAATGACAAAAAAAAAATATGCCTTCAAGACAAATGGGCGGAGCTGACGTTATGACGTCGCTTCCGCCCTCCTATGGTATGGAGACGGTGGGGGCCATTTTAGCCTCACTCGTCTCCATACCCAGGAAGTGACAGGTCCCGATCGCCTCCGCCGCTACCGACGGCTCCGGTAAGCGGCGAAGGGCGCGGGAGAGCGGCGGGAGGGGGGTGGCACCTCTTCCACTGCCGGAAACACGGCCGGCTCCTGTAAAGACGGATACCTCAGTTGTGGCAGCAGCAGCTGCCGTTACAGAGATATCCACCTTCAAAGTGCCGACGTGTATATATACAGGAGCCGGTCGGTAAGTGGTTAAGGGTAAGTTCACCTTTACAGAAAAATCTGTACAGTCCTGCTGACCTGCAACGTGGCGATCTCCCGTTCTGAGCCCCGGTTTAGGTGCCTCACGGCTCCGGGCTTAATCTCCTAAACGTACCCCGTCAGGAGGTACGTTAAGAAGCATTTTAATTGGTCAGCGCCGTCACAAGGACGGCTCCGACAAATCAGAACCTGTGTAGCCCGTCCTCTCAGGGAAGAAGGGTGAATGCTGCGGGGATTTCTACGCCCTGGACCCCGAGGTGGCAATCCTGGGGCTCAGAACAGGAGTTTGCAGGGCTGCAGGTCAGTGGGACTGGGTGGGTGAGGAGGGGGTCCTGTGTAAGTTCCTTACAGATTTTTTCTGTAAAGGTAAACTTGCACTTTAAGCCCCTGTTCACACCTATGCAAATTAGATGCAGCATACACGGCATCCAATTCGCAGGACATTTTAAAATACATTCATTTAAATGCATCCGGTTCACATATGTGCGTTGCATTCGCACTGCGCATTGCACAAAAAACGTGTGCGTTTTTTGGGCATTGCGGTGCGAACTACAAGCCTATTATCTCCTATGGGAACGCATCTGATTCGCAGATGCATTGCGTTCTGAACAAGGATTTTCTCCTTCTCCTCACTACACCTCCCCCCTCCCCCTCTCCCCTCCTCCCCCTCTCCCTCCCTCCCCCTCTCCCCCCCCCCTCTCTCCCCCCCCCCCCCCCTCTCCCTCTCCCTCCCCCTCTCACTGATCCGCAGCTGAAACACAGATGAACCTTTGAACAGCAGATTTTTATCTTCCCAGTGAAACCTGAGCTTCAATTCACACCGCACATGTGTGAACTGAAACCTGAGCTTCAATTCACACCGCACATGTGTGAACTGAAACCTGAGCTTCAATTCACACCGCACATGAACCCAGGCTAAGAGTATTTGGGAATTGTTTTTATGCTGTAAAGAAAAGTGTGCTTTTCTATGTAGTTATTATCCTGTGTGTAGAATTGAAAGGAACTACAACTTTATTCCTTTTTTATTTTTTTTTTATTTTTTTATTTAAAAATGACATAAGTGTCTCAAAACATCGAGACCTACAGTTCCTCTGCCGCAGTGGCAGATGGGACTAATTTTTTCATTCACAGTTCTGTGAACGAATGATGTGGCTCTGCAGGTTGGAAACATTGTTGGGTGGAGTTGCCGTTTACAGAGACCCAATCGCCAACTTTAAAAATTGTTGGTAAAGGACATATTGGGTATTTTAAATGCTTACTTGTAGCACTTTTTCTTTCCATTGACTTGCAATGTGTCTTTGAACTTGCTAGAAATTCTAGAGTCAATTCTTTAGCACTGGCCCTTCCCGCCTTGCACACCTGAGCTCTTTTAGGAGAGTCTAGTTACACTTTGTGTTTGCCATCTCCTCTGCCCCACCCCTCGCCTCACTACAAAAGCTCTGACTTTGCTGGGGCTTCTGATATCACCTGGAATGTGTTTAAGTAATTGTAATGTGATGAAGTAATATGTAAAAAACAATTGTGATGGGCCTGCCATCTAACAAATTCTGGCCTGTCTTCAGCAAATCCTACTGGTACATTTCATGTTTGTCTGTTTTGCAGCACATAGACTGGCATGCGTTGTTGGCAAAGAAGGTGAAGCCTCCGTTTGTACCCACAATCAAAGGACGGGAAGATGTGAGCAATTTCGACGATGAATTTACCTCTGAAGCCCCCATCCTCACCCCTCCCCGAGAGCCACGGTTGCTAACAGAAGATGAGCAGGAAGCGTTCAGAGATTTTGACTATATCGCGGATTGGTGTTGAGAACAAGGACACTGTGAAACTGGAGAGAACTGGCTAACAAGATGACAAAATAAAAACAGTCTCACCGCTTGTGCCATCTTCAGTTCCAGATTTATTTTATTTTTTAAATCACATGAAGATTCTTTTAAAAGTACTTTTCATTTTATATATATATCTATATAAAAATGTGTGTATATAAACTCTGCGGAAGAGTGGCCACTTTCAGCGTACGCCCATTTTTAATTTTTTTTTTTTTTTTTTTTTTTTTTTTACTAGCACTGGAGCAACTTTACACCTGGTCCTCTGAGCAGGAGAACTTGGCCTGTGATACTTACATATCTGTCCCCACCATCTTTTTGTTTTGTCTCCTTACCTGCAGAGAAGAGAACTTTGGAAAAAAAAATGCTTTAAATTTTAACGTTAATGATTTGGGCAGCTGATTGCAATAAGCAGGTTAATTCCTGAGACATGTTTATGTATCTGACAATTTTAATATCACTCACCCTCCAGGTACCTGTTTAGAGGTTTTAATTTTAAATGTACAAAGCTGAGATAGTCCAAGTTAAATCTTTTGTATGAGGGGGCATTGTTCTTTGTGTCCCCCCCCCCCCCCCCTTAATGGTTTTATGAAACTGCGGGAATTATATTTGATTTAGTGAAGTTTTAAGTGTATGTAAAAGCAAAACCACCCTCCCAATTTTATTTTAGTTTTAGTTTTGGTTATAGCAGGAAAGGGTTAGACCAGCTGCAAGAAGAGTGAGGTTCCTCCAGTTTGGACATATATTTTTGTGACAATTGGTTAAGATGGGAATTACCTCACCTCATCTTCCCAGTGGTAGAGATAGCAAAAAAAAAAAAAAGCAGAGGGTTTTAACTCTTCTCTGATTTGTCCAAAACTAAAAAGAAATATGTAGGCTATATACATACTTTACTTCTGTGTATATGTATTTCATTGGTACCTGGATTCAGTAACTACTGAGGTGCATGCACAGTTAACTGTGTTAGTCTTCATGTCATTCCCTGTGTATCCTCCTTTTTAACCTTTGGCACAGACTATTTACAGTTCCTCAGAAGCTCTTGTATCAGTCAGTGGGATTAGTTTTGGCAAGAAACAAAGCACTGCTGCAGGTCAGTCTCTTGTTCCACCTCCACTATAGCACTAAAAGGTGCTGGCCTTGCTCGCAGCAGTCTTGATGTAAAGAAAAAAAATGTTCTGGTTGGCTGCACTTCTAAAACCCCCAACGTTGCGGTAAAGCTCGCTAGTTTTAGTGGCGTTTAACGCTGTTAAAGTGGCGCTTTTCGGCCGCTAGTGGGGCACTTTTGACCCCCGCTAGCGGCTGAAGGGGTCAAAAGCGCCCGTGTTGCAGCACTGCTGAAGCACTATGCAGGCGATTCGGCAGCGCTGCCCATTCATTTCAATGGACAGAGCGTTTTGGGATCGCTGTATACAGCGCTCCTGCACCGCCCCGAAGATGCTGCTTGCAGGACTTTTTTCCCATCCTGCAAGCGCACCGCCCCAGTGTGAAAGAACTTGGGCTTTCACACTGGGGAGGCACGAGAGGCGCTTTTTAGGTGTTATTTTTAGCGCTAAAACGCCTGAAAAGCGCCTCAGTGTAATGGGGTCTAAAATATCACCTTTTTATTTGAAGATTTCTTCATAAAAGTACTTCTTCACAAAACAAAGCAGGGGAATGCAGCTAACACATTTCATGCTAAATCGGCACTTAATTATAGCTATGATTATGCGCTAATTTAGCGCGAAGCATGTTGGCTGTGGTCGCATTCTCCTGCTTTGTTTTATGGAGATGTACTTTTATAAAAGAACTTTTCCAATAAAAGGTGATGATTTAGAAGTGCAGCCAGCCAGAACATTTCTTTCTGTCCTAGAATTAGTTTGGACCTAGGATTTAGGTGCTTCCACAGAAACACCAGATTTGACAAGTAACACAGCTACTTGCCGATACCACATGGTATAAGCACTTTAGCAGTGGTGTTGCTTTTGTTACATTTTAGGCAATGTCTGGTGCACTTTAAGCCGCTAAAAAACTGGTTGCAACTGGTGATGTAAATAATTATACACTAAAACCTACACTATGAAGAGCTGGAATTAAACTCATATACAATCTAGTTGTTTTTCCCTACCCCCACTCCCAAACCAGCCAGCTAACACTAGTTAACCAGGTTCCGCGGCCTTTTGAAAGAATCCTATCCAGGCAAAAAAAACATCCTTCCAATGGGGCCCACCATATTGTAAGGAACAAATGCTTGAAAAGTCTGGGGGGTTGCAGAGGAGGTGGCTTTCCCCTGGCTGCCCACTCAGCGCTCTCTCAACCCCAAGCTACAGTCTGTGGACAGAGCCTTTGCATGACTGTGTATGGTGCAGGGCTGTTAACCCTGTACATGGTGGGGAGAGCATGCAACCACTCTAACCTGTGTGACTCGAGACACAGCGACAGACCCAGTAGGGGAGTGTAGGATGTGGCAGGGAGCCTGTACAGGAGCTTCTAGACACTACTATAATTTATATTTAAATGCTTACTCTCAATGTTCACACCCAGCTAAAAGCTTTAGCTTTGGTTGGAGCACTCATTTAAAAATTGATGTAGGATTTTGTCTGTCATCATTTTTTATATATACTGTATATTGATCTGTAGCTGTAACAGGCTTTATTCCCACTGCTCCATATGCAGCAATCTCTGCATTACTCCTCCCAGTACTGTTTGCTCAGCACACTGGGCACAGCAATATTTCAATTCTGTTTCTGAATGTAAAGGTCTTATACAGTTCCAGCCTTCTTCATGTCCAGGGCTGGAGCTGAAACAAGAGTTGCCTTCTTTTTGTGAAAATTCAGTGATTATTAGAGAAACAGATTGTTTGGTTATAATTATGCCTTAACTGTCCGCGATAAAAGTGAGCTTCCAAAAGACCATTCTCAATTTTTACCAAAGTCACTTGCCAAATACTTTGCCTTTGCCGCTTTCTAGCTTTACTACCAGTGAGTCCAGCAACACTTTGGCTGTCGGTGTCTTACTGGCTCCTGTGCCATTGGATTCATTTACTGTGAGGATTAGCAGAACAAGCACATAATATACAGTTGGCTGTTTTGAGAGAAAAATTAGGGATCTGCTATATCTGACCACCTGCTGAAAATACTACTTGCCTGGCTGTTTAGGTCACCCAATGGCTTCAGACATTTTCAGTCACAAACCTTGAACGAGAAAGGAGTCTGAAAAGAATCATATGATCTCTGCATACATGTTTGAGTTTGTGACCTAAAGTATTAACACGAGCGGTCTGTGTATTTGTCTCAGGACTAATTTCCTTTGAATATGAAATGTCATAGGTTATCTGCTTTATGTTTGTATGGAACACCCATGTAAAGTGGCCATTTCTATACATATATAAATCAGGAGGTGAACAGCCTCTCCTTTATCCATTGTACTGTCCTGTACAGCAGCACAGCATGCATGAGTAATGAGAAAACATGGCATCTTTATCAAGCATTAAGCTGAAGTCCTGTAAAACTAAAGGTCCTAACTGCTCATGTATGTTTTTTGTTGGACTGGGTAAATCAATTTTACTTACCTGATCCTCCATTCCTGCAGGTTCCTTTGTGCTGCTAGACTGGTCCCTGCAGCCTCTTCTCCCCTACTCTCCAGTTGCCTAAGTTCCTTGGGCTTCCTCAAGAATGATGTACGGCCCATAGCCCTGCATTGGATGTGAGGATACCAAGGGACAGGGGGAGCGTTGTCTGCCGGGGGAGTGGAGGATCAGGTAAGAAAGTGTTTTTCCAGTCCCCTAGTGGCTACAGCCCTACTACAAGGCAGGACTTTTAGTTTTACCAGATTTCGGTTTGTAAATAGAAATTAAGTTTATAAATATTAAAGCTGAACACCAGAAAAAGTAAAAATTCTTCTTTGCAGTTTGGCTACCTGCAGTGCAAGTTGGTTAAATGCTCATTTAGGTTTACGGGAACAAGAAAAGCAGTTTTGCTTACTCTATCCTCCTCCTTTCTGTAAGCCCAAAGCCTCTTCTCCATAATGCCCTGGCAGTTGCAGGTCCTCTGACATCATCAAAACCAATGTAGTCCCCATAACCCTGCATTGGACATGGAACAATCTGCCGGAGCAAAGGGAAGTACAGGCTGCTGGGAAAGCTGGGATCAGGTAAGTAAAACTGCTTTTCCTGCTGTCCCCTAGACCTTAAAGCATTTTTTAACCTTTGCAATATGGGGGCATTCCCACTGCAAGGGTGTGTGTTTGTTTTTTTTTTGTTTTGTTTTTTCTTAACAACTGCCCCCCATCCCCTCAACTGGTGTTTGGACTCCAAAGGGGTGCTTCTGACTGCCAAGACTCCCATCCAGTGTTGGAGGCGGCTGTTGGCTGACTCAGGAGCAGCACTGCTTCAGGGGTAGAACAATGGTGATATTGCTAGTTCTGCACCAGAACTAGTCCTTCCTTTTTGGCAGCAAGGCTGTGAAAAACTTCAGTGAACTGAACAGTATTCGCAACTATGGCAAGAACCATCTTGACTGGTGCCCTTTAACCACTTCAGCCCCAGACGGATTTGCCCCCTTCCTGACCAGGCTATATTTTGCGATACGGCTCTGCATCACTTTAACTGATTGCTTGGTCGTGCGACATGGTACCCAAACAAAATTTATGTCCTTTTTTCTCCCCACCAATAGAGCTTTCTTTTGGTGGTATTTGATCATCTCTGCGGTTTTTATATTTTGCGCTGTAGACAAAAAAATGACAATTTTAAAAAAAACACTATTTTGTACTTTTTGCTATAATAAATATCCCCCCAAAAAATGTAAAAAAAAACGAATTTCTTTATCAGTTTAGGCCGATATGTATTCTTCTACATATTTTTGGTAAAAAAAATCGCAATAAGCGTATATTGGTTTGCGCAAAAGTTATAGCGTCTACAAAATGGGGAATATATTTATGGCATTTTTATTTTATTTTTTACTAGTAATGGCAGCGATCTGCGATTTTTTTTTTTTTTTTTTTTTTTTTTTTTTTTTTTTTTATCGAGATTGCGGCGGACACATCGGACACTTTTATCACTAATTTGGGACCATTGACAGAGTTCCAGAGCTAAAAATAGCCACTGAATACTGTATAAATGTCACTGGCAGGGAAGGGGTTAACTATGTTCCCTAGGTGTGTTCTAACTTTAGGGGGGATGGGACTGACTAGAAGAGGAGACCGATCGGTGTTCATACTTCGTATGAACACCGATCGGTCTCCTCTCCCCTGAGAATCGGGATGTGTGTGTTTATACACACACATCCCGTTCTCGGTCTGTAACGAGCAATCGCTGGTGGACATAGCGCCCCCTGGGCACGAGCGTCGGCTCCGGGGACATGCTGTGTGAGCCTGTTATATCGTCTTAAAGAGCCGACATGTAGCTACGGCGATTTGCGCAGCCGTGCCAACCTGCCGCAGTATAACTGCGGCGGCTGGTCGACAAATGCTGCCTACTCCAGTCTTATCTGGTTCACATATGTATGAACAGCGTTTCAAAGATGTGAGAAAAGTAATTGGGTCGCAGTGTATTGTATGGCAGCTTGCATGTGAAATCAATCTGCTCTTTGTTTATAGAAATGAAAACTATTCTATCCTGCATGTGGTGAACCGAACCCAGATGGCAATGAAATGTTTTTGTACAACAGTGTTTATGAACCTTTTTTTCTGTCAAGGCACCCTTTAAAATTATGGACAGACTTGGGGCACCCCATTCTAAAATGTAAAAACTATTCTAATAGCTTTCATGTAATGCAGCATTCACATGCAGGACACCCAATGGTAGAGGTGATTTATTCTTCCAAAGCAAATACACTTTTGCACACTGGTACTGACTAGTATTCCAATGTTTCTCTTCTCCCTCAAGTTCTCTCCATCAGTCAGCTTATGTAACCCCAGTGCTAAGGTAGAGGGGCACAGGAGGGTCAAACAAGGATGCTGTGGAGTCAACAGACCTCTTCCTTATTAACTGATGTCATTGGTTGTTAAGACGCCAGTGTCTAGAAAGGCTTTGTGTAGCTAAGAGGCAGGCTTGATCCAACTGCTGGCTTGTATACAATTTTTTTTTTTTTTTTTTTATAAATTTTTAGGCATTTTGCCAAGGCACCCCTGAAGAAACCTCAAGGCCGGTGTAGAGAAAGACTAATCCTTACAGTAAGGGTACTTGGTTGTTATTGTAGCCAGTGGAACTGGAGGCTGCTGTAATAGTGGGTCTTAATTATTAGTGTCCCACCATATTCTGAATGCCAAGAGCAGACTGATCAGTAACGCAACATGCTCAAATGTCATAGCAGAAATGTTTTCTCATGTATTTTTTCAGACTGTATTTATTTTCTTTTTCCATACACTGCTGCATTTCCAATGTTTTTATCTCTGTTTCAATTTACAAAGTGTTTTCCCAGTAATGGTGAATGAGATGTTTTTTCTATTAGGAGGCAGCACGTATTTATGGCAATGAGGCGGGCATCATGATTGTGGCCACAAATACAGAAGACAATATCAATATCCGTATGACTTAAAATACACTAATTGTTGCGACCCACTGGATTTCGGAACTTATAGCTTCTGAGGGTGAACGCAATATGATGTAACAGAATGTAAAAAATATTTTTGATAAAATTGTATATTTTATAATCGGAACACTAATTGTAGATGTACCTCAACGTTTGTTGTTCTGCCTTTTTACTGGCTGGGAGTTCAGCAGATTCTTGGACCCTCTTTAAAGTAAAGAGATGAAGTTTTTGTATTTTTTTTGTTTACTAGAGGCCAGAAGCTAGTAAATATGTGTATGTCTAGGGCCTTGTCTTATATTTCCTTGGTCCGTCTGGGCTGTTCATAGAAAAGATGATGGAGCACCTTAAGCTTATTACTCATATCTACACAACTATTTCAGTTCTATTGAAAGTTATCATTACTACACCTTGAGGCAGCACATTTGTGATTTGCAGGCCATACATGTAGAAATGAATGATCCTAGATTCAGTCATACTTTTCACTACAAGAAAAGATTGTTTAGGCTGAATTTGACAGGATTTTCTATCAGGGCCAATTCATTTTTAAACCTATACTTTTATCAGAATTATTGTATTGAATAAATGTGTTATCTCATGTATGGACTGCTAAAGACCGCAGCCCATTGGCTGTATCGCTCAATTTCTTACATGGCGAGTGGTTCCTTGGCTCTGCTTCTTGCTGCATACTATCAGTCATTAGGGAATCTTTTACACTGACACAGTGGGGCACATTCACTGTGGCCCCTAAAAAGCCTAAACACTAAATAGAATTTTGGCTTTCATTCTTAATTACTCTATACCTTCTATTTCACTTTTTAGCTGATGGTGGTATAGATCACACATAAGCTTGTACTGTTTAGTACTCTACCCCCCCCCCCCCCCCCCCCCCACCCCCACTTCCTTGCCTTAGATAGCAAATGGGTTTCTCACTTGTGGACCCTATCAGGGAGATCTTGTCACTTTTGGTCTTCAATAACGAAGTTGATGGGTTAATCAGCTCATCAGTATACCTTTTCATGAGGTATGACTCCCAACTAATCATCAACTAATAAACCTCTCAATATGAATGCAGTATATCACACTAAATCACACACAATTTGTACAGGTATTTATCATTAAGCTGGTCTAACCAGTGAATTGCATTACGTGAACGCGCCTAATGCATGAACTGCCCCAGTGCTATGTATGTAGTCATGTGAAGAGTATTGTATGGACAAAGGAAATATGAGTCGAGTCTTGTACTGTTTTTGTTTTTAGATGCTGTGCTTTTGAGGTGCATTTTTTTTTCTATTTGATTGTTTTATGTAGTAAGAAAGTGTGCAAACAAAGCTTTTTAGTATTTTAACTGACAGATTATCAGTGTAAACCACATAATGTACAGAACTTGTAGTTTATTGGAATCACTAGACATTATAAGCCAGGGTATGTCACAAACGTAAGCTCAAGAAGCACTAATTTTAGAAGGGTTTTTTTTTTGTTTTTTTTACAAATATCAAATATTTTTAGGCAATTTATGATTTTAAACCCTAGATTGTAAATATATTTTGCTATAGCTGTAAGTGGCTGCTAAAGCACTTTGTAAGAAAATTAGAGTATTTTTAGGCTGGTACACTATGCATTGATATTAAATGTGCCTTTAAGAAATGTCATTCTACAACAGAGTGTTTTTGCAGTCATCGAGTCATATGAATGCACAAATTAAAACGTTTCAAATAGATTGCAAGTCTTGGCTTCGTTTATTTAAGGGCACACATTAAACATTAGAAATTCGCCTGTGTGCTGTATTGTTTGAATAAGATACAGATTTCTTTTAAATGCAAGTATTAATAGACCTTGGGTTATCGGCTCGTACCTTCAAGCTCACGGACACGTCAACTGGGTGGCTTCCCTAAATCCCTACCATACTCCATGAAACTTCAGTTTTGTGCTAGTGTTCTATGGTTATGGACCTTTCTTCCTTCACGGAGGAATGACTTAGCTTAATTTTAGGTATTTTTGAATAATCTTAAGATAAAAAAGAAATATAAATCAACTCCTGCCTTCTGATAATAAAAACAGTGCATGCGGATCGGCACAACCTCTGTAAACCTTGGAAGCTGGATCCCACGCTGTGAGGATGACCTGTAACATTGCTCCGGGAACTGAATCTTGCGTAGGCACTGGTGCAACATGTGTGGTCAGCCGCAAGGTCCGTCCAAGTCCAGGGTCATGGTCCATCTCTATGGAACCCAGTCCCCGAAGACCTCTTAGGGGTATGCCCACCACGACATGCAAAGTCTGGACTTCATATACAGTCCAGCATTGTGGGCAGGTAAGACAGGGTCACCCTATATCTGACTTGCTATAAAAGCTTGGACTATATTTGAGTTGTATTTACTACAGTGTCAATTTTTGAAATTTGGCACTAAAACACAACCACTCTGAGCTTAGTCTCAGGTGGATAACCAGGTTGCACATTTTACCACCATTGCAGTCTCGAGCCCTATATGGTACTAAAGCACTTTTTCCTGCTCTTTCGTTACACGGATTCACTACAGGATGGTCAACACCTGGCTTGCTTAATTTTTTGCTCGGCATGCTTTGTGAGTACCCCACACGGGAAGAATACCCTATTGCTATGGCAGTGATCAAGCGAGCAATTGCAAAACCAAAAGCAAATGTTGAAGACCCACACAACACTCATTCTCATAGGGACAATGCACCCATTGCACCAGAATAAGAGAAGATTGTAGGCCTGTAATTCTTAGGAACAACTCACTTAAATCTGTCCAAACAAGAGTCTAGTAGACATCCCGCTTATGATAAAGTTCGAAACGCGAAATCATAAATTATAATAACTATATATAAATATAAAAAATATGACTTTCCCCACGATTCACTATCGCTCAATTCTGCAAGTTTTCTAATTTACTATTGCTGTTTTCTAGCTGGTCTAAAACCGCTTTTGACATAAAGGGACACTTTGGATGCCATGGACATTCTCAAATTTCCAGGCAGGAAGAACAGTATATATAATATAAAAGTGCAGGCAGGGCACTGGACAAACCACTAGGGACAAAAGGGAGGTGAAATGATTTGATACAGTAATGTAATCTGTAAGATTACAATGAACTGTATGTGAAGAAAAAAATCAATCAAAAATGAATTAATTTGAACTGCGCTCTCTCAAGAAAAAACTATTAAAGTGCAAATGCTAAAAGTGCATCAAACAGTGTTGGCAAAAACACAATTGTATGCATCTGTGTAAATGATATGTATAAAGTTCAAAAAATACATAACATCTATTCAGTGTCCAATATATGTGAGTAATCAATAAATTGCATGCAAATCTTCCTGTTCTTGATGAACAATAGTGACTGTAGATCTTCCACCACCGTCACCTGCCACACATCCTACTCACCAGAATCCTATGACACCCATTACAGGTAATCATAAACGCCTGTGAATAATATCAGTGGGAAATTCTCACAGCCACAGCACTGGTCCGAACGAATATCCAGTCAGGATTCCATGAAACCCATTACAGGTAATCATAAATGCTTGTAGGAAATGCCAGTAAGGAAATTCTCATAACCACAGCACCGATCCGAGCGGATGTGGAAAAGAGCAAAGAAAAGAAGGGCTTCTATGGTGAAGTATATCGCGATTTTTTCGAAAAATGAATTATAAACAAGTCTCAATTTGCAGCTTAAACATCCATGTGTTGGAAACGCCGTTAGAGCCCCAACTGCGTTGCAAACCGCGGAAGCGACGTATCATGCTCAAGCCTCCCTATGTGTTTCGTCAGCACACTCTGACGTTGGGTCATGTGATCAGATATGTCACTTGCATATTTATACAAGTCTGCCAAATAAGGATATCCAATCTAGTTCAATCCTTGCATAGTATTCAATAAAAAAAAACTCATGTATCATATTACAAACATAGAAAACAATAAGAACAAATTAAAATTGAGTAAATTAAATTTAAATTTATAAAGGTTATAAAAAATTATAAAAATATATTTTATCTTTGGATACTGCCATCTTGTGGTCAAAAATCAAATGGTAATAGAATAATTATAAGAAAAGGAAAAAAGGTTACCAGTTGAGCCATCTAGTGGTGAAAAAAGAGAATGGATTCACTTTTTACAATATAATATTCCACAAACACAGGTTCCTAGTAATTGGATAAATAACAATTTTAATCCTATATCTACATTTATTCCCGCCGGAATAAGTATGTTTAATTTATAGATCCATTCGGTTTAATTTTTTTATATTTTCTGGATCATATTTCCTCCCCTCCAGTCTGTCTATTTTATCAATCCCAAAAAATTTAGCCACGCTAGGGTCCTTATTATGATGTGTCCTGAAGTGGTTATAAAGGCTGTGTTTTGGGAACCCATTTTTAATATTTAGATGTTCATTGATGCAGGTACATAAATTCCTTTTAGTACTTACCACGTATTGTAACCCGCATGGGCAAATGATGAGGTAAGTTACATGGGTCGATTTGCATGTGATGAATTTATCGATTTTATATTCACTACCTGTGCTAAATGATGTAAATGTTGATGCTTTTCTAGCATTATTCCTCGTCAGTTTACATGCTTTACAACTTTTATAGTAATAAAACCCTGTTACATCCAAGAACGTACCAATTTTCTTTGGAGGGTTTAATACATTTGGGGCTAGTCTGTTCCTTAAATTGGGTGCACGTCGATAGATAAACCTGGGGTGGTTAGGCAACAGTTTTGATAATGTCTTATTTCTCAACAGTAAGATAAGACATTATCAAAATTGTTGCCTAACCGCCCCAGGTTTATTGACTTAGACTTCTAACAGACAACCTCTGGTCTCTTCCCAACAGGCCAGATCTCTGTCTAAGGGAACTCTATTCCAATCTGGCTTCTCAGTCTGACTTTAAGACCTGGCCTTCAACAGCCATGCTGTTAAAGATAGGAGTCTGTTATCCCTCTTGAAGCAAGAAAAGTCACTTCCAGAAAGATCTACTATCGTACCTGGAAATCTTTTTTTCCCCTTGTGTTAACGCAGGCACTTTAATCCCAGATAATACCCTTGCCTCACATTCTGGCCTTCCTACAATCCGATCTTGACCAGAACTTGTCCTTAAGTGCTCTGAAAGAATGGACAAGGCTGAAACCTGTCCTTTCAAACACTTCTGGCTTTGCTATCCGTTTAACTAAAAAAAGGCAGCACTCTTGTGCGGAGTTGCTCTCTTCCTCACAAAGAAAAGATTGTCTTGCACGTCAATAAAGAAATAGTCCTACCATCATTGCTTTGAAGCAGCCAGGAAATCTTTCTTTATTGCCTGGACATAGTCAGAGCCACTAGAGTCTACCTCAAAGATACAGATTCGCTATTCGTTCGGTCCTTAGGAACCTCGCAAAAGGGACTCCCTGCTTTCAAGTCTACTATACCTCCATGAATAAGAAATCTGATCACTAGAGCTTACACTCTAGGGCCTCTCCAAGTTCTGGTCACCAGTCCTCAGGAAGGATGTGTTGGTACTGAAGAGAGTCCAGAGAAGGGCAACAAAGCTATTGGGGTACTGGAGGACCTCCGTTACGATGAACGACTACAAGCATTAAACTTATTGTCCCTGGAGGAGATGCCTGAGAGAAGATATGGTGATATACAAATACCTCAATGGTGATTCTAGCAACTTCAGGGGGCTTAAGAGTGGAATTGGAGAAGTTGTTTTAACCATAAGCTGCACAGGGTTTTTTTTTTTTACTCTCAGAGCAGTATGTGGAACTCCATTCCACAATCAGTGGTGTCAACAGGAGGCGTTCGTAGTTTAAAAAACTTTTAGATGAGCATCTTAGTGAATGTAATTTACAGGGATATATAAATTTTGTTATTGACATAAACACTCCCCCTCCACACACACACACGCATGTTGAAGTGGATGGACTTGTGACTTTTATTCAACCTCACCAACTATGTAAGGACAAATCCGCAGTTTTACATGCCTATTTCACAAGATCGGTGGGTGTTTCCTGGGCATTTCAGAACCAGGGTTCAGCTTTTTAAGTGCCACTGGTAATACATTTTCAAAGGTGGATGTCAAATCTTCTGTGGATGCTGCTTTTGGCCACCAGGTTCTTAGAAACCTAGAAAAGTGACCTGCAACAAAAAAAAAAAAAAAAAAAAAGTAGTCCGAGGTGGCCCTTTTTTTTTTTTTTTTTGTTAACTTTTTTGTCTGAGTATAGATCTATGTTTGTCCCAAGCATGTTTGAAGCCATTTACTATCAATATATTTGTGTAAGTGAGGTCTCTAGAACTGGACACAGTATTAGAAACCTAGAAAAGTGTTGTCAGAAAAAGATTGAGTAGTCCATTGAGTCTGCCCATTTTATTTTTTTATTTTTTTCATTAACCTTGTTGTCCACCTATAGATCTATGTTTATCCCGAGCATGTTTGAAGCCATTTACTGTTGACTGTCGCACTACCTCTGTTGGTAGTTTATTCCAATCATCGACTACCTTTTCAGTAAAATAATACTTTCTAAGATTCGTTTTGAACTTTCTTTCAGTTAGTTTGAGGTTGTGTCCCAGTGTTCTTGATTTTGGTTTTATATTTAAGACTCCCTTCCTCAACCTTATTCACCCCCTTGATGTATTTAAAGGTTTCAATCATGTCTCCCCTATCCCTTTTTTCCCTCCAGGCTTTACATATTGGGTTCCTGAAGTCGCTCTCTGTTTTATTCCCCACACCTTTCACCATTTTTGTTACCTGTCTCTGAACTCATTCTATCTTATCAATATCTTTCTGTAAGTGAGGGCTCCAGAACTGGACACAGTGGGGGAGATTTACTAAAACTGGTGCACTCAGAATCTGGTACAGTTGTGCATAGTAACCAGCTTCTAACTTCAACTTCAATTAAGAGTTGACAATAAAACCTGGAAGCTGATTGGTTTCTATGCAGAGCTGCACCAGATTTTGCACTCCCCAGCTTTAGTAAATAACCCCCAGTATTCTAAATGAGGTCTCTCTAAAGATCTATATAGAGGAATCGGGACCTCCTTCCTCCTGCTGGTGATCCCTCTACTGATTCATCCTAGTATTCCATTTGCTTTTCCTACCTGGTCAAACTGTTTGCTCTGAAATAAGCACCCCCAAATCTTTTTCCCAATGTTGTACTCTCTCAGGGGATTTTTTTTCCCTAGGTGCATTATTTTACATTTAGAAATATTAACCACTTGCCGCCCGCCCTATTAACAAGTGGTTTGATATTCCTGACCGGACGTCATATGACGTGATCAGGAATATCGAGCCACTGTGCGCCCCCGGGGGCACGCATCGTGGCGATCGTTGTTGCAGGGTGTCAGTCTGACACCCTGCAACACTGATCTAGGTAAAGAGTCTCTGACGGAGACTCTTTACCACGTGATCAGCTGTGTCCAATCGCGGCTGATCGCGTTATGAATAGAAAGAGCCAGTGATCGGCTTTTCCTCACTCGCGTCTGACAGACGCGAGTAGAGGAGAGCCGTTCGGCTGTTATCCTGACAGGGGGGGGTCTGTGCTGATTGCTTATCAGCACAGCCCCCCCTCGGATCCTACCCAGGACCACCAGGGAAGCCGCCCAGGACCACCAGGGAAGCGATCCACACTGGACCACCAGGTATGCCCCTAGACCCCCAGGGAAATGCCACTGTGTGCCCAGGCAGCTGCCAATCAGTGCCCACTTCAATGCCTACCACTGCCAGTGCCACCAGGGATGCCCATCAGTGCCTCATATCAGTGCCCAGCAGTGCCGCCTTTCATTGCCCATCAGTGTCGCCTATCAATGCCCATCATTGCTGCATAAGAGTGCCACCCATCAGTGACGCACATCAGTGCCCGCTCATTGGTGCCACCGTATCAGTGCCCATCAGTGAAAGAGAAAACTTACTTATTTACAATTTTTTTTAACAGACACAAAAGCAACTCTTTTATTTTTTTTCAAAATTTTTGGTCTTTTTTTATTTAGCAAAAAATAAAAACCGCAGAGGTGATCAAATACCACCAAAAGAAAGCTCTATTTGTGGGAACAAAATGATAAAAATTCAGTTTGGGTACAGTGTAGCATGACCGCGCAATTGTCATTCAAACTGCGACAGCGCTGAAAGCTGAAAATTGGTCTGGGCAGGAAGGTGTCTAAGTGCCCTGTATTGAAGTGGTTAAACTGCAGTCTCCACTACTTTGACCAGTCTTCTAGCAATGCCAAATCATGTTCCATGTTGGACACCTGCAGGGATATCAACCCTATTGCACACCTTTGTGTCATCAGCAAAAAGACATACCTTGCCCAACAAACCTTTAGTTATATCACTTAAGGCACTTTCACACTGGGGCGGGGCGTCAACGGTAAAGCGCCGCTATTTTTAGCGGCGCCTTACCGTCATATTAGCGGTGCTTTTCGGCCACTAGCTGGGCGCTTTTAAGTGTAATGCTTTTAACCCCCCGCTAGCGGCCGAATAGATGGTTCAAAGCGCCGCTGCCCATTGATTTTAATGGGCAGGGGCGCTTTAGGAGTTGTGTATACACCGCTCTTAAAGCTCCTCAAAGTTGCTGCAGCCTGCCAGCGCACTGCTCCAGTGTGAAAGCTCACACTGGAGTGACAGGAGAAGCGCTTTGCAGGCACTATTTTTAGCGCTATAGCGCCTGTAAAGTGCCTCTGTGTGAAAGTAGCCTTACATATAGGTTAAATAGTACAGGACCCAGCACAGAGCCTTGTAGTACACCACTAGTGCCTGGTTTCTGTTGTGATTGAACCCCATTTACAACCACTCTCTGGTATCTGTCCTTTAGCCAACTGCATATCCACTGAACCACCTAAGGGTAAAGTCCTAGCTTTGTATTAGATCATTATGTGGAACTGTATCAAATGCCTTGCTGAAATCAAGATATGCTATGCCCACAGCATTGGTAATATAGTCAAAACAATTCAATCAGATCAGTCTGACATGATCTGCCCTCTGTTAAGCCATGCTGCTTTGGGTCCAGCAAGCTTTGTATTTGTAGGTGATAAATGATCCTTCTTTTCAGGAGTGATTCCATTAACTTGACTACAATTGATGTTAAAATCACTGGCCTGTAATTTCCAGCTTCTACCTTGCTGCCCTTCTTGAGGATAGCTTTCTGCTAGTCATGGGGAACTTCTCCTGTTAGAAGAGATTGATTAAAAAGAGCGGTTGATAGTCCAACAACTATATCGTAAAGTTCTTTTAGAACTCTGGGATGAATACCATCAGGGCCCATTGCTTTATTTACCTTTATCCGAGCCAGTTCCTCTGCTACCTCCAGAAATACTAGAAACGAACCGTCATTACTAGAACCAATATGATTCCCCAATGTGTTATTGTTAGTACAATTTATTTCTGAGAAGAGTGAACAGAAGTAATTGTTTAAATGGTTTGCTACATCCTGGTCCTCCTCAACATATCTGTTGTGCCCAGTTTTTATTTTAGTGATCCTATTTGTATTTTTTCCTTCTATCACTAATGTACTTTAACCCTTTCATGACTAAGCCGATTTTTGAAATTAGGTGTTTACAAGTTAACATCCGTATTTTTTGCTAGAAAATTACTTAGAACCCCCAAACATTATATATATATATATATATATATATATATATATATATATATATATATATATATATACACACACAGTGGCTTGCGAAAGTATTCGGCCCCCTTGAACTTTTCAACCTTTTGCCACATTTCAGGCTTCAAACATAAAGATATAAAATTTTAATTTTTTGTGAAGAATCACCAACAAGTGGGACACAATTGTGAAGTGGAACGAAATCTATTGGATATTTTAAACTTTTTTAGCAATTAAAAAACTGAAAAGTGGTGCGTGCAAAATTATTCGGCCCCTTTACTTTCAGTGCAGAAAACTCACTCCAGAAGTTCAGCGAGGATCTCTGAATGATCCAATGTTGCCCTAAATGACTGATGGTGATAAATAGAATCCACCTGTGTGTAATCAAGTCTCTGTATAAATGCACCTGCTCTGTGATAGTCTCAGGGTTCTGTTGAAAGCGCAGAGAGCATCATGAAGACCAAGGAACACACCAGGCAGGTCCGTAATACTGTTGTGGAGAAGTTTAAAGCCGGATTTGGATACAAAAAGATTTCCCAAGCTTTAAACATCCCAAGGAGCACTGTGCAAGCGATCATTTTGAAATGGAAGGAGTATCGGACCACTGCAAATCTACCAAGACCTGGCTGTCCCTCTAAACTTTCAGCTCAGACAAGGAGAAGACTGATCAGAGATGCAGCCAAGAGGCCCATGATCACTCTGGATGAACTGCAGAGAACTACAGCTGAGGTGAGAGAGTCTGTCCATAGGACAACAATCAGTCGTACACTGCACAAATCTGGCCTTTATGGAAGAGTGGCAAGAAGAAAGCCATTTCTCAAAGATATCCATAAAAAGTCTCGTCTAAAGTTTGCCTCAAGCCACCTGGGAGACACACCAAACATGTGGGAGAAGGTGCTCTGGTCCGATGAAACCAAAATCGAACTTTTTGGCCACAATGCAAAACGATATGTTTGGCGTAAAAGCAACACAGCTCATCACACTCAACACACCATCCCCACTGTCAAACATGGTGGTGGCAGCATCATGGCTTGGGCCTGCTTTTCTTCAGCAGGGACAGGGAAGATGGTTAAAATTGAGGGGAAGATGGATGCAGCCAAATACAGGACCATTCTGGATGAAAACCTGTTGGAGTCTGCAAAAGACCTGAAACTGGGACGGAGATTTATCTTCCAACAAGACAATGATCCCAAACATACAGCAAAATCTACAAAGGAATGGTTCACAAATAAACGTATCCAGGTGTTAGAATGGCCAAGTCAAAGTCCAGACCTGAATCCAATCGAGAATCCTGTGGAAAGAGCTGAAAACTGCTGTTCACAAACGCTCTCCATCCAACCTCACTGAGCTCGAGCTGTTTTGCAAGGAAGAATGGGCAAGAATTTCAGTCTCTCGATGTGCAAAACTGATAGAGACATACCCCAAGCGACTTGCAGCTGTAATCGCAGCAAAAGGTGGCTCTACAAAGTATTAACGCAAGGGGGCCGAATAATTTTGCACGCCCCACTTTTCATTTTTTTATTAGTTAAAAAAGTTTCAAAAATCCAAAAGATTTCGTTCCACTTCACAATTGTGTCCCACTTGTTGGTGATTCTTCACAAAAAATAAAAATTTTATATCTTTGTTTGAAGCCTGAAATGTGGCAAAAGGTTGAAAAGTTCAAGGGGGCTGAATACTTTCGCAAGCCACTGTATATATTTTTTTAGCAGAGAATCTAGAGAATAAAATAGAGATTGTTGCAATATTTTATATCACACGGTATTTGTGCAGCGGTGTTTCAAACGCAAATTTTTGGAAAAGGGACACTTTCATGAATTTTAAAAAATCCAAACAGTAAAGTTACCCCAATTTTTTGTATAATGTGAAAGATGATGTTACGCCGAGTAAATGGATACCAAACATGTCAGGCTTTATAATTGCATGCACTCGTGGAATGGCGACAAATTACGGTACCTAAGAATTTCCATAGGCGACGCTTTAAACTTTTTTTATGGTTACCAGGTTAGAGTTACAGAGGAGGTCTAGTGCTAGAATAAATTGCTCTCGCTCTGACGATCCTGGTGATACCTCACATGTGTGATTTGAACACCATTTACATATGCGGGCGCGACTTCCGTATGCGTTTTCTTTGCTGCGCGAGCTCGCGGGGACAAAATTTTTTTTTTCTTATTTATTTTGATATTTATAAATTGTTAAAAAGCTTCGTTCCAGCCCACCCCCAGCCACCGGAGGCAGCCTATTGGTCATCGGGCCTCCCAATCAAACGGGAGGCCCCGTAAGAGCGGCGGGAGGGGTGGGACGTCCCCTCCCGCTCCTCCGGTATAACAGCCGATCGGATATACTGATCGGATATACTGCAGCTGCGGGCATCATCCCGGTATAACCCCGGAAAGCCGAGTACGCACATCTGCGTACGCTCGGTGGCAAGGGGTTAAAACCTTCTTTTTTTTTTTTCTCCATCTCCTTTCTTAATAGACTTCAATTCCCTCCTCTTTCTGTGCTTTGGCAGCACTGATAATGTGTTTGGCATCCTTTTTGTCTATTTTATACTCCTCTCTGTCAGCTACACCTCCTGTTACTATCCTGCTTACCTCATTAGTGAACCATATTGGGTTTTTTTTCTTCTGTTTTATGTCAGGCAATTAGTAAGAATAATCTAGTTGCCTCCAGGATGGTAGACTTTAATAGTGCCCACTGACTACTTCTGTCATTTTACTCCAACCTTTCAGTTAATCTTTTTTAGAAATGTCCCCAATTCAGCAAAATTTCTCCTTTTTTAAAATCTAAAACTTTTGTTTTGGTATATGATTTTTCAATTCTTGTTTTAGTATCGAACCAAAGAAATTGGTGATCGCTAGAACCCAAATTCTCTCCCACCTCAACATCAGACAGTTGATCCCATTTGTCCGTACCAGGTCTTGAATATGATCACCTCGGGTTGGGCTTTTAACTGACTTTTAGGCTACTTGGGGCGTTGGGGGTGTCTAGCGGCGCTTTACCGTCGTTTTTACGGAGCTTTTAACCCCTGCCAGCGGCTGAGAAAGGGTTAAAAACTCCCGCAAAGCGCAGCGGCGCTATGCCAGCGCTGCCCATTGATTTCATTAGGCAGGGGTGCTTTAGGAGTGGTGTATACACTGCTCCTGCAGTGCTGCGAAGATGCGGCTTGCCGGACTTATTTTGCCGTCCTGCCAGCACACCGCTCCAGGGTGAAAGCACTCAGGCTTTCAAACTGGAGTGAGAGGAGAGGCTCTTTGCAGGCGCTATTTTTATCGCTATAGCGCCTGTAAAGCGCCTCAGTGTAAAGGAAGCCTTAGAGAAACCACATTCAGTGCTTCCATTACTTCGCTGCTCCTGCTTGTAATAGCAGTTTGAGAATTCCAGTTGATGTCAGACATGTTGAAGTCATCCATATTCAAATCTTCTCCCTTCATTGCCATTTGAGTTATCTCGTCAATCAACAAGTTATCATAATATTCAGTCTGGCCTGGGGGGTCTGTATACTACACCCTCTCATGTTGGAAGGCAGATCCAGAGGGTTTTGAGTATTTGATTTGTGTTTTGAATTAATGTTAGCGTTATACTATGTTTGACATATATGGCAACTACACCTCCCCTCTTCCCTACTGTCGTTCTTGTATAGTGTATACCCTGGTATAGTTATTTCCCAGTCATTTAAATCCTTGAACAACATCTCTGTAATTGCAACAAGGTCCAAGTTGCCCTTGCCAAATCATTTTCCATATTTGACACCTCCAAGGATATCAGCCCTATTACACACCTTTGTATCATCAGCAAAAAGAAATACCTTGCCCAACAAACCTTTAGTTATATTACTTATATATAGATTATATAGAACAGGACCTAGTACAGAGCCTTGTGGTACACTTCTAGTGACTGTTCTCTGTTCTGAGTGAATCCCATTTACAACCACTCTCTGCTAGACATGTGCAATTCCTTTTGATTCAAATTCATGTTTCGTCAAAATTCAGCATATTCATTCTGAAACATCCGAAAATAACAAAAATTTGAAAGAACAAAAAATATGTGGATAATTTCTATTATTAAAATAAAGTTTATTAACCATTGTTATAGATTTTTTTAATAATAATAAATACTATAATAGTTAAACTATTAAATTATAAAAAGGAAGAAAAGCAGCGCTGACCTAAGTGCAGTACTGAAGCATAAACATTTATTACAGGTTAAAATGCACTCACTCAGAGTAAGGTAGATACAGGCACATCAAGTAAAAAATCCGTCCGGGAAGCTGTGTGGTGGGCAGCAGGGCTCCACAGAGGGCGATCCTGAATGCTGGAGTGTGTTACACTTGTCTCCTTATCCCGTCTGACGGCGCCGGTGGTAACCAGTGTCACAGGCTGGGTTGAGACAGGCACAGCGTGGATCGTCTGTTAGGTTGTATTCCCCAGGTATCAGTGACGCTGGGGGCGTGCACGCATTCGGAGCATGCGTGCTCCTTCATCAGGCATCAGATGACTGTTATTTAATTGATATCTTTTAATTAGCTATTCTTAATCTTGTACATAACTTACTATCCCTTTGTATATTGCTCACCCCTATCCATAGCTGTCGTCCCCTAGCGCAACAAAATATTGTAAATTAAACTATTAAATTATAGGTATTGGAATTTCTTTCAAATTTGGCTGTTAGTGCCTCTAACGAATACAAATTTATCCGAAGTTACGAATTATCCAGAATTTCTTAGCATTCCTAACTGTACTCCCTCTCCTCTTCAGATTTTTGTATTGCCTCTTTGGGTGTTTCACACTCCTACTGTAAGAGTAAGGTTTTCCAACCATGCATGCCTGTATTGGTCAGATTAAGGACCTTTTTCTGGCTGTGGGTCGTAAACGTCTTAAATGGCCCCTGCCACTCTCTCCACCAGGCTCTGTGACACAGCTTTAACAGGGGTTCTACACCAGGGCAAGGATAATCGCTCCAAATATTTAAGACACTTCCTGTACATTTCTCTGTGGAAGACCTACTGTATGGCGTTTGGCAACATCCTGAAAAAGCGTATGCCCTGCCAAAGTGCTTTACTCAACAATAGAGATGGGCCAGATGCCCCCTTTTCGGTTCGCAGCAGAACTCCCGAACCGGGGAAAAGTTCTGTGTTCTCTTATATTAATAGATATAACTCATACTCTATCTATCAACTTAAACAATCAGTGAAAATTCAGGAAAAAAACCTTGCATGTAGCAAGTGGAAAAATTTCACACAAAATGAATCATGAAATGATCCAAAAAAAAGTTTTAAAAAAATGTCCATATACATACAGTGGGGAAATAATAATTTGATCTCCTGCAGATTTTGTAAGTTTAGCAAAATGGGGGGACAGAAGCGGGACTTTATATGAGGCATGTGGGTGAATATGTTGGGCCAATGATGAAGGTAGGGGTGTGAGAAAATGAACAATAAAAATATAAATTGAAAATTATATGGATGGAGTAAGAATAAGGTATATAAGGTCAACATGGATGATGATAAAAGATAATAATGGTAAAAAAGTTTATTAGCATGGATATTCGAACCAGGTACAGTCGATGAGGAGAGGGGCACATATGAGACCAAAATAAAACATGTTAGCAGCGATGTATGGACAAGCAGGGTTCATAAATAATTATACAGTTACAAGGACACATATACATTGTGCAGTCAGTGTATACATCAATGGATCTGGACTCTAAAACATATTAACAGCAATGTATGGACAAGCAAGGTTCATAAATAGGTAGTGCATTGACAGGAACAAACATGCATTGTACAGACGATGAATGCATCAATAGATCTAAACTCTACGCGTTTCTTGGCTTTAAACCAATCGTCAGGAGTCCGATGCGATTAAACTATAACAGAAACAATAGAGTATCTGTTATTGAATGGATAAGTATTTGTGGAGAACATATGCTGAAAATGTGATCTTCTGCATACTCACAAATTTATGCAATGGTTGGTTTGTGATGACCTGTGTGTTGCAATGTGATGTTGGTCTGGGTCCATGGAGTTGTAAGTTTGTTTGCTTACAAAGAAATTAAAGGTCAATAATTGTTTCTCATATGTGTATTTTAAATGAGAGAGACAGAATATCAACCAAAAATCATAAAAAAAAACCCCACATACAGTATCTCACAAAAGTGAGTACACCCCTCACATTTGTGTAAATATTTTATTATATTTTTTCATGTGACAACACTGAAAAAATGACACTTTACTACAATGTAAAGTAGTGCGTGTATAGCTTGTATAACAGTGTAAATTTGCTATCCCCTTAAAATAATTTAACACACAGCCATTAATGTCTAAACCTCTGGCAACAAAAGTGAGTACACCCCTAAATGAGAATGTCCAAATTGGGCAAAAAATGTCAATATTTTGTGTGGCCACCATTATTTTCCAGCACTGCCTTAACCCTCTTGGGCATTGAGTTCACCAGAGCTTCACAGGTTGCCACGGGAGTCCTCTTCCACTCCTCCATGACGACATCACAGAGCTAGTGGATGTTAGAGACCTTGCGCTCCTCCACCTTCCATTTGAGGATGCCCCGCAGATGCTCGATAGGGTTTAGGTCTGGAGACATGCTTGGCCAGTCCATCACCTTTACCCTCAGCTTCTTTAGCATGGCATTGGTCATCTTGGGTGTGTTTGGGGTCGTTATCATGTTGGAATACTGCCCTGCGGCCCAGTCTCTAAAGGGAGGGGATCATGCTCTGCTTCAGTATGTCACAGTACATGTTGACATTCATGGTTCCCTCAATGAACTGTAGCTCCCCAGTGCTGGCAGCACTCATGCAGCCCCAGGCCATGACTGTCAGGGCTGAGCGCAGCCCTTCTGTCTCTGAGCTGGCCGCTCAGCTGTCGGCTAATTGCCAGCTCCCATCTCTTTCCACAGTTACCCAGCTGTTGTTGATTCTGCTCGTCAGTCCTGCCTACTTAAAGCTCACTTGATCTCTGCCTGCGCCTTTATCAACATCACAGAGACTTTCTCCTGCGTTCCTGTTGAAGACTTGCTCGGCTGACGATCCTTCTGGCTCCTGATCCTGCTTGCTGTACTACTACATTTTTCTCTGGCTCTCTGACATTTGCTTGGCTGACTACCTGATCCGGTTACTGAACTCTGGCTTGTTTTGACTACACTTACTCTGTTTACCTTATCCCCTTTCCTGCCGAGCGTACGCAGATGTGCGTATTTGGCTTCCGGGGGTTATACCGGGGTGATGCCTGCAGCTGCAGGCATCATCCCGGTACTGTTTTTTTTTAGAGCCGGTGATCGGCTTTCCAGGTATAGCAACCATTGCCGCTAACAGCCACTCAGGCTGTTATACCGGAGGAGCAGGTAGGGGACGTCCCCCGCCTCCCGCCTCTCTTCCTGGGCCTCATGTTCCACCGGGAGGCCCGATCAACAATCCGCCGCCTCCAGTGGCTAGGGATAGACTGAAACAAAGCCGTAAGCGGCTTCATTCCAGTCTCCTAATTGTAAACATGGAAGCGACGTCATGACGTCACTTCCTGTTTACTCGCCTGCCAATGGAGCCGGGTTAAAAAAATATACATGAAGAGTGATGGATACTTGTGCGCACACCAAATAAAGCAAATAAATAAAAATTATATGGATAAATATAACCACTACACATACATAAAATCAAACTCAGCAAAGTAGGAAAGAGTAGCTGCCCCAAATAATAGTGTTCACACACCTAAAAACAAATGATTAAAAAATAAATCTGCGGCGCTTAACTAAATATGCAAAATGCTGGGACGCCAAAGCATGTATAGAACTATCCTATCAGGAAGATATAAATAAAAATCCCAGATGTAAAGGTGGAGGGATAAGTGATGCGTAAATGCTTACTAATACCTCGAAAGAAGATAATTATATGTAACATGAAACTAGTAACCAAACCAGGAGATGAAGCTCCAGGTAAAGGTCAGGTTCATATCAATTAATTTTCCACCACTTTTGTGCAACCAAGGATCACGCCAAACCAATATTGCAACAAAGAATGCGGCTATTGTAAAATAAGTGACTGGGATCCAAATAATTAATAGCCCGTTTTTAAATAAAAATCCCTAATATCATCAAACAATATAATAAGCCCGTAAGTATGAAATTGATTAAATCAGTAACTTCAACAACAAAGTATTCTTTAAATTCCACCACTCTAAATAGGTGAATTACCAAAAATAGTGCAGATAATCAGTGCAGCATCCAAAAATATATAAACCGAAGACAAAAAATGTGTCAAGTGAAATAATGAAACATCCAAACTGCAACAAATGTTTCAAATCTAGAAGTACATCGTAAATAAATAATAAACTAATATAAAGCATCCAAAAAATCCTGATTGAGTGTTTAAGGCTCTGTTTCCACTAGTGCGACTTATTTTGCGACTTGACACATGTCAAGTCGCATGACAAGTCAAAACCCATGTATTTCAATGGTCCCCATTCTAATTGGTGCGACTCAAGTCGCAGCGACTCGAAAAAAGGTTCTTGCACTACTTTGTTCCGTCTTCGGTGCGACTTGTTCTCCATAGAAAGGTATTAAGTCGCAATGAAGTCGTATGTACATGTCTGACACCGCGACTTTGTTGCGACTTCCACGGAAGTCTACGGAAGCACATAATCTCTGCTCCTCCCAAATACATCACTTCCTATATTGATGTATGTGAGTGTGGAAGACAGCAGGAAGCATGCCTAGGGCTAAAAAAAATAAGCGACAAGTGCATGACAATGAGGAAATTATTCGGCTTGTCAGACAACGTCCGGCAATATATGACCTCAGAGATCCAGGTTACAAAGATCATGCAAAGAAGGAGAGAGCATGGTTGGAGGTGGCTCGCATATATTATGAGACCTGGGACTCTTTCTCAGCCACAGAACGTTCTACAAAAAGTAAGTGGTTGATATATGCTGCTTAGCACTTTCTGTAACCAATGGGTGTGTGCACTGTGTTTTCTTGGTGGGGACCGCTTCTCCTGGCAGGAGATCACAATGGTTTGGCAGGAGATCACAATGGTTTGGCAGGAGGGAATCCCCTGTCAACACTATCTGTGTTGATGGTGGAATTTATATAGTTACTTTCCTGTTACCTGTGGCTGCAGGAAAGTAAATCTGTGTGTGTGGGCCAGCAAATAATATTTGACCACGGTCCTAATAATATTAAATAATATTAAAGATGGCCCTGTCAACATCCTCCAGCACATGTCAAATTATGTAGGTGTCATGGGTAATATATTTAGCGGTGGTTTTAACACCATCCATATCAATTATGCAGCCTAGCAAATGAATGACCTATAGGCAGTCACTAAAGATTTTTTTTTAAATTTATTATTTGCTTTATATTTTGTAGTGCACTCGTTACAAACTCGATGGAGAAGTCTCAAAGACTGCTACAACCGGTACTTACGCAAATTAAAAGAAGGAAGGAGTGGTTCCGGCTCAAAAAGATTAGCCCCATATGCCCATGCCGGGGATCTTGATTTTTTGAAACCAGTGTTGGAAATGCGAGAGTAAGTTATCAGCAGGCATATGTTACGAATTCTACATCTCAAATAGTAATGCTTACTTAAAAAATATGTGATTTGTATTTCAGAACCCAAGCAAGATGGGAAGACAGCACACAGGGTTTGGCAGCAGAAGATGAGGCAGAGGAAGCTGCGGAGGAGGAGGAGCAAGAACAATTCCAAGACAATGTTGACAAGGAACTGTTCGTAGATGAATCAAGGTCAACATCAAACTCAATGAATGAGGAGGATGCAGAACCAGGACCTAGCAATGTCTCTAGGCCTTTGCGAAGGTCTTCAAGGGGCAGTGCCCGGCCTGTGAAACCCATGGAGAAAATTTTAGATGTAGTCAGTCAGATGTCCATTAAAATGGCTGAAAACCAGTGTGAAGACACAGCATTTCTCACTGTAATTTTAGGCATATGTAAACAGGTACCCCCTGAGAAAAAATATGCACTCAGGATGGCTTTAATGTCAACTGCTCAATCATTTGTGGGTGAGGGGCCAACAACATCCTCAGCATATATGCAACCCCCCCTTCCCCAATATCCCCCTTATCAACAATACACTCACTTTCCAAGTACACAGTATGCTCCACCAATAAACCGTCCATACTGTGACCAGTATGGTAATATGCTGAATCCCTCAAGGCCACGCATGTTGCATCCAATTCCTGACCCCACTACCTCTACCCTTGGCCCCCCAACCACTCACCAACTTAGGCAGCCTACACCCAGTCATGTTCCGCCTTTTCTGGAAAGGAAATATTACCCTGGTCCATCAGTGGATTTCCCTGGACCAACCAATAGTTCAGTTTCCGGGACCACTGAAAACAAAACATACGAGCAATTGTAATTTACTATTATTTTTGATGTGTGTTTAAGACTTGTTCTCTATTTTTTGGTTGGTTGAGGAGGCCAAAACAACAACTGTTGAATTTTTAAGTTCATGGAACGTATTTCTTTATTTTTGCCTTCTTGCAAAAAGAGTTGTCTTGTAAAAAAGATTCAGATATTTTTTTTTTTTTTTTGAAAGATTTTTATTTTGGTGTTTTTCAGAGAGAAATATTTTATTATTTAACTATTTGTTGTGCTTGTTAAAAATTAAAAAAAATGGTGTAGTTCACCAAAACACATAACTAAAAAATTTTGGGTGCTTTCCTGCACAAAAAAACTGAAAATAAAAATTATTTGGGTTACATTGTGCATTTTCTGCTTATCCTTTTTTCGAATTTGAGGTAAATACCTGTTATTCTGCTTTTGGATGCAATGAAACATAACATACATCTAAATAATATTCACAGAAAATGCATGACATACATTATGCTATGGCATCCTGCTGCCAGGGGACAGAACCAGCAGCAGACAGAAAATAAGATGAGAATCCCTCACGCACACTGGCACCATTGGTGGTGCCCCTACTGGCACTCCATTGTGCACCTTCCAGATCGTGCATGAGGGAATCTTCAAAAAGATAGCCATCACGAATTCTAACAAAATTATGAAGCACACATGCTGCTTTTACTGCAGATATTGCATTCTCCAGTTTTAAATTAATGGGGGTATGTAGCAAACGCCACTTGTTGGCTAAAATGCCAAAAGAACATTCTACCACTCGTCTTGCCCTCGTTAACCGGTAATTGAAGATTCGCTTCTCTTCACTCAGACACCTATTTGAATAAGGCCTTAATAGATGCTCACTGAGAGCAAAGGCCTCATCCCCAACAAACACAAATGGCATTGGCGGCCCATTTGTTCCTGGCAACGGACAGTCCTGTGGCAGGTCCAGACCATTTTCCTGCAACATTCTTCCAAAGGATGATCTTTGGAAAATACTGGAGTCTGAGCTGCTGCCATATGATCCAATGTCTATATAGCTGAAACAATAATTGGCATCAGCCACTGCTAGTAAGACAAAACAAAAATATTTTTTGTAATTAAAGTATTTTGTTCCACTGCCAATGGGCATCACTACCCTCATATGTTTTCCGTCAATTGCCCCTAGACAATTTGGGAAATTGCAACGATCCCAGAAAAGTTCCGCTTTCTTGCACCAATCTTCGGAAGTGGGCTTCTTCAGAACCAAAATCCCTAAGGACATTCCAGATGTCTCGGCAGGTATCGTGGACAATATTGCTGACAGTAGTTTTGCCAACCAAAAACTCATAATGCAAACTGGAAAAGGAATGTCCAGTTGCCAGGTACCTAAAATGGAAAAGTACATACATTTTATGATAATGATACATATTGACACTAAGCTACATCAATAAACCAAAAAAAAAGAGCTAGGAAGGAGGTGCCTGAGGAAGTGAAGAATGAAGAAGAGGAGCAGGAGAAAGACACAGGTGATGTAGAGGCAGAGTTAAGATTGTAAAAACAAGCTTACGCACAATTACATGCTAGTATTTATTTTTGGACTTCATGTAAAGATGATGAAAGAATGATGTGGATCTCCAAAAGCCACATAGAAGTTAAGAAGAAGAAACAGTAGGTATGAAAATTTACCTCAATGTTATTATGAGTCTTTCAACAGATGGAATACTCCTTCTGAAACTGGTGTTTTGTCGCTCTAGATGACTAGAGAGCAAAGCCAACAATTCATCAAAACTGTAAAGAGAAAAAATATGGCTAGTATCTACACTGACCATGTAAAAATCAAACATTTACAAATGGAGTTCCATTTTTCTAACAATTTGATCAGGTTCTAGTTAACACTTCGAGCTATTCAAATCTAAAAATACTAAAAAGAGTCATACTGACCAGGCATATACACATTTTCATAAATATATCTGGCAGCATTTGCAAGTTGACATCAAAAAATGTTCTCACCTTCTAATTGACATCCTTGTATAGTTGAAGAATTTGTCTTCATGAGCCCGGAGGTCATTGTAAAGGACCCCAAACTGGCCTCTCACTTCCCTTTGGGCGATGATGGGATGTATCCAAAACCGATGCCTTCTCCTCCTCCGGTTATCCTCCTCTTCTTGATCTATAAATGCTGCTACAGCAGCCAAAATGACTGCTGACCCAACATATTGCATAGCCAACATGTTTGCTAACAAACATACAACACGTGACAATGAAAGAGGAAGGGGAAATAAATAAGCAGGATAAGGAATTACATCACTAGGACTAAATCGCAGAACATCCAAGTCGCACAAAGTCGTTATTAAAGTCGCAACAAAACGCACCACAAATCGCAACGCACAATCGCAGTGTAAATCGCGCGACTTTGGGGACGCAATAGTGGAAACATAGCCTAAGAGTAAAGTGTAGCGCACCAACAAGTGTAGGAAAACGGTGTCCAACACAAATTAATACACAGAGTGTAATAAACGAATATTGTGACTCCCAAAGTGAATTGAAAATATTTTGAAAAAAACAAAACAACGAAAAACAAAGGTCCCATATACATTCAAATATAACATTGAAAAAATCCCATTCAGATCTCCTTCGTGACAAATTGCAAAAATCTTCCACAAATCCCCAGTGATAAACAAAAGGTGTATAGAGATAATGGTTCCCCCAGTCTCTCACCTCCCGGCTGAACAATAACAGCCTTATAGCAGCCTCACGATCTCTGTGCTTCCAGGTGGTTTAGAACGCAGTCAGCTCCTGACAGAGTAATACCAGCCTTATGGCAGATGATGAAGCAACCTCCCGATCTCCAAGTTGTCCAAACGGGGTTAGCTCAAAAGTAAGGGGAAGGACTCCATAGTGAAGTATGTAAAATCACCAACTTTTATTGCATAATTGCCCACTTACATTTAAAAACTCCAATTTCAGTGAAAACCTTAAAACCGACTCACTAACTCACCGATCCCGGCCGTGATCGGAAAGACAGCAACCGAATATCCCGCCTCTCTTCTCCCTGACGCGTTGCGTGACTGTCACGTCACTTTATCAAAGGGAATGAAGACAGGCGGAGAAAGGAGAAAACTCAATAAGGAACAACATTGTGGAAAGTGAAATCAAACACAGTGATCTGAGGAATAAATCACTATTCAACCCCCCATTGGGAACAATGGGAAATATTGAAGTGTTTCGGAAAATGGTTTTGAAAGATTTGCATGATTTAAAAATCAAGAAAATCAATGACCCGGTGGAGATCAAGAGGGGTATCCTAAAACTGGAAGAGAGGAGGGAGATTGTGGTAAGGCAGGCCGATAGAGGAGCAATAGTGATCCAATCGAAGGACTACCAGGAAGAACTAAAAAGACAATTGAGTGACATCACTACTTACCTAAAACTGCCTGGGATTCCGATAGTACGGTATAAAGATGACCTTGCCTATTTGGTAGAAAGAGGAAAATCTAGAGGCCTACTAAACAAAAAAGAGGCAAAGTATTTGCAGCTACGCGGATGTCGTACCCCAGTAATATACACCCTCCCCAAGATCCATAAAAATAAAGATAAACCTCCGGGAAGGCCAATAGTAAATGGAATAAATTCGGTCGGAGCAAGAATTGGGGAGTATATAGACTGGTTCCTACAACAATTAGTGAGAAAAACTGAGTCCTTTTTAAGAGATACAAAACATCTGCTCCAGCTATTAGATACTGTTGTAAGAGTCCATTTTAGCTTTCTCTATTAAAGCTATTGTTACTTTAATCATACTACACCATTGGGATTTTTTTGTCTCTCTCTCCCCTTTTCTCTCACCTCTGTTTGCTGCTGCCCCCCCCCCCCACACACTTTTTTACGGAGGTTACGAGGTATATGAAAAGGGTTGGAAGTACAGCACTGACTGGGAGACTTTGTGGATGAAGGAGAGGACCCCCTAGTGGTGGAAATAAATATCAGTGAATAACATCTATATATCTTATACTTATGGCTAAATGCTGACATTTTGGATTGGGTTTTATTGCATGGATGTCGACATAGAGGACCCCCTAGTGGTGGAAATTTAAATAACTTTAAGTAACGGATTTTAGATCACCAATTCATTTACCCTTTGGACATTTTATGAAGGTGAGAGCTCTGTGTCTACCACTTGCTTAACACCATTTTAAAGATTATTTTAGGACACAACTCCAGTTCATTTTCCTTCTTGCTGAGGATGTTTTAGAGACTACACATTTTCTTAAACCATTCGCCCAGTCTAATTTATGAATTGTTATATTATTTACATTAATTTATTCCTCATGTGAGGTTTCAATGCTTTATTGATTGATGCACTTTGTGATTACCTTTCAATTTTTATCTGAATTTTACTGTAGCGCGGAATCACTTGTTTACCATCATTATTTCACTTGACACATTTTTTGTCTTCGGTTTATATATTTTTGGATGCTGCACTGATTATTATCTGCACTATTTTTGGTAATTCACCTATTTAGAGTGGTGGAATTTAAAGAATACTTTGTTGTTGAAGTTACAGATTTAATCAATTTCACACTTACGGGCTTATTATATTGTTTGATGATATTCGGGATTTTTATTTAAAAACGGGCTATTAATTATTTGGATCCCAGTCACTTATTTTACAATAGCCGCATTCTTTGTTGTAACATTGGTTTGGCGTGATCCTTGGTTGCACAAAAGTGGTGGAAAATTAATTGATATGAACCTGACCTTTACCTGGAGCTTCATCTCCTGGTTTGGTTACTAGTTTCATGTTACATATAATTATCTTCTTTCGAGGTATTAGTAAGCATTTACGCATCACTTATCCCTCCGCCTTTACATCTGGGATTTTTATTTATATCTTCCTGATAGGATAGTTCTGTACATGCTTTGGCGTCCCAGCATTTTGCATATTTAGTTAAGCGCCGCAGATTTATTTTTTATCATAAAAAAAATACAGTATTGTGAATTGCCGAAAACGGCGATCTGAATACTTTAATTGCAAAGGACGGTTCGGGGGTCTTTTAGACCCCCGATCCCTCCATAAAGAGTACATGTCATCACCTATTACTGTCACAAGGGATGTTTAATCACTTTTATTGCTGTCACAAGGGATGTAATTTTTTTTTTTTAACCACTTGCCGACCGGGCCATTGCCGAAAGACGGCAGCAGCGCAGTCGGCTAGTTCTGGGTGGACGTCCATGGACGTCATCACAGAATCCTGCTCTCGCGCACCCCCTGGGGCGCGCACCCGAGAACTTCCGTGACACCCGGCGCATCACGGATCACGGTAAACGGCCGCTGATCGCGCCCGTTTACCATGTGATCGCTCCGTCAAATGACAGAGCGATCACATGTCAACAAACTGGCGTCATGTCATGACGCCGGTTCCTCCCTCCCCTCTCGGTACCGATCGGTACAGTGCGAGGGGAGAGGGGGAGAGATCGGATGGCAGCACCGCTGTGGGCTGCATGTGTAGTGCCCACAGCGGTGCAATATACTCTGCAATATACCCAGCAATACTCTGCAATATACCCAGCAATACTCTGCAATATACCCAGCAATACTCTGCAATATACCCAGCAATACTCTGTAATATACCCAGCAATACTCTGCAATACTCTGCAATATACCCTGCACTACTCTGCAATACCCTGCAATACTCTGCAATACCCCGCAATTTTTAACCAGTTCCCGCCCGCCGTCATATGACGTCCTTGACTTTGAGCGGGGATATCTGAATGATGCCTGCAGCTACAGGTATCATTCAGATATCATCTTTTTCAGCCGGCCATTTCCTACACCATAAGAATGATCATATCGTCTGTTCCACTGCTTGATCGTTCTTATGGGAGGCGAGAGGGGACCCCCCCTTCCCGCCACCCTCTGGTGCTTCTACCGACTCACAGCTACGATCAAAGCCAGGATCGTTTTTTTATTTTTTTATTTCAGGCTTCCCAGCCTAGAGGTGAGATGTGGGGTCTTATTGACCCCATATCTCACTGTAAAGAGCACCTGTCATGCCATATTCCTATTACAAGGATGTTTACATTCCTTGTAATAGAAATAAAAGTGAGGGGGAAAACAGTGTCAAACTAAATTAAATAAAGTAAAATGAACAATAAAATTTTTTTTTTAAAGCGCCCCTGTCCGTGTGCTCGCATGCAGAAGCGAACACATACGTAAGTCCCGCCCAATTATGAAAACGGTGTTCAAACCACACATGTGAGGTATCACTGCGAACGTTGGAGCAAGAGCAATAATTTTGGCCCTAGACCTCCTCTGTAACTCAAAACTTGTAACCAGTAAAAAATTTTAAAGCGTCACCTATGGAGATTTTTAAATAGCGAAGTTTGGCACCATTCCACGAGCGTGTGCCATTTTGAAGGGTGACATGCTAGGTATCTATTTACTCGGCGTAACTTCATCTTTCACATTATGCAAAAACATTGGGATATCTTTACTGTTTTGTTTTTTTTTTAAAGCCAAAAAAACGCGTTCGAAAAATTGCTGCGCAAAAACCGTGCAAGATAAAAAGTTGCAACAACCACCATTGTATTCTCTAGGGTCTTTGCTAAAAAAAATATATAATGTTTTGGGGTTCTATGTAATTTTCTAGCAAATAAATGATTATTTTTACATGTAGGAGAGAAATGTCAGAATTGGCCTGGGTGCTCCAGAACGCCTGGAGGTGCTCCCTGCATTTTGGGTCTCTGTATGTGGCCAGGCTGTGTAAAAGTCTCACACATGTGGTATCGCCGTACTCAGGAGTAATAGCAGAATGTGTTTTGGGGTGTAATTTGTTATATGCATATGCTGTGTGTGAGAAATAACCTTCTAATATGACAATTTTGTGAAAAAAAAAAAAGAAAAAAAAATCTTGATTTTGCAAAGAATTGTGGGAAAAGATGACAATTTCAAAAAAACTCACCATGCATCTTTTCAAATACCTTGGAATGTCTTCTTTCCAAAAGGGTGTCATTTGGGGGGTATTTGTACTTTTCTGGCATGTTAGGGTCTCAAGAAATTAGATAGGCCGTCAGTACTTCAGGTGTGATCAATTTTCAGATATTGGCACCATAGCTTTTGGACTCTCTAACATTCACAAAGACCAAATAATATACACCAAGTTGTACTTATTTTTACCAAAGATATATAGCGGTATAAATTTTGGCCAAAATTTACGAAGAAAAATTACTAATTTGCTAAATTTTATAACAGAAACAAAGAAAAGTTAATTTTTTTAACAAATTTTCAGTCTTTTTTTCTTTTATAGCGCAAAAAATAAAAAACCCAATGGTGATTAAATACCACCAAAAGAAAGCTCTATTTGTGTGAAAAAAAGGACAAAAATTTCATATGGGTACAGTGTTGTTTGACTGAGTAATTGTCATTCAATGTGAGAGCACCGAAAGCTGAAAATTGGTCTGGTTAGGAAGGGGGTTTAAGTGCCCAGTGGTCAAGTGGTTAAACACAATTTATTAATATAAAAAAAAAAATTTAAGAAAACGCATACGGAAGTTGCGCCCGCATATGTAAACGGTGTTCAAATCACACATGTGAGGTATCGCCGCGATCGTCAGAGTGAGAGCAATAATTCTAGCACTAGACCTTCTCTGTAACGCTAACCTGGTAACCGTAAAAAAAAAAATTAAAGCGTCGCCTATGGAGATTTTTAGGTACCGTAGTTTGTCGCCATTTCACGAGTGCATGCAATTATAAAGCGTGACATGTTTGGTATCTATTTACTCTGCGTAACATCATCTTTCACATTATACAAAAAAATGGGTTAACTTTACTGTTTGGTTTTTTTAAAATGAATGAAAGTGTCCCTTTTCCCAAAAAGTTGCGTCTAAAACACCGCTGCACAAATACCGTGCGACATAAAATATTGCAACAATCGCCGATTTATTCTCTAGATTCTCTGCTAAAAATATATATATAATGTTTGGGGGCTCTAAGTAATTTTCTAGCAAAAAATACAGATTTTACTCATAAACACCAAATGTCAAAAATAGGCTTAGTCATGAAAGGGTTATTATTATTATTATTATTATTATTATTATTAATAATAAACAAGTGTGATTTAACTATACTTCTGTCTCGGTCTGATTCATGGTTCCTGATAGTAGGCAAAGGCCATGAATTCAGTAGATACAGTCAATCCACTTGTTGGTAATATTTTTTCCAGATTGGATGAGCAAGATCACCGCATGGATCAGTTTGCCATAGCGTTACAAACGCTCCTAAGTCGCACGGCTCACCTGGAAACTCCCACTGTGGCTGCTCTCTATGCAGGCACCCGCCTCGAGTATTATCTCTATAAGAGGCATGTCTGGTTCCGCTCTGCTTCCCCAGCGATTTGGGGGCGATCCAGTTCAATGCAGAGGGTTTCTCAACCAGGTTTTACTTTGAGATGCTGCCCCAGGCGTTTCCCACGGACAGAAGAAAAGTAGGTTTCGTGATATCTTTGCTTTCTGAGAGAGCCTTGGCCTGGGCATACCCTCTATGGGAGACACAAAAACCTGTTGTCTTGAGTTACCCTGAGTTTGTGGCCTCCTTTAAAAGGGTATTTGACATTCCCGCACGCTCCGCTTCTGCTGCCAAGTGCCTCATGTCCATCAAACAGAGTATGAGAATTGTTGCCGACTACGCCATTGAATTCTGTACTCTGGCAGCAGAGGTTGCTTGGAACAATGAGACCCTTGTGGCTGCTTTTTCTCATGGTCTCTCGGATTCCATCAAGGATGAGATAGCAGCCCGAGATATACCCACTGAGCTGGAGAGGTTGATCACGTTTGCTATCTTCATTGACTCCAGACTCAGAGAAAGACTCTGTTTTAAGGAGCACTTGCGGAAGCCTCCTGTACGTTTGCCTCCGAGCTTTGCAGTCCCACCTGTGCCTCCCTCACCTCCCATGCCTCCTGGTACCGAGCCGGTCAGTGAAGATGAACCCATGCACTTGGGCTTCACACGTCTCTCTGTGAATGAGAGCCTTTAGGAGGAGGGAGAGATTGTGCCTTTATTGTGGCCAGGCAGGTCACTTTTTGAAGTCTTGTCATACCCCTCCAGGGAACGCTCGAACCTTGAGGTCCTGTCATGGACAGACCTTAGGTGGCGTTGTTTCTTCCCCAGTTATCCAGAAGGATAAGCCCCTGGTTTCTGTCACCCTTTCTTGGCCTGAGTCGTCCATCGAGATAGGCCTGTTCATTGATGCTGCCTTTGTTTCGCAGCACTCGATTCCGCTGCAGCTGCATGACACTCCACTTGCCATTGAGGCTCTTGACAGGAGACCTCTACACCCTGCCCATGTGACTCATGAGACGGTTCCGTTGTCCATGGCCGTAGGGGATCTTCACCATGAGATAATCCAATTCCAAGTTATTTCCTCACCTAGGTTTCTGCTGGTTATTGGTTATCCTTGGTTACAGAGGCACAACCCCTCTTTTGATTGGCTCCATGCTGAGGTTCTCTCCTGGTCACCTCAATGCAGTAAAACATGCTTCCAGAATGTAGCCAAGGTCCTGTGCACCTCTTCACTCTCCTCCCTGTCGGAGGAGTACCGTGACTTTAGCGATGTCTTTGACAAAGGTCAAGCCGGTAGTTTGCCTCCACACCGGCCTTATGTGCAATTGACATTCAACCTGGTGCCATACCCCCTCGTGGCTGGGTTTAACCTTTGTCGGTCTTGGAGGATAAGGCCATTTAGGAGTGTGTTGCAGACGCACTTTCTCGAGGTTTCATCCGCAAATCCTTGTCTCCTGCTGGCGCTGGTCTCTTCTTTGTGAAGAAGAGCGGTGAACTGAGACCCTGTATTGATTATAGGGGTCTTAATCGTTTCACGATTAAGAATGCCTACCTGATTCCATTGATTACATAGTTTTTTGACTGCCTCAAGGGAGCAACGGTTCTCACGAAGCTTGATTTGAGAGGGGCATACAATCTCGTGCGGATTAAGGAGGGCGACGAGTGGAAAACTGTGTTTAATACCAGAACAGGCCATTATGAGTACCTTGTATTGCCTTTGTAACGCCCCGGCAGTTTTCCAGGAATTTATTAACGATGTCCTCTGAGATTTGTTGCAGTTATGTGTGGTGGTTTATCTCAATGATATCCTCATATTTTCCAAGTCCCTGGAGAGCCACCACACAGATGTCTGTCGTGTGCTTCTGAAACTAAGAGAAAACAATCTCTATTGTAAACTGGAGAAGTGCAAGTTCCATCTTGAACAGGTTAAATTCCTGGGCTATGTCATTTCCACTGCTGGTTTTTCGATGGACCCAGAGAAACTTTCGGCAGTCCTACAGTGGCCCCGACCCGTTTGTTTACATCCTCTGCAGCATTTCCTGGGCTTTGCCAACTATTATCGGAAGTTTATTCGTAACTTCTCTTTGGTCAAGCCCCTGACTGATATGACCAGAAAGGACGGTAACCCACAGGGTTGGTCTCTGGAGTCCATTAAGGATATATGTATATATCCATGTGAACTATTCATCTCCATATCCCCTTGTTCCTCTGCAATTATGTGCCCATTTAGCCTAACATATTTCATATGTCACTATGCCATAAAACTATCCCCTATTTTGTAGACCCTATAACTTTTGCGCAAACCAATCAATAAACACTTATTGCGATTTTTTTATTTTTTTTTTACCAAAAATATGTAGAATAATACATATCTGCCTAAACTGAGGAAAAAATGTTTTTTCATATATGTTTTAGGGATATTTATTATAGCAAAAAGTAAAAAATAATGCGTTTTTTTCAAAATTGACTCTTTTTGTTTATCGCAAAAAATAAAAACCGCAGAGGTGATCAAATACCACCAATAGAAAGCTCTATTTGTGGGGAAAAAAAAGGATGTCAATTTTGTTTGAGAGCAACGTTGCACGACTGGGCAATTGTCAGTTAAAGTGACGCAGTGCCGAATAGCAAAAAGTGCTCTGGTCTTTGGGCAGCAAAATGGTCCGGGGCTGAAGTGGTTAAGGCATCTCCAGCATAGTTCTGAATTCCCTCCATTTATTTTGTGTAATTCCACTGGGGTCCTATACCATCTCATAATAATTTTGTAATTTCTTTCTTGATCTCTTATTGCTATTGATGTTTTATGTGTCAAGGAAAATGCTCTATACCAGGGATATGCAATTAGCGGACCTCCAGCTGTTGCAAAACTACAAATCCCATCATGCCTCTGCCTCTGGGTGCCATGCTTGTGGCTGTCAGAGTCTTGCTATGCCTCATGGGACTTGTAGTTCTGCAACAGCTGGAGGTCCGCTAATTGCATATCCCTGCTCTATCCCATTCTACCGGTGTGATCAAGCTTCCCATTTCCTTTTCCCATTTCTTCATATACATTAATTCCTTTAGAGCTTCCATAGGAAGTAGGAGCTTATATATAGTTGATAGATTATGAGTCGGTCTTTGTTCCTTTAATAATAATTGTTCAAAAATGGTTAGTTGTGCCTCCACTAAAGGAAGTTGTATTTTAGTCCTAATATATGTATCTAACTGTTGATTATGCATCCATTTATGTTTATACTCGGCTCCTAGTTCTGACAATTGTGGAAGCTTACTGTCCACTAAAATCTGAGCTATCCTTACATTTTCATTTCTTTTCCATCCAAGGAAGTTCTTAATCTCTAATGCAGGAGGAAATTCTGGATTTGAAAACAATGGAGTCATTGGTCCCGACACACTAGATAATTCTGCCCTACTTAAAGTGGAGTTCCACCCACTTTTACAACTCTTCAGCATCCCTCACTAAACTGTGCACTGTAAACGAATTGGATATTTTTTTAAAAAATTCTCAGCACCTACTGCATATCTGCTGTATTCATTTTTCACTTCCTTTTATAATCCTTTCCTTTAACTCTTATCCCATGAATATCCCCATTATTTCGGATAGCTGTTTCAAATGCTCCATAACTATAGTGTATTGCAGGTGCAATAGAGGGCATCCCTGTCAGGTACCGGGTACCATTTGATATTTTAAGGTAGTTTGAAAGTATCCCATTTGTTCTTATTTTAGTACCATTATTTATATATAGCATCTTAGGTCCTATCCCCAGTTGGACTAAGGCTTCTCTAAAAAATCTCCATTCCACCCGGTCAAATGCCTTTTCAGCATCGACCGATCGAAGACATGCTGAAATTATTATTTTTTGGGCATATTCTACTAACATACATGTTTTCATTGTATTGTCCCTTACCTCCCTGTCCATAGTGAAGCCAGTTTGTTCTAGATCAATATGTGCAGGTAGAATAGTTGTTAATCTGTTAACAAGAATCTTACCATATAGATGTAAGTCTACATTCGTAAGGGAAATTAGTCTGAAATTACCACATATGGTATGATCCTTTTCTGGTTTGGGAATCAATACAATATGAGCTTCCATAGTCTGGGGTGTAAACAATTGAGTTTCAGATATGGAGTTAAATGTCTTTCTTAGAATAGGAATAAGTATATCCTGAAATTTCTTATAAAATCTTGTACTATATCCATCTGGGCCCGGGCTTTTGCTAAGGACCAAGGCGGATATAGCTTGCTGTACTTCTACTGAAATATCCTTTTCTATGTCTTCCATTGTTTCTTTAGATAGACTAGGTAATGCTGTTTCTCTCATATATTGGCGTGTTTCCTCTAAATTATCTTTTTCACCTTCACTTATTTTATTTTTATTTATTTATTTTAGGTACTTGTATAGCGCCATCAATTTACGCAGCGCTTTACATATACATTGTACTTTCACATCAGTCCCTACCCTCAAGGAGCTTACAATCTAAGGGTCCCTAACTCACATTCATACATACTAGGGACAGTTTAGACAGGATCCAATTAACCTACCACTTCTTGTTGCTTCGGTAGATTGTAAAGCTTGGAATAGTATGTATGAAATGTTTTGGCAATTTCCCCAGGATCATATGTTCTTTCCCCCCGACGTCTTTTGAATTTTAATTATAGGGGTCAATGGTTTCTGTTGTTTTAAATTTCTTGCTAATACTTTCCCTTGTTTGTTCCCATGCTGATAGGCCAGGGTTCTATTTCTATCCCTTATCCGCAGGGATTGTTCATCCAACATTGTTTGTACCGTATTTTTCGCTCCATAAGACGCACCTGACCATAAGACGCACCTAAGTTTTATAGGAGGAAAACAAAAAAAAAAAAAAAAGATTTTGAACCAAAAATGTTTAATAAAATATAACAGAATAATATTTCAACCATGTAAAGTGAACAGCAGTCAACAATGACATTAAGAACCATCCTCACTGTCATTAACAAATGAGGAGAGACTTTAAGGTTCGAGTACTCTTCTAGTTTTCTGGGAACCCCAAGAACTCATCATCGCTAGTGTCAGAATTTATGACGCTCAGTTGCTCACAATCACTGACATCACTTTCTTCGCCATCTTCATATATGATACTATCTTCAGTTCCATGACCGTACAACAATTTCCTCCTTCACTGAGTGCCACAATGTTTTCACCCATTCATAAACTTGAGTGATAGTGGGCCTCTTCATTTGTCCAGTAGGTGTCAGATCATGATTACCAGCAGCCATCCATTTGTTCCACTATTCTCGCATAAACACTTTAAATGGTTTGTTGATAGAAACGTCGAGAGGTTGCAAATGGCTGGTAAGACCCCCAGGAATTAAAGCTAGATGGGTCTTCGCTTCTTTCAAGCACTTTTTTGTCATTTCGCTAATATGTGCTCTAAGCTGGTCAAGCACTAATAAGGCAGGTTTTTTCAGAAGCCCTCCAGGACATTTGGACCACACTTTTTCAGCCCATACTCTCATTCCATTTTCATCCGTCCATCCTTTGTCATGAACATGTACGACAACTCCTTGTGGAATCACCTCTTTCGGAAATGTTTTCCTTTTGAAAATTAACATGGGCGGTAATTTGGTGCCATCTGCACAGCAGGACAACACAACTGTGTAATGTGTTTTCTCATGTCCTGAGGTTTTCACGGTTATGGTTTT